>CM044001.1:61888773-63088773 GCA_024085815.1 Flaveria linearis | reverse complement strand
GATAATATGTCTTCTTGGTATGCTTTGTTGGTCTGACTTGTACTTTGTGAGAAATGTTAGTAACTGATGTAGATGTTTGTATCTCTTAAAATTCTAAAATCTGAAAAATACATTTTGATTATATGATATGCTTGGTAGGCTCGGCCCGAAATCAAAGTAAACAGTGATCATGTGACCAAACTAGTTCTTCAAGAGCTCAGTAATAAGGATCATTCCCATGACTTCTCGGCCTGCACAAAGATACCAATCCTTGTCAGAAATTGGTTGAGAGTTCTAAAATCTCTATTCAAATTCTCCTTAAATCCCAAATCACCCTTACCCTAGCCCTGAATTGAGCACCTAGTTAACAAAAACAAACGCTTCTAGTTATGCTCTTCATAAAAGCCTTTGTTTTAAGTCACTTGTGACTCTTTCAGAATGTATAATAATAATAAAATAAAGTGCGTGTTTATCTCCTCTGCTATGTGGAAGCATCAACCTGGAGTGATGATCTTCTCTGTTATACGTGAGTATAGACCTGAAACTCTCACCAGCACGCTCAGATGATCATCTCCTCTGTTATACGGAAGTATAGACCTGGAGCCCTCATCGTCTGCTTTCTCCTTCAAATAATATCACAATGAATCTTACATCAAAGGTCATTGTCGAAAGCTCCATCAAATACTTACACATATATAAAACATTCACAATGGTCCTCAAATGATCATTGTCTATGTTAGCATCTCTGGAGAATCAAATACAAAACCAATTAGAGTCAATCATATTGCTCAATAAGCCATGATGACGGGATAAGTTCTTTGCTAAATGTCTGTGGAAACCAAGTTATCTGAGGTTCTCTAATCGAACCGAAAACACGATAAAATTAGTTGCAGATCTCTCATTGAAAAGAATAAGGCATGTTTGAACAAATGTATCAATAATCATTTTTGAACTATCTTGGCTATCGAAAACTTAAAATTGTGATTAGACTTTGCATCAGTGTGATCTCACTAACTAGTCGATGTTTAATTATATCGTTGTGCTTTAGTACATCTTGAAAATATGATCTCATGATTAAATCAATTCTTGGTTCTCAAATTATTAACAAATATATATATATATATATATATATATATATATATATATACATATATATATATATAATTTTTAGGTTAGAGTCTTATGATTAGATTTTATTAGTATTAAATTTCTTGTTTAGTTTTTCAAATTATTTTTCAAGTCTTCCATATTATGCTATTGAAACGATCTTATATTTTCATGCATTTCACGGGAAAATGCACACACCAACGAACATGGTTTCGCTTGTTTATATTTATAGATAAACACGGGTTTATTTGTATTGTTGAAATGATTTGACGAGAAATGTGTTGAATGTGTTTGTGTTTGTGGTGCAGATTTTGCTACAGGTGATGGCCAATCATCAGCTGAGCAAAGTATCTGACCAGAGAACCTGTTCTTCAGGTTTGCAGAAGATGTCGAGCTAGGATTCCTCCTCCTACATCTTCTTAAGCATTCAAGTATAGAGAGTTGGAAAAGTTATTCCTTATAATTCATAAAGGATCCCTACGCATAGGGGAAGTATACAAATGTGAAGTCGCTGGATCGATAAACATTCGAGTATGTTCTTGACGGAAGGATAAATAACAGCATAAACCAAAAGTCAATCAATAACACGAACAAAAATCGAATGATTTCATTGATAAAACCTAACGATTTTAAGCTCGTTATAACTTAAGAATCAAGACTCTTGGCAAGGGGAGATCGAGCATGATCTCCCCTCTCATCCGGCAGCACCTAGGCCCCGGGCACAAACCCTCTCAAAAACCCTTACTCTCTACACATTGAAACTGGTATATATAGGCCGAGATGCGACTAGGCCCATTCGTGCGATCGGACCATGCGTATGGTTCAATCGTACGATTGGACCATGCGTATGGTTAAATCGTACGACTGGACCATTCTTATGGTTCAGTCTCATGAATGCCCCAATCGCTTCTCTCAGTCGCACGACTGGTCCATTTGCATGGCTCAGTCGTATGACTGATCTCATTCGCATATGCTCGTGCGAATGACCCAGTTTCATGTGTTTACAAGGTGTATAACATTAAGCCTAGACTATTCGTCAAGCGACGGACACACTATATATGACAATATATGCTCCAACAACAAAAAGGGGGAGCATGTGAGATGAAAAATCTTCAGCAACATATCATCAATCTAGGGGGAGTTTGAAGATCATTTTTTGGTTAACTTATCGGAACTGAAGATGATACAAGACGTTGATAATGATAGAATAAGGGGGAGTATTGTTAGGTCTGAAAAGGATAGCCTATATTATCAACACAGTCAAAGTCAACAAAAGTCAACGTCATGGTCAAAGTCATCAGAAAAGTCAAACAGTCGCATTCGAGACGAGAATCGAGACGAGACGTTGAAGATATATTTGAATAGGAGTTTTATTGTTAATAAATATATTTTTGTCAACAAAATATATTTAATCTTGTTTTAGTCATTTTTATGTTTAATTTGTATTTTTCCTATTTAGTTTAAGTCTAGGGGCTTAATGTGTCATTAGTGAATATTATATTCACTATAAATAGTTAAATTGTACTTAGATTTTAGTAGCTTGAATGAGCCAATTGATTTGAAGGTTTCCACTATATCAGATTCAAATAATCAAATATCAAACAAGGGTTTGTTGGGTGTTCATTAGGTGTTCATCATTGTTCATCTATATTTTATAGTGTTTGATCTATATTGTTCATAAATATCATTTATATTTGTGTTCTCAGTGGGATTTGTCTGTGTTTTTTAATCAGTTGCACTGTTATCTCGATCAAGAGGACCATCAATTATGAATTAAATTATTGATATCTATGGTTTTCTTTGGTTTTCTCATAAATATTGGTTTTCTTAGGAACCTTCCCCTATATATATATTTACGCTTTGATTTTCTCCAACCTGCTTTACATGTGAAATATACCATAATCCCAAATATTAAAACGTATATACTAAAACATATCACAATGACGTGTAATCTGACGTAAAATTATAACGCATCAAGAAAGGTAAAACATACACCTTGTAACGGCTATGTGACATCCGTCACCTCAAGGTCCGTCATTTAACGTGAAATTACACTAACTATTCTTAGAGCATTCATTCCTCACCTTCATAGACTATTTGTGAGGACATCATACTTGTTTGGTTTTCTTTTACCGTCATGATACCATTATTTGCAACCTTATCGCCCAAAACGCTTACGGGTATCACCACCGACATCACTAACTATATTATGTTATATGATATAAACATCATTAATAACAACATATTCGAGATACAAACAATATTAAATACTTACCTACAATTAATATAACGCACGTGTTTACGTTGTTATCAACCGAAACAAGTTTGGGAACTCGGGGGCTAAGTGCAGGGACCAAATGTGAGAATTTGCAAACTTGGGATGGGTATAAAAACCCCTCTTCCCAGCCATTTCTTCACCATCTTCTTCACTTCTTCTTCTTCCTCTTCTTCATTTCTACACTATTCTAGCACCAAAATCCGTCACGTTTGTTGCGTTTTCACCGTCAAATCTTGGTTATCATCGTGAATACTCACTTCTAGTAGGTAGATAACCTTGTTTGACATGTTTCTTGCTCGATTTCACTTCTGTGTTTTCTAGGGTTTCGGGTGCTCGGGTTCATCCGAGCACATGAGGTCGTGTGGGCTTGTGTGTTGCGTTTCTGAGTGTGTTTCTTGTTTAGACATGTTAGAGTATGAATTCTGGAAGTTCCTGGGGCGTAAAACTCGTGCCCGGAGCAGCTGGACGCTGCTCTGCACTTCAGCAGTCGCGAACTTACTGTTCAGGCGACTGGGTCATTCAGGCGACTGAGCCGTGCGACTGAGTGAGTTGTGCAACTGGGTCCATGCGTCTGAGTCTATCGTGTGACTGGGGTGAGTCGTGCAACTGAGTCCATGCGTATGTGTGTGTCGTGCGATTGAATGCATGCGGATGATTGTGTGCGACTGTGTGTATCGCACGACTGAAGATCCAGTCGTACGAATGAAGATTCAGTCGTACGAATGAAGCTGATTCGTACGAATGAGGGTTGAATCGTGTGAATGGAAGGTTGAGTCGTGCAATTGGGTGCTGTGTGGAACGACTGAGTGCTTAGTCGCACGAATGGGAGTTCAGTCGTGCGAATGAAGCTGATTCGCATGACTGGAAGTTGATTCGTGCGAATGGAGTGTCCAGTCGTGCGT
Organism: Flaveria linearis; assembly: GCA_024085815.1. NCBI lineage: Eukaryota > Viridiplantae > Streptophyta > Magnoliopsida > Asterales > Asteraceae > Flaveria > Flaveria linearis. The sequence goes on along the minus strand of CM044001.1, from coordinate 63,084,507 downwards.
CTAGTCCTATCGTGCAATCGGAGTCATTGTGTGTGAATTCTTCGTGTGTGTGGTGTGTGTAGTCGTGTGATGTTAAGGTGACATCGACATGGTTGCCATTGTTAATGACGATCATTAAGATTAACACTATCAAACTCATTAATGTTATATCAAAACACATTAACTTAACATTTTACAATTAGCAACAAACGATTCCTAACACAAGTGCTTACCAAGTATTTCTTTAACAACAATAACACTTTTACCCAAAACATCATCGACAATGGCAACGTTTCTAGTGCTTGGATCTACATAAGATCTATTGCACGTGTTTGTGTGCAAGAGTTACCCATGACCGAACCGATACGACCCGACCCAACTAAACAATATGGTTAACATCAGACGTAATATTAATGCTTAACATAACTGTCAATAGGTGATTGACCGTTCGTACATACATACAAGTTTGGGAAGTTACATCATACATACTTACCACTTAACAAGTGAGTTTCGTGGCCCTTTTTTACGCTTATACAGTTGTTTCAATCTTTTACAAACATGGGGGAAAAGTATGCTCACACGTTTTCAATGTTGTACAACATACATACAATTTTCATACTTGGAATCAACGTGATACTGTTTTGTGAGTACATATCTGATGCATACATGATGTTACTGTGTGGTTCTTCTTACAACCATTAATTCCGGTGTTGGAACCAACGGATAGGTATTAATAGTACTACTGGGTTGACACCCCCGCCCTTGACAGATGGTTACTCGTGAGTACCATCACACTGCCAGGAACGGGCCTTGGGTGAATATATTCCGGCAAGTTGCTGTGTGTACGTCATTAGGTTTGGTTGTATAAAACTCATGGTATGTGATTTTACTTGCTTATAACTGTATGCACGGTATTCCACTACAAACACTATACAATATCAACTACATGTTTACAATTTAAACCTGCGAAGCTCACCAACATTATTGTTGACATTTTGAGCATATTTTTCAAGTAACAATGAGAACTGAAGATCTAGGAGTGCTGCCTTAGTGGAGACCCTAGGATGCATTTTTTAGACTGAACATACATGATGAACAATTATTTTGTACATTGTTGCAGTCAATCAAACAATTAACATTCTTTTGGATACTTGTTCCCGGGTTGTGGGAATTACATACAAGAATATAATTTTTGTGATTATGTGGATCGTTTATGTGAATCAATTTCAAGTCTCTATTATGCTTATGGCTATGTTGTCTTGAATATTGACTAATCGCGACACAAGTCTCCATTTGTGTTCGGGTGTCGTTATGACACGCTTGTCATCATATTTATATTGCTACTCTATCGTATACCATGTGTTATGACGATCTCGTCTAGCTCGCATCCCCGTGTTTCCGCTATCAGCGGGGGTGTGACAGGCTATCACCCATCTATAAAACTATAAATATACCATGTCGTAAAAGGGAGTGTCACCGCTCCAGAGAACCTAAAAGTACCTTTTCATAGTCATACTTTTTTATAAATACAATATATAAAACTGATTTAGAATACAACTTCATTTCTAAAAATCTTATATCGAAACATTGATAAAAACACTAAACACAACTGTGGATTCCTTCTAAAATAAATTTTACGAACAAAAGTTATTATCAAAAAAGAATTATTAGCTCGTTAAACAAGATAAAAGCATATATAATATATAGTACAAAAGATAAAAAAAAACACTCACCGGACAAATTATAATGGAAGTGGCACTATTCCTCTTGTCATTCTTCAAAGCATATTGTAATGTAATGGGAATTAGAACCATTATTCAATCTTTTAAATTTTTAGGAATTAATGTATACTAGTATTATGTCTCTCGCATTGCAGGGGTATAAAATCATACTAACTAGCATCAATGGTACATCATTCTCAGGAAACGTCAACACTAGAAAATTCGTATTAAAAAGAAATAAAAACAAAAAAAGAAAATTAAAAAAAAGTAGAAGTAAAAAGTTGAACCACTCAATCGAAAAGTAAAACATATAAAACAATAAGTAATCTATCTAGGACCAGCGCGTTGCAATGGATCCACTAAACGTGAAAAATAAGCATAAAAACGTTAAATCACACACGCACGCTGTGGCGTGTTAACTCTCAAAATTTAGAACGATTCATAAAACTAAAAATTCATAAAATATGAAAAGTATATAGAGTCAAAGTTGAAAGTAAAAAATTATTAAGCTGAATTGTAAAATATGTAAAAGTATTAGGCTAAAAACAAAAAGTTAAAGGTTTAATAAAACAGGATATAAAGATGGTAACAACACACTAAGCACATGGTAAAACACTCTCAAGCATAAATCACTTTATAAGAATGAGACACTAAGCACATGGTAAAACACTCTCAAGCATAAATCACTTTATAAGAATGAGGTATCACACCCCTATGCACAAACCATTCGATAATTAATACTATATATAATTTAATAATGATCAGTACGAATTAAATATTACTAGAAGGGCGTCCAGGCAATACGTCAGATAAAACAATATATACTTTTTTTAGTTAAGAAAAAAAAGTCATAATAATACTATACTTATATTAAAGATAATATATTACTTGTTTTTATGATGTATACGTTTCAAAAAATAATAACATAAAAAAGTTATAGTCATTAGAAAATAATAGGAAAAGTTGATTTAAAACCAAAAAAATGTAATTAATGTGTGAAAAATAATTTAATTAGTCAAACATATAAAGATAACTTTCCCTTATAAACTCTTGAAATATAATGTAAACACAATATCATCCTACTCAAATCTTCTCTAATAAAACAAAATAAATTTTACGATATGTCACTAGCATCACAAGTGAACAATCTAGTGATGCTATTAAAAACACAGAATATATTATTAATACCTTTTCTAAATTGATAAACATATATATTATTAAATTAAAAACTTGATTTTTTATTTGAAAACACACTTTTTAAAAAAAATCTTTTAAATATAGATTTTTTCTAAGGGTGAAAAGTATATTTCCCCCTCTAAAAATGACTAATTGCATATATACCCAACCAAAAAATTTAAATGCATATATCCCCTTTCTAAACTTTATAATGGCAAATATACCTATTTTCATTAAAAATATTTTATGTAATGACTAATTTACCCTTATTCTTATTAAAACTTCATAATTTGCAAAATTCCCCTTATTCTTATTAAATTGTCAATATAGTTCAAAGATTTGGTATAACAATAACCAAAATTTGTGGTTTTTATTTTTGCAAAAGCATATTTTTTACATACATACATTAACTCCCATAAAGTTAAACCAAAACTTAGTCTAGGTGAATTCATAAAGCGCAACCTAGTGAAAGAAAACACATCGGGTTTGAATGTGGTGCACTGCATATGACCGATTTTAATTTTTTGGCTCTTTTTTATTTGCTTTTTCTTTTGTATTAAGATATTTTATATTAATTGCTGCAATTAGGATATATCTTTTTATATCATTTGGTTAAACGTTAAAGTTATGGAGTAGATTATGGCCAAAACAATATCTTTTCCTACATGAATTCTTAGCAAACCGAAAGTAGCCTCCGTATTTTAGTTTTATCTTATGCTTTGATGGTCTTTCAACAACATTTGTCTCTAGTGTTGGTGATTGAACCATAATCTCTCATGTCGGGGTTACATCCGTATTATCATCCCCCATCTTGAATCATTCACCTATATTAAAGGATCAATTGAAATACAAGAACTGGGTTACGAAATAAAGGACTACAAAACTCTAGATCTGACATGTGTTTGTTCTACTATCTAATAAACTTATGACCCCATACAAAACACCACAATAAGTACTAGAACTGAAAGCTTTCAGGTGTTAAACATGCAACATATTTCATAGCAATATTCAGAAGTAAATTGTACAGAGATTGACCCCCCAAAGTCAAAAGCATCGATTTCCTTGATAAAATGATTTTTGATTGCTTTTGATTGTGATAAATCTCAAACATTCCAAAATGATTTAAAAACTTACACACACTGACACATAACTTCATTGATAGTATTAAAGAACTGCAATTTGAACTGAATCGATTTTAACGATCAATATGAAGCTCAATTTTATCCCACCATCAACAAATGAGGCCGAGTGAATTGGACTCTAAGTCTCTAATTACATCACTCACTACCCTATAAGCCCTAGAATATCCATCAAGTATGAACTTTCAAGTAATTATCTACCTAAAACTCTCTCCATCATTCAAGAAACTTCCAATTGCAATAGAAAGCTATCAAATTGAATGCCAAATACATGGACTAATCGATAGTAACATACCCTGTGCCACTTTTGAGATCAAATGAGAATTTGGTACTGCAACTGATAGGCGTTGTGAGTGACCGTAACGGCAGCTGTCGCCGGTGGTTCGTCAGCGAAAGTAAGTGGATCTTTAATGGAGGAAGGCGGCGGCCGACGGAGGCCGGCGAATTGGCACGTGATGACGGAGGCCGACTCCTCTGAGTTACAGTTGATCAATGAAACAATGAATTACAGTTATGAAGAATCAAGCTTGATAAAAGACTGTGAAGCCGACGCCAAAGGAGCCGACCGCGACTGTGAAGGCGACGGCAAAGGAGCCGACTGTGAAGGCGACGACAAGGCGACGGCGACAGCAAGGCGGCAAGGCGACGGTGACGGCAAGGCGGCAAGGCGACGGCGACGGCAAAGGAGCCGACTGCTGAAGTTGACGGCGACTGTGAAGGTGACGTCGATTTGGGAGTGGATGATGAACGGTGATGAAGGCGATTGCTTTTCTCCTTTTCTTTGGGTTTCAGATGAACGTGGATATGAAACTTTTCTCCCTTTTCTTTTTAACCTAAGGGTAAAATGGGTATAAAATTATACTGGGTATATATGCTATTATATTTTTTGATTGGGTATATATGCATTTAAGTTATATTTGTAAGGGTATATATGCAATTGATCCTTTTTCTAATATAACAAACTTTTGTATAAAAATTGTAGTTTTTAAAGAAAAGTTTTATAAATGAGATGCTAAAAACTTTATATTTTTTTTATAAATGTAAAATAATGATTTTATTGTTTTATTATCTGAGTAGCTACTGATACAAACTTTTAATCATATCTATCCAGATGTGTCGTTTTATAATCCAAAATCTATATTACTACGTATTTAATATTGTAACAACCCTAATTTTCTCAAAAAGCAATAAAAGAAAATTTTAGAAAAATAAAACCTGATGTGGGCCGCATCGAGTGGATGATGTGGGCCACATTGCACAGTGGCCAGGTTGAGGACCACATCCTTACTTGCATATATACCGCAACAAAGTGGATAAGCAGTCGATGGTTGCTTGACACGTGTGTGATAATGAAGATACATAAGGTGACAAGTGACTGATGACTAATAGTCGAATTATCTGATCTCTCTCTAAAAGAACCCTCGGGTGATAGGCTACCAAGACAGCCGATATAAAAGACGATTCGTGTGAGCTCACAATCACCCAAATTATCTAATCTATCTATAAAAGGACCTCTCTTATGTTAGACTTGTTCTAGGTAATCCTGAGGTGCTACATAACGAGTTGTTATTAGAACGAGAATCTAAAAGACGTTAAGACAAAGTGTTGCTTACGTAGGAACTACCTCCTTGATCCTAAGTTGTTATTTGACTCAAAACTAAAAAAGTGAATACGTTTTAATATTTTCATAATGAATAAATGATTTGAAATACTTACAAATAGACTTAATATGTTGAAAACGCTTTTATACGTACAGGTGCTACCAAAGGTTACATTTAGACAAGAAGTATATGTGAAAATCTGACACTACGGCTGGTTCAAATATAGTGCGGATAATAATGAATCGGATGGTCTCATTATTGTCTTACTAACGATGAGACCAATATGTGAGTTCATGAATTGAACATGAACATGAGCTTGGATCTTAGAATTCATATTGATGATAACAAGAATTCAATGATTAGGTGCTAAAATATAATAAATAATGATGATGATGAACGTGAAGAACACATACAATGATGATAAATGCTTGAAGTTATTGAAATATTGTTGAAATCATCATTCATAAGAATGATGATATGATGTTGAAATCATCATCCATGAGGGATGATGATATATTGTTGTTAGTGATAAACCCTAATTCACCCTAACATGTGGTGAATTAGTCACTCTTTACAAAGATGACATAGGTTAATATATATACTAGTCTAGTAATTAAAATAATTACAAAACAAACCCTAGACTAATATTTTGTTGCTATTGTTCTTCAAATCTTCAATTTCAACAATGTTGGAAATCTTCAATTTCTTCAAAGGTAGAATACCCAACACAATTGCTAATTGTTTAGTTACCATAAAATTGTGATTGAACTGTTCAATGATATTCGTGCCTACTACTTTTGTTTCTTTTGAATGTATTCACCAATTTTTATGTTGGCGTACGCTTTTACGAAACTTTTCAAACAAACATAATTAGACAAGCTATAAATAGGTGTTGAAAGGACAAGGAATCCTAGGCACGAACTATATCTTGTGGCAATGTTTTGAAAACATATAATGTCTGCTTGTAGCAGGAGATTTTGTTAAAACATCATTATTAAATGATGTAATGTAAATGCCAGGATTTTCTAATCCTTGTGAATATATGAAAAATGAGAGAAAAGATTGTCAAATGAATTATGTTTTCCATTGTGTAAAATTTGAATTTACGTATAAACAAATGAAAACGTGTGTACCAATTAGTCGCTCTCCCAGGGTGTCTTGAAATCAGGATGTGATAGGTTGCTATCTCAGCGACTGGGTTATAACGAATTAGATACTTATTGTTGTATCTGGGCTTTACCTAGACTAGTGACTATGCATAATAAAAAGTTATGAAAATACCTAACTAAGAAGTAGCATGCAGGATGTCTAAAAACTCATTCTATATTGCTGTAAGCGATGATCCTTCGCCTTACTACAAACTGGAAGATGAAAATATGGAACTAGGTATATGCTAATTCTAATTTCTAGTGATGATACACATAATTACTATCCAAAAATGAAGATAGTAACAAATGAAGAACCAAGGATAAAGCTGGGTCGAGCAAATCTCGTAAACTCAAGATAAAAGTGAGAGAATCCAAGGATAAGGTCAAAATGTCGGCAAATGAAGACCTAAGGAAAAGTTATTAAGATTTAGATTGAAGAGATCTAAGCTTTAACCCTTTGCCATATGAGATATTCCAACCACTAATATATGTGTAGGAAACGAATCCCCACATATACCATAACATTATGACGGGCATTACGAATCCTCAACCACCTTACGGATAACCACACCAGTATCCCTAATCAATGATTGAACACGGGACCGCTCTTTCCAAGAAAAGGACAAACTAATAGGAAATAGGAAGAAAGTAGAGGGTGAAACAAGTTGATGGGAAGTAAAGACAAACATATGCGGAAAAATTCAAGTCATTGGGTGCGGAGATATCAAAATTGGGAGGAAGGCTAATAGATGATTACTACAGAAAATAAAGAAGAATAGGATTATAAGATATGTAATATTATGATGTGTAGTAATATATTTTAATAGTAATAAAAATGTTTAATATATTGTAATATATTCTTTATTTTCTATAGTATGCCAAAGAATAATGAAAGCCACCAATTGATATATACTCGAGGAAAAGAACAACTGATCATGAAAATGAAAATCAAACACTACAAAGAGATAAAATATAAAAGATGATAGCTGAAGAAATCAAGGTTGTAATTTTTGGAACCTGAAAGGATAATGCATGCCAATTCAAGAGGTGGTTGTTGAGTTGATTTCTTTGGTAATTTTGCACCAGTACACAAACCTATGTGGACATCTAATACGGATACATGTTTTAGAGTTAATGCCTGTGAGAAAAAACATGTTAAGTCAGAAATGAAGATGATATGGATTAGAAGAAAAACACAAGTGTTGGTCATCCGCATTAGTCAAATGTGGATGAACAACAAAATGCAAACAAGACATTTGGTCAACCGCGTTAACTAATACAGATGAACCAAAACAAATCCTGAAGTTGAAAAAAAGAAATACAAACAAGACTTTTATCATCCGCAACAGCAAATGCAGATGAGCAAAACAAATGTTGAAGAAGACTTGATGTAATGTGATCTATTTTGTATAATTTTTAACTTTGTAATTCTGATGTAATAGTATTCAAGATAGTTTAGTCATAGTACAGCCAAAGTGTCAAGCTATAAATAGAATGTTAGCATTGCATTTGTGTAACTCTAAACCCTATTTTCCTACTTTGATTATTTATATTTGTAATATTGCTACAATAATTCAATAGACTCAATCAACATATTTGAACCATTATAAATGAACCAGTCAACTGGTATCTAGAGCCGCTATTCTTGACTTCATATCTAATCACCAATTCGATCTAAAATTCGACTGATATGTTGATTGATATGCAAATCTGAGTTGTTCTACATTTTAGATATGCAATCAAACTAATTATTCATCATTACAAACAAAAATCAATCGAGCATGCATTGACAAGCAACTGTGTCCTATTGATAGTTTAAATAGACCTTTAAAATTAATCATTAAAATTACAATATAATGAGTGTTTGTGAGAAAAATGACTAGACATTAGTTGTAGTTTCTAATCAAAAGTTTCTACAACAAATTTGCGTGAAAACATATTGTAATTCAAAGGAAAATCAAAAGAACAATATACGTACACTATTCGACGCATTTGTGATAGACACATTGTTCAACGTATTTCTAAAAAATCATCGTTTACCGAATTCAGTGATTTCATACTATTCGTTGTTTTCTGCTCATAGTGTTGTTACTGTTCATCGCATTTGTTAAAATCAATACTACATTCTTCATCATATTTCTAGAATATACTACTGTTCATTACATTGATTCAATTTCTTACCGATTTTGACTTATAAGTTTATTGATTTTGATGTATTGGACTTAAAATCTACCTAAGATTAATTCATCTAAGTTTTAAATCAATGTAATCAATATCAAACAAATTAACATCAAGAATCAATAATAGTTTCATTAGAGAGTTGGTGCTGATACATTTGTATGTAGCTTATTTAATAATTTGGGTTGCTTCCCATCTTAGCGTACAATATAGTAGCTTTAGGACCCATAGAATTAGATGATTTGCAGTTTGTTGCATAAGGTCCATATCATATGATTTGATTATGGAGATTAAATCACTCAAAGAAAGAGTAAACAAATCTTTCATTCTTGTTGATGGATGTATAGTTATTGTTCCAAATGTATGATAAAGATTTTAAGAGTTCCTTGTTCAAATAATATTCTCCAACGCAATACCTGCCATTTTCATGTATCATCTTCATAAACCTTGCAATCTGTGCTTCAAAGAGTTTTCTCCAAGAACATGATTGAAAATATCAATTTCGTGATTTAACATATCCTTTTTACTTTCACGCATATCCTTTTTACTTTCACGCATATCCTTGTTCCCTATAAGTTTAGCTTCTAAGGTATCCTATAGAACCTTTGCACCTCTAAACATTCTATAGTTATGTGAAATCTCAGTTGACAATGCCATGGTAATTGCAGCATAGACTTTATCATCAAGCTCAAACATTTCATATCCCTTCATCCCAAAGATGTATTGGCTTCTTAATTAATTCTCCTTTATCATTTTTATCAGAATGTAAGGTCTAAACTTGTTGGCAATCACATGTATGGTTTTATGTATACAACGGGATTCTCAAAATGATATGCCCAATCGGCTTAGTCATATTCGCTTACAAGTCTCGGGGCTTAAATGATTATGCTAATCTCAGTATCCAGATTCAACGAGGCACTAATATTCTTCATATTTAGATTAGTTGTCATTTCAGAAGCTGAATCAACTTTAAAATTTTCTACAAAATTTAGAAGTTTTCATAAACTTGAATATATTTTTTCAAATCTTATGCGAAAACCTTCAAATCCTCACAGACAAACCAAGTTTTCACGCCTACAATCGAGAACTTTCCTGTATAAGCATCATAAGCAAAAACCTTCACAACAGTAACTTTCTTTTATGAAAACTATGTCATTTCAAGCGAAAACATAAAGTTTTCACGTGTGTTCTTCATCCTTCAAAGTTTTCGCATGCATAAAAAGTCTTGTTCGGCCAGAAATCGAATGATCTAACCAAACCTATTTGTCTAAAATCTTATTTAGAGTCTAGGTGAAGGTAATTAGATTCAATTAATCACTTATTTTTCTCTAAATTGATTAAAATTAATCTAAACTTGGCCGCAAGCTTCAAATACCTATGTCAAACCTTTTGCTCATGAAAACTAGCTCAAATTTAATCCAGATTCATTATAGTTCAGCCAAAATCAACTCCAATTCCATAAACACACCAAAAAGAGCATCGAAACAATCTAAAATAAGCTCAATCTTGTGCTATTAACCCGATCAAGAGCACCAATGCTCTTATACTCTTATAACAATTGTAAAATCTAGTTTTCTCAATAAAGACGACACCAGATCGGAACTATTAAATCAAACGCAAGATGAATGAACGGTACATGATAACATAATCATGCACAACTCATTTCAAATGAACAATCAAGTCACTACAAGTTTCTCTCTAATTACATTAATTGCATAAGCCTTTACAATATCTGAAATGTCAAGTCTTACAAAGTAAAGCTTCTAAACAAGTATTTATACTAATTACAAAGTTCTCGCCCCAAAGCCCATGTTTTTGCCATAAGTTTCTCATTTGACCTCTAAGTTTTTTCATGGTCCCAATGTTTATCGCATGTTGTGATTTGATTTTCCGAGCCTCTAACTTGACCCTACATAAGGCATAGTTGTTTCTATTCCCTTTTTGTGGTTACCAAACATTTTAAGTTCATCATAATATAATAGACCATAGTCAACATTTTTATTATTGTCTAAGGTTGCCATGACTGAGAAGATTGTGATGTTTCCTTTTGGGGTCATCCACACCTTCGTTTTGAAGACATACCACCCTCTTAGATTCCATCCTTTGAGAAGGATTCTTTTGAGTGCAAGCATTAACAAGGTGAGGACTTTAGAAAATGGATAGTGCCTTAGTGCTTCAATCACGATTCATATCTAAACTTAATAAGATGATGTCTCAAGATCAACTGCTGGCATGTTTATTCTAGGAGTATTGCTTCTTTTTTAGTATATGTTTGTTCAAAGGAGAAACATTGAAATAATGGTAATCTTCTCAAAATTAATATATCTACTTAGGACAAATGTTTGTAGTATCATATATTTAGTAGCTTTTCATTCATCACATTTTAGTTAGTGATTTTTGTGCCATTAGGTTGTTTGACGTAGTTAGAATCACTTAAAACCTAATGAGATATTAGAATATACATTGATAAAAGTGAAAATGTATGAAATGAATACTTAATCTAGACTATATCACCTTTATAGTTCAATGGGTGAGATCAATTAAACAACATTGGTTAGGGCGCAGGAGTCCACGTAGCAAGGTCCAAGGGGCCGCAATCTTTTGTAGGGTCCAACAGACAAAGCCCCTAGCTCAGGTCAATAAAAGTTGCTTGAGTTTGATGGTCGACGTGCATTATCTAAGATCATGAGTAGAAAAACTAATATATGGTAATGAACTAAAGCTTGATGGCAACCTTGTCTTTGGTACCAACAAAAAAGGACGACAACATTTTGTTCGTTGGTAGTATAACCAAAGTTGGTATCAATTTTGTTGCTACTGGTATAATTTGCTACTGATGTAACTATCTTATATAACTTATGTTTGGTTATAACCACCAACTGCCTTGTTGTTTCATTAAGGCTGCGTTGGTTGATTGCAATTGCTTCGACCCCTATATAAAGAATCATTTGGTTTGATTTTGGTATCAAATTCTTTTTGAATTCTTATAAATTCTGGTACGACGACTATATTAGGGATTCACGTATTCGTTGTTGAATACTTTTGTTTTAAAAATTAAATATTTCGAAGTACCATCAAAATAACTTCAATTTAAAAGTGAGAAGACGATTCAGGCATCCTACGTACTCCAAACCAGAAAACACTATAGTTTTAATAGTTTCTTAAAATATCTAAATTAGTTCATCGTTTTGTTGTGACATGATTAGGATGCTCTATTATTTTTACATACCTCTTTTTAGTTAGACGATTATAGATCATGTGTTATGTGTGTGCCTTTGTGAGTTTACGCGTTAAGAGTGCTAATCACCACTTTAGTATCAAAAGTATCTTAATACAATGGTCCAAATGTATGTACATATATATACTATTATGTGTTAGATGTTGCTTCTTTCATGATACATGAGTAACATAGAAAAGAAAAGAATATCCATCGATAAAAAGTTGATATATTTCTAATCAAGAAAATTCAGTCCCTTTCTATGAGAAAAATATTCGTTTCCCTTAGGATCGAACCTAGAGTCGATAATCTAGTATTACAACTAGTGAGTAAATAACTAACATAACATAACATAACATACCCAGTAAGTCCAACTCAAGAGCAGGGTCTGGGAGGGGTAGGTGGCGGCCAGTCTTTCCTCTATCTAGTGAGATAGAGAGGCTGCTTCCGAAAAGACCCCCGACTCGGTAACGAAAACCAATAACAGTCGCAAACATAAAGTAAGTCAGACAACACACAGGTATAAGTCACTTAAATACATAGAAAGCGTGTACATCAATTAAGCAGATAGAATCACGTATAAGGGCAGAAATAGGAAGATAGGTGGGCCGCAACAGATCTACGTCTACCCTTCCTGCCTAAGATCTACGTCTACCCTTCCTACCCACCGGTCCCGCTGAAGTCCTTAATTTTAATTCTACGTCTCCACTCATTCCTATCCTCGATCATGTGCTCAGAGAGGTGCAAGTCTACCATATCTCGCCTAATTATTTCGTCCCAATTCAACCTAGGTCGACCTCTATTCCTCATACCCTCTACGGTGATGTTCTCTACTACTCTAACGGGTGCTACCATCGACCTTCGCTTTACGTGGCCAAACCATCTTAATCTTCCCTCTCTTATCTTATCTGTGATACACGCCACCTCCAGCCTCCGTCGAATCGCGTCGTTTCTTATTCGATCCAATCTGGTGTGTCCACACATCCATCTGAGCATACGCATTTCCGCGACCTCTATTTGTCTCTGGTGCGATTTCTTTATAGCCCAACAATCTGTTCCGTATAACATTGCTGGACGTACTGCCACTCTGTAAAGTTTTCCCTTTACTTTTGCTGGGAACCTCTTATCACACAGGATCCCTGATGCTGCTCTCCATTTGCACCATCCTGATTGCACACGGTGAGATACATCGCTGTGTATCTCTCCGTCCTCCTGTACGTACGAGCCCAGGTATTTGAAATTCATGAGCTCATGTTTGACAATTAATATGTAATCATCTAAAATCATAAAATTAGGGAAAACTTGTAGCTCAAGATGAGACATTTTGGGTCCTAAAGTCAGACAAACCACCTATGACCATCTATATAACTCTAGATATATAAAATTTATGATTGTTCTATGCTGGAACCTCGTCTGGCTCACTTGTTTTTATTCATTTGGTTCAAAGACGAGTCTCGTTAGCTCTATATAAAATCTAGTGATATCAATTACAAGCTCCCTCCACACCGACTTTACATGATCCTCATAACTACTAGCTGAAGAAACGAAGGAGAAGAATCTGTCTGCGGTTTAACCCGTCAACTCCTCTGAAACCGCCCAAGATTTCTCGCTACAATTGAACATCTCCTAGAGACTAATACTGTCCTACGATATTGCGTTGATTTGTATGATTTTTTGCAAGATTCGTTTTACAGGGTTTTTCTTTATATTGTATGATATGTTATTAATGCACATGTCATGTGGATATATGTTAATTTTACGTAATTGTTTAGCGCATACGTGCATACTTTATGTTTGTCGGTTCACATTTTTGTTATGTGTAATTGAATTTTTTTTTGTTTCTAGCCTTATATGCACAAGTGTTATACGTATATCTATGATACGGGACCTGCAGTGAATTAATATGTTTCTATATAAAAATGCATCTATATACAAATTCCTCCGTGTCCTAGTTAAAGTTTTGTTATGCTTGCAAAATGTTGTATACGATTGTAAGATACCGTTATGGTGCTATATATAAATTGGTTGAAAGAGAACTGGAAATAAAGTGTTGAACGTAATGGCTTCCACTTGTTTAATTATAGTCACCATTCTTCTAGGAAACATCTATTGTAGTACGTGTTTCGTCCACGTGAGCAATAACACTGGTTTAGCGACTTGGTATGGACCCGAAACTGGTTCTGGTAAAGGTAATGAAATGATATTTTCCTGTAATAAAGAACGATTTTGTTGAAAAAATTATGCAACATATTATATAGGGACCAAAGGTCTCAGGTTCGATCCGTGGAAACGGCCTCCCCACAAAATGTGGGGGAAAGACCGCGTACATCTTCCCTTAAATGGGACGGACCCTCCCTGGACCCTGCGAAAACGCGGGAGCTCTTTGCAGCACCAGGTACGCCCTTTTAGTTGTCTTTATAACGAGAAGGGGCGGCTTGTGGATGGGAGGACAATGTGCATGATCCTCCATTTAACTCGATGATCGCTGCAGGAAATTCAAATATTTTTTTGAATGGGAAGGGATGTGGGCGTTGTTTTCAGGCATGTTGTCATCTCATTTTGGTTATATAACTTATATTCATATCTTGTTACATGCAAAATGAAAAATATTTGAACTTATGATGGGTTTAATTCAAATAACGTATAGATATTATGTTCACGAAAACCATACTGCTCAGGGAAACCAATTACTGTGACTATAAGTGATAAATGTCCAGGGGCATGTGATAATATAGCTTATCATTTTGATCTAAGTGGATTGGCTTTTGGTGCGATGGCGGTTTATGGGCAAGACCACAATCTAAGACAACTTGGACAAGTTGACATCCAGTACAAAAGGTGCATCACAAAATTATAGCACAAAACATTGTTACACTTATCGTCTATATAATCACTATCTGAGTGCTGAAAACAAAAAGCCTGCATACCATGTTGTAGAGTGCCATGCCATTATGGTGGCACGAAGATAGCATTCAAAGTTGACACGAAGAGCAACCCAAACTGGTTTGCGACAGCAATAGAATATACAAATGGGGATGGTGCCTTAAGTCATGTGGAGATAGCACACTGCGGTGACAAAAGTTTTTCTGCTATGGATAACATATGGGGTGAAGTATGGAAAAAAGACATAGACACATCATTTAAAGCTCCATTTTCTTTCAAGCTCACGTCTGGTGATGGGAAAACACTTGTAGCGAACAATGCGATACCAGCAAACTACTCACCTGGTCACAAGTACTCCTCAAATGTAAAGTTTTGAATAAGTGGGTAAGTTTCCACCCTAAACCATAGTTACACTAGAGAATTTGTGACATATATGTACATGTATTTATATGTAATAAAATTTGTAAAAATCTTTCATTTACAATAATTTATTCAAATGTGACAATAAAATTGTGAACGTAGAGTTCTGAGCCTGAACTGTATGTATTATTTTATAAACATTCTTCCAAATAATACATACACATACATACATGTGTGTGTGATGACCACACATACACACACATATAAGGCCATGCTGTCCCAAAACCACAACCATCTAATCTCACATTATCACGGAATCCAATCACATTCAAACGGACATTTGGTCATTAAGGGGACTATGACGTAATCCCTACAACCAAGTGATCAATTGCCATGCAACACTAAACGGTCGTCAGAGTTGATTTTGACATCTAGGATGTCAACCCTTGTGTTGAAATGGCCATGCTAAGTTTAGATTAAAGGAACATATCAGCTCAACGCTCTTTTAGGTAGTGCTCACGTGGGCATTCAAAATCACTTTATGAAAGTGAAGCTTCACAACCTTTGAAGGAGTTAAGATGTTTCATACATCTATTAATTGAAAAACAATGGGATTTACTGTAGAATAAACGAGAAAGAAAGTAAAACCATGGATCAAATAGATTTGGTTGTCACTACTGTTAATGGATACCATGTATGATAAAGGTTTAAGCTTATCAAACTAATACCTCTTCCGATGTCCATTAACAATGCGTTTGTGAACTTTACAAGTTACGGGTGTATAAAACTTTTAAGGTTGTTGGGTCTGATGAGGCTGGTGCAACCTAAACCCAATACTTAGCTTTATTTTGAAACATCTACAATGAACTTCCGAAGATAGTGCTGCATTTCCGAAGCCAAGTCAAAAGTCTTTCGAAGCCAAGCAAGAAGAACTTCCGAAGAGAGTTACTCTTCGAAAGTACCATAAAGACCAAGATAGGAAGCAGCTGATTCTGAGGAAGTTGTTTCTTCAGAAGCCAAAGTGACTTCGGAAGACTTCATGTCTTTCGAAGTACACTACCTTCGGAAGAACCAACTGTGACTAGTGGACAAAAGTAAGGTACCTATCAGTATAGTCAACTACTTTACTGACATACTGCATGAAGCTTCTCCATACGGGTATGTTTGACCTTACTTTATCCACTGTTCATTCATCTTAGATTAGTACAGTCACCATACTTAGTTGGTGATAAAAGGTAAGTCATGAACTTATCATGACTATCTAATTCTAGGATAATACTTTATCTTAGTTAACATACTTCTAGCAACTGTAGTATTTTGTCTAGTTGTATTTCCCAGCTGGTTTTTCAAGTATAACTGGTTGTAGATAGTAGTATATATAGTTCTACTTGTAAGCTCATATACAAGTGAAAAAAACAGAGTCTTGTAATCTTTGAGTTGAAAATTAATGTATACAAGTATCTTGAAAAAACTTATCTTTGTGTCTTGCTTATTTATTATATTACTATCAACTCTTAGAGCATTCTATTATCATCATCTGAGTGATATCAAGTGAGTCTAAGAGAGAATCATTATGTTGAGTGACTTGTAACGATCCTGCAATTGGTATCAGAGATTCCAGGCTCTTGATTGTGAGATCTTATCATCCCAAATCATCTTGACTCTTCACTCATACACTCATCTCACTCAAAATGGCCACGAACCAGAAATCTCTATAATTTGATATGGGAACAATGACTAAAGCTCCTATCATCACTCCTGAAAATTTCAGATCCTAGAAGATGCGAATTGAAGGCTTCATCAAGTATCAAGACAGCCAAATGTGGAGATCTATCATTTATGGTCCTTACAAACCAAAGGTGGCATCACCCGATGGGAAAGGTACCATGATAGAAAAGGATGTCGAAGACTACACAGATGAAGACTACAAGAGGCTAGACATCGATAGCAAAGCCATGACTGTACTGCCTACAGCCATACCAAACTCCATCATGGTAGGCTTTGAGCACTACAAGACAGCCAAAGAACTCTTTGATGCTTTGACTCAGATGTATTCTGTTTCTATGACTCCAAGAAAGATTCCATCAAGCAGCAGTTTGAAAACTTTACCTATATTACTGGTGAAACTCTTAGCCAGCAATATTTTAGGTACATGGATCTTATATCTTCACTTAAGTCACTTGGAGTTTCTCTTGAGAAAAGAGACCTAACAAGAAAGTTCATGAGTGCACTTCCTCAAGAGTGGACTTTCTATTGTATCTCTATTAAGAGATCAGAGAACTTAAATAGTCTCACAATGACTGAACTATTCGGTATTCTTGATGGATACCGTGTAGAGATGGAAACTCAAAAAGGTCATCAGATGAACAGAATATCTGGTCCTTCCACTAGCAATGCTCTTCATGTTACTGAAGGACCAAGATCCAGTCAGTCCCAGTTATACCTAAACTATAATCAACAGCCTTCTTCATCCTCTGGGCCATGCATCACTTTCCCTGAAACACCCAAGTCTTAGTAGGCTCAGCAAAATTTGTGCCTTTGTTTCAGGAAGTGATCACTCTAATGACTTTCAATTTTGCTTTGATGATCTAGAGTGCTTTAGCCCGGATGATGTGGAGTACATGGACATTGTCCAGTAGATGGCCCTCTTAACCTACAGAGCCAAGAAGTTCTTCAAAAGAACAGGAAGCCAGTTCCCTCAGAACCCAACTAACAACAAGTTTGGGTTCGACAAGACCAAGGCAAAATGCTACAACTGCAGCCAACTCGGACACTTTGCTAGGGAATGCAAGGCTCCAAGATCTAACCCTGGAGTCCCACTGTTAGGACCGTGTACGTACGGAGTACTAACTGATTCTTCGTTGTACCAGATCAAATAGTGCGGAATCCTATTTGATTGGCGATCCAATCAGGGAGAATGAAATCAAGATCAATCCTAACAATTAGAAAACGTTAAGAATTGAATAGGAATGATCTGAAACGTTCTATGAAGTTGGAAGGGACGAACAGGGCGCTCTGGGTCGACTAGGGTTATGAATATTCGAAGTGTTTTGTTTTTTCACGAATTAAGTGGTATTTATAGGTTACAGCTTTCATTCGTACGACTGAGCCAAGCGACTGGCTCAGTCGTGCGACTGAGTCATACGATTGGTTCATTCGGACGACTTAGTCAGTCTCATGACTCAATCGTACGATTGACTCAATCTCCTGGTTCAGTCGTCCGATTGGCTCATTCGCATGGTCCAGTCGTGCGACTGAATCAGATTACTTAGTTAAACACACTCTTGAACCTTAACTGATTCAGAACATGTCTAACAAGTCTATAACCTATATAACTTGTTCATATATGCGTGTAATAACAAACAACAATAATAGATATGACATTAAGTAATCAAGCAAACATTCACTGAAGAGTTTTCCTTACAATGATTAAACCTTACATACGTGTTACAAGATAGAAGTCAATTACATTTGAAATCACTAGACTAGAACTGGGGACATGTGTACCAACAAACTCCCCCTTGGACCTAGTTCTATCTAAGATTTAACTTCGTTCTTGAACTCTTCATATCTTTTCACCCTTTCTTCTCTCGAGACCCCAGAATGAATATTCAGTGCAAAGCAGATACGTATAACATGTTGGAACTGCAGTGCTTGCACAATATCCTGTGTGTTAAAGAACAGTGGCCACTTGAATAAGATATAGACATCAGACTCAGACAAGTTAGTTAGCCATATAGGGTCGTATACCCTAATAGTCTCGACCTTCCCTTCTTTTTCCAAAACTATGACTGCCTCACCAGTACGCCAGTCATAGTACTACCATTTGAAATGGGGTGCAAAATCTTGAGGCATCTCCCTCAATGGAATACGCGACATAGTGCGCGGAGGATGCCATCTCAAGACCACCTTTGGTCTTCCTGAGGTGGGGTCAACCTCAGTCCTATGAAATAACCTTTTGGGCTGTTGAGGTTTAAAGTTGACCCACCTAGTATGGTACTCTTTCTTCAGCGCCTTCTCGAACCATCCAGATATCTTCCCGGGGATAGCATATAGAAGGTTCAAGTTAGCTAGACGATTTAGCTCGAAACCAGGAAGAGTTTTCAGATCATGTGGGAATCTAAAATACTCTATTCCTTTTTCTCTCTTCACGGCATATACCTTGAGATCCTCAAAGTATGCCCAGCTGATGATCTTGCCTGACACCTTCTGATGTTTCTTGACCTTATAGAGCTTGGTGTAGGCATTTGACTTGTTTGGCACACGCTGTTTCTTCATTTCCTCCAAGCAGGCAATCCATTCAGCCGTTTTGACTGCCATATCAGCATCATTTGCCTGAGGAGCTGAGGCTGTAGCAGCTTTAGCAGCTGTCATCTCTTCAACCTTGTTGAAGATACTGCTGTCAAAAGTTTCCCCCAGATCTGGGAGAACTTCGCCTTCGGCGTTAGTATACTGAGGATACTCATCAGCAGTGATGTCCTCAATCTCCAGTTCATCGACGTCTTGAAATTCATCATTACTGACTATGTCGACCTCTGGAGCGTCTTTCACCAGCTCGTCAGGATTCAGACTAAACAGTTCAGCAATCTGTTCATCTGTTAAATCATGTATTATCTCCCCCTCTTCAGCAGTGTAACTGACAGATCGTTGTACAATCCCTTATAGATCGAGGATCATCGTCAATTTTGAATCGATGTGACGAAGGGGCACAACATCGTGCTCATCAACTTGTTTAGCTGAACCTGTTCAACAACCAAATACAGTACAAGTAAGTATTACATTAAGCACATAAAAGATGTTGATTTAACCTTTAATTTTATATACATAGAACAGAATTTGATACAAGATTTCAAGTACAAAGTTTAAATAATAAATAAACATCTAATCTTGAACTTTGCCTTGAATCTGAGCTGGTTCTTCTGTAGAGTGAGAGGTAGATGGAGCAGAAGAAGAGGCCCTCTGATCTTGTTTTCTTTTAGTTCTTCGTTCTTGCTCAGAATCAAAGGGAGCTGTAGCAGCGTCTCCTTCATCGGCATCATCGTCTTTGTCCTGTGAATCTTCGTCACCTTCATCATCAGTATCTTCATCATCATCCTCGTCATCATCATCCTCGTCATCATCATCATCACCTTCATTACCATCACCTTCTCCAATCTTTAGAGTTTCACTTTGAGTCCCTTTGAGCTTGAGCAGGATAGACTTGTTTGCAGCCTTTAACTTCTCCAACTTCCTATCCGTCTCAATCTCTTGCTCTAATAGACCAGTGATCTGATCTGTCTGCGTCGTGATCAGCTGAGCTTACGAAGATGTCAACTCCCTCAGTCTATCAATCTCAGCTGCTTGTGTAGAACTTTGCTCTTGCAGCTGGAGAATCTGAGCCGTCTTAGCCTTATCAGAGGCTAGCAGCTGGAGCACCATGCTGTTCAGCGCAGCAAGTTGCTCAGCCACAGAGACCGGTGGTAAAACTAAGCTCGAGGGGTTAGATGAGGGTTGGGTTTGGTGAGTGGCGGTGGTTGTGGTGGCTGTGGTGAATATGGGAGGCGGTGGGAATGAAGTAGTAGGTGGTACAGTGGTGGTGGTGGTTTGAGGTGCTTGGGATATGGTGGATTGGGTGGTTTGAGTGGTTTGGGTGGTTTGGGTAGGGGTGGTGGAAGTGGTAGGTGCAGAGGAGGTAGTGATAAGCGTGATCCTCCTGCGTTTGGGCTTCATCCCATGAGGACGAGCCATATGTTTCCTCCGAGTCCCCCTTGACACGGAGGCTCCCCCTTGGCTGCTGGGAGAGGCTGGGGTGTACGATGGATCTACTACAGAGCTCCCAGACTCTCCTGGGCGTCCACCAACCGCCCGTAATCCCTCCTCAGTGGCCACTACCCGACTGCCCATAGTCCGAGTAAGTGGCACATCATCAGAATCATCCTCTTCTTGAACATCAAAATCCGGATGAATTGGAGCTGGTTCTGGTCCTTCCTGACCAACTCCCCCTTGATCAGTACCATCATCGTCATCGTCGGAGTCATCGGAGGGAAAAGCGATTGGCTCGACATCAGAATCACTGTTATCGTGACGCCACTTTCTCCGAGCTGGCGCCACATAGTCTTCCCGGGCAAGGTGCCCAAACAAACTCCTCACCGGGGTTTCACTTGCTTCCCTTGGGCAGTTGAGGAAGCTTTTGGTCGATGATCATCTGGATGAATCGTGGGTACATACAAAAGCTCTCCTTTCCCTTAGCTTCGATGTTCTCCACCAGATAGGTGAAGATCATCCGAGAGAAGCTGAAGGGGATGTTCAGCACCAGAGCAGCAAATGCACTCTGCATCTGGTCTGACAACTCATCAAACCCTCCTGTCCTCGAGGCTAAACATCGTAGAAGTATGTGGGCAAGGTACTTGAACTGGGGGCTCAAGTTGCTCTTGTTGAGCATACTCGAGTTTATGTCCCCCGAGTACTTTGCCCTCAAAAAGCAGCCTCGGACGGTAAGGGGATGCAGACGTGTTGGACAATCAGCATCATCCCCTAGCTCGAGGACCGTCCGTATGTCCTCCTCTGTAATCTGAATGGGCTCCCCAAGTATAGAGCTCCTGATGAAATAGGGATCAGTCGACCTATCCACCACTGCGTTCTCCCAGAACGCCTTCTGAATCGAGAGATAGGGTGTTCATGGAGCCGAGATAGCTCTATATATCCTCGATCGTCGTAGAAAGTTGATGATCCCTGTGAAATCTCCCGCATTGCATGAAGTCAGTTCGAGATAAGCACATATGTTGTGCTTAGAGCTCATCGGCCATCTGCTTGCCATCTGTTCACATAAATCAACTAGACGTTAACACATGTAGAGGATAATGAATCTCAATTAATGAACTTTAAGCTTTGGTTGAGTTGTGTGACTGAATAAACGATTGAATTCCAGTCGTGCATTTGAACCGTACGACTGAGATCTAATCGTGCGATTGAGTTCATACGTACGACTGAGTCCTGCGATTGGACTTAGTCGCATGTCTTCTCATATGTGTATCTCAGTCGTGCGCCTGAACTCATTCGCAAGGATCAGTCGTACGAATAATCATTCGTTCAACTCAGTCGTACGATTGAGACAATCGGATAGCTCAGTCGTACAATTGAAGTTCATCAGTGTGTCCAGTCGTTCAGTCGACTGGTTGTCCATTCAAATTCCTGTTTTGAGCAATACTAAGTGTTAAACGTCAAAATTATGCTCATTGCACTCAAAATTAGCCGATTAAGCCTATTGTAACCTTATTTTGATCATTAAGTTCAGGTTTTAAGGTCTATTCAGCCTATTAAGATTACGAGTACTGTTCGGTCATAATTTGTGCCATTTTTGATGATTCGACACAGTTTGTTTGATGATTCCTCTTGTTTAGTACCTGTATGAGCGAATGCAAGTGTCAGCAACAATGTAATCGAGGTTTAAGGAGATTTTGGAAATTTTGGCAGAGTTTCGCTATGTCGTACGAGTGAAGTGGGCGATTAGGGCAAGTGAGCGACTGAGGGTGATTTCCCTGGTATTTATACTAGGGCAACCTTCAGTCGTACGACTGTGCTAAGTTGGATGACTTAGTCGTGCGACTGAGCCTAGTCGTATAGTTGAGTCGTACGACTGAGTGTCAGTCGTACAGTTCACCTAATCGTCCATCTTCAGTCGTACGATTGACCTTCATTCGGATGTCTACCATAGTCAGTCACTTTCAATCGTCCGATTGGGCTCATTCGCATGGCCCAATCATACGATTCTGTTCAATTGTATACCTCATTCGTACGACTGAGTCAGATCAGATTCAGTCGTGCGATTGGGCTATACTTGTGCCATTTTAGTCAACTATATTTACGGACCCTTAGATTTCTTAACCAATTGATAAAACATTATGTGTCGTTGATCATCTCAGACATGATCCATTTATCCACCCGATCACCTCAGACGTGATCTATTTATCCACCCGATTACCTCAGACGTGATCCATTTATCCACCCGATCACCTCAGACGTGATCCATTTAACCAACTTATCACCTTAGATGTGATATTTTTATCCTTTCAGAAACAATTTTTAAATAAACATTTAGCTCGTTTAGTGACGTTAACAGATAACCATACACACACAGTCCGACATTGACACACTAATACTAACCAATAAATAAAATTTAAACTACGAACAAAAATGAACATCTTTTTGTGATTTTTGTTAGGGCAGGTTTGTGTAGCCTATCAGCATTGACATTATATCAGGAACAGACTCACTTGGAATCAGACAGACATATACACCATTACTTGGAACATTATGAGTTGATTTCATTTTTCATGATGACATATCACAGTTTGTTCTGATCTAAGACTTCTAAGTACTAACTGGGAATCATGTTTAATATGATACGTAACACACTTTGATCGTCAACTTCAGTCGGTGCATACAAGACGATTGTCAGTATACTTGTCCACTTAAATTCATACACAGACTTTTGACATACATTGGTAATGAATTATGTTATATTATTTCAAACAACATTTGTGTATCCCACACTTATATGGTAATCAGCATTCCTTAAAGGACTTTCGAGCGGTCTTTAGGTATTTTTTTTACAAGAAGAGACTATTCTTAGATCTTTCAAAGAGAAGCCAATCCTCAGGTCAGTGCCATCGCACAGCAGAGAGGCGGCAAACAACAATGAAGTCTAGAATATGTAGGTTATGCTTATCCTCAGGTCAGTGCCATCGCACAGCAGAGAGGCACACAACCTATCTCCTTGTTTGAGCATTTCTTATTTTCTTTTGCACATAGCGCACCAACAACATAAGTTATCAGTTTGATTACGCTAGTATTCAATTTTTTCATGCTTTGCTCTTTTTGTGGTCATTTGCACACCTTTGGTGGCATTTATTTGCTCGTTATCCCTTATCGGAAGAGCTGATTGTGTTAACCAGTGATAAGATGGGAACCCACAGTTGATTGAACCATTTAGTTTAGATTAAGTTTACCAATGACGCCTACTTGTCATTGTGTTGAATCTACTGACATATCATATAATGTACTAGCACCTCCCTAGATCAACTTTCTCCGTGTAATTACAGTAACAATCAAACGTACTATCATTTTCCCATTTTGTTAGACTTAGACTTCTCTATTTTTACATTTTCAGTAAGTTAATTAACATTTTTGATCTCAATATCATTTTGTTGTTCCAAATAACTCGATGCCTGTGTACTATCATCTTCCAATTTTTGTCGAGTCACATTTCCTGTTTTGTTGTCTTTGCCTTTTCAGCTTTACTCACCTTCCCCTCCTTTTTTTAAGTAAATAAATACTGAATAAAACCTAATCTCCCCTAAAATTAAAACAGAAAATCTTTTTGTGTTTTTGGATTTTTATAACAACAAGGAAATTAAAAATAAAATAAAATAAAAAAACGAAAAAATAAAGAAAAACGGTGTCGGACTATGTATCGGTTTCTTCTAATATAACATCACTTTTCTTTTCAACCCCGTTGACCTCTAGCAGATAGAAAAATCTTGGTTTATCAAAGGTTTGGTGTAGAGGTCAGCGCGTTGAAAATCCGTGTTAATTTTGACCACATCAATTAAGTGTTTTTCATAGCAATCGCGTATGAAATGATACTTTATGCCTATGTGTTTGGTCTTAGGATGTTGAACCGGATTTTTAGTTACTGCAATTGCAGCAGAATTATCAACATAGATAGGAGTAGAAGTGAAATGCAAACCGTAATCCCGCATTTGCTGTTGAATCCAAATGATTTGAGAGCAGCAGCTGGCGGCAGCAACGTATTCAGCTTCACAGGTAGACAGAGCAACTGATGTCTGCTTCTTGCACTGCCAAGTTACCAGTCTTCTCCCGAAAAATTGACATCCTGCTGACGTAGACTTGTAATTCATTTTGCAGCCTCCGTAATCCGAGTCACTATACGCCGTTAGCTCAAAGTCATCATCATGAGGATACCACAACCCCAGTGTTGGAGTACCCTTCAGATAACGAAAAATCCTCTTGACTCCAATCAGATGATTGACTTTAGGTTTTGCCTGATATCGGGAACATAAACATGTGGCATACATGATATCTGGACGAGAGGCAGTGAGGTACATGAGAGATCCGATCATCCCACGATACATGGTGGCATCCACCAAATCCCCATTCTCATCAGGAGCCACATCGTGATTTGTGGCGAGAGGGGTACCAGCTGCAGTGACATTTTCCATATCAAATCGACTAAGAATGTCACCGACATACTTAGTTTGATGCAAAAAGATGCCGGTAGGTGTTTGGTCCACCTGTAATCCTAGGAAGAACTTCATTTCTCCCATGGCACTCATCTCAAACTCAGCTTTCATCACAGATTCAAACTCTTTACATAACCCTTCGTTTCGTGAGCCGAAGATTATGTCATCCACATAAATCTGTACCAAAAGCAGATCACCATCCTTCTCTTTGATGAATAATGTACAGTCAATCACACCCCTGCGAAAGCCATGTTTTAGCAGATAGGTGGAGAGCTTTTCATACCAAGCTCGAGGAGCCTGATGTAGCCCATACAGAGCCTTGTCTAACTTGTAGACTCTGTCCCGATGATAAGGATCTTCGAATCCTTTGGGTTGACTTACATATACTTCTTCACGGATTTCCCCATGCAAGAATGCACTCTTAACATCTAGTTGATAAACTTTGATCTTCATGTAAGAGGCGTAGGCTAGAAAGATACGAATTGCTTCCATCTAGCTACGGGAGCAAAGACTTCATTGTAGTCGATTCCTTCGACTTGTCTGAAGCCTTGAACAACCAACCGTGCTTTGTTTCTGATAACAACACCCTGGTCATCCTTCTTGCACTTTAGTACCCATTTGGTACCAATTACCTTGACTCCTTTGGGTCGGTCAACAAGAGTCCACACTCCAAGTTTCTTGAACTGTAGTAACTCCTCTTGCATAGCATTGACCCATGCTTCATCCTTAAGGGCATCACTTACGTGTTTGGGTTCAATTTGAGAGACAAAACATCTGTAAGCTCCATCATTCACGTAACCCTTTTCCATTACTTTAGCGTAATCAGCAGTGTACAATCGACTTCTAGTCTGCACGCCGGAGTGGAGATCACCAATGATAGCATCTGGCGGATGACTTGTACTGATCCTAGTCAAAGGAGTTGTCGGAACGACAACTTCAGAGTCCACAGTTGGGACTGGAGGTTTAGTGTCTGTGTTTCCAGATGCAGGTGAAACAGCTGAAGAGCTCCCTTCTTGATCAACATTAGGTGACTGAGCTGGTTCAGTTGCTTCTTCATCCTCTGAGGAGTCTTCACTATCGGTCTGATCGGCTGAGGCAGATCCCGATGACCCATTTGCAGGAGTGGTATTGCTAGTGTCCAGATTCGGTGAGTTGAGAATATCGTGCATCATCTGAGTAGCAATATCATCATCTGAAACTATCTGAGGAAGATTGAATGATTTGAAAAAGCCATCGTAGTCGAAGAATGACGATGGACCTTTTCCAACAGGGGGGACAGTGAAACGTTGAACATCAACGTTGCACCATACTTCTACCTGACCAGTAGAGTTGTTGTAAACTCGTTTGTCGAGTATACTGTATCCCAGAAAGATCCCCTGATCTGCCTTTTCATTGAACTTGCCTTCTTGAGTTTTCTTCAGAAGAGTACAAGGAGCACCGAAAGGTTCCAGATACTCCAGGTTTGGCTTACGCTTCTGTAGCAACTCATAGCAAGTCTTCCCGTACCTCTTCACTACTGACACACGATTAAGTGTGTAGCAGGCGTTGGCTACAGCCTTGTTCCAGAACTGTACTGGCAGTTTTGAGTCTGCCAACATAGTCCTGCTGTCTCGATCAGACTCCTGTTCTTTCGCTCAGCAACTCCATTCATCTGTGGTGTATATGCAGAGGTGAATTGATGAACAATTCCCTTTTCTTTGCAGAATGCATCCATCCACTGATTCTTGAACTCGGTTCCATTATCTGAGCGAATCTTTCTCACTTTAAGCTTGTAAAGTGACTCCAGAGTGGTGACAAGCACTTTAATGACTCAAATGTTTCTGACTTAGCTTTCAGAAACATCACCCGCGAGAATCGTGAGTAGTCATCGGTGACTACGAAGCAGTACCAGTCTCCAGCGATACTCTTCGTGCTAACTGGACCGAAAAGATCCATGTGCAGTAGCTCCAGGGGTATCTCAATAGAATGGACATTCTTGGTCTTGTGAGATTTCCTGGTTTGCTTTCCTTTCTTGCATGAGACACAAAAATCAGGAAGCTTGAAGTTCTTGACAGGAACTCCATCAACTAGATTGTTATGAATCAGGTGATTCATCTTCCTATGATTAATGTGTCCCATTCTTCTGTGCCACAAAATGGAGTCCTTCTCTGTAGCTTTAGATAAGAAACATTGAATAGTAGAAGCACTAGTAGAGGCATTAGACATATCTAGAACATACAAGTCATTATATCTAGATGCTGACATTAATACCTGTTCCTCTGGAATATCCATTTCTTTCTTCAGAATGTAACATTTGCGATTATCAAACATGACTTTGAATCCCTTGTCGCAAATCTAAGACACAGAAAGCAGATTGTTTTCTAACTGCTGAACAAAATTCACTTTATCGAACCTTACCTTGTCATTACCTACTTCGCCCTGAGCGGTAATGTATCCTCCTTTATTACCAGCAAATGAAACGTGTCCCCCTTTAATTTGTTTGACACTGAAAAGAAGAGACTTGTTTCCCGTCATGTGCCTGGAAGCTCCGCTATCACGATCCATGTATTTGTAGACGCACTATAGCGGACAACCTGCACATATGAGAAAATCATCAGTTAAGGAGGGGGACTAAGCCTTGACTGGCTTGGGTTTCCCAGAGGAATCAACCATCATGAATTCGACCCACTGTCCTTTATCAGTGGGTGGAATCTCAACTTTCAGATTGTCCTTGCTTTCAACACACGTCAGTTGTCTTGGCTTTCCATAAACCATCCCTGTGAAAGGATTGTTTGTGGTAAACCTTAGACTGATTTATGGTTTGAGCATATGGTTTAGATTCAGAAACAGGTTTTATCTCTGGGATCACAGACTTGTCGGGGACTTGTCTGTTTTGCCTTTGGCGAGGTGGAGACGAAAAAGACCTAGAAGGTGTTTTAGACCTAATAGGTGTTTTCGATCTAACTGGAGTCTTAGAACGCTGTTTTGAATCTACTTTGACTTTTTCGTGTAGCTCAACCTTAGTTCTTGGTGTCTGATAGCGAGGACAATTAGTCGAAATATGACCGCGCTGACCACAAGTATAGCAGGATCTCCATTCATCAGGGCTAGGATATCTCTTGTGGGGCGGTGAATAAACCTCAGATTCTTTCTTTTTATTTTCACTTTTAAGATTTTCACCTCCTTTGACAAATTTAACTTGTTTAACATGATTTATGTTTTGTCTTGGAAATTGGTGATTATCTTGTTTCACTGGTTTAGCTTGAGTGATTTTGGAAATCTTAGGTTGTGTGGAAGTTGACTTTTTACCCAACCCAAGAGATGCTTGAACATTCTCTTCCACTCGTTTGCCAGTGATTTGTGTGTTTGTAGTGCTTGATCCAAAATCTGTCTAGTCAGGAACCGAAGAGACAGTGGTAACTGCTGTATCCGGATCACTGACTAGAGGAGTTGTCATCACATGATCCTTGATAGGGTTATCATTTATTGGACGTTGTTTGATGTTTAAAAAGGACTCATGTGGTGGTGGCATAACTTTATAACCCAACCCCTCCCCGTTGTTGCGTTCTTTAACCAAGTTTTTCAAAATATGTGAGGAACTAGCTAAAATGTGGAGTTTTTGTTTCAAAGACTCGTTTTCAACTTGTAAAACCGCTCGTTCCTTCTTAGTTTCCTCTATTGTCTTTAAATAAAACTTGATATCATTTTCTTGGTTAAAAGCTACAACTTCAGTTTCTTTTAACTGTTTCTTTAAAGCATCAATCTGTTCTTTATAACTGTTTTCATTCTGTTTTAAGATTCTGTTTGCTTCAGTGCACAGTTTTAATCATTTACTAAGTTATCATTATGATCTAATAACCTAGCAAATTTCAGGTCAATGCTTTCTCTAAATTTTTCACAATCAACACAAGCATGTTTAGTAAATAATTCATCCTTTGATTCTACCTGTGCCGATGTAGATGTTCCAGCCATGAAAGCATTTTGGGGTTCAGATTGTGCTTCACACGCAGCATTCAGTTCATTCTCCACAAGCTGATCAACATCAGCTATGTCATCATCCAATTCAGCATTTTTAGGCTCAGCTGAGTTCCCCCCCTCACTTGCTGAGTCTTCATTCAGATCCTCGACAGAAGCTATGTTGGCTTCCCCATCAGATAAGAACTGGAAGGACCAGTCCTGTCCTTCATCACCCTGTGCCACCATAGCCTTGGAATCACTTCCTGCTGGAACTGGCTTCTTATCTTTATCTTGCCTGTTGAAAGAGGAGAAAGGATTTCCGTTCCCAGTCTTCTTAGGCTTCACACATTCCCTCTTGAAATGTCCTTTCTCACCGCAGTTGAAACACGTGACTTTGGACTTGTCAAACCCAAAAGTAGTATCTTTTGTAGCCACGAGGTTCTGCCCTGTCTTCTTCACATACTTCTTTGCTCGTCGCACAGCACTTGCGAGAGCCCACATAATATCCATTCTCTCCAACTCATTTTCATCCACCTGCTCATAGTCTTCATCAGCCAAGTGGCAGTTTCCTATCTTCCCTGCAACCAAACCATCATAGGAATGAACCACTGCAGCAAGTAGGTCCATGTGTTCCTTGGCCACTTCCACAGTGACTTTACCCAGGTTCTCAGTTATTAACTTCGTCGAGTGAGCTTCAGTAATACTGTGTTGAACCCCTGATGAAACAGATGACTCACCCCCAGACGATGAGCTTTGACCAGAAGTATTAGAAACAAATGCAGTCTGCAGAGGAGCATTGGAAGACTTTGCAATTGGAGTTGGAGTCACATTGTAAAGAGTAGGATCCTGAGCATATGCACCCTTCTTCGCCTTATACTTATGTCTGACCTCTTCCTCTCGCAGTTTCATAATAAAGTCATTTATATCCAAAGTCTCGAGAACTGAATTGTGTCTCAAGG
This sequence comes from Flaveria linearis, assembly GCA_024085815.1. Classification (NCBI taxonomy): domain Eukaryota; kingdom Viridiplantae; phylum Streptophyta; class Magnoliopsida; order Asterales; family Asteraceae; genus Flaveria; species Flaveria linearis. Next base: position 63,053,969 of record CM044001.1, on the reverse strand, counting down.
CAGAAATAAATGAATCCCATTTCTCTGGAAGACCTTCAGCTAAACTGGCGACCTTTTCTTCTTTAGACGTTGTAACCCCATGAGTGTGAAGTTCACTCATTAGATGATAGAAGCGGTCGATGATGTCATCTAAGCTCTCGTTCCCAATAGCAGAAAATTGTCAAACTCCTTTTTGAGAGCTTTGGCCTTTAAGGATTTCAGAGTTGAGCTCCCTTCATACCTTTTCTCGAGAGTTTCCAGAATTTTTTACTCTGTTTCTGATCCGAGTACTGATGGAAGATCTCTTTAGGGATTGACTGGGTGAGCATAGCATAAGCCTTCTTTTCAGCATTATAGGCAGTCTTTTGAGCATCCGTCATTCCATTCAACGTTAATGGCAAACCATCAGCACCAACTGGCATGGTGTAACCAGTCTCAATAGAATTCCATAGATTAGTATCCACGCCATTGAGATGAATCTCAAATCTTTGCTTCCACTGCGGGAACTCATCAATGGATAGAAGCTTAGGCGGCTTATTGTGATTACCAATCATTCTCCAGAAGCAGTAGATTTTGGATCCTTGAGTCCGTTCCAGCTGACGTGGCATAATTTTTTGAGTCCATTCTTTTATTAAATTTAACTTGTGAATTAAACTGCTAATGCGATTGGGGAGTACGACTGGGATGCGACTGACACTAGTTGTATGCGATTGGACTCAAACGTACGATTGAACAGGCGACTGAGAGACTTAGGCGACTGAACAGACCGAACGACTTAGCTAGGCAACTGAAGTTGATGATTGACCCAATCGGGCGACTGACTATACGACTGACTCAATCGGGCGATTGAACCGGCAAATGACTCAACCGGACGATTGAACAAACGAATGAATCAATCGGACGATTGAACAGAGCGACTGGGATTCAGTCGTACGATTGAGATAATCGTGCGACTGGGTCGGCTGAAAACGAGATTTTCACACACTTAGACCTAAAACGCAAGTTTTTGCACCCTAGACGGCTGAAACTCGAAAAATAATGATTTTTCAGAACATGCACACACAAAGACTCGATTTTTAGGAGATAGATTGGATCTTTTCGCGTAAAAACGTAGACTTTTTCACAAAAACGATTGAATCAACGAAGAATCAAGAGCCTATGCTCTGATACCACTTGTTAGGACCGTGTACGTACGGAGTACTAACTGATTCTTCATTGTACCAGATCAAATAGTGCGGAATCCTATTTGACTGGCGATCCAATCAGGGAGAACGAAATCAAGATCAATCCTAATGATTAGAAAATGTTAAGAATTGAATAGGAATGATCTGAAACGTTCTATGAAGTTGGAAGGGACGAACCGGGCGCTCTGGGTCGACTAGGGTTATGAATATTCGAAGTGTTTTGTTTTTCCACGAATTAAGTGGTATTTATAGGTTACAGCTTTCATTCGTACGACTGAGCCAAATGACTGGCTCAGTCGTGCGACTGAGTCATACGATTGGTTCATTCAGACGACTTAGTCAGTCTCATGACTCAATCGTACGATTGACTCAATCTCCTGGTTCAGTCGTCCGATTGGCTCATTCGCATGGTCCAGTCGTACGATTGAATCAATTACTTAGTTAAACACACTCTTGAACCTTAACTGATTCAGAACATGTCTAACAAGTCTATAACCTATATAACTTGTTCATATATGCGTGTAATAACAAACAACAATAATAGATATGACATTAAGTAATCAAGCAAACATTCACTAAAGAGTTTTCCTTACAATGATTAAACCTTACATACGTGTTACAAGATAGAAGTCAATTACATTTGAAATCACTAGACTAGAACTGGGGACATGTGTACCAACACCCACAAGCAACTCAACATCCTTCTTCAACCAAAGCTACAACAAAGCCTAATGAGCAGCAATCTGCAGCAGTTTCTCAAGAAGTGGATTGGAGCTTCATAGTGCAGGATGTGACTCCAACTCAAGCACTCATGGCTGGTACTGACGAGGCAAAGGTATATGAGCATCTTTGCACCCCAGCCAGTGTTGAAAAGGTTAAGATGTATCAGGACTATAACAAGGAAATTAGATCTGATATTGAGTTCTTAAATATCCTAAAATCTGGTTTCAAAAAGGCTGAATCTGACTATAAAATGAAAATTGATAAGTTAGAGAAAGCAGTCTCTGTTTTGAAACATGAACACACTAACTACAGGACTCAGATCAAAGATCTAATTTCCAAACTGACTAAAGCTCAAGCTAAGCTAGTAATAGCTGAGGCTCAAGCACAGAAGTATGTCATTAAGGAGCATAACTTCAAAACCATTCTTGCATCATCCTCCCACTCTAAGGATTGTTATCAAAACATGAAAGGGTTGGGAACCAATGAAATTGCTCCACCACACTCATTTGTGTCTATAAGATAACTAATATGTGGTACTAAAGAGCAAGTGTTTCCATCTATTGACCCTTAGCCCTTTGAGTGGAAGGATGATTCAACTACTACTAAGAAGGGTAAGGTAGAAGATCTGACTCACACTGCTGAAACTCAACCCCTGCCCACCAAAGAGAGAAAAAGAAGAGCAAAGGCAGCAAGGAGAACTGCTAAGAAAGTAGCAGAGTCAAATTTGAAGATAGACCCCAAGCAAAAGAGTGTTTTCATCTTAGCAGGATTCTAAGTAGTGGGAAATCCTAACTCTGAGGAGTTGATTAGTACCAACTCACTTCCTCAAAAAGAGATCAAAAGCTAAAGGGAAAGGTGGTGAGACTGTGAAATGCAAGAAACAACAACCATCTATCCCCAACAAAAAGAAGGTTGAATGTATATTTTGTGGCTTGCAAAATCATATGGCCAAAGATTGTTACTACAATCCTTCAAGCACTCACTACAAATGTCATACCATGAAGGAAGGAGCTAAGGAGGACTTCACATTTGGACCATCTCAAGTGGCCTAAGTGAAAAGGAAGGGAAAATTTGTCTCTGAAGCCAAGCTACTCTTGGAAGATAACTCTTCCGAAAGGAAAATAGCTTCGAAAGACAAGTTAAATTTTCTAAGTCTTCTTCCGTAGAAAAAATGTCCTCGGAAGCAAGTTCTTCCGAAGGCAAAGGAGCTTCGGAAGCAAAACAAAGAAGCAAAAACCTTTCCCTGAAATCTTCCGAGAAGAAGACTCCTTCGGAAGAAAAGGTGGTTATGACTTCTTCCGAGTACAAAGAAGCCTCGGAAGCATATCTGGCGGCTCAAGCCTACTCTAGCTCATCAACATTGATCAACCACAGGATGGAGTGGAATATTAAACATGATGCTGCAGCTCAATCCTCTTCTTCAAACAGTGAAGCTGGACCATCATATATTCATTTTGGTTCAATTACTTCTGAAATGGAATATCCCAAGGCCAATGAGGCTTGGGTTTCCAACAAAACTAACTCTTTCATCTTATGTGCAGGGACATCCACATGACAGAAATGGCAATCTTTGGATTGTGGATAGTGGATGCTCAAGGCACATGACTGGAAACAAGGCTCTCTTATAATAATCTGAGCATTTTGATGGAGGCCCTGTGTAGTTTGGAGGTGAAGCTGGAGGATACATATCAGGTAGAGGTTGTGTATCCAATGGTAAGTTAAAATTTGACAAAGTTAACTTTATCAAGCAGCTTGAACATACTTTACTTAGTGTTTCTCAATTCTATGATCAAAAGCACCAGATGCTTTTCACAGAACATGAGTGCATTATTCTCAAACCTGGGATGACAATTCCTCAGGAATTGGTGCTTCTTAGATCTCCTAGGAGAGGGAATATGTATAAGCTGGACATGAATAATGCTTTTCCTTTGGGTGAAGTATCATGCTTTTTTTCCAAAGCAAATGGTGATGAGTCTACTCTATGGCATAAGAGAATGCGTCATGTCAACTTCAAGACCATGAACAAGTTGGTCAAGAATGACGTGGTACATGGTGTACCAAAGAAGGAATTTATTTATAGGGATAATTGTGTTGCTTGCCTGAAAGGAAAGCAACACAAGTACCTCATAAATCCAAAGAAGTGAATTCTATCACAACTCCATTATACATGTTACATATGAATCTCTTTGGTCTTACAAGTATAATAAGCTTGGGAAGGAAATCATACTGTCTTGTGATTGTTGATGATTTTACTAGATATACATGGGTTTTCTTTTTAAGAACTAAGAATGAAACTGCTGAAACTCTAAAATCTTTTATCCTTAAAATTGAGAACCAGATAGATCATAAGGTAAAAATATTAAGAAGTGGCCAAGGGACTGAATTCAAGAATCAAGTTCATGACTCATTCTATAATTTTAAGGGAATCACCATACAATACAGTGCTCCTAGAAATCCTCAACAGAATGGTGTTGCTGAGAGGAGAAATAGGACACTTATTAAGGCTACTAGGACTATGTTAGCGTATTCAAAACTGCCTCTAACATTCTGGGCAAGGCAGTCAGCACTGCATGCTATGTGCAAAGCATAGTTCTTATAGTTAAGCCCTATGGTAAAACCCCTTATGATCTATGGAACAAGAGACCGCCTTTCATTGGCTTTCTTAGGTCCTTTGGTAGCAGGTGTACGATACTTAACACAAAGGACAATTTAGTAAAATTTGCTAAAAAGATGGATGATGCTATCTTTGTTGGATACTCTTCAAGCTCCAAAGCTTATGGAGTATACAACATTAAGAACCAACAATTTTAGGAGTCATCTAATATTGTTATGAATAAGCACATTCCTTGTGTTAAGGGGAATGGCCCTGAATATATCTTCAACTTAGAATTGTTTCCCAACTATTCGAAACCCTCTTGTAAGACTGTTTTAGCTAGAATAGGTGGACAAACAGATCCTTATGCAAATCAACTGTTTGAGTTGCCAAGACCTCTTCCAAGGTCTCTAGCCAGACATGAAGATCAAGCTCCCATAGCTGGTAATCCAGAGAATATTACTATCTCAAGAACCAATGGAGCATCAACAGCCACATGAGCCCCAATCTTCACCAACATACAACTTTAGAAATCAACACCAAGCTGATGAAGGCAGTGACTTGGAGGAACAAGAAACTGTTGATCTTGCTTCACAGTAACTCATGACTGATGTTATAATACATTCATTGAATCATTGAATGAATATGAAACAGCAGTTGGTGGTGATGTTCATAATCCTGAGCAAAACATCTTTAACCTGGATCTATCTCTGTAACTAGATGTGATTCCTAGGCTCAGGATCCACAACATCCATCCAGCTGAGAACATCATTAGGAATGTCATAGAGGGAGTAAAATCAAGGAGTCAAACCCATCATGGGAATGTCTGCTTGTATTCATGCTTCCTCTCCTAAATTGAGCCCAAGAAAGTGGAAGAAGCCTTAAAGGACAACAATTGGGTTGAAGCAATGCAAGAGCAGTTGCTTCAATTCAAGAGGCAAAAGGTATGGAACTTATGTCCTCTACCAAAAGGCCAAGTCCCTATAGGTACCAAATGTGTGTTTAGGAACAAGAAGGATGACAGAGGTTTGATCATCAAGAACAAGGCCAGACTTGTTGTTCAACGATACACACAAGAGGAAGGAATTGACTGCACAAATGTTTTTGCACCTGTTGCAAGACTTGAGGCTGTTAGGATTTTTATGGCTTTTGCAGTATCCAAGAACTTCACTGTCTACCAACTTTATATGAAATGTGCATTCCTCTATGGGGGTATTGATAGGGAAGTCTATATGTGCTAGCCACCTGGATTTGAAGACCCACAGCATCCCAACTATGTATGCAAACTCGACAAGGCGCTCTATGGCCTAGATCAAGCACATAGGATGTGGTATGAGACTTTATCTCAATTTCTTCTCAAGAATTGCTATACCAGAGGCACCACAGACAAGACATTGTCTATAAAGAAATCGGGCAAGGACATGCTGCTCGTACAAGTCTATGTGGATGATATCATATTTGGTTCCTCAAATGACCAAATGTGATAAGACTTTGAGAGCACCATGAGGAAGAAGTTTGAAATGAGTTCAATGGGTAGGATGGACTTCTTCCTTGGAATTCAAGTGAAGCAGATGAATGAAGGGATTTTCATTTGTCAATCTAAGTATGTTAAAGACATTTTAGAGAGATTTGAGATGAAAGATTGTAAGCTAGCCAGGAAATCACAATCTATGTCCTGACTCTAAGGGGGAGGATATTGATCAACATCAGTACATGGCAATTATTGGGTCTCTAATGTACTTGACTGAAAGTAGGCCTGATATCATGTTTGCAACTTGCATTTATGCAAAATATCAGCCTGCTCTAAGGTGTCCCACCTAGTTGCTGTCAAAAGAATCCTTAGATACCTCAAAGGCGCTCCCAAACTAGGACTCTGGTATCCCAAGAATAAGGATTTCAACCTTTATGGTTACACTGACAGTGACTATGGAGGCTGTAACATCAACAAGAAATCAACATCAGGAGGATGTCAATTTCTTGGTGGAAGGATTATTTCATGGCAGTGCAAGAAGCAATCTTGTGTGTCTACATCAACTGCTGAGGCTGAATACATTGCTGCTGCTAGCTGCTGTGCTCAACTGCTGTGGATTCAAAACCAGATGATAGACTATGCATTCAACTTCATGGAGACTCCTATCCACATAGACAACAAGAGTGCCATTTCAATCATAGAGAATCCAGTGAAGCACTCAAAGACCAAGCATATTGACATCAGGTATCATTTCGTTCGAGATATTCATGAGAAAAGTCTCATAAACTTGTTAAGGTTGATACAAATAAACAATATGCTGACCTGTTCATAAAGGCATTTGATGAAAGAAGATTTAAATATTTAATTACAGCTATTGGGATGATCAACCTTGATTGAATCTCTTTTGAAAACGTTTTTAAATATGCCATGGCCTTTTTGTCTATTGATTACAATCTAAACTTTGTTACAGAAGTATTCTTCATAAAATTGTCTAAGTATAAATTCTTCCGAAGAGAAATTTAGCTGTGGAATAATTTCTATCAGTCTTCCGCAGATAAATTAATCTAATTGGTTCCCCTTCCGTATAAGCTTTTGCCTTCGGAAGACTTTTAATCAAGTATCAAAATTTTCTTCCGAAGCCCTTTAACTTATATCCTCGGAAGCAATTTAACCCTCGGAATAAAATTTGTTGTAACGGAAACATTTTCAGGCCCCACTCTGTAAAAAGTGAAATTTTGTCAGCAAAAAGAAATGATGTTGGATTATTTAAATGGATTTATCTTGCCGCCTAAATATTATCACAAACCTATACTGTCTTTTCACATCTTTTCACCCTATCCGATAAGATTTTTATACTCCATTTATACACAACCTCCGACTATCTTACTTTTCTTACCGTTACAAAATACCTACCTTCCAGAGAAAAACCTCCCAACATCCCCAATATTCATCATCTTCTTCATCTACTCCTCCACTTATCCAAATTTCTGAAACAATGGCCCTTAATCCCCAACATAATCAGGTTGCGCTCCTTGATTACACCAAGGATGCCGACTATGCCCCATTCATCCAATTTCTAACCCAGTCAACATACTTCACCGGCTTCACCGTAAACCCAACTCTTTACTCCAACCATATGGCCCAATTCTAGGCCAATGGACGGAGTGAAATTCTGAATGATCAGTGGGTTATTCAGTCGATGATAAGCGGCCAAGAGCTGGTCATCTTTGAAACCACCATTCGAGAGCATCTGAAACTCCACGATGCAGGTGCCCCTGTGGATTTCCCCAAAACAGACTTGGAAGAAACTTACATTCAAATGGGATACAGAGGAAACGTGCAGAGGTCGACTGTATATAAATACAACTTCTCATTTAACTGGAAGTTCCTTCTACACATATCCTCCATTGCCTATCAAACAAGTCTGGGGATGGGATCAAATCTCATATGATCTCGGGTGCCTGGTCATTGGAATGGTGAGGAACAGAAGGTTCAACTACTCCAAGTTTATGCTGATGAACCTAATCAGCAATCTAACTAGGGATTCTTTCTACATGTATCCCCGGTTCATCCAGCACTTCATAAACTGTGAGTTGGATCAGGACCGATTACATCTTGGTCAACCACTGTCGGTTCCTCACATGAAGCCTGGGGTCTTTAAGATTTTGAAGAAGGTTTCATCAAATTTCACTGGCAGGTTCACTGATCTGCCCCAAGTTATGTTTGAGCCAATGGCTCATGGTGACATCCCTGCCAACCCAGCAGGTGATGAGCCCCCACAAGACTCACCCATCATCCGTCATCCCATACAACTCACTTATCATAGACGCCCAAAACAAACCCTTGATCAAGCTACTCTGATTGATGAAGTACCCTATCTTCAACTCAAAAAGACTAGAGTGGAAACATGGGCTCCCACTCAGTCTGAGGTCTCAACTTCCTCCCATATAGACCTCAATGTAATGGTTGAGTCTCCTCAGTATCAACCAGACAAGCCTACTAACCAAGCCTTCAGCCCTCATGTTGAGTCCTAACATTCTCCTAAGCAGCCGAAAAGGGACACCCACATCTTGGAATCCACTGCTGGTGCAGGGGAATCCTTAGGTGATGACCAAGGTCCCGGTTCATTAAATTTATTTGTTGAATCCTTCCTTGACCTTAACCCGTCCTAATGAGACTATCATGCTGTAACAGAGCAGTGAAGTTGATCCTTCTCACCATTCTCTTGATCAACAGAGCTCTCTGCAGCTTCTGATTTTAGCCCACATCAGGAACAAAGTACTGAGGTGAGTCCTACAAATGTGGAGGGGACTCATATGGATAGAGCTACCACTACTGAGGGTGCTTCATTAGTCCCTCAGGACAGTGGTAACATCAATCAGACTCTATCCATGACAACTTTGCACATTCCTGTCTCTGAAGAAGAAATGGATTAGCAAAGGAACCCTAGGTGCCAAGAAACCACATTAGGTGGTGAAGATGAGCATACTAGGTATGTTATCTCATCTCCCAATGATTCCTCCAATGAGAATGAGGGTATTATGCAACTAACCATCAAGTATCTACTCTTTAAAATCGCAAACCTGGAATCTCAGGTTAGGATTTTAGAAAGTAGATCTGCCACTCAGCAACTTGAGATTAACACTCTTAAGACCCAACAAGCTGAGAAACAGATAGAGAGATCTGTTAGGCATGTACAGATCCAGGTCTCTGCAAGTTCTTCCTCTAGCTCATATGACTCTCAGGATGATGCTACCAAAAAGGGGGAGAGTTTGCAGGATCAAACATCTGCTGAGGGAGTATCTGCTCATTCATTGGAGCAGGTACCACCTCAGGGGAAGATGGTTGCTCACTCTTTGGAGCAGGCATCAACCCTCATTGAGCCTACCATTCCCATAACCCTTCTTCTTGGAGTCACCTCCTCTATCCCAACCTCCCTTGCACATACCCTTCCTGAGCCAATTTTTTCTGTTCAGATGGAACACAGGACTTCCATCAATCTCGTAGACTAATTTCTGATGAAGTCCCCATTTGAACATTCCCTCCCTGGTCATACTCTTACTTACTTTGGAGCTGAAGAGCTCCAAATGTTAACTGGACCTTCTACCTCTGGGAAGGGTGTTGGTCAACCTAAGGGGAGTGTGGAACCTGATATTAACTTCGAAGGGGAAACACAAACCGATGGCCCAACACCTAACTTAGCAGGGCCAGAAAGTCAAGTTACTTCCGAGGCTAAGGAAATCTCTTCCGAAGCCAAGGAAATTCCTTCCGAGGCTAAGGAAATCCCTTCCAAAGCCAAGGAAATCCCTTTCAAAGAAGGTTTACTATCTACTTCCGAGGCAATCAAATCTACTTCCAAAGGCATGGAAATTTCTTCTAAGGCTGAGGTTGAAGTCGCGGAAGTAACAGTAAATCTCTCTACAACCATCTCTCCTCTGCCCAGCAAGCCTAAACCATCAAAACCTGAGTCTCCTAAGCCATCAGCTGCCTTAAACCCTAAAGGAAGAGCAAGCTGACAGCTGAAGAGCTAGAGGAGGAACACAAGCTAGAAAAGTTAAAGAAGAAAGGAAGAGTAGACTCTGGGAAGCTGCTGGGTGACGGTAGAAAGGCAGCAACCGAAGCAGTAGCTGCTCATGAGCACTTTGCCAATAAAAGAAGGGCAGAGCTGATTGACAGGATCCTCAATCTTAGGATCCAAAGTGAAGACATTCTTCTACTTCCCTATGAGGATGTTGTCAAGTTGGAGAAGGAAACCTTACTGCAAAAGGAGAAAGCAGAAGCAGCAAGGTTAGCAAAGGAGGATGAAAGAAGGAAGAAGAAAGAAGAGGCTAAGATCAAGGCTGAAGCCAAGATGAGAGCAGAGAAAATAGCATTTCTATGCTCTGGGGATATAAGGAATAAGAACTGGCTCCTCATGAGTTTGATACTATCCTGTTCTTCTTCAAACAAGAACAGGAGAAAATCATGAGGGGAAGGAAGGGGGCTGCCAGGGAGAAACTAAGAGAGAAGGAAAAGTAGAAGGAAAAGGATGAGGAGCTAGAAGCCAAACAAGCTGATGATAGGGACTGGATGAAGTCCTATATGAAAGCTCATGGCTTCTCAGCCAGGAAAGTAGGCTCAATGGCTACAAAGACTCTCCAACGACATGTTAGTGACATAAAGACTAACATTCGAATAGGGAACCGGCAAGAGTTCAATGGAAAACTGCAAGTAAGAGGATGGTCTCCAAACCCACACCCAAACCAAAACCTACTCTTACCAAACAACCACCACTCCCACAAACCACTAAATCACCCACACCCTTTCCCTTCCCTATAAAATCTGAACCTATAGATGAACCTTCACCCCTGAACCAGCCCCTTCAACCACCTTACAACTCACACCACAAATATCTAAACTACCACCACCACCACCACCAACTCTGATACCTAAAACCATACCCAAAACCAAACCAACCCCCCAACCATCCTCAATATTACCAAGACCCCTGACCGTACAGGAATTTGAGGAAATTCATGAAGGACTCAACCAATGCACTAGGCTGAGTTCCTTCTCTAGAAATAAAGACTTGATTGAACTGAAATATCTTAATAATTCAGTCAACCTTATCTCAAGGGAAGCTCTCCTAGATCTCCCTGCAGCAACCCTGGACCAGTGTCTCACTCTTCTTTCCCTCAACATACATGACCTAAATGACAAGGAAAAGAAGCTGAGAAGAAGACTGGTTACTCTGTTGGACAAAAGGAAGATAGAAAACTTTCCAACTACTCCTCAAGTGCCAAGGAGCCCTATAGTCCAGTGGAGGTTCAATGAGCCTTCAGATGTCTTTCAGTTGGTAAGAAAGAGTGGGGAAATTAACCAGCTAGATACATCATCTCTACTACACTCTAGAAGAATTGACATAAAAGATCTAGCTGAATTACCACTTTCCAACCCCTCCAACTCTTCTGTTGCTTCTCTCATCCTAAAGCACATACTCAATATGAGGGAAGCCGAGTTGATAAGAAGAGCTCAAGCTGCTGCTGATGCTGAAGCCTTTACAAAAGGTCAAGCCTTTCTCCAGATGGTTCAAGACCCAGCTTTAGAGCCTATAGCTTGATGGGTATATGACTCCAAAACCTATCAGCTTACTTTATACAGAGGAAATAGCCAACGGATTCATGTCATTCATGGTGACAGACTGGATGTCTTAACCAGGACAAACTTGTTCCAAATGCTACTCACATCTACCAAGGAGAACCGAGAGAAAGATGTGAAGATTATGGCTCGGATAAGAAAGGCACTGGAGAAGAAAGATAAGTTGTGTTTTGGTAGAATCAGCCTAGGGGGAGATTGTTGGGTCTGATGAGGCTGATGCAACCAAAACCCAACACTTAGCTTTATTTTGGAACATCTACAATGGACTTCCAACGACAATGTTGCATTTCCAAAGCCAAGTCAAAAGTCTTTCAAAGCCAAGCAAGAAGAACTTCCGAGGAGAGTTACTCTTCAGAAGTACCATGAAGACCAAGATAGGAAGCAGCTGATTCTGAAGAAGTTGTTTCTTCCAAATCCAAAGTGACTTCGGAAGACTTCATGTCTTCCGAAGTACACTTATCTTCAGAAGAACCAACTGACTAGTGGACAAAAGTAAGGTACCTGTCAGTATAGTCAACTACTTTACTGATAGACTGCATGGAGCTTCTCCATGCGGGTATGTTTAACCTTACTTTATCCACTATTGTAAGGTTATTAGTAAGGCTGATGCAACCCAAACACTCAAAGTCTTTCCTGCATGCATGCACAAGTATACTGAAGTGGAATGCTTCGGAAGTTTCACACTGCCTTAGAATTATTCTAAGTGTGAAATCTTCTGAAGCCAAGACCAATATCTTCCGAAGCCAAAAGATGAAGTCTTCTGAAGCTTGAAGGACAAAGTCTTCTGAAGCCAACCATTAAAGACAGATTTCTTCCGAAGACTTTTATACTACATGCTTTATCTGATGTACTTTTTACCTAAAGCTGAACCACTTTCCGCTGCCACTCTGATAAGGCACCAACCTTTCATGAGTTGGTGAAAAGGTCCATGCTTTGGTAAACAGTACATTGAGGTCTTGAGTCTGTAACTTTCCACTTTACGTACTTTATCCTTTTTGTAATATATTAGGATGTGAGCTATGACATGTCATAGTCACTAGTCAAAAGGCAATCTGCCTTTTGACTCTACATGGATTTTGTTGTCTAGTTCATGTATCCAGCTGGCCTTTAAAGTATGGCCGGCTATAGATTGTAGTATAAGTATTTTCTGACCCTTGTAACTTTGTAGTTTTTGTAGAACTTTGTAAACCATTTGTAAGGAACTAGAAGATCAATATACATCAACCTTGAAAACCAAATACTTGTGTGTTGTTCTAGTTTCTGTCTCATTAACACTTCTGTTTCTTCGTTCTCTTAACTCAGTTAACCAGTTCCCCATTTGAATTGTTAAGTGTTATCCCACACTCTCCTCTTTGTGTTGTTGTGTTGTACAAGTGCATAAACCTTTCACCCGGTCCTGCAATTGGTATCAGAGCTTCTCAGGCTCTTAATATAAGATCTCACCATCTTAAGATCCCTCACACACACAAAAATACTTAACCCTTCAAATGGCAGCTATCTCTAAATCTAATATGGAAACTGGAACCATGACAAAATCCCCGCTAATCACTCTTGATGACTTTGACACTTGGTGCTGAAGAATGGAAGGTTTCATCAAGTGTCAAGACTCAAGAATGTGGGAATCTGTTGTCTCTGGACCTTACATACCAAAAACTTCTTCAGCTGCTGCTGGAGGTGGTATGATCCCCAAGGATGTGGCTGACTACTCAGAAGAAGATAGAAAGAGAGTAGACATTGATCAAAACCCATGACAGCCCTTCAGACTACTCTTACAAACTCTATATACAGAGGCTTCAAGAAATGCAAAACAGCTAAGCCATTGTGGGATGCATTAAAACTAATGTATGAGGGTTATACTGAAGCCAAGAAGAATAAGAAGGATCTCCTAAAGCAGTAGTTTGAAAATTTCAATTTCAAAACAGGTGAGACCATGACTCAACAATACTTCAGGTATGTTGAGATTATGGATACCCTAGTGGATGTTGGAGTAACTCTTGAGAGCAGGGATATTGTAAGGAAGTTTATGTCCTCTCTTCCTAGGCAATGGACACATTATTGTGTTGTAATCAAGAGAACTAAGAACCTTAAGACTCTCACTCTGACAGAGTTGTATGGCATTCTCAGTAGATACCAGATTGAGATGAACATGCAAGGTTCATCTGGTAACTCCAGCAATCAAACGGGTTCAGCCCTTCATGTGATTGAAAGGGATAGCATAGAACCACAGCATCATCGCATATGCTACCCTGACATCTTACAAAAAGGTCCTTTCATCACCTTCCTAGAGACACCAAGGGAGAAATATACTCAAGGAAGCCCATTCCAAGAGACAAGTTCTTCTCAAGCCTTTGTTTCTTCTGATGAAAGTTATGGCAGCTTCCTATTCACCCTTGAAGAACTGGACTGTATCCATCCAGATGACTTGGAGTACATAGAGATAGTCCAGCAAATGGCTCTTCTCACTCACAGAGCCAAAAGGTTCTACAAGAGGACAGGAAGGAAGTTTCCCAGCAATACAGCCAGTGGAAAGTTTGGACTGGATAAAAGTAAAGTTAAGTGATACAACTGTAACTTGATGGGTCACTTTGCTAGGGAGTGCAAGGCACCAAGAACAAATGGTGGACAAGCACAATTCAGACCAAACTACACTGATAAAGCTACCCAGAATGAGAAGCCAAAGCAGTACCCTGCAGTTGCTGTTGAATAAGGAGGCTTTGACTGGAGCTTTCAGGTGGAAGATGCATCTCTAAACCAAGCATTGATTGCTGACCATGATGAAACCAAGGTATTGGAACATCTTTGCACTCCTGAATGTATTGCCAAAGTCAAAAGATACAGGTCCTATAACTTAGAGATGAGATCTGATCTTGAGTCCTTGAACATCCAAAAATCTGATTTTAGAAAGACTGAAAATGATTATAAGTTAAAGATAGAGGACTTAGAGAAAACCATTTCAGTTTTAAAACATGAACATACAAATTACAGGACTCAAATCAAGGATCTCATAACTAAGTTAACTGAATGGCAGGCTAAGCTTGTGATCAGTAACGCCAGGGCAGAAAAATTTGTTCTTGAAGAAGAGACCTTCAAGAACATCATGTCCTCATCCTTGCATGCAAAAGTTTGTTATCAAAATAGGCAGGGACTGGGATCTAGTGAGATAGCTCCTCCACACACAATCTTATCTGTAAGATCACCTAGGTATGGAACTTGTGAAGATGAGCTTCCTCACATAGACCCCTTGAGTGAAGAGGATGAAGAAGTGGTAGTGAAGAATTCCTCTAAGAAGAGTGAATAGGATGATTCTAAGAAGGGTCACTATCCTTTTGAGGAGAGCAGGAAGCTTGAGATGACCAAGTCTATGAGGAAGAACTTGATCAGAAAGAGCAAGAGAAAGTTCAAAAAGGCTCAAGAGATTAAGGCCACTTTCAACTCTAAGCAGAAACAAGTCTTTATTTCTGCAAGATTTGACATGGTTAAGACTGAAGACATAAACCTCAACTCTTCTACCAAGAGTTCTGGTTCATGTCAAATCATCTCAGCATCAAGAAGAAGGTTGATCTGTTGTGTACCACTGCTACACAGCCTGAACCATCCAACTCCAAGAACAGTCCTCAACCCAAAGGGACTGTCTCAACATCTGCAAAGATGAAGGTGGAGAAAGGAAGTGATCAAAGTCAGCCTTATTCTCAGAAGAAAACTCTTGGGAAGAAAAAGATAAGTTGTGTCATGTGTGAAAGTACCTCTCATCTTGCTATGGATTGTCCATACAATCCAAAGAGTACTCTTCATGTGACCAAGAAGGAGACTCCCAAGAGATCTAAGAAGAACTCAGCTTCGGAAGGAAAATCTGTTTCCTTCGGAAGCTCCAAAGGAAAGAAGAAGGCAAGTGGAAAATTGCCTTCGGAAGAAGATTCGGTCTTGGAAGAAAGGAATACTTCTGAAGCACTGAAGTCTGCTACGGTGTTAGCAGGATCTTTCGAAGGTTCAGTCATCGAAACTTCCAAAGTCTCAAAAGCTTCCAAAGTGTTGAAGGTCAGGTCCAAACTTCCAAAGGTGGTGTGGAAGTCCAGGAAAGACCAAGTGACTGAAAGTTCTCCATCAACAATAGCAAGAGATCCTCAGAGCACAACTATAGGATCTATTACTATTTCATCACCTTCTACTTCCTTTGATGAGCCTAAGACCAATAAGGCTTGGGTTGGCAAATGTAACTAATCATTTTCTTTATGCAGGAACAGCTCAAGACAAACAAAAATGTCTGGATCATTGATAGTAGCTGTTCCAGGCACATGACAGGCAATAGGTCACGACTCCAGAACTTTGAAAGGATTGATGGAGGACCAGTTGCTTTTAGAGGAGATGAAGGAGGTTACATTTCTGGAAGGGGCAAGGTCACAAATGGGTCTACAAACATTTTACTCTAGGTGATCCTGATCCAAGATTTGAGCTAAAAAGAACTTCAAGTTACACATCTTTAGATCCAGTTGTAACTACTTCAGCAAATGAAGTTTCTATCAGCAAAACAATAACAAATTTAGCTGATACATCTGAGATGCCTTCAAGTTCCAGCTCAGAGGCTAAACAGACAAATAAAGAAACTTCAAATGCAGAAGAAGATGATGGTGGTGGTGACAGTGATCAAGAATTTCTTGATGCTGATAACCACCCCATAGATGAACATATCAATGATGTCACACACTAATTAGATCAAGTTTCTCTTGATAAGTGTGTTGAAGTGGTGGAAGAAGCATCTATGCCAGATCTAAATTTCTCTAATTTAGATCTCTCTCAGCGACTTGCTGTGATCCCTTAGCTAAGGATCCACAAGTCTCATCCTACCACAAACATCATTGGAAATGTTAACACCAGGGTAAGAACAAGATGACAAACATATAAAGCAAATATTTGTCTTCACTCTTGTTTCTTGTCCCAGATAGAGCCCAAGAAAGTTGATGAGGCTCTTAAGGATGGAAGTTGAATTGAAGCCATGCAAGAGGAGCTACTTCAATTCAAGATACAGAAGGTTTGGAACCTATGTCCTCTTCCTCATGGGAAGACTACTATAGGAACCAAATGAGTATTTAGGAATAAGAAAGATGATAGAGGTATTGTCATCAAGAACAAAGATAGACTAGTCGTTCAAGGATACACACAAGAAGAAGGAATTGACTACACTGATGTCTTTGCTCCTGTAGCAAGACTAAAAGCTGTTAGGATATTCTTGGCCTTTGCTGCATCCAAGAACTTCAAGGTCTATCAACTTGATGTCAAGTGTGCTTTTCTGTATGGGGTGATTGATGAAGAGGTGTATGTCAAACAACCACCTGGTTGGCAGATCCTGATCATCCTAATTATGTCTGCAAGCTTGATAAGGCTCTCTATGGGCTACACCAAGCACTAAGAAAGTGGTATGAGACTCTATCTCAGTACCTCTGCAAGCATGGATACAGAAGGGGTACTATAGATGGAACTCTCTTCATCAAAGGAAAGGGAAATGACTTACTGCTAGTTCAAATGTATGTAGATGACATCATCTTTGGTTCAACTAATCCAAGGCTCTGCAAAGACTTTGAGAAGCTGATGAAAGACAAATTTGAAATGAGTGCCATGGGGGAACTCAATTTCTTTCTGGGAATTCAAGTGAAACAAGTTAAAGATGGAATCTTCATAAGTCGGTCAAAGTATGTTCAAGACATACTCAAAAGATTCAACATGACTGATTGTAAGATTGCTAAGACACCCATAGCAAGAAACCACTCCCTTGGGCCTGATCTTGAGGGGGAGTATGTGGATAAACACCTTTATAGGGCTATGATTGGGTCTCTATGTATCTTACAGCTAGCAGGCATGATATCATGTTTGCCATATGTATTTGTGCAAGATATCAGGCCAACCCCAAGATGTCTCACCTCATCACTGTCTTGAGAATTCTAAGATACCTCAAAGGTACCGCAACACTTGGTCTTTGGTATCCCAAGAATTCTGACTTCAATCTGTATGCATATACAGATAGTGATTCTGGTGGTTGTAATATGACTGCAAAGTCTACATCTGGGGGATGTCAGTTCCTTGGTGGAAGGGTTGTCTCATGGTAATGCAAGAAACAATCTCGTGTCTCTGCATCAATTGCTGAAGCTGAATACATTGCTGCTGCAAGCTGCTGTGCTCAGGTGCTTTGGATTCAGAATTAGATGCTTGACTATGGTTTCAACTTCAAGGAGGCTCCCATTCACATAGACAACAACAGTGCTATCTCTATCACAGAGAATCCTGTGCAGCACTCAAGGAAAAAACACATAAACATCATGTATCATTTAATTAGAGATAACTTTGAAAAGGAATTAATTAAACTTGTTAAGGTTAACACAAATAACATATGCTGATTTGTTCACAAAAGCCTTTGATGAACAGAGATTTAAGTATCTTATATCAGCTATTAGGATGATTAACTTTGAGTAGCTTTTTCTTAAAACTAATTCATTTTATTTCTTAAAATCTGTGTGTCCTAAGTTGTCTAGTCTATCAACTTCATAAGCTCATGTTTTCTATGGATAAAAACTTTTTGAAGAGTTTTTCTTAGATTTTGACAAATCTTGATCCTTCGGAAGATATGATTTTATCTTCGGAAGAAAATATACCTTCAAGACAAATAACTGTCTAAGTAAAATTTTACCTTCGGAAGAAATTTCTGAAATATCTTCCGAAGCATAAGACCCTCTTAGGCACTTATATGTTTTTAAGGACCATTTTTCTTCCGAAGCTTAATTAACTCTCGGAAGATTTGTTTTATGGAACAAAGCATCAAAGTTTAAAATTCTCTTCCGAAGCAATTTGTCAAAACTCTTTGAGAAATTCTTCCGAAGTCATTTTGGCTTCGGAAGCTTTTTTTATTAAAACTTCCGAAGACAATTTACCTCCGGAAGATTTTCAAATTCCAAGAAAACAACTTTTTGAGCAAAAAGCAAACTACTTTTTCAGAGGTGGGACCTCCTTCAGGATTTCAAAGTTTATCCTCTTTCATTAACTTTGTCTCAAATTCTTTTCACACATAAACCCTGTCGGTTCCCCCTCTTTTTATCGTCTTCATCTTCTCTCCAAACCTAAATTCTATATTTCTCTTTCAAACCGTCTTCGTTCATCCTTCCTTCACATCTAAGCTTACTCAAAATGGCCAACCTTGACAGATGAAATGACCCAGATTTTTCTATGCACTTACACAGGCAACACAATCAGGTTGCACTGTTAAAATCTGAGAAAGATCCCCATTTCTCAGAGGTATGTCAATTCTTGGCTTTGTCTAACTAATTCACCTCCCTTACCATTGATCCTCCTCTCAATGAGGATCATTTGCTGGAGTTCTGGAAGACCTGCCAAGAGGTCCCTCCTCTCTATGAAGATCATTTGCTTGAGTTCAAGAGACCTGCCAAGAGGTCATTATAGATGGGGAGAAGGCACTGTCTGCCACAGTGCAGAGGAGAACAGTCTTCATCACTCCGGCCATCATCAACACTCATCTTCAGCTGGATGATGAAGAAGGTGAGGTGTTCTTCCTAAAGGAAGCTGTAAATCATTCCTTTGAGCAGATGGGCTATGAAGGAGATTTCTCTGTAAAGACCTTCAGGAAAGGGAAGGTCTCATCTAAGTGGAAGTACCTACTTCATGTGGTCATCCACAGCTTGTCCAACAAGCATGGAGGATGGGACCAGATTCCGAAAGATCTCTCCTTCATAGTACATGGAATGGTTCAGGGGGTCAAGTTCAGGTATTCTTAATTTGTCTATACAAATTTGATAGCAAACTTAGACTCCTTAGAGTATTACATGTTTCCTAGATATGTTCAATACATTCTCAATTTGAACTGGGCTCACATTTGAGGGAAACAGGTAATATTCTTAAATTGGGACAGATGAAGCCCAGCATCTTTAAAATCTTGAAGAAGCCAATTGTTGGCTTCTCAGGGTAGAAACAGCCCTTGTCCCAAAAATGTTAGAGCTCATTGCTCAAGGTGACAACCTAGCAACCCAAGCTAGTGTTGAACCCACACCTTCTACATCCTAACTACCAAAACAGCCACAATCACCCACCTACCAAAGAAAACACAAACGAACCCCTGCACAAGCTATTGAGTCTGTGCAGGGCCTTATATACTCACCTATACATGAGGAAGTGGACACTGGAGCTCTTACTTCCCCTGAGGAGCAAACCACTCCCATCACTTCAAGAATTTGTGCTGAGGTTCCTCATGCTCAGCCTGATGAGCTCACAAGCCCACAAGCCTTATGCCTTCACTCTGAGTCTCAACACTCAAGTGAACAACCTTCAGAGGACAGCTACCATCCCCAGCCTTTAGATTTAAACTAACCAATTCCCAACCTTGACTTCTATACTGATGAGGACTTGGATGCCAGTGAGTACCATGAGTCTTCCTACTACACCGCTCCTTAAAGGGAGATGAGTGCTCCTGAGTCACCTAGGTCTAGCCCACATCAGTCACCTATCACTGAGGTGGATACTTCTGAACATGTTTAGGATATCCATATGGAAGAGACTCTCACTTCAGCAGCAGTGATTACATCATTCAGACCTCAACCATGGCAACTCAACCATTCACACCCATTGACACTTCCACTGAAGTTGTCATAAGCAGGAAATCCAGCAGCCAAGAACACCATGCTGGTGATGAGGAAGAGGACCTTGGTCTAATTCTCTCATCCCCAGTGATTCTTCTGATGAAGATGAGGGGAATCTGAGACTAAAGGTGCAAAAACTATCAAAAACATGCACCTATTTAGTCTCTAAGGTTAGTCATCTTGAATCTCAAGTGAATACCTTGCAACACAGGGTCAATGATCAGCAACTTTAGATATCTCATCTTAAGGAAAAACTAGCTGGAGACCCTTAAGAGAAGATTAACCAGGAACATAAGAACTTGTGGATGTATTGACCTAACTCCTAGCTCACCTGTGTAAGAGGGTAATGCTACCAAAAAGGGGGAGGAAGTCATTACAATCACAGAACCTGGGAGTTCCTCAGGGAGTATGGACACTGAGGACTCACCATCCTCATTTGCAGTTATGCATACTCAGCAACTTTCTCAAGTTCACATTGATGTGGACAGTTTAGACTCGGTCATTAGGAGTCTATTTGAGAAAGGCATCCCAAGCAGTATCATCTCCACCAACTCTAAGTCACATTTTTGGGTGGAGGTATGATCCTGCTAGAAGAACTCTTATTCTTCAAAGAGTTCAAGATAGGAACACTGCAGAGTTCAGCCTTAGAGGAAGACAAAGGCAATCAGGCAATACCATCGGTCAACTGGATGTTGAGGCAGACCTTGAGATTAGCTTCAAAGGGAAAACCTTGACTGAAGGCCTAGTGTTAGAACCTGAGAGCCCTATCTCACCACCAACTACTGCAGATGTTCAAACCCTTGATGAGACACCTGCTGGTGAAGGTGCATCTCAAGCTAAGAGGAGAAAGTCCTCTACTAGGTCTGCAAGGCTCATGGAAAAGTGCTATCAGGGCTGCCCCAGACCAAATACTCAGGATGATGAGTTAAGGACAGTCAGGATAAACTACTTACAGACCAGGAACTATGATATTGATAATATCATTCTCTCCCTTAGATGAGTTGATGAACTGGCTGACATGGAACTATTAAAAGAGAGAAAGGAAGAAGAGGATGCAGAGCTTCTTCTGAAAATCAAAGAAGAAAAAAGAAGGAAGAGACTCTATAAGCATATTGCAGGATCGTGTATTGGTCACTCAACAGATGGTTTTCTCTCAAACTCACCTTGAACAACACTCAGCAAGAGTCTATAAAGAGTTGATCACAATATAACAAGTAACAGGCACACTCAGCAAGAGTCTATAAAGAGTTGATCACATATAACAAGAACAGGCAGTAAATAACACAAGATGTAAATTTTCAAGGTACTTTTATATATGGTCAACAACATGGCTCTTTAGGAAGATGCCAGGCTATAATCAGAGGTCTGCAGCGGACTGTCAGGGACCATACTATATCTACTGGACATAGCAATGTCTTCCGAAGGATAAAATGCTTCGGAGAATAACTTCTTCCGAAGCCACTTATACTTCGGAAGACTGCTTCTTCCGAGGCTTGGAGTCTTCTTGTATTCGGAAGCAGACTTTGTCTTCAGCTCTTTCATCAGACTTTGTCTTGGAAGCTCAGACTTTGTCTTCAGCTCTTTCATCAGACTTTGTCTTTGGAAGCTCAGACTTTGTCTTCTGAAGCTCAGACTTTGTCTTCAGCTCTTTCATCAGACTTTGTCTTCAGAAGCTCAGACTTTGTCTTCATCTCTTTCATCAGACTTTGTCTTCGGAAGCTCAGACTTTGTCTTCAGCTCTTTCTCGGACTTTGTCTTTGGAAGATAGTCTTCAGCTGTTGGCTTCAGCTGTTGTCTTCAGCTATTGACTTCAGCTGTTGCCTTCAGCTGTTGACTTCACTTCATTACCTTCAGCTGATATCTTCAGCTGATGTTCTTCAGACTCTTGGAAGATCTCATGCTTAGCTTCGGAAGCCCTTGAATGTAGCATCAAATGACTATGTGAAGTGGTTTTTGGTTGCACCAGCCTCATCATGACCCAACAAACTCCCCCTAGGCTGATGCTACCAAAACTCACTTCCCTCTTCTTCTCAAAACTCTCAGCACCATTGAAAGTAAGTGTTTATCAGTTTTTCTTCATTCTTTCCTGATGTGGTGCTGAGGAGTTTGTACAAATCCTTGCTAGACAAAACCTCCACTCTGTCACCTTGGATTATGTGTACCCTTTGTTGTGGCCCTCTGAAAAGAGTTAGTTGATGGAACTATAGTCATATTCCCATCTAACTATTGGTTCCAATTCCGGACCTTCCACCATCTGTAGAAAGGTTGTGCCTTTGGTGGTTGGTCTTTCCTTGTCTTCCTGTCTTTTTAACTTCAACTCTTCTTCAATCTTGGCTCTTGTATTCAGTTCAGCCAAGTGGAGACCGCTGATATGATTTCTGATGTGTGCAGCAGTCTCAGAGTTGGAGGGATTGGAGAATGGCTTCTCTGCAAGCTCAACAATGTCAAATCTGCTGAGATGCAATAGAGAAGTGGCATTAAGCCTGTTGGTTTCACCATTCTCTCTTTCCATAATAAAGTTGTGAGAAGGTTCATCGAACCTCCACTGGATTATAGCTTTCCTAGGTCCAGGAGATTGACTAGAAATCCTGTCCTCTTTCCTTGTATCCAGTAGAGTCACCAGTTTCCTTCTAGTCTCTTCTCTTCAGCATTGAGGGTATCAGAGTTGAGACCAAGAAGTCTTGCAGCCTGGCCCAAAGTATCTCTAGGCAACTCAAGAAATTGGCCTAGGGTGAGGGAGTTTGAAGAGTTATCAACATAGGTGATGTTGATAAGGTCTCCCTCACAGGAGATGCTGCTCATAGTAATGCAGTTGATGAGCCTAGTCTTGAATTCCTTTATCTCCTCAAAGGAAAGATGTTGAGAAGGCTGAGGGGATGATCTTGGTTCTATTGGGTAGGTTTAGGTTTAGTGGTTTTGGTTGTGTTTTGGTTTTAGGATGGGAAGTTTAGGTGGTTGAGGTGAAGTGGTAGGTTTGGGTAGAGTTGTGGGTTCAGGGTGAAGGTTTCATCAGTGGGTTCGGTTTTGATGGGAAATGGATTGGTTCTTCTGGTGTGGTTGTGGTTTAGTGGTTGGCTGTGGTTGAGTGGCTGGGGTGAAGACCATTCCCTGTCCCCTCCTGTACATCTCCTTCCTTTCCCCATACGGATGTCAGCTTTATTTCACTGACTATCCGCTGGAATGTCCTTTCGGACAGAGGTCCTACCTGCCTACCAGAGAAGCCATGAGCCCGGAGATAGTCTTTCATCCAGGCTTTGTCATTAGACTTCTTGGTGGTAGTGACCCCTTTTCTCCTCCCTCCGCTTCTTCTCCATCAACTTCTCCCTGGCATCTTGCTTCCTTTCCTTCTCCATTTGATCCTGCTCTTTGTTGTGGAGCAGCAGGATCATGTCATCATCGTGTGGAGATAGTTCAGGAAGACTAAGCCTCTTGAGAGTAGGAATTTGATCCTAGCCTCTCTCAGCTGCAGGGCTGCTTCCCTTTGTTCTTCTTTTTTCCCTCTCCAAGGACAACCTAGCTTCTTCTTCTAGCCTTAGCCTGGTTGTCCTCTCCAAATTCACCAACTCCTCTAGTGGTAGCCGGAGTACTTCCTTATTGGCAGCTCCTAAGCTGATAAGCTGGTCAATGAGTGCGTCCTTCTTTAGTGTTGATTTCCTCCTGATTAGCTGCAGCTGCCTTAGAGCTAGCAGCTAGCAACTTCTCTCAGCAGGAAACCTACCTTTCTTCTTAAGCTTTTCAATCCTTCCTCTTCCTGAAGCTCTTCCGCAGTCAATTTCCTTTTGCCTTTGTCTTTGGCAGAGCTTGACTGTGGTGGTTCTTGGATAGAGGGTTCAGATTGAGAGGAGGTTCAGCTGGTGTTTGGGATGAATTTATATCAGAAATGTCCTCCCTGCTCACCTCAGATGCTATTTCAGCAATAACATCTGTGATGGTCAGTCCTCGGACATTTGGAACAAACCTTCCGCAGCTTCCATCTCAGCTTCGGAAGACTTGTCTTGTTCTTCCGAGGCTTCATGTCAGCTTCTGAAGTTTCAGCCTGAGCTTCAGAAGAAAGGCTGCTGCAAGTTCTGTCCCATCTGTTGTAGTTGCTGAGCCATCAGTCCCCATTTCCCCTTCGAAGTTAATCTCAGGTTCCATGTGGACCTTAGGTTACCAACTTCTTCCACAGTGGTAGGAAGTTCAGTCAGTCTTTGAAGCTCCTCAGCCCCAAAATATATAAGTGTGGTGTCAGGCTGGGCTGTTCTAAGGAGGATCTCAATACAAACTTTGTGAAAAGTCTGTAGAGATCATGAAGCATCTTTGTCAATCTCTAGAAATGATTGAGGACTCAGGTAGTGTGATGAGTTGGAAGTAAAGGACTGGGTCTGTGGTTCCTTAGATGTTGTCTCTGAACTTTCTCCTCCCCCTTTTTGGTAGCATCATCTTGAGAGCTAGATGAGCTAGAGGAAGAAGTCAATGAGACTTGATAGGTACATGCCTAACAGACCTCTCCGTCTGTTTCTCAGCTAGTTTAGCCTTGAGATTGTTAACTCAAGTTTGCTGAGTGGCAGTCCTTGATTCTAGATCCTCGCACCTGTGATATCCAGGTTGGAGACCTTAGAAAGCAAGTACTGAAGTGTGAGTTACATACTTCCCTCATCTCATGAGAAGAATCATGGGGAGATGAGATAACATGCCTAGTATGCTCAGTCTCACCACCAGATATGGCTTCTTGGCACCCTGGATACCTTTGCTCAAAGTCATCTCTTTCCGAGATGTCAATGGCAAAGTTGCCCGTAGACTCAGTCCTATTGATGTTACCACTGTCCTGACAGCTCAATGAGAGACTCTGAGTATGGCAGCTAAGCCTACATGAGTCCCTTCCCACAGTGGAACTCACCTCGGTAATTGGCTGCTGATTGGGGGCTAGAGACAAGGATCTCTCTTGCTCTGTTGATCTTTCAGAGGGTGTTGTAGATCAACTCATCAAGGCCATGGAGAGAGATGTATCTCTCAGATCAGTGCGGAGTAAAAGGTCAGTGAAAGATAAGGAGGTTAAACCTACTGACCCGGGACATAGATCAATGTCTACAGCAGCATTGAGCCTATGGTGGGGCTGTCCCTTGAAGGCTGCACAGGGGAGAGTGAAGAATAAGACTCCCTGTGGGCTTAAGCTGCTGGGGTGCGGGCTCTTGGGTTTGAGACTGAGGGAGGCCAAAACCCACACCCGAGGTCAATGGTGAAGAAGGTGTTACCTATCGGACTGAGTGGGAGCCTGATTCCACTCTAGCCCTTTTGGTTTGAACTAGAGGAGACTTGTTCAATCAGAGTAGATTAAACAAAGGGTTTGTTTGGGGCGTCTCTGTATGTAATTTTGATGGGTAAAGAAGGTGTGGGGCATTTGTGGTGGAGGTTTGCTGGTGTGGTTCATCACCTGTGGGGATAAGAGGATGTCACCAGGAGCTCTGCGCGCTCATCTCAGCTGGAGGTAATGGAGTTGTACCTTCTAGTGAAGTTAGAAGTACATCTTCTTCAATGTTTTGAAGATGGTAGGCCTCACTTGGGGAACATAAGAGCAGCTGCCAACAGGACAAGCTAGCTCGGTTCCAGCTCAGCAGGTGATTATGTGTTTGAATGAATCTGGGATACCATCACAGAAATGTATATCCCTTTTGCAGCTGCGATTAGGTTGTGTCAACACAAAGGATCAGTATTGAAGCATAGACCTTTCCCACCACCCTGAACTAGGCATCCCATTTCTATATAGGATTTGATCCATCCCCCTGCGTATATGGATAAGCTCGTGCAGGACAATGTGCAGCAGGAACTCCATTGGTACTAAGAAGTTAGAACTTGTAGACGGTTGACCTGCTCACATCTCCACACCATATCCCATGAGGTCAAGTAGGTGCTATCCAGTCTTCTCAAGGAAACTCAGTAGGAGCCCCACATCATGAAGAACTCGAGATGCTCCTGATGAGATTGTTTCAGAGATGATCAACTCCTGGTCCACAATGCGGGTTCTGAGGACGCGAACCCCATTGAGGACATCAGCTTGACCGTTACTCCAGAATTCGGCGTGTGGTGTTGGAGTATATGGGGGGTTAACAGTAAGCGCTGTGAGATAGGTGGATTCAGTAAAAAAGGTGATGATTTGGGTAAAGTCAGCATGCTCTTACAGACAAGCAGTAATAAAGCAACTTGGTTGTGCTGAGGGGAGTTCAGCGCCATTGCAGAGCAAACGTAAGCTTGAATTTGGGTGAAACTGCAGGTTTGACAGTGAAGGGAATAGTTAGGGCAGTAAATAGGTAAAAGAACAGATGACTTGGTACAAGGAAGATGACTTTGATCAATCTGATTGATTTAAAAGGGGATGAATTGTGGTAGTGGCGGTAATAGGTAACATAGGGTGGGGTTAGTGTGGGGGTGGTATATGGTGGTACGGCGGAGAAATGGACAGTGGCGCCAAGGATAATTTCTAACGAATAAAATATGACATCATGAGCAAAATCGTTACCTTTCACAGAGTGGGTGGGCCCAAAGAATGATTCCGTTACATATAAAAACCTTTACTTCCGAATGTAAAACATTTCAAGGTCATTGTCTTCCGAAGGCAATTTCTCTTCCGAAGCCAGGCGGGATTGCTTCGAAGGTAAAATTGTCTTTCTGATTGAGGGGATATAAGCTTCGGAAATAACGATCTGATGTAAAATCAATCGCTTGGGGCTTCAACGAGACAAAAACTCTTCCAAAGGAAGGGTATTTCCATTGAGGAATTTGGCTTCGGAAGATATTCAAGAATATCTTCCGAGAGTTAATCCTCTTCGGAAGGAATTACACTTGGAATACATTTAAAGATCGTTTCTTGAACACAGGGCAGGCAAATTAAATTGTAGATACTCACGAACACAAACATTACACATTTTAAAAAGCTTGTTCAAAGAGGTAGTTAATCAATGTTTATCATCCCAATAGCTGATATGAGAGTACTTAAATCTTTGTGTTCATCAATGCCTTTATGAACAAATCAGCACTATTGTTCATTTGAGTCACTTATGATTAACTTTATCAGAGTTGAGTACAGCTACATTCTAATGAAATGATACCTGATTATCAAATGTGCATGTCTGGCTTAGGGTGCTATCACTGGATTCTCAGCAATGGAGATAGCACTATGTTGTCAATATGAATAGGAGTAGTAGTCAATGAAGTTGAATCCATAGTCTAACATCTGATTTTGGAATCAAGTACAGTTGAGCACACAGCAGCTAGCAGTAGCAATATATTCAGCTTCAGGCAGGTGATGTAAAAACACAGGATTTTGGATTGTTGCATTGCCATGAGATGAATCCTTCCACCAAGAATTGACATCCTCCTGATGTTTGATTTCTTGCAATGTTGCGGAAGCCACCATAGTCACTGTCAAAGTATCCATAGAGATTAAAAATCACTATTCTTGAAACCAGAGACCTAGTTAGGTGGACCTCTTGAGGTATCTGAGGATTCTCTTTGCAGCAGCATAGCTAGGTGATACACCTTGGGAGCAGCCGGATATCTATGCACACAACATGCGTGTGGCAAACAGTAGATCTTAATCTAGGTTAGAGCCATGATCATACATCGAGAACCAATGAAAACTCATACTATATAGTGTGATCAGTATCCTCACCCCTCAAGATCAAGGCAAAGATTATGGTTTCTGGGATGGTGTCGTTGGTCCGGGATGGTTTCTACAGTCCTTCATTTCAAATCTATCTAGGAGGTCTGAGACATACTTAGATTGACTTATGAAGAACCCTTCCTTCATCTGTTTCAACACTGAATTCCACAGGGGAAAAGTCCATTTTGCCCATGGAGCTCCATTTCAAATTTTCGACTTCATAATGCTCTCAAAGTCCTGCACATTTGGTTATTGAAGAACCAAAGATATGTCATCAACATGAGACTTGTACAAGCAAATGTCTTCTCCAGACTTTCCTTAAGAGAGTCTTGTCAATGGTACCAGACCAATCGTTCCTCTAGTGTCATCACATTCTTCAGGAGAAACTGAGACAAGTCTCATACCACAGCCTAGGTGCTTGGTGCAGCCCATATAGAGCTTTATCCAGTTTGCACACATAGTTGGGGTGCTGTGGTCTTCAAATCCTGGAGGTTGACATACATAGATTTCCCTATCTATATCCCCATATAGAAAAGCACACTTGACATCAAGTTGGTAGACTGTGAAGTTCTTGATGCAGCATAATCAAGGAAGATCCTAACTGCCTCAAGTCTTGCAACAGGTGCAAAGACATCAATATAATCAATTCCCTTCTCCGGGTGTACCTTGAACTACTAGTCTTGCCTTGTTTCTTGATAATCAAGCCTCTATCATCTTTCTTGTTCTGAACACCCATTTAGTGCCGATGGGTACTTGACCAGATGGTAGTGGGCATAGATTCCAGACCTTTTGTCTTCTGAATTGAAGCAGCTCCTCCTGCATCGATTCACCCAACTACTATCCTTTAAGGCATCTTCCACCTTCTTTGGTTCCATCTGAGACAAGAAGCATGAGTACAAGCAGACATTCCATGATGAGTTTGTCCTCTTGTTCTCACCCCCTTAGAGACATTCCCTGATATGTGGGATCAGTTGATTAGTGTTGTAGATCTAGACGAGGAATCACTTCCAGTTGCAGGAGATAAGTCTAGATTCAACATATTCTGATCAGGAACTGGATCACTCTATCCAGCTACTGTTTCAAAGTCATTCAATGAGGACTGATTGAATGATTGAGAAACATCATCAATGGTTGGTTGAAAAGTAGTATTAACAGTTGCCTGTTTCTTCAGACTACTACTTCCCTCAACCTGGTGTTGTAATGGATCACCTGAAGAGCTTTGGTGTTCATCAGGTGATTCACTGTTGAAGCTTCACTATTCCTGGAGATAGTTACACTATCAGGTGAATCTGTGATGGAAAGCTTGTTGCCTTTCAGCTCTTGGAGAATTTGGGAAGAGGTCTGGAAGCTCAAATAGTTGATCTGCATCAGCATCATCAGCATCACTTTGAACCTGTTCCAGCTGAAACATTCTCACAAGATTGTTTAGAATAGTTTTGGAAACATTCTAAATCAAAGATATAATCAGGTCCATTCCCCCTAACACAAGGAGTGTGCTCATTAACAACTATATTGGATGACTCCTCAAATTGTTGATTCTTGATGTTGTATACTCTATAAGCTTTGGAGCTAGAAGAGTATCCACAAAGATAGCATCATCTGACTTCTCAGCAAACTTTGCTAAGTTGTCCTTTGTGTAAGTATGGTACACCTGCAGCCAAAGGACCTTAGAAAGCCATGAAAGGTGGCCTCTTGTTCCATAACTCATAAGGGTTTTTCCATGGGGCTTAACTACAAAAATCCTGTTCTGCACATAGCATGCAGTGCTAACTGCCTCTTCCCAGAATGTTAGAGGCAGCTTTGAATCAGCTAACATGGTCGCGAGCACCTCAATAAGTGTCCTATTCCTCCTCTCAGCAACACCGTTTTGTTGAGGAGTTCTGGAGCACTATATTGTCTGGCAATCCCTTTTGAGTCACAGAATGAGTCAAGAACAAAGTTCTTAAACTCAGTCCCTTGATCACTTCTAATAATCTTAACCTTGTGATCAATTTGATTCTCTATTTTAAGAATAAAAGATTTTAACGTTTCAGCAGTTTCATCTTTACTTCTTAAAAAGAATACCCATGTAAATCTTGTAAAATCATCAACAATCACAAGGCAGTGATTTCCTTCCAATGCTCATTATACTTGTGGGACCAAAAAGATCCATGTGCAATAAGTGCAATGGGTAGTGATAGAGTTAACACATTGGATTTATGAGATGATCTGTGTTATTTCCCTTTCAGGCATGCAACACAGTTATCTTTGCAGAAAAAATCCATTTTAGGCAACCATGTACCAAGTTATTTTTAGCCAATTTATTCATTGTTTTGAAATTCACATGACACATGCGTTTATGCCATAGTGTTGACTCATCACTATCCCTTTGGAAAGAAAGCATGATACTTCACCCATAGGAGAAGCATTGTTCCTATTCAGCTTGTACATATCCCCTTTCCTGGGAGATCTAAGAAGAACCAATTTCGGAGGATTGTCATCCCTGGTTTGAGGATAATGCACTCATGTTCTGTGAAAAGCATCTGATGCTCTGGTCACAGAATTGAGAAACACTTAACAGATTGTGTTCAAGCTGTTTGACAAGTGAACTTTGTCAATGTTTATTCTGCCATTGGATATACTTCCTCTGCCAGAAATATATCCTCCGGCCTCACCTCCAAATTAGACAGCCCTCCATCAAAGTTCTGGAATTGTTGAAGGAGAGATTTGTTCCCTGTCATGTGCCTGGAGCTTCCACTATCTACAATCCAGACATTTTTGTTCTTGTCAAATGGATGTCCCTGCACATAAGATGAGATGGTTAGTTTTGTTGGAAGCCCAAGCCTTGCTGGTCTTGGCTCTTCCAAAGATAGGGCATAATTGAACCAAAAGATATGCATTGGGGTTCAATAGAGGTCGTTGAAGAAGAGGTTTGTGCTGCAGCATCTTCCTTGATCTTCCAATCCATCCCTTGGTTGATCTTTGAGGATGAGCTTGTTGAAGATTTTGCAGCATGGTCTTCTTTCGAAGCTTCTTTCTTTTCGAAAAAGCCTTCACCACCTTTTCTTCCGAAGTAGTCTTCTTCTGAGATGGTTTCAAGGGAGCCTTCTTGTTCTTCCAAACCTTAGAAGCTTTGGCTTCTGAAGCCATTTTCCCTTCGGAAGAAGTACTTTCTTCCGAAAGCAACTTGGCTTCCAAGACCAATTTTCTCTTTTTCATCATTTGGACCGTTTGAGATGGTCCAACTGAGAAACCTTCCCTGACTCCTTCTTTTCTAACATTATTTGCATAATGTGTGCTTGCTGGATTGTAGTAACAATCTTTAGCCATGTGGTTGTGCAGACCACACATTATGCATGTAATGTTAGTCTTCTGGGAACTTGTAGGTTGCTGTTTCTTGGATTTCTTCTCTTCATCAGCAACTTTCCCTTTCAACTTTTGAACCTTTGGTAGGACAGGAGTGCTGGTACTACACTCCTTTCCTGAATCAGAAGTACCTACCACTTGGAATCCGAGAAATGAAGACACCCTTTTGCTTTGGGTCAAACTTAAGCTTGGACTCTGCAACCTTCTTGGCAGTCCTTCTAGCAGCTTTAGCTCTGCTTCTTCTTGCCTTGGTGGTTAGGATTTGGTCTTCACAGGTGGATGAGTGTATCCTCCTGTTTCTCCCCTGTGGTGGCCACTATTGTTGCCTCATCCTCTAGTTTCAATGGAGAAGGGTCAGTAGTTGGAACTCTTGCTCTTCAGTACCAATCTAGTAGTCTAATAGACTCATAAGAGTGTGGTGGAGCTATTTCATTGGTTCCCAACCCTTCTTTGTTTTGATAAAACATTTTGGAATGAGAGGATGATGCAAGAATAGTTAGGAAGTTTTGCTCAGCAATAGCTTGCTTCCTGGCCTGAGCCTCAGCAGTGACCAACTGGGCTTGAACTTCAGATAGTTTGGATATCAGATCTTTAATTTGAGTCTTATAGTTGGTCTTTTCATGTTTTAAAGAGACACAGTTTTCTTTAACTCTTCAATTTTCTTTTGATAGTCAGATTCAGCTCTCAAAAATCAGATTTTAACACATTTAAATACTCAACCTCAGATCTGATTTCCGAAATGTATCCTTATAAAGTTTAACTTTAGCAATATAGGCAGCAGTACAAAGATGTTCATATACCTGATCATCATCTGTTCCGGCCATGAGTGCTTGAGCGGGAGTCACATCCTGTACCATGAAGCTCCAGTCAACTTCTTGAGCTACAGCAGTTGTTTTAGTTGACTTCTCTTCATGTTTTGAAGCAGTGGGATGTGTGGAGGCCTGTGGGGTTCCCGGGTTGTTCTTGGGAGCCTTGCATTCCCTAGCAAAGTGACCATTGGTTGTAGTTGTAACACTTTGCTTTGGTCTTATCAACCCCAAACTTGCTGTTGACTAGGTTTTGAGGGAATTGCCTTCCAGTTCTCTTGAAGAACTTCTTCGCTCTGTAAGTTAGAAGAGCCATCCGTTGGACAATGTCCACATACTCCCACATCATCTGGACTGAAGCACTCAAGATCATCAAAGCAGTATTGAAAATCACCAGAGTGTCCACTTCCAGAGACAAGGCACAACTATCCTGAAAGGAGTTGTGTTGAACCTTTTGAGACTTTGGAGTCTCAGGTAGAGTAATGTAGGGTCCACTATGTGAGTTGTCAGGGTAACACAGCAACTGATGTTATGGTTCTGTGATTTCCCTTTCAACCACATGAAGGGCTGAACTCCGTTGGTTATTGGAGTGACCAGAGGAGTTCTGCATGTTCATCTCCATCTGAAATGCACTTAGGACACCATACAACTCTGTGAAAGTTAGAGTCTTAAGGTCCGAAGTTCTCTTGATTACAACACAATAGTGTGTCCGTAGTTTAGGAAGGTAAGACATGAACTTCCTAACTATGTCTCTATTCTCAAGAGCTACTTTAATATCCACCAGAGTATCTACATCTCAACATACCTAAAGTATTATTGAGTCAAGGTCTCACCAGCCTTGAAAGTAAAGTTCTCAAACTGCTGCTTCAAGAGATCCTTCTTGTTCTCTTGGGTTTCCTTGGATCCTTCATACATCAGCTTCAATGCATCCCATAAATCTTTACCAGTCTTGCACTTCTTGAAGCCTCTGTAGATGGAGTTGGGGAGAGCAGTTTGGAGAGAAGTCATAGCCCTTTGATCTAGCTCTATTCTCTTCCTATCTTCTTCTGAGTAATCATCAACATCTTTTGGAATGATGCGATTACCAGTGGCAGAAGTAGTGCTTGGTATGAAAGGACCATTGACAATGGAGTCCCACATCCTTGAATCTTGACACTTGATAAAGCCTTCCATTCTAGTGCACCATGTGTCAAAGTCTTCAGGGGTGATCAGTGGGGACTTGGTCATGGTACCGGTTTCCATATCAGCCTTGGAGAGAGCGGCCATTTGAGTAAGTGGTTTGTAGGTTGATTTGGATGGTAAGATCTCACAATCAAAATCCTGGAGCTCTGGTACCAATTGCAGGATCGTGTATTGATCACTCAACAGATGTTTTTCTCTCAAACTCACCTTGAACAACACTCAGCAAGAGTCTATAAAGAGTTGATCACAATATAACAAGTACAGGCAGTAAATAAACACAAGATGTAAATTTTCAAGGTACTTTTATATATTGCTTCTCAACTCAAAGGATTACAAGACTCTTGGACTCAAATCGCTTATCTAATGAGTTACATGGAGAAGATATATATAATACTACCTACAGCCGGATATACTTTGATACCAGCTGTAAACCTCTAACCTAACATCTATACTACAAGACTTTAGGTGAGGTCTTTCAGACATTTGCATGAGAGTTGGTAGTCAGGACATGTCCCTGACTTACCTTTTGTCACCAACTAAAGTTGGTAACATGTACTATCATAAAAAAGGTGTATAGTAGAATAAAGTATGGTCAACAACATGGCTCTTTAGGAAGATGCCATGTTGTATCAGAGGTCTGCAGCGGACTGTCAGGGACCATACTTATATCTACTGGACATAGCAATGTCTTCCGAAGGATAAAATGCTTCGGAAGAATAACTTCTTCCGAAGCCACTTATACTTCGAAGACTTCTTCTTCCGAGGCTTGGAGTCTTCTTTGTCTTCGGAAGCAGACTTTTTCTTCAGCTCTTTCATCAGACTTTGTCTTTGGAAGCTCAGACTTTGTCTTCGGAAGCTCAGACTTTGTCTTCAGCTCTTTCATCAGACTTTGTCTTCGAAAGCTCAGACTTTGTCTTCAGCTCTTTCATCAGACTTTGTCTTCGGAAGCTCAGACTTTGTCTTCAGCTCTTTCATCAGACTTTGTCTTTAGAAGATAATCTTCAGCTGTTGGCTTCAGCTGTTGTCTTCAGCTGTTGACTTCAGCTGTTGCCTTCAGCTGTTGACTTCAACTGTTGCCTTCAGCTGATATCTTCAGCTGATTTTCTTCAGACTCTCAGAAGATCTCATGCTTAGCTTCAGAAGCCCTTGAATATAGCATCAAAATGACTATGTGAAGTGGTTTTGGTTGCACCAGCCACATCATGACCCAACACATATGCCTACTCTCTCACTAGTTCAAGAAACTCAGGAACAAGAGGATGTGGTACCATAAGAACCTCAGGTAGACAAAGAAAAGGACAGGATCAATATGATCAACTGCCACAGGCCTCTATCAAGCTGATACACTTCTTCCCTTACCCTTTGACTATATTGAGTTTGAGTACCTCAAACAACTTGAACTTGATGTAGCCAAAGAAAGAAAGATCACCAAAAGGAAGTTAAGGGAAGAAGCTGTAAAATCAAGAGCCATCATCCATAAGAACTTGAAAAAGTCTGCTGACAGGCAGAAGATGATGAGCTTCTTGAAGCTGTATGGATTCTCCGAAAGGAGACTTGGTCCCATGTCTCTATCCACCATGGATGAGCACATCAAGTTGATCAAGCATAAGATCCAAAGAGGTGAACTTGTTGACTTACACTCCCTACCAAGTCAGGTCCCTCAGGAAGTGGAGGTTAAGGTTGAAACACCTAAGACAACACAACCTGAACCTCCTGCTAAACCTCAACAAACTTCCACTTCTGATCTATAGTAGGTTTCTGTCCCCTCTCAATCTGAACCTGTGAGAGAGGAAGACCTAACTGAGAAAGACAAAGAAGATTAATCAGGTGTTGCAGGCCAGCCTTCTCAGTTAAAGAGTTCAAAGAGGAGGAAAAGGATGGTTTCCAAACCAAAGTCAAAGAAGAAGAAGAAGGAAATATCCACCTCCAAACCTCAGGATGAGTCAGAACATCCTGAGGATGTGCAACAAGAGGATGCCCCACCAACTCCAATTCAAGCAGCTCCTCTGGCATCAGGAAGACCCATCTTATCTTGGACATACACCACAAATCTAGAAAGATGGCATGTCATAAGAGATCAAGGTATTGAACATGTCTACACATGGCAGGATATGTTCAATCTACCTCTGCGTGATCTCTTTGACATGAAAAGATATTATGAGAGTCTGAGTGATCATGACCATCTCATGAAGAAAGGGATGGTCATTATCATAATG
This sequence comes from Flaveria linearis, assembly GCA_024085815.1. NCBI lineage: Eukaryota > Viridiplantae > Streptophyta > Magnoliopsida > Asterales > Asteraceae > Flaveria > Flaveria linearis. The sequence goes on along the minus strand of CM044001.1, from coordinate 63,018,561 downwards.
AGGACTATCAATAATGAAGACTTAGGTCCAATTCTCTCACCCCCCATTGATTCTTCTACTGAAGATAAGGGGAACCTTAGACTAAAGGTGTAAAACTGACCAAAACATGCACCTATTTAGTCTCCAAGGTTAGCCACTTGGAGTCTCAAGTGACTACCTTGCAAAGAAGGGTCAATGATTAGCAACATGAAATTTTTGATATCAAGGAACAACTAGCTATAAGACCCTTCAGGAGGACTCAAGCAGGAACAAAAGAACCTGAGGATGTGATAGACTTAACCTTGGTAGGAGTAACATGAAGCTCAGAATTAGGGATTTAGCTCACCTATGCAAATGGGTGATGCTACCAAAAAGAGGGAGGAAGTTGTCATAATCACGGAACCTAGGATTCCTTCCCATAGTATGGACATTGAGGATTCACCACCCTCACTTGCAATTGTCCATACTCAGGAACCTACTTAAATTCATACTGAAATAGACTCTCTTATACAAAGTCTATTTGAGGAGGCTATGCCAAGGGCAATGTTATCCCCACCCTATGGAGCTCCAAATGAAATACATGGGTGAAGGTATGATGCCGATAGAAGAGCCCTAGTACTGCATAGATTTCAAGGACAATAAGAGGTTTTAAACTTTCAGACCTTGAACTTCAAGGACAACCTCTCTTTAGTCAATATGCCACTTGTCAACTAAACTCAACATAGGCAAGCTAACATATTAGCTGAGAGAATTCAAAACAGAATTGTTGAAGAATTCAGACGAAGAAGACAAATGCAAACAGGTAATGTCATTGGTCAACTAGATGTTGAGGTGGAACCCATGATTAGCTTCAAAGAGGAAACCTTGACTGATGGTCCAGTGACAAAACCTGTGAGCATTGTCACAAAACAACTACTTCAACATCCTTTACCCTCAGTGAGGCACTAATTGATGAATGTGATTCACAACCTCTCTTTGACCAGAGCTTGACTACTGAACCAAGCAATGAAAGTCAAAGCTCTCTCCACCTTGAGCCACCAAGGCATGTGAATGACAAAAAGAAGAGGAAAATGACCTCTGAGGAGGTTGAGGAGGAGGAAAGAGAGATGTAACGCCCGGAAATCTTGATTTGGATTGTCATGCGACTGGAGCGTCCAACCGCATGGGAGTCATGCGACTGGAGTCCCATACGCATGGAAGTCATGCGATTGAAGCTCAACCGCATGACTGGAGCTCAATCGTACGATTGGAGTGTCCAATCTCATGGAGCTTGTACAACTGAAGGTTCAATCGCATAGGGAACTCGGGGGACTGAACTGTAGCACTTAAGGGAGAGGGCAGCCCTTACCCTCTCCCCACACTCACGAAACCAGAGAGAAAGAAGAGAAAAGGGAAAAGGGAGAAGAAAGCTCAGTTCAAGCGGGTTCGTGAGCCGAAATCGACGTGTAGCGGGTCAAATCGAAGCTCTAACCGAGGAGGCTACTAAGGTGAGTTCTAAGACCCCTCTTTTACAAGTTTGTGAATGATTTTAGGGATGGAACACATCTGAATATTATTTTTCGGGTTTTGGGTGTTTAACCCATGTATGTACGTATGCGTATGTGTATGGTACGTTTAGGGCTTGATTCCGGACTAGGATAGGCTTGTATGAGGTTGAGGTATGTTTCCCTATGGATTAGAGGGGCTAATTCGAGCTCAAACGAGGTCTGGAAGGGTTTGAAAGCCGAATGTCGCGGATGCTGTTCGTGATGAACTCCAGTCGCTGCCCAGCTAGGGCTAGGCGACTGAAGGGCCAATCGGCCGACTGAGGGACGACTGAGGCTCAACCGCACGACTGAGGTCCAGTCGAATAGATGTTCATCCGCATATGCTTAGTCGCACAGGTTCGCTTGCATAGATGTTCAGTCGTACGACTGAGGGTTCAGTCGCATAGGAGCCCATTCGCTTAGTGTTCCAGTCGTATGCAAGCCAGGTGACTGAAGGGTACCCAAACGCCCAAGCAAGTTGTTGTGCACTAGGAGAGACACAGTTTGATTACTGGCCTTCGGGAAAAGAGTAAGGGTAAGTAATAATGTGATAGCTCCCATTGGTACATGTGAGAGGACTGTCGAGGCTTAGAAGTTACGTTGGGCACGATGACGATAGTGTTGCATGTATATGCTGTTAGGGATGAGGAGAGACAGGAAAGGGGTAGACCTTCGGGCGGAAGGAGACGGACGGAGACTGAAGCGGTTTTCTTCGATGAGGAGGAAGAGGAGGAGGAGCCTGTGCAGGAGGCGGCACGAGGCTGAAACTACGGGGCATTTCAACGATGCAAGCCCCCAACTTTTGATGGTAATGGCACTGCTGCTGCTGCTCACCGGTGGGTGAGGGAAATGGAAGTCGTGCTGAATATCAGCGAGTGCCGGGAGGATCAGAAAGTGAAGTTTGCCGCCCACTCTTTCGTGGACTCAGCTTTGTGCTGGTGGGACAACATAGTCCAAGTTGAGGGTAGTCGGGCTATCGGAAGGATGAGATGGTCAGAGTTGAAAAGGATGGTGATTGAGGAGTTCTGTCCTCACTGTGAAATGGATAAAGTTGAAAGGGAGTTCTTGCAGTTGGAAGCAGGGACGATGACGCATCAGCAGTACACCACCAAATTCAACGAGATGGCACTACTGGTGCCGGATCAGGTGACACCTCTTTCACGGAAAATCAAGAGGTATATTCAAGGCTTACCGACGGATATCCGTAGGCACCTGATCGCTGCTCGACCAAGCACATTTAGGTCGGCAGTTGATTTGGCGGGAAGGTTGTATGATGAAAGATCGAGGGTGGTGACAGAAGCTAGCAAGAAAGGAGAAGGTGATCGGGATTGGAACGGGAAGCGATTGGGACGTGGCGAAGTCATTCCAAGTAACCAAGGTGCACGGGTGGATGATCAACATGTGGTCATAACTGAGGCGGGGTCGGAAAGGTGTGACAAGTGTGGACATAAGCACCCCGGGGAATGTAGATTGGGGACCAATGTCTGTTTCCATTGTGGAAGAACCGGACATGTGGGGAAGAACTGCAGTATGGGGAGGTGTTATTCTTGCGGGGAAGAAGGTCACATGAGCAGGGATTGCAAGAAGCCAGGGCGGAAGATTCGGGAGTAAAGATGACTGGGGGAGAAGGACAGAGGGCAAACGCAGCGCCGACACGATGAAGCAAGAGGAGGCTGGAGCGGACTCCGACTGGACGACAGGTATGTTTCCGGTAATTTGAGTTTGTGCACTTATGATTTGACTGTGATGCTAGTAGAAGTTTCGTTCCTACGAAGTAGAGATTACTATTAAGGGATTCACTAGGTTATCTGATGCCCTAGAGGATTGAGTGATGCAATTGAGAAAGCTGCATCACCCGTTGTCTGAGGAACAGTTTTAGCCTGTGATTTGTGCATTTGCCTTCCAATCATAGTGTACCTGCAAGGAACCTGAGAAAAAACCGATTTCGGTGCAATTATATTTGGAACAACACCTAGTACGATTAATGAACGCCTTTCTTGCCAGTCATCTGGTTTGCCAGTCGTCTGGTTTGCCAGAGGGTCATTATTCATACTTAAAGAACATCAAACAAGGGTCTAGGGTAAGCAACAACTTTACACAAGTTGAAGGCCTTGTTCTTCACACACTTAGGCTAAAGGTTCTCAGTGATGCTCTGAAGCTCAATGATTATGATGCCGAGCCTTTGCTCGAATATTGTGATGTTCCTTTTAATTGTAGTAACCGTATTCTACATGGCATGTATGAAGTCGTAGGTGCTGGTCAAATGAACATTGATCAGTATGTATGGGTTGCTGATGGCGATAGTCCAGGATCGACCGGAAGTTGAATGTTGATAAACGATGTGGAGCGATAGGATTCCAAGTGATAGACTGGGAAAGAGATAGGACAGTATTGCCCGCGAAGGTTTAAGGAACAATAGGTTTCGGGGACGAAACCCGTTTAAGGGGGTGGACTTGTAACGCCCGAAAATCTTGATTTGGAGTGTCATGCGACTGGAGCATCCAACCGCATGGGAGTCATGCAACTAGAGTCCCATACGCATGGAAGTCATGCTATTGAAGCTCAACCGCACGACTGGAGCTCAATCGTACGATTGGAGTGTCCAATCGCATGAAGCTTGTACGACTGAAGGTTCAGTCGCATGGGGAACTCGAGCGACTGAACTGTAGTACTTAAGGGAGAAGGCAGCTCTTACCCTCTCCCCACACTCGCGAAACCAGAGAGAAAGAAGAGAAACGGGAAAAGGGGAGAAGAAAGCTCGGTTCAAGCGGGTTCGTGAGCTGAAATCGACGTGTAGCGGGTCAAATCGAATCTCTAACTGAGGAGGCTACTAAGGTGAGTTCTAAGACCCCTCTTTTACAAGTTTTTGAATGATTTTGGGGCTGGAACACATCTGAATATTATTTTTCGGGTTTTGGGTGTTTAACCCGTGTATGTACGTATGCGTATGTGTATGGTACGTTTAGGGCTTGATTCCGGACTAGGATAGGCTTGTATGAGGTCGAGGTATGTTTCCCTATGGATTAGAGGGGCTAATTCGAGCTCAAACGAGGTCTGGAAGGGTTTGAAAGCCGAACGTCGCGGCTGCTGTTCGTGATGAACTCCAGTCGCTGCCCAGCTAGGGCTAGGCGACTGAAGGGCCAATCGGCCGACTGAGGGACGACTGAGGCTCAACCGCACGACTGAGGTCCATTGGCATAGATGTTCATCTGCATATGCTTAGTCGTATAGGTTCACTCGCATAGCTGTTCAGTCGTACGACTAAGGGTTTAGTCGCATAGGAGCCCATTCGCTTAGTGTTCAGTCGCATGCAAGCCAGGTGACTGAAGGGTGCCCAAACGCCCAAGTAAGTTGTTGTGCACTAGGAGAGACATAGTTTGATTACTAGCCTTCAGGAAAAGAGTAAGGGTAAGTAATGATGTGATAGCTCCCGTTGGTACATGTGAGAGGACTGTCGAGGCTTAGAAGTTACGTTGGGCACGATGACGATAGTGTTGCATATATATGCTTGAGGTATGTATGTTAAGTATGATGTTGCCATGATAGATGGTGAATACTGATGATTTGTAAATGCCGATGTTCCTTGCTTCGATGTATGTTTATCTTTCCGTATCTTTACGTGTATTGTTATGAACGAATAGAAAGTATTAATAACGTAAAGTGAAAGATAATAAAAGAGGAATACGATGATTGAATGAATCATTAATGAACGAATGAAAACGTGAGAGACTTGCAAGCAAAGTGTACCAAAGTGCACGGCTCTAAATGCCTCAAGCTCAACCACGTGAGGTTCAGCTAATCTTTAAGGGTGCATGTAGAGGTTCCAATCTTGCGACTGACCTTCGGTGTGGTACATGGTGTATAGTAGGTACCCACATGGTAGGGGTGTAGTTACCCACTTCGGTGGGGGTGATGTTACCCACTTCGGTGGGGGTGTTGTTACCCACTTCGGTGGGGTGATGTTACCTATTTCGGTGGGGGTGTTGTTACCCACTTCGGTGGGGGGTGATGTTACCCATTTCGGTGGGGGTGTTGTTACCCGAGTTATGTTTAACTTCGGGGGTGTGGCATAAAGCCAAGCATAGTTATGAGGTGAGCGACTTTGTGTCGCAACAGACTCGGATGGAGTTCAATCTCTGTGATTGACTCGTATGGGATCTTTGTCGCGTATCCGGTGCTGTGTCAGCCTTCGGACGTGAGTTGGGGGTTTGTGAGCAGGCCCCGACACAGCATCAGCTTTCGGGCATGAGTCGGGGATATTGCATGAGACAGGATCTAAGAGAATGAGTAGAGGATCACGTGCTCCGACACAGTATCAGTCTTCGGACATGAATTGGGAGTATTGCGTGAGTTGATGAATGAGAGAAATGATTGTGAAAGAAAGAACGTAAGAAACGAACGAAAGATAATGAACGTAATGAAAGCTAAAGAACGAACGAATGATGATAATGAACAGAAGGAACATAGTGGTAACGCATGAAACGGGGTCCTTGCCACTCGACCTCAGTAATCATCGCTGTGTGCCATGAAGAGGGTAAGTGTGACCAGACCTAGATAGAAGTGAAAGATAGAGGATGTATGAAAGTAATGAACGTACGAATGAATGTATTAAACGTAAGGATGAACGTAATGTACGTATGAACGAGGGTAACGAATGTACGAGAGAAAGAAAGAAACGTACAAGCGAAAGAAAGAGTCTATGAACGAACGTGAATGTTAACGATGAACGGTACACGAATGAAAGCTAACAATGAATGATGAAGATAATAATAATATTATCTACGTGTACGTATGTTATGTGATCGTATGTATGTAAAGAAACGGTTTTAAAGGAAAGAAAAGTATGTTTTTAATATAAAACTAGAACTCACTCAGCAACGCTGACTTTGATGTGTTTCCAGTTGGCAGGTATGTTGCTGAGGATGGCACAGGGTGACTACTCAGTTGATAAGGCTGGCATCCATATTTTGATATGTCATTGTATTTTGAGAAGAAAACGAATGTTGTAAAGTTATGAAATGACATGTTTTAGTTATTAATGAAAATTTAAATTCCGCTGCAAAATAGATGAACGATTTAAAATGTTTTTATGTGCGATGAATGACCAACCGTAAGGTGCCCGGGAACGGGGCCTTACAAGAGAGGAAGAGGAAGCTAAGGGGAGAGAGTTCAACTGATTCCTCAGGCTTCATGGAAGCTGCAATCAGGATAGCCCGTAGGCAAAACACTCAAGATGATGAGTTGAGGGCTGCTAGATTAACCTATTTAGGAACCAAGAACTACAACATTTATGAACTCATCTGCCTTCCCTTAGAAGAGCTAAATAAACTGGTAGACTTAAAGCTGATAAAAGAGAAAAAGGAGGTAGAGGATGTAGAATTACTCCTCAAAGTTAAAGAAGAAAGAAGGCAAACGAGGTTGTACAAACATGCTCCTACTCTCTCTCCAATTCATGAAATCCTTGAGAAAGAGGCTGTGGCAACTGAACAACCTCAGGTAGACAAGGAGGCTTACAGACAAAACATAATCAACTACCTGAGTGCCACTGTCCTCTATCAGGAATCTGCACTTCTTCCCCTCTTATATGAATATGTTGAATTTGAATATCTTAAGCAGCTGGAACAAGAGTTCATAAATGAACAAAAGGCTGCTAAGAGAAATATGAGGGACGAAGCTGCAAAGTCAAGAGATATCATCCAAAAGAGTCAAAAGAAGTTTGCTGACAGATAAAGGATGATGAGTTTGTTTTCTCTGGACGGAGGCTTGGTCCAATGTCTTTATCCACTATGGATGAGCACATTAGAGTGATCAAGTAGAAGATTAAAAAGGGAGAGCTTGAGGACTTGCATTCTCCATCAAGCCAAGCTCCTCCTGAGGTAGAGGTTAAGGTTGAAACAACATAGATAACACAACCTAGACCTTCCGCTGCATCTCAATCAACCCCATCTACTATTCCACAGTAGGGTTCTACTCCTTCTCCTTTTAAACTTGTGAGGGAAGAGGACCCAAATAAGAGAGGCACGATAGAACAACCTGGTACTTAAGACCAACCCTCTCAGTTAAACACTACAAAGAGGAAAAAAATGATGGTTACGAAGAGAGTATCAAAGAAGAAAAAGACATCCACTTCCAGACCTCAGGTGAGTCAGAGCATCCTGAGGAAATGCAACAAGAGGTTGCTCAATCAACTTCTACTCAGGCACAACCTCTTACAGCTGGAAGACCCATCTTGTCTTGAACCTTTGCTACTAATCTAGACAGATGGTATGTCATAAGAGATCAAGGTAGTTAAGATGTCTACTTCTAGCAAGACATTCTTGATTTACCTTTGTATGATCTCCATGACATGAGAATGTACTATGAAAGTCTAAAGGATCCTGACCAAATGATAAAGAAGGGAATGGTCTTGATCCTAATGAGGACTGTTAACTTATGAACAACTTTCTCTATTTTGGTAGCATCAACCTAGGGGGAGTTTGTAAGGTTTTATATAAAGATTGATACAACCAAACCAACCAAATGTCACACCCCGACCGACGGCGGAATCATCGGAGCGGATGAGGGAATGATTGATTGTTCATAACACATGATTGTCTATTAGTGAAGATAATATTAAATCAGATTACAAGATAACATGTGTTTAACATAAGCAAATACAACAGTTGAAATCACAAATAGTAATTGTCTTTTGTTTTGACTAAGTCCGGGTCTTAAATGAGCATGTAGAAGTCCACTAACTTGCTTAACCTGAAATAATGTGAGAAAATAAAGTCAGCTAACGAGTTAGCTGGTGAGTAATCACAGTTTTGAATATAAATATAGATTGATTGATTGATTGAGAATAAGCCAATTCACAAGGTAACGTTAAGACTTATATTGCAATAGCGAAGCATATAGATAAACCGACACAATATAAACCCCTTGACTTGACACTTGCATATAATAGACTCCACACATACACCATAGATTGACTCTTGCCTCTGGCACAATCACTACTTGACTATTCATATGGGGTGGGTTATCCAAACCAGTAGATCTACCATTGATACCAGGATTGATTGATTGAATTAGGGTTTTACAGTCGTCCAGTTTATCATAGTATGTTCACATAGTTGCAAGTAATAACATAACATGTCTTGAATTGAATTTAGAATGAAATAACAATAGAATATCATGATTGAATATTGTATCACATGATTTCCCCCAAATAAGAAATGATATAAAAAGAGGATATGAATACTCACTTGATTGATGAGATTAGAATCTGGATGTGATAGATTAGACACCAACGAATTCCTTATGATTAACCTAAGGAACGGTGCCTCGAATTAGAATAATAGTGATTTGAGAATTTGGGAATGTATTAGGATTTCCATTGGGTTTTGAATGGTAGTTTAAATAAACTAATTTTATTTAGTTTGAATGTCTTGATTTATAATAAATTCATTTCAAGTAATTATATAGAAATAAATCTACCAATACACTTGACCATTTGATTGATTGTTAAAATGCAGAAGAAATAAATAATTAATTTTATTAATTAATTATATGATAATTAATTAAATTATTAATTATTTAAGTGACTAAAAGTGATAAAAATGATTTGGAAAGATTTATATATAAAACTTTTATGTTGGATTGAGATAATCATGATTTAAATAATATTATATAAATATTATTTAATCCAATAATTATTTAGTGATTTCAACAATTATTTAAAGTCTATTTTTTTATAAAAAAATTAAGCTAGTTATGTTATTTATTTAAAACAATTAATAAAATAAATAAATAAATGTTAAAATAAATTTTAGAAAATAATTTGGTTGTTTTAAAAATTTCTAATGTTTGTAGAAATATTTTTATAATTTTTAGAAATTTTTTCATAATTTTTAAAGGCTTAAAAAGGCCTTAAAAATAGTGAGGTTGCCCGGGGACGAACCCGGGACCTCATGTTTGAAATGTGAGTGGGGAACCGGTAATCCAAAGGCCAGCCGCAGTAACTCTCGGCTTTTAATTGTTTTACACACTGTTTCAATAAAACCCCCAATCCCGAACGAAACCCTAGTTCGAATCCCATCCAATTGAGGCTCAATTCGATTTTGAATGCTTCTGAAATCATGGGGCTTTTGTTCCCCATGGAAAATCGAGTGTGTGGGTGTGTGTATTTACCCGTATGATGATGAATTGATGTTGCACTATTTGATGAACAGACCGCGGTCAAGGTGGTGATCGATTGATGCTCAAACGATGATTATAATCAAATTAAACTCAAGGTAAGCTTTAAATGATGATCAAGAACAATAGCCCCTTATCAAATTCGATTAAAATCAATCGGAAATGGGACTTTAATGGGATTACAGGTCCGCGACTTTAGTGGTATTCGAATGGAGTATTTATGCTTGTTTTGTACGAAATTGAATTCAGTGGAGCATTATAATCGATGAAACTTTCGTTAGTGCGCCCTTAATTCGATTACTTTTAGTGTTTAGTGCGCGGTTTTGGTGGATGGTCGGCCGATGGTACGCGGGGAAGAAGGGGGTGGGGTTCGGTGTGTTTTGCAAAATTACAGAAATGGTCCCTGTAGTTTTAGGATTCATTTATTTAATTCCAAACCTTGGTTTTAGTTTAAATTAAGTTACGGTTTCAGCCCCTGAGGTTTTAAAGTTTTATTAATTTATGTAGAAACTATTTAATTTCAAGTTTTAACATAATAAAACTTATATTATTACAAGATTTAGAATATTGTTTATTATTATTATTATCATTATTATTATTATTATTTTTATCATTGTTCTTATTATTATTATTAGTTATTAACGTTACTATTAACATTATTATTATTATTAGTATTAATATTATTATTATTATTATTATTATTATTATTATTATTATTATTTATTATTATTGTTATTATTATGATTATTGAAATTTTTGAATTAACATCAAAGGTTTATACTCTACATAAGAATTATTCTTAGTATAAAATCTTCCGAAGTCAAAGACTAAATCTTTCGAAGCCAAAGATGAAGTCTTTCATAGCTTCAAAGACAAAGTCTTCCGAAGCCAAATGAAGTGAAGACTGGTTTCTTCCGAAGACAGAGAAGAACATGCTTTTCCTCGTATGTAATTTTGCATAAAGCTGGCCCACTTTTCGCTGCAACTCTGAAGACTCACCAACTTGCATGAGTTGGTGAAAAGGTCCATGCTTTTGTAATTGTACTTTGAGATCTTGAGTCTGTAACTTTCTACTTTATGTACTTTTATCCTTTTTGTAATATATTAGGATGTGAGCTATGACATCTCATAGTCACTAGTCAAAAGGCAATCTGCCTTTTGACTCTACATTGATTTTGTTATCTTTCAATGTTCCAACTGGCTTTTCAAGTATAGTCGGTTGTAGGATGTAGTATAAAGTATCTCAGGGTCTTGCATTTTATTTAAATATGCATTGTAACTATTGTGAAAGAACTTGAGATTAATTTACATCATTCTTGAAAACCATATATATTGTTCTTGAGTTCTGTCTCATTGTTTTACTAGTGTTCTTTGCATCTTGTTCTTAAATCCGGTTCCCTATTTGAATTGTTAAGTGTTCTAACACTCTCCTTATTGGAAGATTGATTGTATTGACCATCCCTTAACCGGTTCTGCACGTTTGTATGAAGCTGACCCACTTTCCGCTATAACTCTGAAGACTCACCAACATGCATGAATTGGTGAAAAAGTCCATACTTTTGCAACTGTACATTGAGGTCTAAAGTCTGTAACTTTCTACTTTATGTACTTTTATCCTTATTGTAATATATTAGGATGTGAGCTATGGCATGTCATAGTCACTAGTAAAAAGGCAATCTGCTTTTTGACTCTACATTTATTTTGTTGTCTATCAATGTTTTCAATTGGCTTTTAAAATATAGCCGGTTGTAGGATGTAGTATAAAGTATATCAGGGTCTTGTATTTTATTTTATGCATTGTAATACTTGTAAAATAACTTGAGATTAATATACATCATTCTTGAAAACCATATATATTGTTCTTGAGTTCTGTCTCCTTGTTTGCTCGTGTTCTTTGTATCTCATACTCAAACCCGGTTCCCTATTTGATCTGTTAAGTGTTCTAAATCTCTCCTTCTTATGAGACTGATTGTATTGACCTCCCCTAACTGGTCCTGCAAAAGGCAGTCTGTCTTTTGACTTTACATTGATCTTGTTGTCTAGATTAGTGTTTCTAGCTGGCTTTTAAAATATGGCCGACTGCAGGATGTAGTATAAAGTATCTCAAGTACTTGTATTTCTATGTAAGCTTTATAACACTTGTAAGAACTTGAGAGTAATGTACATCATTCTTGAATATTTGAGTGTTCTTGTTTATTGTTCTCGTTACTTGTGTTCATTATTTCGTCCTAATCGGTTCCCTATCTGATCTGCTAAGTGTTCTAAGTCTTTCCTACTTGTGAAAATTTTGCGTTGACCCCCTTCACCGATCCTGCTGCTGCTGCTGCTGCTGCTGCTGATGTGAGCTATGACATGTCATAGTCACTAGTCAAAAGGCAATATGCCTTTTGACTCTAATTGATCTTGTTGTCTAGATTAGTGTTTCCAGCTAGCCTTCAAAGTATGATTAGCTGTTGGATGTAGTATAAAATATTTCAAGTACTTATAATTTAAAGTAAGCTTTGTAACACTTGTAAGAACTTTAGAGAAATATAAATCATTCTTGAAAACCAAATTATCTTGTTCATGTTCTGTTCATTACTTGTGTTCCTTGTCCATCATAAGCCGTTTCGCTATTTGATCTGCTAAGTGTTCTAACTCTCCTAACATTGTGAAATTGTTGCATTGACCCCCTCACCGATCCTGCATTTATATATTTTCGCCTCATTTTGTAACATATCTATACTATTTTTGTCGGTTTCTAACCATTATTAAAAATGTTATTCAAGTCTCATGTCCAAAACGATTCATTTTAAAGCAATTTATATCTTGTATCACTTGTTTTCATTTGATATTTCATGTATGTTATAATGAGAGCTCAATTTAAATAACAAACGTGCAGTTATAATTATATTAAATGAGCAACACGTGCGATTATACCTTTCACTCGGCTCATGCACTCGAACCCGCTCGTTCTCGACTCAATCTCATCATGTTCACGTTGTTAACCACCTCGTTGACATTGGTTGACCAGGTTTGACCCCTTCTCACCAACACAACCACCATCACCATGGTGACCTCCTGGTTACCACAACCATCAATACAACCAACAACTAAAATCAACCTAATCAATAGCTTAAACTAACACAACTATAACTAACATCACCAGCACCATCACCTCCCTTTGCAACCTCCATCTTCACCATCATCCTCAACTACAACCACAACCAACACCACCATCGTTGTTTTACCATAACTACAACCACCAGTCACCTTCATGACCATAACCATGATCGACATCATGACCACGGTCAACCACCCCCTGTTTCATTACCTGGAGGCATGCTTAACACATGCAGTAGGACGAGAAGTGGTGTTTCCAGTGCCGGACGAGTGAGTATCGCGTAAGAACCTACCCTTGGGAGGGGAACAACAGCTGGAAACAACTGCAAATACCCCGTAGGCTAGGAGCAAGAGGAGGAATCTGCTCGAGGAGGGGCTCGCGTCTAATTAGCTAGTTGGTGAGGTAATAGCTAATTACCAAGACGATGATCAGGAGTAATCAACGAAGTTCCTGAAGTTACTGAAGCTACTGAAGCTCCGAACTTGCAGCTTGTTAAATGGACTATCATCACCGCCACTACCTTTACGATCACTGGGAAATCTAAAAACCACCACCACAGTTATCAACCACAACCTAACACTTACCACCATCACTAGCCACCAAGGTTGTCAAACCGCCAGGCACTCTAACCATCACCGTCGCGAACACCTCAACCAGAACTATAATTATCACCAGCAACACCAACACCGCCTATAACCACCACCGCTTGCGGCTAACATCAGGGTTGCTCCTGATGTGAAAATCCACGACAACCAATACCATCACAGTCATCCTTATCATCTCCATCATCACCGACTTACACCACGCCCGATACCACCACCAGCGACCTAAGCCCCATCATCATCGTCGTGTAGCCCTTCGTAATCACCATCACAGACTAAAATCAAGAGACGAAGATCAATCGCCGACCATAGTCGATAGCCACCATAGGGGCACAACTTTTGTCGCTGATTCAACCCACCAAAACAACCACCATCACGACAGCCATCACCATCGGTCGACCCCATATTCATCACATACCACCATCGTAACCTTTCGAGCATCACAGCCTCAACCGCCACCACTGAAATTGCATACAACGCCACCATAGTCACCATTTAAGAGAAATCATTACCATCTTTGCAACAACGAGAGCGTGGTGACCCGGGCTTACCTTTCATTACTTCTTCACAACGAGAGAACCTCGCCCGCATCAGTCAAAGTGGTGGAAGGCCCTATAAGTCAAAGGGAGAGCTTCTGTGCCTCTCTCCAAGAGTTAGGATTCGGTTTCTAAATCAGCTGAAGGAGTGTTCAGGGTGTCGAGATTAGTGGGATGGGGTTGTGCCCTCGCCACCGGCCGTCGTGGCTCTGATGAAGTGGACTGGAGAGAGGGGTGGACTGCTACCCTCTTTCTCTCTCTAAAATGTTTAGAAACAGTAAAGGGGTGTTTGGGATTGCTTTTGAGAAGTCGTTTTTGACTTATTGACTTGTCAACTAAGTTAATAAGTTAGTATGGAGTGACTTATTAACTTATTTTTCTCACAACCATCAGATTATCAAACATTATAAAATGACTTTTTAACTTTTTAAAAGTTAATAAATTAAAAAGGAAGTAAAAAAACACACCCAAACACCCACTAAAATGAGAAAAATTCCTTTATATAGGGGTTTAAGTTATTGGGTTCGCTAACGGGCCAGTTTTTGTCGCGTACGAAACCATCCCACGTAAATATTAAGTTTCATTTCATGATAGTTTTAGATATTAAATGTAATAAATATTCAAGAATATTTATTTTGTCATGTTATAAGTTATCTGGTGATTAAACAAATTAGAATACGTTAAGATAACATTTTTAACGCGTTAACCGTTTATTAGTTTTGACATTCACTTGTTGCTTAGTGTTCAATTATAACTTTGAATAAACTAAATCTCTTGACGGACATTGAGACTTGTGTGTTCGGTTTGGTGTTTTGTTATAACGTTTAAATGTTTTCTAAGATCACTGAATTTCAGGGCTGTCACAAATTATAAAGGACAAAATCTGTAATTTACTCATAGAAAAAATCGTTTTAGTTATCTAATTACTTTTACAAAATTTTTAAATCAAATGTCACATGATTAAAACATAAGTAATGCAATTACCATACAATATAAAAAACCATGTCATTTTTCAACCTTAGAAATCTAGAAGATACTTGTTAAGGGTGAAAAAAGCACAGTAAATCAGTAATTTAAGAACCCATAAAACATTATTAAACAAAAAACCGATGTTTATTTAACTAATTTTCGAGAAGCAACATTTAAGGATATTATCAATAAATGATCCGTAAACGCAACTTTGGACCAAACTGATATGGGGATTAAATATGTAAGATGGTAAATTATTATGCAGTAGAGTGTAACATGAATCACATACTCAAAGTCATATGAGGATAGAATATGCAAACAATAACTTAGTATAAATTGAATTGAATCAAGAACAATTGATCAAGACAATAATCAAAACCGTAATCAATAAGCATTACTTTGTTTGATGACAGTCTCAAAGCTATATACTAGCTAATTATTATTGGTAATTAAAGGTTGAATCTCGCAATAACACACACGACTGAAATAACAATACATAAAACAGACTTTAAAATCATTGAACTCTCGCAGTCAATCATACCCGGTAAATCCTATCATAGCAGGCTATTAGCAGGGCCTGGGAACAGATATTGAACTCTCTATCACGATAAAGTCACTCACGCCGGTTCTAGGGCAAGACCCATCTCTCACAGGCTTTATTTATTTCACAATAGTTGAGTTTGCAAAAGGCTATATCTCGAATTTTAGTTCATCTAACATACTTGGTAAGCCAGTGCAGCATGTCCGTGTGAGCCTCCTCAGCACTCCTCACAGCAGATTCATCATCCGCGCTATATCTTGAAGCCCATCCGTGACCAACACCTTGGAATATCTTCACAAAGCTTTCAACCTGCAGTTTTTTATTCAGACTTCGAGTTGTCATGTGATACGCATAGGAAGAAAATAACTCTTCCTTAAAGACAAGGAACCGAGGTCCATTAGATCAAGGATCTTACTTCATGATTTTCTGATAAAATCTTCGCATAATGTTTGACTTCTTCTTGTGGACACAGTTGATCAAGCTCGCCTCCTAATATGGCAGTAGGAACCTTCACCTCTGAAACAACATTTGTGTTTAAACATGACCATGTCAACCCTATTTAGTTATAAATGGGTTGATATCTCTAACGTGTCAAACACAGAATAAACAATGAAAACGGTTCAATGAGTAGAACGGTTCACTCAAAATGTTAGTTTCTCAATGGAACAGTATATATTTTGTAGTCATTACTGCCTCAAAAGTTTACAAAAAAGATGAGCATGTTGGATAAAAAGAAAATTACTTCAACCCAACTAGACTCTTATAAATTTTTGGAACGGACATATTATACAACTCGCCATTTTACCGCATCTAGGAGAGACAAACCTTTAACATCATCGTCTGTCAAGCGACCAGGGTGCAATATAACAGCAGCCTTAATGTCATGATATTTTGCCAGTTTAGCAACCATCATTCCTGAGCAACAAACAAAATGTCAGAATACAATGTGCACGCAAACTTTAGAGAGTATATTGCTTTTGGTGCCACAGAACTTCTATCTTATTACTGTGTTGATAAATGGTCTCTCAGATGACCAACTATTGTTAATTAATTAACTCATATGATGGAATTGGGATTTTTCCTTGGGAATTTCAATGACGTTCATCCTCCTGATGAAGGTATGAACTCCGAGTTTTGTGCATCATGCTCTAAACTTTTAATTGATTTTATCAATGAAGCCAAGTTGTCAGAAATACCAATGAGAGGAAGAAAACTCACATATAGACAGACTTGTGCCCTTAGACATCAATCATCATTGTATGGTCTCCTAACGGGACTGTCAGATCATTGTCTTACTCTTCGATAGTCGACTACATCATTCCTCCCCCACCCCTCACACATGCGCACACACCCCGTTAGTTTTATAACCCGTGATTGGATAAACTCGGCTTTGCAGATATGATATTAAAGTAGCAAATGAGGCTAGTGTTTACAGGCTTCCTGATAAAGTTTTGGCAATGAGACTGTTACAGGAAGGAATTTTTAGCACTGGAGACGACTAAACCTTGGACAGAAGGTTATCCTCTCCTGACATGTCACTTGTGACGAGTTAAAATTTCCGTATTCCGATCTCTCCACAACATCCCCTCATTCCAACAAATTCCTTGACCCCGATCCTTCCCCCACCACCCTCTTTGATAACACCTGTACCACCACTCACCACTCTTCCGCCCTCCTCCCTCACCACTTAAATCCCCTGCCCCCACTACGTCGATGCCCAGGACCACACTCCCTCCCCCTTCGGGGAAACATCGACCACACTCCAGTTCACCTATAAACAACGCTCCAGCTTACCCCCCAACAGCCTACTCAACCTCAACCGTCCAGACCATGCTCTCCTGTAGTCCTGTACCTTCTACACCGTTCCCACTCCTGTTCCAGAATCCAGAATCGAATCCATCCATGCTCCGCCCAATGCCCATTAGACGTTCTATTCCCGTCTTTATTCGCTCTTGAATCATATAAGATATGTAGAATTAATGATCCATGCATTAACTTGGTGAAAGGCAGAGCACAATTTTGGAGTCGTGAACCTTGCGAAGTGGAAGAGATTAATAAGTTAGAACAATGTATTACTCTACTTAATCAATTATCCTTCTCTTCTCAAGTGGACAAATGGATCTAGCTAGCCTAGTATTCGCTTGGGCTCAATGGGTACTAACGAAAGTAACTTCTTCGGATGGAGAGTGATGATGAACAATATTCCAACAAAGGAGAAACTATCTAAAGAGGTGTCACACTCAAACTTATGCGGGCTTTGCGGGATGGCGTATGAATCAAGTGATCATGTGATAATCACATGCGAGTTTGCAAATCACATTTGGTCGCACATTTAGGCATGGTGTAAGGTTCTGATTTCACATTATAATAGAGTGGGGTACGTCCATAAAATCCACAACAAGATAGCTTTTTCGACTGCGCAGAAAAAGGCATTGCGGGCAACTGAATTGACTACATGTTGGTGTATTTGGCGAACATATAATAACAAGATTTTCAATAATCAAACACTGATTGTTTCCAAGACACTACATGAATAAGGCAAACGGTTTCTTATGGGTAATAGACAAATAAGGCCATTCTTCCACTCTTAGAGTGGTCAAATGGTGTAATTTCAATTTTGGTTGACTGCGTAGGCCCATGTGGGTTGACTAATTCCTTGTAATGTAGCATCTTACACAAGGAAAAAGAATTGCATCAATCAATGGCATGAAGGAGTTGAATCAGGAACAGAAAGACTTTTAACGCCAAAGCAAAGGAATACATTTAGCAGGAGTTTACACTGCAAAGAAGATTCGTGCTAGCTCTTCTGTTCTTCATATAGAGACACACACTGACACACACACACACCATGAACAAGCAACAACTACTTCGTTTAGCTTGTTATTTAAAATAATCGACTCGTCCGTCATTATTCTTACGATTAATTAGGGATTTTAATTATGTCAATATTAGTCAAATAGTATCACACGTTGCGATATAAGAGGGGAGATGGAGTACGCGAGAATTGAGAAAGCACCTTACCTCCCCAGCAGAAACCTGCAGCCCCTACAGCATACACTCCTTTGCTTTTAAGTTCACCAATTATCTTCCTTGCATTTTGCAACCTTCTTCCTAAAGCCAGTTGGCATCAAAAAGTGTGATCATCGAATCATATACAAACTTTATAATTCCTTTAACATGATGAAGCGAACCATGATAAAACTATTTAAAGAAAAAAATATATATATAGAAAAAAGAACCGACCGGAGAGTGGTTATTTAACCAATTTGCACGGGCTTCCGGAGGACTTGTGCTGTGAATACAATCTCCAAAGAAAAAATCAGGAACCACTACGAAGTACCCAACACCAGAGACTTTGTCAGCAAGCTTCCTGTATAAGTGAAAAGAAAGTCGATCCAACAAGTCATGATTTGATCAAACCATATATTAGCTGGTCAAATAAGCAGAACTCAAAACTGGAGTAAAAATAAAAGTCTCAATCGCACTCGTATGAAATCACATTTCGAAAGAAATTGTTTCAGGAGAGAACAAGAAAGGTGCTTTTTTTTTTTCTTTTTCTTTCTATTCCTCCACAGGGGTAACATGAATCTGTACGTTCTACTGAACATCCTTTACACATATAAATGAATCAAAGAAGATGGAATGATCATAGCATTAACTGACAGGGAGCAGGAGCACTATCGATACCTCAGCATAACTCCTTCATAGCCTGCACAAACAGCAAAGTAAAATTGGTTATTATTATTAGTAGTAGTAAGCGAGTGACGGATGATGAGTAGTAAGGTGATACCGAAAGCATCTGAAGCGAGAAGAATAGCACGATTTGAAGAGTGATGACCGGTGATATAGGATTTGAGGCCTCCGATTATTTCGATGGTCCCGTTTCCAAAACTGTTGTTCATCACCGGTGGATTCGCAAAGCATTCCGGCCCCGACATCGATTTAGATGCTGTGATAGAGGTGTTTAAGAAGACAATTTTAACTCTTCTTCTAAAATGAACCCATTTGGAGATTTTACTTGAGTTTACTAAAAGACTTTAGAGGAGTTTGGAGTAGGGTTGTCAAAAACGTTTACGAGCCACGAAAGTAGCTTATAAATAGTTTGTTTAAAATCGGTTTATTTTTAAAAAAGACAAGCTGGCTTTATATTGTTTTGTAAACAAGTCAAGCCGGAGTCAAAGACAGCTCGTGTTAGATATTATATCTCCGATCATTGATAATATTAATGTTAATATTGAAATGTGATTTTAAGAGTTAGAGTTTGGATAACAACAAAGGTGGTTCACAAAACAAGGATTAAATAATCAAAGATTTGTTATTTAGAGAAATAATCATTAGTTAATTATTTAATGAAATAGTTGATTCATTAAAGGGTTAAAAGTTAAACGTTTACATGTTTATGAGTTCATTTACTTGAATCTTAATTAATACAGTACGAAGATTGTTGATAACTAACTGTTATTTGTCAAGGTTATTGAACGTTAATTAACCAGGGGATTAAAGTGTAAATAACGCGATTATAAGTAAAAGATTAAGAGAAACCGTAATCCCTACTTGTTTAGCTGTTGTACCCCCTTGCCTCCTCGATCTCAGCATACCACCACACCATCCATCGTCGCTATTATCGTTGGTTCTTGTAGTACATCGCAACAATTGTGTGTATTGTTCGGTTTTAGGAATGGGTCAACTAGCGAGACCATTATTACATTCATTGTTTTTTGTTTTTTAGTGTTGATTGTCAAGGTGCAGGATCGATACGGGCTCACAACACTTAGTATTTCTCTCAAACTTACCAGGTATTACTCAAAGATGAATTGCAGAATCAAGACCTCAGTTGATAATAATATAATAAGTAAGAACAAGAGAAGTTTTCCAAGATACTTGTATATATTATCTCTCAACTAAGTATTACAAGACTCATGCAGAAGCATGGATACTAAGTTACAATGAGCGACTATATATACTACTATCTACAGCTTGTTATACGTAGATAACATGCTGGGACTTACTACTATACAAATACTACATTGTAAGAGGTAAGGTATCTTAGATAAAATATATCTAAGAGTTGGTAGTCATGGCAGGTCCATGACTTACGATTTGGTCAACAACTAAAGGTGGCAACTGCACCTACTAAGGAATGGTGAACAGTGGACAAAGGTAAGATCAAACACACGAGTGTGGAAAGCATCTTTGCAGAAGATCAGAGTAGGCAGCAAGTGTCAGTTGGACCATGCTTTGTCCAGTGGTTCATACTATGCTTCTTCCGAAGGTAAAACAGCTTCGGAAGAACAAGTTCTTCCGAATCATTTTATACTGCGGAAGACACAGCTTCTTCCGAGGCTTTAGTCTTCGGAAGACTTTGTCTTCATTCTTCTAAGTGTCCTCTTCAGAAGGAGAACTTCTTAGTCTCGAAGACTTAGTTCATCCTTCGGAAGCTCTTCGGAAGATTATCTCAGAAGCTTCGGAAGTTGCAGCATTGCCTTCGGAAGACATTCCTTAGTTATGCAGTTTTCTTCTGAGTGTTGTTTTGGTTGCACCAGCCTTATAGATCCAACAAACTCCCCCTAGGCTGATGCTACCAAAACTACACTCTGTTTCCTTTTTACCTTTCAACTCCTCTTCAGCTCTTGCCTTTTATTGAGTTTGGCAAGATGCAAGCTGTCAATGTGTCTTCTGATATGAGCAGCTAAAGGGTGTTAGATGGATTGGTGAATGGTCTCTCTACTAACTTAGCAATGTCAAATCTGCTTAAGTGTAGTAAAAAAGAGGCAGTTAATCTGTCTACCTCTCCATTCTCCCTCTCCACAACAAAGTCCTGGGAAGGTATCTCAAAACTCCATTGGATAATTCTTTGTCTAGGAACTAGAGGTTGTCTTGGTATTCTGTCTCCATTCCTAGTGTGCAAAATGGATACTAATCTTCTTCTTAGTCTCTTTTCATCATCATTGAAGGACCCAGAGTTTAAGGCCAGCAGACTAAGTGACTGATGTAGAATTTCTCTAGGAAGATCTAGAAAGGCATCTCTTGTGATGGAGCTTGATGATCCATCAATGTAATTGATAGTGATGATCCCATCATCATAAGAGATGCTACTCACTCTAGAGCAATTGGTGAGTTTCCTTTTGATCTCCCCAATCTTCTCTAAGGTTGGAGGTTTAGATGGTTCAGAGAATGGTTTAGACATCGGTTGGATTTTGGGTTGTGTTTTTAGTTGTAGGATGAGTAGTGGTGGTGGTTGTTGAGAGGCAGAGGAAGTTGGTAAGGGTAGGATGGATGGTGTTAGTTCAGGGGTGTATGGTTCAGTGATGGGTTCGGTTTTGATAGGGAAGGAAAAGGGTATAGGCTCATCTGGTATGGGTTGTGGTTATGGTTGTGGTTTGGGTTTAGGAGTTGGTTTGGGTTCCACTCTCTGTATCCCTTGGGATATCTCCTTCCTTCTTCCTAAGTGAATGTCAGCCTTGACATCACTGACATGTCGCTGTAGTGTTTTCTCTGACATGGGACCAACCTGCCTGCCAGTGAATCCATGTACTCTGAGATAAGCCTTCATCCAGGCCTTATCTCCTACCTTCTTGGTAGCTGCAAGCTTGGCCTCTTCTTCTTTCTTCTTCCTCTCCTTGTCTTTCTCCCTAACAGCCCTCTTCATCTCCTTGTTGATCTGATCCTATTCTCTATTAACGAGAAGTAGGATTGTCTCATTGTCATGAGGACTCAGCTCCTCCTGAGAATAACCTCTTAAGCATAAGAAGGTTATCCTCTCCATCCCCTTCTCTTTTCAACAAAGTTGCCTCTTCCAACTTGATAAGCTCATCAAGGGGGATTAGTAGCGCTTCTTCATTTGCTACTCCCAGGCTGATAAGCCTGTTAATTACTTCCAGCCTCTTCTTCTCATTGATGGCTTCCTGAGATGTTGCTGCTGCTTTACTGCTTGCAGCCAACAACTTCTCAGTAGGTAGCATACCTTTTCTCCTCAACTTGTTTATTCTCTCATCCTCAGGAAGTTCCTCCTCAGTCATCTTCCTCTTTCCTTTGTAGTCATGAGGAGATACTTTCTTTGGAGATTCTGGCTTTGAGGATTGAGGTTGAGAGGGTTGGGGTTGAGAAGGTCCTGGTTGATCATGTGTTGTCTGTAGAAGAATAGGAGTTGTAAGGAAGTCCTCACTATTCAACTCAGAGGCTAGATCAAGAATGGCCTCTGTGAGATCATCGGGCAAAGATGATAAGCCAGCAATTGCTTCCGCAGCTTGAATTTCTACTTCGGAAGAAATTGAAGTAGTTGTACCAACTGTCCCAACTAAGGTAGTTGCTGGGCCATCAGTCCCTATTACCCCTTCGAATTGAATCTCAGATTCCATAGTTACCTTAGGTTGACCAACTTCACTTGAGTGGTAGGTGGTACACTGAAGCTTTGGATTTCTTCTTCTCCAAAGTAGGTGGTTGCAAAATCAGGGGATGGTTGTTCAAGTGAGGAGCTCATCAGGAATTGTGTGAAAAGATTGTGAAGATTTATGAGCATCCTTGGGTCCACTTGAAACATTAAAGGAGGTGGTTGTGGGAAGACAGTATGTGATTGCTTTTGTGGAGGGTAAGGGGAGAATAAAGTTGTGAGTGCCAGAGATTGAGGTTCCCCAGAAATTTGAGGTTCCTCATGAGCTTGTTTCTGTACATTCTCCCCCTTTTTGGTAGCATCATCTTGAGAAGTAGATGAGCTAGAGGAAGAACTTAAAGAAACCTGAGTGGGTACATGCCTGACAGACTTCTCAATCTGTGTCTCAGCTAGTTTGGCCTTGAGATTTTCAATCTCAAGTTGCTGAGTGGCAGACCTGTTTTCTAGGATCCTAACCTTAAATTCAAGGTTTGAGACCTTAGAAAGCACACACTGAATTATGAGTTTCAGACTTCCCTAATCTTCAGTTGAAGAATCATAGGGAGATGAGACAACAAACCTAGTATGTACATCCTCATCATCAGTGGTGGTTTCTTGGCGCCCTGGATACCCTTGCTCAAAGTCATCTCTTTCAGAGATGCCAATGGGCAAAGTTGTTGTAGACTCAGTCTCATTGATGTTACCACTGTCTTGAGAGCTCAATAAGAAACTCTCAGTAGTGGCAGCTGAGCCTACATGAGTCCCCTGCATACCGGTGGGACTCACCTCAGTAATAGGTTGCTGATGTGGGTCAGAGATCAGAGGTTCTCCTTGGCTCTATTGATCTAAAAGTTGGTGTGGCAGATCAACTTCATAGCCATGAGAGAACATAAACTCATCATCAGTGTGGGTTAAAAGGTCAGTAAAGGATATAGAGGTTATGCCTAATGACCCAGGACCTTGGTCAACATCTAATGGCTCTGAGCCAGTGATATGGCTGTCCCTTTTTGGCTGCTCAGGTGAGTGTTGGGACTCATCCTGAGGGCTTGAGGCTTGGTTAATAGGCTCATCAGGTTGAGACTGAGGAGACTCAACACTGATATTGAGGTCAATTGGAAGGAATAGTGAGACCTCAGGCTGAGTGGGAGCCCTTTGTTCCACTCTAGCCTTTTTAGGTTGAACAGAGGGAGCTTATTCAATCAGAGTAGATTGAACAAGGGTTCGCTTGGAACATCTGTGATAAAGGCTTTTGATAGGTAGGGAGGCCTTTTGGAGTGGAAGGGTGATAGCTGGTGTAGGTTCATCACCTGTGGGTTGATCAGGGATGTCACCAGGAGCCATAGGCTCAAGCATACCTAGTAGTAGAGGAGTGAATCTCCCAGTGAAGTTGGATGATACCTTCTTCAGCATTCGGAAGATACCAGGCTTCATGTGAGGAACTACTAGAATATCCTTGTATTCTAGTCTATTCAGGTGCAGTTCACAGTTGATGATATGCTGAATGAAGCGGGGATACACGTAGAATGTGTTCTTGATGAGGTTCCCTTTAGATTATTCATAACAAACCTGGAATAGTTGAACCTCAGGCCTTTGACCAACCCATGAACTAGACAGCCTAGTTCATAAGGGATTTGATCCCAACCTCCTGATTTGTTTGATAGACTATGAAGAATGATGTGGAGTAAGAACTTCTAGTTGTAAGAGAAGTTAAACTTGTATACAGTGGACTTACTCACATCACCCCCATAGCCCATTTGAACATATGTATCTTCCAAATCAGATCTTGGAAATTCAGTTGGGGCTCTAGCGTCATGAAGTTCCAAATGTTCTCTGATAGTGGTTTCACTTACCACTATTTCTTGTCCATAGACTCTCGATTGAATTGCCCTCTCATTGTTTATGATTGTGTTTTGACCATTTGTCCAAAAATCAGACATATGGTTAGAATAGATGACAGGGTTTATGGTGAGAGCGGGAAGGTATACTGATTGTGTGAGAAACTGGATGATCTGAGTGAAATCATCATCCACAAAGGAATCGAGAATGGCAATTTGATTGTGTTGGGGATTGAGAGCCATTGCTTGAAAATTTTCAGGAAGAGGGAAATTGAGTTTGAAGAAGATAATGGAAACAGAGTATTTGGGCTTTTACAGTGGTAAAGAAAGTGGAAAGATGGGCGGAATCCTTTTTAAGTGAAATAAAAAATCAAACCGATAAGGTGAAATGACAGTTACGGCTGATTTGACAGGGGCGGTAAGGATGTTTTATTAAAAATATACCAGCAATCTTCCATAAAATCTTACATTTTGTAGAGTGGGCCCAAAATGTTTCCGTTACAATTTTAAAAAGTATTCTTCCGTTAATAAAGGCTTTTGAGAGAACTGTTAAGATTTTCTCTCCTAAGTGTCTTCCGAAGCCAAATCTGCTTCCGAAGCAAAATTTGTCATAAATACTTTTTGCTTCCTAAGTGAAAATGTGCTTTCGTAGAAGTAGAAATTTGCCTTTGGAAGAAAATTAATCTATGATTGATTTGTCTTTCGAGGCATAATTCTATTCAGAAGATATATCTGGATAAGAGAAATCAAAAGAAGACCGTGACTATCTTCCGAGTGTAAATTTCTCTTCGGAAGAGTTTATACTTTGAAAAATTTTGGAGAAATACTTAATGTAACAGGTCTTAGATTGTAAAGTAGACAAGTTTGACTTAACATATTGTTCAAACGAGTTAGTCAATGTTTATCATCCCAACAGCCGTAATTAAATATTTAAATCTTTGTTCATCAAAGGCTTTGGTGAACAAGTCAGCATATTGTTCATTTGAATCAACTTTGACTAACTTAATCAGATGTTTCTCATTAATATCTCTAATGAAATGATACCTGATGTCGATATGCTTTGTCTTAGAGTGCTTGACTGGATTTTCAGTGATTGTGATAGCACTCTTGTTGTCTATGTGGATGGGAGTCTCCATAAAGTTGAAGCCATAATCTAACATCTGATTTTGAATCCATAGAAGTTGAGCACAGAAGCTAGAAGCAGCTATGTATTCGGCCTCAGCAGTTGATGTAGATATACATGATTGCTTCTTGCATTGCCAGGAGATGATCCTTCCACCAAGAAATTGACATCCTCCTGATGTGAATTTCTAGTTGATGTTGCAGCCACCATAATCACTATCAGTATAACCATAGAGATTGAAGTCCTTGTTCTTAGGATACCAGAGGCCTAGTTTAGGAGTACCTTTGAGGTATCTAAGTATTCTCTTGATAGAAATAAGGTGAGACACCTTGGGAGCAACTTGATATCTTGCACATATGCATGTAGTAAACATGATATCAGGTCTGCAGGCAGTGAGATACATCAGAGATCCAATAATTGCCCTGTACTGATGCTGATCAGTATCCTCCCCCTTGGTGTCAGGACAAAGGTTGTGATTTCTTTGTATTGGTGTCTTAGCTGGTTTACAATCCTTCATTTCAAATCTCTCTAAGATGTCCTTGACATACTTAGATTGATTTATGAAGAAGCCATCTTCCATTTGCTTCACTTGAATTCCTAGGAAGAAATACATTTTTCCCATAGAACTCATTTTGAACTTTTTCCTCATGATGCTTTCAAAGTCTTTACACATTTGGTCATTTGAGGAACCAAATATGATGTCATCAACATAGACTTGAACTAGCAACATGTCTTTTCCTGATCTTCTTATGAATAACGTCTTGTCTATAGTGCCTCTGGTATAGCCATTCTTGAGAAGAAATTGAGACAATGTCTCATACCACAACCTTGGTGCCTGATGCAGTCCATAGAGAGCTTTATCTAGTTTGCACACATAGTGGGGGTGCTGTGGGTCTTCAAAACCAGGTGGTTGACACACATAGACCTCTCTGTCAATATACCCATACAAGAATGCACATTTGACATCAAGTTGATGCACTGTGAAATTCTTGGATGCAGCAAAGGCAAGAAAGATTCTTACAGCTTGCAAAGACATCAGTGTAATCTATCCCTTCCTCTTGTGTGTATCCTCCTCTCAGCAACACCATTTTGTTGAGGAGTTCTAGAAGCACTATATTGTCTGGCAATCCCTTTTGAGTTACGAATGAGTCAAGAATTTGATTCTTAAACTCAGTCCTTTGATCACTTCTGATTATTTTTACCTTATGATCAGTTTGATTTTCTATCTAAAGAATAAAAGATTTTAAAGTTTCAGCAGTTTCATCTTTAGTTCTTAAGAAGAACACCCAAGTAAATCTAGTAAAATCATCAACTATCACAAGGCAATATGATTTCCTTCCTATGCTCATTATACTTGTGGGACCGAAAAGATCCATGGGCAATAAGTGTAATGGAGTAGTAATAGAGTTAACTTCTTTGGATTTGTGAGATGCCCTATGTTGCTTTCCTTTCAGGCAAGCAACGCAGTTATCTTTACAGAAAAACTCCTTTTTAGGCATACCATGTACCAAGTTATTTTTAGCCAATTTATTCATTGTCTTAAAATTTACATGACACATACGTTTATGCCAAAGAGTTGACTCATTACTATTTGCTTTGGAAAGAAAGCATGATACTTCACCCAGTGGGGAAGCATTGTTCATATCTAGCTTGTATATATCCCTTTTCCTAGGAGATCTAAGAAGCACCAATTCCTTAGGAATTGTCATCCCAGATTTGAGGATAATGCACTCATGTTCTGTGAAAAGCATTTGATGCTTTTGATCACAGAATTAAGAAACACTTAAGAGATTGTGTTCAAGCTATTTGCCAAAGTGTACTTTGTCAACTATTGACTTTCCATTGGACACATTACCTCTACCAGAGATGTATCCTCCGGCTTCACCTCCAAACTGAACAGGACCTCCATAAAAATTTTGAAATTGTTGAAGGAAAGATCTGTTCCCTGTCATGTGCCGGGAGCATCCACTATCCACAATCCAAATGTTTCCATTTTTGTCATATGGATGTCTCTGCACAAAGGTGAAACAGCTAGTTTTGATTGGAAACCCAAGCCATGTTGGTCTTGGGTTCTTCCCATGATGATGACATAACTGAACCAAAATATATGCATGGGGGTTTAATAGTGGTTTGTGGAGAGGAGGTTTTGGCTGTAGCATCTTCTTTGATCTTCCATTCCATCCTTTGGTTGATCTGTGAAGATGAACTTGATAAAGTTTGAGCAGCTAAGCATTCTTCCAAAGCTTCTTTCTTTTAGAAGAAGATTTTACAACTTTCTCTTCCGAAGCAATCTTCCTTTTGGAAGGCTTAAGGAGTGCTTTCTTGTTCTTTGGAACTCTCTTTGTTTTGTCTTCTGAATCTATTTTCCTTCCGGAAGAAGATGTTTCTTCCAAAGGTAATTTACTTTCGGAAGTTAGCTTTCCTTTCTTCAACATTTGGACTTTGTTGTGTTGTCCAGATGTGATACCTTCCTTGACTGCTCCCTTCTTCACTTTGTTTGCATAGTGTGTGCTTCCAGGATTATAGAAACAATCTTTTACCATGTGGTTGTGCAGACCACACATTATGCATTCAGAGTTTGCTTTGGTGGGATTTGCAGGCTATGGCTTCTTGATTTTCTTGGTTTCCTCGACTGCTTTTCCTTTTTGCTTCAGATCCTTCAGTTGGATAGGAGTGTTGGTACTACACACCTGTCCTGAATCTGAGCTTACCACTTGAAATCCAGCTAAAATGAAAACATCCTTTTGCCTTGGGTCAATTTTCAATTTGGACTTAACCACCTTCTTGGCCATTCTCTTGGCTGCTTGTATCTTGTTCCTCCTTTGTTTGGTGGTCAGAGGTTTGTTTTCAGCTGATGGGATAGGGTTTTCTACCTGTTCCTTCTCTGTGGTGGTGGTGGTAACCATTTTTGCATCACTCATCTTCTCAACATATGGTGGATCAACAGTTGGAACTTCTTGCTCATTAGTACCACATCTTGGCTGTCTAATAGACATATAAGAATGTGGCGGAGCAGTTTCATTGGTTCCCAACCCACTCTTGTTTTGATAAAATTCCTTTGAGTGAGAGGTTGATGCAAGAATGGTGTTAAAGTTATGCTCTTGGATAGCATACTTCTTTGCTTTAGCCTCAACTATTACTAGCTGGGCTTGAGCCTCAGTCAACCTTGAAACCAAGTCTTTGATTTGAGCCCTATAGTTGGAGTGCTCATGTTTTAAAGTAGATGCAGTGTTTTCCAACTCTTCAATTTTTAGTTATAGTCAGATTCTGCTCTTTTAAAATTAGCCTTTAGTATGTTTAAGGACTCAATATCAGACTTGAGTTTCAAGTTATAGTCCTGATACAACTTAACTTTAGCTACACATTCAGGGGTACAGAGATGTTCACATACCTTGGTATCCTCTGTGCCGGCCATGAGAGCTTGAGCAGGGGTGACATCTTGCACCATAAAGCTCCAGTCAATTTCTTGAGCAACAACTGCAGTCTGCTCAGTTGGCTTGGTTATAGCTTGAGTGGTAGCATGATGTTGAGGGGATTGAGCTGCTCCAGGATTGGATCTTGGAGCCTTCCATTCCCTTGCAAAGTGGCCGGGTTGATTACAGTTGTAACATTTGGCCTTTGCTTTGTCAAACCCAAATTTGTTGTTTGCTGGGTTCTGAGGGAATTACCTTCCAGTTCTTTTGTAGAACTTCTTTGCTCTGTAGGTAAGCAGTGCCATTTGCTGGACAATGTCCATGTATTCAACATCATCTGGGCTGAAACACTCTAGATCATCAATACAGAACTGAAAATTATCAGAATGTTCCTTTCCTGAGACAAATGCACAGTTTTCTTGAAAAGGACCTTGTTCTGCCTGTTGACACTTGGGTGTCTCAGGGAAAGTGATATAAGGCCCAGATGAGCAGGATGGCTACTGGCTGTAAGTCAGGTACGTTTGTGGCTGGGGATATCTTGCACCTTCAGCAACATGTAGAGCATTGCTGATAGGAGGGGTTAAACTGCCATTCATCTGCCCCTTGTTCAGATTTTCCATCTCCATACGGTATCCATCAAGGATCCCATACAGTTCAGTTATAGTAAGTGTTCCAAGATTTTCAGATCTCCTGATGGAAACACAATAAAAGGTCCATTCACGAGGTAGAGCACTCATGAACTTTCTAACTATGTCCCTCTTTTCAAGAGTCACACTCATGGACTGTAGAGATGCTATTAGATCCATGTATATGAAGTATTGTTGGCTTAAGGTTTCACCATCAATTTAGATTAAATTCTCGAACTGTTGCTTCAGAGCATCATTCTTAGATTCTTTGGATTCTGATGACCCAGAGTACATCAACTTCAAAGCATCAAAGAGTTCTTTGGCTGTAGTGCAATGCTCAAAGCATGCCATGATGTAGTTTAGTATGGCAGTGAGCAAAACAGTCATAGCTTTGTCATCAATATCTATCTTCTTGTAGTCTTCATCAGAGTAATCTTCTACCTACTTTTCTATCATGGCACCATCACCAGTAGACGAGGCCACTTTAGGTATGTATGGTCCATGAGTAACGGACCTCCACATACGAGAGTCTTGGTACTTGATAAATCCTTCAATGCGTTGACACTAGCGCCTGATGTTATCAGGTGTGATGATGGGAGCTTTGGTCATGGTTCCCATCTCAGGTTTAACAGATTTCTAGTTAAGGGCCATTTGAGTAAGTGAGTTTGAAGAAACAAGGGTGATTTGGGATGGTTAGATCTCACAATCAAGAGCCTGGACGCTCTAATACCAATTACAGGATCGATACGGGTTCACAACACTTAGTATTTCTCTCAAACTTACCAGGTATTACTCAAAGATGAATTGCAAATCAAGAACTCAGTTGATAATAATATAATAAGTAAGAACAAGAGAAGTTTTTCAAGATACTTGTATATATTATCTCTCAACTAAGTATTATAAGACTCATGCAGAAGCATAGATACTAAGTTACAATGAGCGACTATATATACTACTATCTACAGCTTGTTATACGTAGATAACATGTTGGGACTTACTACTATACAAATACTACATTGTAAGAGGTAAGGTATCTTAGATAAACTATATCTAAGATTTGGTAGTCATGGCAAGTCCATGACTTACCATTTGGTCAACCACTAAAGGTGGCAACTGCACCTACTAAGGAATGGTGAACAGTGGACAAAGGTAAGGTCAAACACACGAGCGTGGAAAGCATCTTTGCAGAAGATCAGAGTAGGCAGCAAGTGTCTGTTGGACCATGCTTTGTCCAGTGGTTCATACTGTGCTTCTTCCGAAGGTAAAACAGCTTCGGAAGAACAAGTTCTTCCGAAGCATTTTA
Source organism: Flaveria linearis (assembly GCA_024085815.1). NCBI lineage: Eukaryota > Viridiplantae > Streptophyta > Magnoliopsida > Asterales > Asteraceae > Flaveria > Flaveria linearis. The sequence goes on along the minus strand of CM044001.1, from coordinate 62,987,461 downwards.
TACTTCGGAAGACACATGTTAGGACCGTGTACGGATGGAGTACTAACTGATTCTTCGTTAGACCGGATCAAATAGTGCGGAATCCTATTTGATTGGTGATCCAATCAGGGAAAACGTTAACAAGATCAAACCTAACGATTAGAAAACGTTAAGAATGAACTAGGAATGATCTGAAACGTTTTATGAACTTAGAAGGGACGAACAGGGCGCTCTGGGTCGACTAGGGTTGTAAATATTCGAAGTGTTACGTTTTACCATGAATTAAGTGATATTTATAGGTAAGGTTTCTCATTCGTGCGACTGAACCATAAGCATGGTTCAGTCGTGCGATTGAGCCATGCGCTTGATCCATACTTGATCCATACGTACGACTGAGTATTCAGTCGCGCGACTGGTTCAATCTCATGTTCTAGTCGTGCAACTGCTCCAGTTTCCTGGTTCAGTCGTTCGACTGAGTCATGCGCATGAAGTTGTTCATGCGTATGGTCCATTCGCATGGGCCATTCGCATGATAACTTCATAATACTAAGTTTGAATGTATTAATTATCATTACATTATATATACTAATTCAAACAATCACCTACCTATATAGTCAATCAAATACGCATTACACAACCCATTAATGAAACATTAAACATTATAAGCATAATCAACCATTTGCATTTCATTAACTCTCTTTCTATTACATATATGTAAGACATCAAAGAAATATTACATTTAGATCAGAATCTAGGTACACATGCATCAACAAACTCCCCCTTAGGCCTAGGTTCATCTGATGTCTTACTTGACTCATAACCTCCTCGTACTTCTTGTATTTCTCCTCTCTTGTGACACCCGCATGTATTTCAAATGCGAAGCAGACTCGTATCACATTTTGGAATTGGAGAGCTTGTACGATATCTCGCGATTCATAGAACAGTGGCCACTTGTAGAGAGTGTATACATCGTTCGCAGACAAGTTCGTCAGCCACATTGGGTCAAATACCCTGATAACATCCATTTGTCCTTCTTTATTGAGAACTATGACCGCTTCGCCCGTTCGCCAATCATAGTACCACCACTTAAAGTATGGAGTGAAGTCCTGGGGCATTTCCCTAAGAGGGATTTTAGACATTGTACGTGGTGGACTCCACTTCAACACTATCTTAGGTTTCCCAGTTCTGGGATCAACTTCAAACCTTTTGATGTACCTCGTAGGTTGCTGAGGTCTGAAGTTCACCCACCGGGTGTGGTACTCTTTCTTCAATGCAGCTTCAAACCATCCTGACATCTTCCTTGGATCAGCATAAAGCAGCTTTAGCTTAGCCAGTTGGTTGAGCTCAAAACCAGGTAGAGATTTTAGATCAAGTGGGAATCTAAAATACTCAATACCTTTCTCTCTCTTAACTGCATACACGTTAAGATCATCAAAATACGCCCATGATATAATTCTGCCCGACACCTTTAGGTGTTTCTTCACTCTATACAATTTGGTGTAAACAGTTGACGTTGAAGCACTTCGTTGGGCTCTTAGATCATCAAAGCATACAGCCCATTCAGCCTTTTTAATGTTGACGTCGTCATCTATGGCTCGAGCTGTCGCCTCTTGCTTCTCTGACTCTTCTTCCATTTTATCCAGAGTCTCGAAGGTTTCACTAACCAATTTTTCATCCAGATTGGGAATGACATTACCTTCGATGTCAGTGTACTCTGGATAATGTTGATCTATGACATCTTCTATCTCAATCTGATCAACATCATTTAGTTCTTCGTCACTATCTCCCTGGACTGTTGGAGCGTCTTTCACTATCTCGTCGGCATTTAGTTTGAACATCTCGGCCAACTGCTCATTAGTGAAGTTGTGAACTATCTCCCCCTCTTCTGGGGTGTAGTTGACTGATCTCCTTACCATCCCTTGCAGATCAAGAATCATAGTTAACTGAGTCTTGACCTGCTGAAGGGGTTCGACGTCATATTCGTCCCTTTGATAGTTTGGATCTGCTTGATTTAAACATGCAACACAGTATTCATTAGTAAGTGATGAAGCACATTCAACATTAAGTAAATAGAAATAAACATCAATTGCATAAGTTTTACACAATGTTCAAGTACAAAAGCTTTAAATACAAAGGCATAAACATCTAGTTTGTACTTTTGTCTTGAATTGATGGAGTATCTTCAGGTGGAGCAGAAGTGGAGGCTCTTTGATCTTGACGTTGCTTGGTATGCCTCTCACCAGCTGCTTCAGCACCCTTAGCACCTGAATCATCTTCTCCATCACTATCACTATCATCTTGCCTGTCATCTCCATCGTCCCCTTCAACGCTGTCATCTTCATCATCATCTTCCTCCTCTTCATCATCTTGACCTTCTCCAATCTTTAGAGGCTCATATTGTGACCCCTTGAGTTTCAGCATGATCTTCTTATTAGCAGCTTCTAACTCCTCTAGCTTCTTAGAGGACTTATCTCGGTGCTCTTGGAGTTTGGTGATCTGATCAGTTTGCTGGGAGATTAGCTGAGCTTGGGAAGTATTTAGCTCCCTCAGCTGACGTATCTGAGCTGACTTCTCCTCATCAGCAGCTAGCAGCTTTGGCACCGTCCTATTTAATCCTGCTAGCTGCTCCTCCACAGAAATAGGAGGAAGATATGATCCGGTGGGGAATGAGGAAGGTCCAGTTTGGTGAGTAGTGGTGGTTGCGGTGGTTGTAGTGAATATTGGAGATTGTGTATGTGTGGGTGGTGATGAAATATGGGTAGTTGCTGGTGTGGATGAAGTAGTAGGAGGTGTAATGGTGGTAGATGGAATGGTAGAGGTGGTGGTAGTGGAGGAGGGTGTATGAGTTGTAGTGGCAGTGGTGGTGGCTTGTGAGGATTGGGGTGGTATAGATGTAGTAGCTGAGGTGGTGACTGAAGTAGTAAATCTCAATCTTTTACCTTTCTTACCATGAGGGCGAGCCATAGTTTTCCTCCTTTTACCTGCGGATACAGATGCTCCCCCTTTGTTACTGGGCTGATCCGGGGCATAGGACGGATCAGTATCAGTAAGAGTATCCCCTGACGTTCCCGAGCATCCACCGGCTGCCCTCAATCCCTTTTCGGTGGCAACCACCTTGGTGCCTACCGTCCTTGTCAACCCCTCTTCATCGCTTTCTTCCACCTCGTCAGGAGGACAGAAGTCTTGAACAAAACTGGCCGTGGCCGTGCCGGTGTGTGGTGGAGGTGAATGAACTGTGTGTGTAGTGGGGCCCCTTGAAGAAGCTGGCCCAGTGTCTCAGTCCTCACTACCATCATCATCTGAGTCATCGGACGGAAAAGCAATGTGCTCACTATCTGAATCACTCTCGTCATGACGCCATTTGCGCCTTCCGGGCGCGATGTAGTCTTCTCGGGCCAGATGCTTTATCAATCTCTTCTTCAGGGCTTTACCTGCTTTCCCCTATACACCTTCATCCTGCCAAGTATTATGTCATCCATTATCTCCAAAGCTACAACATCACCTCTCTCCTTAGGTAGATCAGACAGTTTCTCATCAAATATCATCTGAAGGAATCGGGGGTACATGCAGAATCCTTCTTTCCCCTTGGCCTCCAAGTTCTCTATCAGGTACATGAAAATCATGTTGGAGAAGCTGAAGGGGTGGTTTAGTACCAAAGCAACATAAGCATTTTGGATCTGATCTGACAGGTCATCGAATCCACCCCTCCGAGAAGCAACGCACTTGAGGATGACGTGTGCAAGATACTTATACTAGGGGCTCAGGTTGCTCTTGTTGAGCACCCCTGAGTTTATGTCGCCTCTGTATCCAATCGTCATAAAACATCCTCGCACTGTGAGCGGATGTAGCTTGAGTGGGTGGTCTTCAACTTCTCCCAAACTTAGTACCCGACGGATATCTGCAGCAGTGATCTCAATCTCCCTACCAAAAATGGTACTTCTGATGCGGTAGGGTTCTTGATAGCGATCAACCGTTGCCCCCTCCCAAAAGACTTGCTGAATCGACTGGTAGGGAGTGCACGGAGTAGAGATGGCCTTGAAGATCCGTGACCTCTTAAGGAAAGCAATGATTCCCTCGAACTCGCCACCATTCCTAGTGGTGGAATCCAGATGAGCACAGATATTGTTCTTTGGATTGATGGACCATCTATTAGCCATCTGTCTGCAACAATAAACACATATATGTTAGATCAAAGGGTAATAGAAAACAGTGCTTGATCAATTTTGGTAAAATCAGTCAGGTTCAATCGTGCGAATGAACCATGCGACTGAGTTCATTCAGTTTATCAATGATACGACTGGGCTTCAATTGGTTGACATTTCATGCGATTGAGTTCAATCGGTTGACTGAGCGTGCGACTGGTTCAGTCGATCGATCTAGCTCATTCGCATTCTTCATTCGATCGATTGATTAATTCGCTCTTTTCAATCGTGCGATTGGATTTCATTCTGGAGCCCAGTCGCATGACACACTGTTCGATTTCATTAAGACTCAGATCGACCAAAATTGCGAGATAGACGTTATTCTTAGTTTCATTAGACTCGCAATCGAATACCTAACACCCTAATTTCCTTTATTTCAATGTTTTAAGCGATTAAGTTAGGTTATTGTCCAGATTTAATGTCGGTACTTAATTAGGTCAAACAGACCCGTATTTGGAATCAAATCGACTGTAATAACCCTCATCGTGCCGCATTGTACCTGTATAAGAACGCCAAATAGTCAGAAATCATATATAATAAGGTGTTTAGATCTGGTAGAATTTTGGCAGAGTAACGGTGCGATTTTCGAATTAGGGCGAATGGGTTCTGCGATTGACTGAGTGCCCTTTTTATACTAACCCTAATCTTAATTGGGCGACTGAACCCATTCGCTCATTTCATTCGGGCGAATGTAGTCCAATCGTAAGATTGATTCGGTCGATCTCATTCAGTCGGCCGACTGGAGTTCAATCGGTCGACTGACTGATTCGGCCATTTCCATTCGGCCGATTGAGTCAATCTGGTCCCCCATTCGTAAGAATAGTTCAATCGCATGGTTCATTCGGTTGACTTGGGCATAAGTATGGACCAATCGTATGGTTCGTCCATGCTTATGATCCAGTCGTGCGAATGAATCTGACTCACACATTTTACCCTGTGATCTTTTAACATTGTACACAATTTCAACTATTTACAATCAAACTTTCAATAAACTTTTAAAGCACATGATCATCTCAGACATGATCCATTTATCTACCAGATTACCTCAGACGTGACCCATTTATCCACCCGATCACCTCAGACGTGACCCATTTATCCACCCGATCACCTCAGACGTGATCCATTTATCCTTTCAGAAACAATTTGTTTAGATAAACGTTAAGCTCATTTGGTGACGTTTACAGAGAACACTATGCACAGTCCGACATTGACACACAATACATATAACTTGAAAATTTTAAACTACGAACAAAATAAACATCTTTTTGTGATTTTTGTTAGGGCAGGTTAGTGTAGCTTATTAGCATTAACAACATATCAAGGACAGACTCATATGGAATCAGACAGGCATAAACACCATTACTTGGAACCTTTGATTTGTATTGAACTTTAAACACTTGCATAAATTACATATCACAGTTTTTCACTTATCTAAGACTTCTAAGATCTAATTGGGAATCATGCTTGACATGATAAGTAACACCCATTGATTTTGAGCATCAGGCAATGCAGCCACGACGATTATCAGTATACTTGTCCACTTAAATCCATACACAGACTTTTGACACACATCAGTGATTAATTAGATGAATTAGGTCAACAAGTGTTTGTGTGTTCCACAGGTATATGGTAATCAATCTTCCTCAGTAGAATTTTGAGCGGTCTTGGGACTTAGAAGATTTGGTTCTAAGAAATTTCAAAGAGATGCTAAGCCTCAGGTCAGTGCCATCGCACAAGAGAGAGGCGCAAACAGCAATGAATTCTTAGAACGGATAGGTTATGCTCCTCACCCCTTATTGGAAATTGATTGATTGTGCAGACCAGGGATACCATGAAAACCCACAACTTGTTGAATTATTTAAGTTTAAGCCAAATCACTGATGATGTCTACTTATCTATTGTGTTGAATCTACCGACATATCGTCTAATGCACCGGCACCACCCTAGATCTACTTACTCCGGGTAGTACAATACCAACCAAGTGTACTATCATTTTCCCATTTTATTAGACTTAGACTTCTCGGATTTATAATTTTTCTGTGATTTAATTAAACTGCAAAACCGAAAATCTTTTCGGTGTTCCAAGTAACCCGATGCCTGTGTAATATCACTTTCCATTTTGTTGAATCACATTTCTAGTTTTTCTGTCTTTGCCTTTTTAGCTTAACTAACCTTTCCCCTTTTTTCTTTTTTTTTTCTTTTTTTTATTTTTTTTATTTTTTTATTTTTTTTATTTTATTAAGTAAATAAATACTGAACATAACCTAATCTCCCCCAAAAATACTAAAACAGAAAATCTTTTTGTGTTTTTGGATTTTTTTAATCAACAAGGAAATTAAATGAAATAAAACTAGAAAACTAAAAATTAAAAAAAATTAACCATGTGTTGGACTACGCTCCTGTTTCTTCTGAGATAACGTCACTTTTCTTTTTAACACCGTTGAACTCTAACAGATATAAAAATCTGGGTTTATCAAACGGTTTGGTGTAGAGGTCAGCGCGTTGAAAATCCGTGTTTATTTTTACCACATCTATTAATTGTTTTTCATAGCAGTCGCGTATGAAATGATACTTTATTCCGACGTGTTTGTTTTAGGGTGTTGCACCGGATTTTCAGTTACTGCAATTGCAGCAGAATTATCAACAAATATAGGAGTAGAAGAGAAATGCAAACCGTAGTCCCGCATTTGCTGTTGTATCCATATGATTTGAGAGCAGCAGCTGGCGGCGGCAACATATTCGGCTTCACAGGTAGATAGAGCAACTGATGTCTGCTTCTTACATTGCCAAGTCACCAATCTTCTCCCGAAAAATTGACATCCTGTTAACGTAGACTTGTAATTCATTTTGCAGCCTCCATAATCCGAGTCACTATACGTCGTTAGCTCAAAGTCATCATCATGAGGATACCACAACCCCAGTGTTGGAGTACCCTTCAGATAACGAAAAATCCTCTTCACCCCAATCAGATGATTTACTTTGGGTTTCGCTTGATATCGGGAGCATAAACATGTGGCATACATGATATCTGGACACGAGGCAGTGAGATACATGAGAGATCCGATCATCCCACGATACACAGTGGCATCCACCAAATCCCCATTCTCATCCGGAGCCACATCATGATTTATGGCGAGAGGGGTACCGGCTACAGTGACATTTTCCATATCAAACCGACTCAGAATGTCGCCGACATACTTAGTCTGATGCAGGAAAATACCGGTTGGGGTTTGATCCACCTGTAATCCTAGGAAGAACTTCATTTCTCCCATGGCACTCATTTGAAACTCTGCCTTCATCACAGATTCGAAATCTTTGCACAACTCTTCGTTTCTGGAACCGAAGATGATGTCATCCACATAGATCCGCACCATAAGCAAATCACCATCCTTTTCTTTAATGAACAACGTACAGTCAATCACACCCCTGCGAAAGCCGTGTTTCAACAGATAGGTGGAGAGCTTTTCATACCAAGCTCGAGGAGCCTGATGTAGCCCATACAGAGCCTTGTCTAACTTGTAGACTCTGTCCCGATGATAAGGATCCTCGAATCCCTCGGGTTGACTGAGGTATACCTCCTCACGGATTTCCCCATGAAGGAATGCACTCTTCATATCCAACTGATACACTTTGATCTTCATATACGATGCATAGGCAAGAAATATCCGAATTGCTTCCATTCGTGCCACCGGTGCAAACACTTCATTGTAGTCGACTCCCTCGACTTGTCTGAATCCCTCAACAACCAACCGTGCTTTGTTTCTGATAACAACACCTTGGTTATCCTTCTTGCACTTTAGTACCCATTTGGTACCAATCACTTTCACGCCTTTTGGCCTGTCAACGAGTGTCCATACACCAAGTTTCTTGAATTGTAGCAGCTCTTCTTGCATAGCATTGACCCAGGCCTCATCTTTGAGGGCGTCGCTGACGTACTTATGCTCGATCTGTGAAACAAAACATGAGAAAGCCCCGTCATTGACATATCCCTTTTCCATGACTGCAGCATAATCAACAGAGTACAGCTGATTTCGTGTCTGCACACTAGATTGAATATCCCCAATGATAGACATGGGGGATGATTCATACTGATCCTGGTCACTGATGTTGTAGGAACAACAACTTCAGAATCTAGGTTTGTGACTACTGGTTTAGTATCCGGATTTCCCAATGCCGGTTCGGCAGCTGATGAGCCAACTTCTTGATTTACATTATGCTCAATGTCTAGTTCAGCTGCCTCTTCATCATCTGATGAATCATCACTCTCATCCTAAGCAGGAGTTGAGGAACCTGAAGCACCATCTGCAGGTGTCGTGTTGCTTGAATCCAGATATGGTGTATTTAGAACATCGTACATCATCTGAGTAGCAATCACATCATTTGAATCAAGCTGAGGAAGATTAAAGGATTTGAAAAAGCCATTGTAATCGAAGAATGACGATGGACCTTTTCCAGCAGGGGGGGTGGTGTATCTTTGCACATCTACATTGCACCACACTTCAACCTGACCTGTCAAGTTATTGTAAACTCGTTTGTATGGTATGCTGTATCCTAGAAAAATCCCTTGATCGGCTTTCTCGCTAAACTTGCCTTCCTGAGACTTCTTCAACAAGGTACATGGAGCTCCAAATGGTTCCAAATACTCCAAGTTAGGTTTTCACTTCTGAAGCAACTCATAGCAAGTCTTGCCATGCCTTTTGACTACTAACACACGGTTAAGTGTGTAGCAAGCATTTGCAACTAATTCATTCCAGAACTGTACTGGAAGTTTAGAATCTACCAACATTGTCCTCGCAGTCTTGATCAAGCTCCGATTCTTTCGTTCTGCAACTCCATTCATCTGTGGCGTGTATGCTGAGGTGAACTGATGAACAATTCCCTTCTCCTTGCACAAAACATCCATCCACTGATTCTTGAACTCTGTGCCATTGTCTGAACGAATCTTCCTAACCTTCAGGTTATAGAGTGACTCCAGCGTCGTGACTAGCACCTTGAATGATTCAAACGTTTCTGACTTAGCTTTCAGAAACATCACCCATGTAAAACGTGAGTAGTCATCTGTGACTACAAAGCAGTACCAGTCTCCTACTATACTCTTCGTGCTTATAGGACCAAATAGATCCATGTGCAGTAGCTCCAGGGGCATCTCTATAGAATTGACATGCTTGGTCTTGTGAGATTTCCTGGTCTGCTTTCCCTTCTTGCATGAGACACAAAAATCAGGAAGTTTGAAGTTCTTGACAGTAACTCCATCAACTAAGTTGTTATGAATCAGATGATTCATCTTCCTGTGATTAATGTGTCCCATTCTTCTGTGCCATGAGATGGATTCCTTCTCTGTTGCTTTGGATAAGAAACACTGAACTGTAGACTCAGAGGAAGAAGCATTAGACATATCCAATACATATAATCATTATACCTGGATGCTGTCATTAAGACCTGCTCCTCTGGAATCTCCATCTCTTTCTTCAGTATGTAACACTTGCGATTGTTGAACATCACCTTGAAGCCCTTGTCACATATCTGAGACACTGAAAGCAGATTGTTTTCTAATTGTTGAACAAAATTGACTTTGTCGAATCTTACCTTTGCATTACCTACTTCGCCTTGAGCGGTAATGTATCCTCCTTTGTTACCAGCAAAGGAAATGTGTCCCCCTTTAATTTGTTTGACATTGTAAAGGAGAGACTTATTTCCTATCATGTGCCTGGAAGCTCCGCTATCTACAATCCATGTATTGGTAGAAGCACTGTAGTGGACAACCTGCACATAATTGAAAACAATTAGTTAAGGAGGGGGACCCATGCCTTATCTGGCTTGGGTTTCCCAGAGGCATCACACATTATGAACTCTACCCACTGTCCTTTGTCAGTTGGTGGGATCTCGACCTTCAGTTTGTCACTGCTATCAGACACATCAGACATTTTAGCTTTCAACATACCATCTTTATAAAAAGATTGTTTATGGTAAACAGTGGATTGATTAATAGTTTGAACCTTTGGTTTAGTTTCCAGAACTGGTTTCACCTCAGGCATCACAGATTTGCCAATAACTTGTCTGTGTTGTCTGTGATGTTGAGGAGATGTGTAAGACCTAGCAGGTGTGTTAGACCTAACAGGAGTCTTAGATCTCTGTTTTGGGAACTGAGTAACTTCTTTGTCCAGTTCAATCTTAACCTAGGTGTCTGATAGCGGGGACAACTAGAAGATATGTGACCTCGTTTACCACAAGCGTAATAGGATCTCCTTTCAAAAGGACTAGGAGATCTCTTGTGGGGTGGGGAGTAGACCTCAGATTTGGGCTCTTTGGTCTTGGTCTTTTGATGTTCACCTTCCTTGACAAACTTAACTTGTTTAACATTATGATTTATTTGCCTTTGAAGATGAGTGTTATCTTTCTTAACCGGTTTAGTTTGAGTGGTTTTGGAAATCTTGGATTGTGTGTTAGTAGACTTTGAACCCAACCCAAGAGATGCTTGAACATTCTCTTCCACCCGTTTGTCAGTACTTTCATTTCTAGTTGTGCCTGATGTTGAGGTTTTCTGATCAGCACCCGAAGATACAGTTTTAACTGCTGTGTCCGGGTCACTGACTAGAGGAGTTGTCACCACATGATCTTTAATTGGATTATTATTGATTGGAAGTTGTCTGGTGTTCAATAGAATCTCATGTGGTGGGGGCACAACTTTATAACCCAAACCCTCCCCGTTGTTGCGTTCCTTGACCAAGTTTTTCAAAATTTGAGAGGAGCTCGCAAGACTATGAAGTTTTTGTTTTAAAGACTCATTTTCAACTTGTAAAACTGCTTTATCCTTTTAGTTTCTTCAATGGTCTTTAAATAGAATTTAATATCATTCTCTTGGTTGAATGCAATAACTTCAGTCTCTTTTAATTGTTTCTTTAATACCTCAACCTTTTCTTTGTAACTGCTTTCATTTTGTTTTAAAACTTTGTTAGCCTCTGTGCATAATTTTAAGTCCTTTACTAAGTTATCATTATGATCTAATAACCTAGCAAATTTTAAGTCAATGCTTTCCCTAAATTTTTTACATTCAACACAAGCATGTTTAGCAAACAGTTCATCTTTTGATTCTACCTGTGTAGATATGGACGTTCCGGCCATGAAAGCATTTTGAGACTGTGGTTGTGCTTCAGATTCAGCATTCAGCTCATTCTCAACAATTTGGTTTATGGCAGCTAAAGTTTCTTCCATTTCAGCAGTATCAATCTCAGCTGAGCTCTCCCCCTCACTTGCTGAGTTTTCATTCAAATCTTCAACTGATGCTATGTTGGTTTCACTGTCAGATAAGAATCGGAAGGACCAATCCTGTCCTTCATCACCTTGAGCAACCATAGCTTTGGAGTCATGCTTGTTGGAGCTGTCTTTTTCTCCTTATCTTGTTTGTTGAAGGATGTGAATGGATTCCCGTTGCCAGTCTTCTTCGGTTTAACACATTCCCTCTTGAAGTGGCCCTTTTCGCCACAGTTGAAGCAGGTGACTTTGGACTTGTCAAACCTAAATGTAGTATCTTTGGTAGCCACTAGATTCTATCCCGTCTTTTTCACAAACTTCTTAGCTCGTCGCACAGCACTTGCTAGAGCCCATATTATATCCATCCGTTCCAGCTCATTCTCATCCACCTGCTCATAGTCTTCATCAGCCAGGTGGCAGTTTCCAATCTTTCCGGCCACTAAACCATCATAGGAATGAACTACCGCAGCAAGTAGATCCATGTGTTCCTTTGCAACTTCCACAGTTACTTTTCCTAAATTTTCAGTCATTAACTTCGTTGATTGAGTAACTATAGGACTTTGTAGAACCCCAGATGCACCATGTGACTCACTAACAGAAGATGAGCCTTGATCAGTAAATGGTGATGTATTTGACACAAAAGCAGTTTGCAGAGGAGCGCTGGAGGTTTTGGAAGTAGAAGCAGAAGTAGGAGTAACATTGTAGAGTGATGGATCTTGAGTGTAAGCTCCTTTCTTCATTCTGTACTTGTGTCGCACCTCTTCCTCTCTCAGTTTCAGGATGAAGTCATTAATATCCAAAGACTCCAAAACTGAGTTATAGCGTAAAGTGGAAAAAAAGGAATCCCACTTCTCTGGTAAACCCTCAGCCAAGCTTGTAACTTTATCTTCTTTAGACGTCTTAACCCCATGAGTGTGAAGTTCACTCATCAGATGGTAGAAGCGATCAATAATCTCATCCAAGCTTTCACTCCCAATAGACGAGAAGTTGTAAAACTCTTTCTTCAATGCTTTAGCCTTCAGTGACTTAAGTGTTGAATTGCCATCATATCTCTTCTCAAGAGTTTCCCATAACTTTTTGCTCTGTTTGTGCTCTGAGTATTGGTGGAAGATGTCTTTGGGAATCGATTGTGTCAACATTGCATAAGCTTTCTTTTCAGCATTATAGGCAACCTTTTGTGCATCACTTAGTCCACTTAAAGTCAACGGTATTCCATCAGCACCAACAGGCATGTTATATCCAGTCTCAATCGAGTTCCACAAATTGGTATCCACACCATTTAGATGAATTCCAAATCTTTGTTTCCACTGAGGAAATTCATCAATAGACAGTAGTTTAGGTGGTTTATTATGGTTTCCAATTTTATTTCCAGTAACAGAAGGTTCTGAATCCTAGAGTCCTTTCCAGCTGAGAAGGCAAAATTTTCGGAGTCCATTTTGTATTTGTTTAAGCTTGAAAAGTGAACTGTTTGGGCGACTGGAGAGTACGACTGAGAGGCGACTGATACAAACAGTGTGTGATTGAACTCAATCATACGACTGGACAGGCGATTGTGACACTTGAGCGACTGGACAGACCGACTGACTCAACCGGGGGATTGAACAAGCGACTGAGTTCAATCGTACGATTGAACTAGGTGACTGGACTTCAGTCGTACGATTGAGATAATCGTGCGACTGAGACTGCTGAAATCGAGGTTTTTCACACACTTTGACCTAAAACGCAAGTTTTTACACCCTAGACGGCTGAAACTCGAAAAAGATTGAATTTTCAGAACATGCACACGTAAAAACTTTATTTTTAGCAGAAAGAATGGATCTTTTTGCTTAAAAACGTTGACTTTTTCAAAAACAAGATTGAATCAACGAAGAATCAAGAACCAAAGCTCTGATACCACTTGTTAGGACCGTGTACGGACGGAGTACTAACTGATTCTTCGTTAGACCGGATCAAATAGTGTGGAATCCTATTTGATTGGTGATCCAATCAGGGGAAACATTCACAAGATCAAACCTAATGATTAGAAAACGTTAAGAACGAACTAGGAATGATCTGAAACATTTTATGAACTTGGAAGGGACGAACAGGGCGCTCTGGGTCGACTAGGGTTGTAAATATTCGAAGTGTTACCTTTTACCACGAATTAATTGATATTTATAGGTAAGGTTTCTTATTCGTGCGACTGAACCATAAGCATGGTTCAGTCGTGTGATTGAGCCATGCGCTTGATCCATACGTACGACTGAGTATTCAGTCGTGCGACTGGTTCAATCTCATGTTCTAGTCGTGCGACTGCTCCAGTCTCCTGGTTCAGTCGTGCGACTGAGTCATGCGCATGAAGTTGTTCATGCGTATGGTCCATTCGCATGGGCCATTCGCATGGGCCATTTGCATGATAACTTCATAATACTAAGTTTGAATGTATTAATTATCATTACATTATATATACTAATTCAAACAATCACCTACCTATATAGTCAATCAAATACGCATTACACAACCCATTAATGAAACATTAAACATTATAAGCACAATCAACCATTTGCATTTCATTAACTCTCTTTCTATTACATATATGTAAGACATCAAAGAAATATTACATTTAGATCAAAATCTAGGTACACATGCATCAACAACACAGCTTCTTCCGAGGCTTTAGTCTTCGAAAGACTTTGTCTTCATTCTTCTCAGTGTCCGCTTCGGAAGGAGAACTTCTTAGTCTCGAAAGACTGAGTTCATCCTTTGGAAGCTCTTTGGAAGACTATCTCAGAAGCTTCGGAAGTTGCAGCATTACCTTTGGAAGACATTCCTTAGTTGTGCAGATTTCTTCAGAGTGTTGTTTTGATTGCACCAGCCTTAATAGATCCAACACAAGGTATAAACGTTAATCCTATGGGTTTGTTGGACTATTTATTAAAATCATTTGTAATTGGATACATGTTTTGAGTTTTGATTTTGAATCAACTAACATTTTATAACGCTTCCGCTAAACGCAAATCTGATTTAAAGATAAGGTAACAACTTTAAAGGTTAAAGCTAATACATGATACCCAATAACTCGTTCGTTATCTCGCTCATTAACTAGCTTAAATTAAAACCTAAATTATAATTTATATATTATCAATCGAAACTATGACATATTATTCAAAATAGACCATATATGTGTATATGGTCTATTTTGATATTTCTATTTTGAAAATATATATGAAAATATAAAAAATATTATTTTTTTTAATTAGTGATATTATATAAATGTAATATTGAGATACATTAAATAAATATAAAAATATTTTTTCATATATATACGAATATATATAAAAAACAAAATTATTTTTGTGAAATATAAATAAGCTGTATGGTGAACCGGTTTGGCTCGGTTCATTTATAAACGCGTCAAGTCCTAGCTCACAATTTGAGCTCGTTAGAATGACCAAGCTGGGCCGGCTCGGGTCGATTTTTAAATAAGTCAAGCCCAAACCATCCTAGACCTACTTTAGAGAAGAAAAGAAACATACGAAAATTTAAAGAAATAACTTTATTTTTTGTTTTAGAGTTTAAGGAGAGAGTTCAAATGACAAATTCGTTTTTTAATAAGAATTCTAGAAAATAATATGAGCCAGAACTTTCAATTGCATAAGGGTGAATAACAAAAACATAATCGAAAAATTATAAAACAAAAAATAACTTAAAAATAAAAAAAACAAAAAGGTTTCCCTCGTTCATAAAAAAATTATAAAAAATATAAAAAAACTCATTTTATTGACAAATTTCGTTTTACACACGTGCAATACCTAATTTACACGTGTAAAACCGGATTTACACATGTGTAATTATTAATTTACACATGTTTAAATTAACGAGTGAATGACTTTTTAAATTATATCAATTTGGTACGCGTTGGAAAGATAAAAAATATTAAATTTATGATGAAATTTAAAAAAAAATTATGGAGAAAAAATTATGAACATGTTAAAAAAAGGATGAAAAGGGCATTTGACATGCATGTGATGTCCAACAGGTTTAAATGTACGACTGAAAATTCTTACAATTAATCTATATGTTAAATTTACAAGTTTAATGAACAGTGAATTGTGGGTAGTATTGGTATTTCACCACGCTTAGGGTATTGTGCATCTTCTCCTTTTTACTGATATACACACCTCCCTCATGCTGATGAATGGTAAAGAAGGGTATCTATGTCTTTTTAGGTTTGCTGCAAAGGTTATTTTGATAACTTTACTCTCCTATCTATTTGAGTGCATATTCTCTTCATTGTTATGTAGAGAAAGAAGTATAAATGGGCAGGCACTACAAAAAATAAGGGTATTTGAGACTAACTATTTAGGCTCTAATACTCACATATCAGTACCTAATGCTTAACTGAGACTGATTTTACTAGTCACAAGCTAGTGATAGATACCTAGTACTAGATAGTCATTTGTGTAACTGAAATTAAGTTCCTATCGTATGGAACCAACACGGACAAATGGCCAGTCTCTGTTATGTAATAAATCAGTCCTCAACTGGTCCCCCGGTACCACCTCATTTCAGTCCCCAATGTAGTTCTTTAGCTACTATAAATCAGTCCCAGATAATCTGATAATTCACTCCTTAATGTGTAACTTTAGGGACCGATTTTAGTCCTTAAAACTTATATATATTGTCCCTAATATGTGTGGGTAGGTTTGTGTTATCATATCAAATCAGTATCCAATGAGAGGTTTTAAAGCTTGAGAATTAGTCTATGATACCACGTGATTTTAGTCTATAATATACATGTTTTTGGGACTGAAATTTACTCTTAATTCATGTTATTTTAGTCCCCGATGAGTTCATTTTGAGTCTGATAATCAGTCGCTAATATGTTTACTTCTGGTTTGAGTATCAGTCTCTTAAGGCCCTATTATGTTTTTCAGTGAATATTATTTTAGTCTATAATAATAGGTCTCAATTCCAAAGTTTTGCTTTTTTAGACTGAAAACTAGTTTTCCATACACTTTAATTCTATTCCCAACAAGTATTTACAATTCACAAAAAATCTCTTCAAGGACTAAAAAACAATCCCTAATGGAGGTGTTATATAATTGATTTCTAGTTTATATACAAAATTCCAGCCACTGAGCAACAATAATAATTCATAAATTCATTTCTCATTCTCCTAAAATCTCCAAAATCTTAAAGCATTAATATCATAACAATAACCAAATAGAATGATACCAAGAGATCTAGTCTAAACTTTAAAAGACAATTAGAGGTTCAAAAAGAAATAAGCATCTTAACCAACATTCTAGGTCGTGTTCTCACTATAACTCAATGGAACATCTAAACCATGACCTTCATTACTTGTAGATGTATTCGAACTTGTGCACTCGTATCCTGGAAACTTTGACATTATGAACTTCTAAAGTGCATTAACCTGCTTTCTTAGATCTTTGTTCTCACTTGAATCTCGTTGAGATGATTCAGCTACCGATTTCATCCAGGAATCTTTTTTTCTATGCACTTGCCCGACACTATACTCCCATCCTGACTGTATTGTTTTCTGCTTCCCACAAACACTTTTATGTCTTGTTTCTTAAGCTTATGTTCCATTGCAGTAGTAATGGTGGTTCCTTTAGAAGTTAATCTATCCATGGCCGTCTGTTTATGCTGAATAATTTGCTCCTAAAATAATAGAAGGTACCAGAACAATGCTTAAAACTAGTAGCTACTCAATAACAATATTTGACAAAAAAATCAAAATCAAAAGCTTTTACGAAAGAGATGCTTACATATGCAACATGTGAATGATCATTTTTCCATGTTTGTTTCTCGATACTAAAGTGCAGCTTGTGATCAAGTGCTAAAGGGCTAGGTGGCATTTGGGTCTCAGGGTTGATATGCAATCACAAAAATTTTGATAATGAAGAGTATATATATTATTAAAAATGACTGAAATCAATCTTTTTCACTAAAATCACAAAAGTTTCAATCACCAAAATCAGCTAAAATGATTAATGTTTTCATCACTAAAATAAATAACTAATTTTAATCAAGTTTTAGTTTCTTCACATAATCAAGGAAATCCAAAATCGCTTTCATGGTACAACTCTCAAAGTCTAAAAACTAAGTTGATTAATTTCATAAAACATATTATACTTTTTAGGTGCAATACGTTGGGAACTCTTTAAATGATAATTTGCATAAGACTTGTCTCGGTTTTGTGTTTGGTGTGGTTTGACCCTAAATGATAATTTGCAGAAGACTTGTCTCGGTTTTGTGTTTGGTGTGGTTTGACCCAGTTACATGAACTTAGTTCAAAGCTAGTTGGCAAGGAATTTGACCTTATTCTACTATTACGTTAACAGCAATAACATATAATATTACGAGTCGAAAATTCTAATACTTACCATTTTGAATGCATGATTGGCTATCGACCGGGAGTCCCCTCTGCTTACATTAACTTGCTTTGCTCGATTAGCTTCCATCTTATCACTATACTTCTGCAATAAGTAAATTCAACATACACGTTAGAACCTGGAAAATTAGAAATCAACCACAAATATGTATTATGATTCGTAAAATAAAAAATCAGAACATTAACTAGGGTTTTTCTGACTCCCAATAGTCACATAGGTTATTCCAGTCTTCAAGGCTCTGACAAGCAGGGTGCACTTTCGATCTAGCTAGTTATGGATTTGTTTTTCCTTGATTATCTTTCCACTTTCCACTGCCCACTCAAAACACCTCTCGTATGTTTCCATTGTGTTCGTAGGCACCTCACATACTCCATAAAGACGTTATCGGATTGCAACAACTGGAATTTTGCGTACATTTTATACATTGTTAATAATAGAAATGAAAATTATCATTGTCGCTTCTCAATATTTAGTAGTAATAGTTTATGCTACTTACTTCTAATTTTTCATACATGAGAGTTTTCACATCTTCCGGCACCAAATTCTACCTATGAAATTTCATCGGACAAACATTACGAATAATGATTCCACACTCGGTCGTGAATTGGGCTAGCGAGTCCCCAACGAATGATTTCGTATCCTCATCCGTTATCAAAGGTATTTTAGAACCCTCAGGCAAACTTTGTAGAGTCCTTGAAACACTATGATTTATACTTGGACCCCACCTTTTTAGTGGATTAGCAGATTGCTCTAGAGCTGTTTGTTTTGCATCAGCATGTTGTTCTGCATCAGCACGTTGTTCTGCATCAGCATGTTGTTCTGCAGCAACACGTTGTTCTACTAGTAATATATACAAGACATACACATAAAATGATTTAAGATATATCTACTGAGCAAAGCTATGCTGCCAATTTCATCACAATTTAAAGGCCAATAAAAGCATGATCATGGCCATTGTTTCTCACGGTTTTTATGCTCAAAACATTGCACTTTATTTCTGTCAAATTAGTGCAGACTTATGCATATAGAGCTGTTAAAATAGTGCAGATTTGTGCTATTTATTGGTATGAACTTAGTGCAGTTTTTATGCATATTGAGCTGTCACATAGTGTAGATCTGTGTACTTTATTCCTGTCAATTAGTGCAGTTTTTATGCACAATATAGCTGCCAAAACAATGCATAAATGCACTTTCTTACCGTTTAATTTTTTGTAGTTTTATGCATTATATTAGTTGTCAAATACAATTAAGATTTATAAAATATGTGCTATTAAATTTGTACAGCTTTTATGCATTGTCTAGTTATCAAAACATTGTAGTTTCTTGCTCTTAAATTAGTGCGCATTAGATATCACAGTTTAAAGGCCAATAAAAGCATGATCATGGCCATTGTTTCTCAATATTGTAAAACATCCTACTTCTAATAAATAGGTCTAGAATTTATGAAATTACAATAATCAAAAGTAATTGAAGTTTACCGGTAGCTCTAGTGTCAGTCATATTATGCTTGCGTCTACGAGTCATGTGCGGAATGATAGCAGACGCACTACCCTCCGTTACCGACTGAGAATCTTCTCATGTCCTCGTTCTTGTAAGGGCCATTATCACTAACATAAGTATCCACATTGAACTACAAGGAAATTGATAATCAATTAGCAAAAGAAATATAAATACTAAATCAGACTAAATGAAAAGGAAAAGAATGTAACTCAAAGTACCACTTAAAAAAGAAGAATATGTCATTGATGATTGATGTATAAACACATATGGATATATTATGTTCCCATTGCATTTAATTCATACTCAAATTTGCAAGGGTTTTATAAAGCTGCATACTCATATTTGCAAGGGTTCTATAAAGTTGCATACTCACATTTCACTCACCTACTTGGAGTTTATATAACAAGGGAGAAAAGACACTTGTGTGCGTTATGCACACGAAACTTGAAGAAACCTAAGTGGATTGCCTGTTTCATGATTGGGTTCGAACCGAGTGTAATATTGCAAGTTAAGTGAAAGTTATTCTTTTGGTGGAATAGAAGTTGGGTATTATATGGTTTGTGTTTGAAACATCAACTTCAAGTTTATCCCAGAATAGCAAAAGACACTTGTTTGTTATTTAGAGATGTAATAAGAAAGCCTGGTGGATGTCAAGTTTCTTGATTGAGGACATGGGAGTCTACAAATGCAGCAACATGAAATAGTGGAAGTTGGAATCTTTTGAGAGAACAGAAGGTAGTGTTTTTGGTAAGCAACTGGATTCGCATGTCCCTAGGCCCCATGGGACCCTCCAATGATAGCAATACATAAGCACACATACATACGTATGTTGTTTGCGTTTAGAAATTAAAACGCAAATTACATCAGTAGAGAAGTTAATGTGTTCAACCCTTGTTAATACAATCGAGAATCCTTCACAAATTGTTCTAACCAACCTTCAAGAATCCTTCTTCTCTTTGATTCACTAGGGCGTTAATTTTGTTCAACCATTGTTGATACAATCTTGAACATTTGAATTCGTATCTGTTCTATAAGCACTATGTTATTAGAACTGAAATCCCATAAATTACATCAGTAGAGAAGTTAATTGCTATGGAATGGAATGGTATAACCTCATATCATTGTTATTAGAGACTCTATTATGCAAACAACAAGTTAGAATGCCTGATCATGATTGAATGATTGTCTCTCGAATGAATCTTCTTCGCAGAATGCAAGAAGTTTAGGAGCAGAGGGGATCGAGTGCGAGTAGGCGGTTTCGTGTGGAGGTAATTGAGGGGTGATCGGTTCGCGAATCATCTGAAGGAACTTGAAAACTGAAATTCCAATTTCCTTGCGTTCCATCTCTAGATTTGTTAGGAGACTTGACTTAGGTCAAATTGCATTCTTGGAACCTAATTCTTAAATGAAAAAAGTGTTTTCCCACTTAAATACATATATTATATATATATATATATATATATGTGTGTGTGTGTGTGTGTGTGTGTGTGTGTGTTTGTGTGTGTGCGTGTGCAAAACTCACAATCCAAAGTCGATGCTATACAAAGAAATATAATGTGTTCACATCGTACACGCTTATAATATTATTGTAAACTAAGTAGTACTTAACATTTTAAACTATGTTACTTTTTAAATTAGACCTATATAGTATATGTCTGATTATTCATTTACTTTTGCAGGGCCGGTCAAACATTTTGGGGGCCTAAAGCGAATAGTAAAATTGGGGCCTTTTCCTAAAAAAATTTTGCTTTTGTTCAAAATTATGATACATAAATTTTGAAAACCAAAAATATATGTTGATGCGCCTCTATCTATGATATGTAATCTTATCTGTATTTTTAAATCAAAATATATCAACAGTAACTAAATTAGAAAGCATAATAAGATGAGAGGTGAAAAAAACTTACTTCATTTGAGCTCTTCAAATTATTCGTTTAGAAGATAAAATTAGGGCCTTTAGGATCAGTTTTCTTCCTCGCGAACCTCTTCAAACAAAGAAACATAGCACTAAATTCAAATGTATACCTTTAGTATATCTATCTTTCAAGTAGATGATTATATAATGATTTAAATATGAATTTTATATTAAACTTTTAAGATTAGAAAAATAAACTTTTCTCGGACAAAAGATCTAGAAAAAGGCTATTATTTAGCTTTATGAATCATGTAGATACTATAACTTTACGATAGATTGTATATCACAGCAATGACACAAACTAACAATGTGGATTTCAAAGTTATATAAACCCTCATCCTTTATCCTTTATTGGACCCATATAGATGTAGGATTCTATATGCCCAAGACACATAGAATATTGATGCGGTTAGTACGTCATGATCCAAGTCGGGTTATACCCAATAACAAGCTTAGCAAACACCAATTAATATTTAATTGATGATATGATCATGAAATTAAATATTTACACCAATTTAGAAAATGGGTTTTCTAAATAAGTTGCATATGAGAAGGAACAACTTATTAACATATTTTGTTCAAATATTATTTGAAATATTATTCAAGTAAGTTGGATAATATCAAATAATAATAAGAGTGCATATCTTATACAATTAAAAGGTTAATTATGAAACTAATAAGAAGACTAGTTTAAAAATAATGTGTGTTGAGTTTAAGAGGGGGAAACCCATTTGAATATCTTTTTTGGCTGTCCCCCCTTAATTTTGGTTGGTTCTTTCATTTTATTGGGAACACACACATTAAAACAAGTCTTGCACTCCTCATTCACTTCTCTTCATACATGCAAGAACACAAAAATAATCTCCTCTCTCTCTCACAAAAGCTACGGCCAGGGGCAGCAGCATTAGAAGGTTTTGGAGTGCTATTTTGTGTTGTTTTGGTGTTGAATCTTCATAACAAGAAGGTGCTTTGCTAGGAGGCTTGGGGTATACAAGCTTGAGGGCTCCTTTTCTTGGAGTCTTGGCTGATTTTGGGCATCTCCATCTTCATCAAACATCCACCTTTTGGTCGACTATAAGCTGCAGTAAGGTAGATTATGGCAGCCCCTTGTGGCTGTCATATTATGTTGATTTATGCATACATAGCATGCTTATTCATATAAAAATGATCCTTTGATATATGGGTTTGTTTCATACATAAATATGGTCACTTAAGAACATGTTTTTCAGCTTTATAATCAAGTTTATAAAGTAATTATTGCGCTGCGTTTTCAGTAAGTTTAAGAGGTTAAACTATGTTTTGTGTTCTTACAAACCCATCAATGGCATCTAGAGCCGGTTATGTGGATAGCATGCTTGTTAGTATCCTTTAAAAATTTGTTTTATGGGATTTTATAACCCTTTTAATGGCTGAAATGTTCTTGTATATTGAATCCCCAAGCTTTCAAGGTTATATCACACATGCTTGTGATTAAACCTTGAAAGATATGTATGATGATATGTATATTCTTTAGACAATGTTTGAAACCCGAATTTTCAGTTTATGTTGGCTGAAAATCGTGGGTTTTAATGTGGATTCTTAGTTATATTTTGTAAGGCCCCCTTTCCCGGGCACCTCGCAGTTAGTCATTCATAGCATAAAACATTCATATTATAAATTAAAGCAGCGGAATTAATTTTAACAAAAATCCATTCATTCAATTTAAACACTGTTGCTAAGCAATACATTCTAGTTTAGGAATCACAAAATAATTAGTTGGATGAATTACAAAACAACAGTGTTGTCAAAACATAAATGGGTGTCAGTCTTGCCCGCCAAGTAGCCATCCCCATGTGCCATCATCAGCAACCTGTTACCTGCCAACTGGAAAATACATAAAAGTCAGCGTTGCTGAGTGAGTTCTAGTTTTATAATTAAAATACTTTGTTTTCATTCAAAAACCGTTCCTCATTTTCATGGGTGATCACACATCGTACGTACACATAGGTATATTTCATTATCTTCATCATCGTTCAATTCGTACTTTTATTATTCTTCTTCCGGTCTTTTGCAACACATAGTTGCTCACCCATTAGCAATCTCAAGGATTGCAAGACTTTTGGTCTGTTGCGACACTGAGTCACTCACCCATTACCAACCTCACGGGTTGTAAGTCTTCTGCGGTCTTTTGCAACACAAAGTTGCTCACCCATTGTCAATCTCACAGATTGACCCTGTGTGCATCCTTCGGGGTAGCGAACCCGCATCACAGTTGAGCTAACACCTGCCAGGGGTGTGCACCTCCATACATTTGCTTGCAAGCCTTTCTTACGTTCATTTACATTCCATTCTTCTTTATCATTAATCTTTCACTTTATTAATGATAATAATTCCTGTCTTGATCATGATCATTCCACGTAAAGTCATACAATATTATTATTAATAAGCATATTAATAATAATAATACTAATAATATCAATAATAAGCTTAATAATAGCCCTAATCACAATATTAATTAAAATATTAAGAAAAGGGATATTATTACATTCAAACATAATCATACGCGTATAATAAAGTTCCAGTCACCATTCATGCAAAAACCCTACTGCACAGACTCCAAGAAAATTCCGTTAAAAATTCTAAGTGTTTGGGCGTAAGAGCCCTGTTCAGTCGTTTCACCACTGTCGGACATACCAGCTTACACTTAGAAAATTTTCGACTCTGGTCGTATGAGCACTGTTGGGCGTATGAGCCCTGCTCAGTCGTTTCACCTTATACTTAGAAAATTTTTTCCTAGTCATACGACCACTGTTCAGTCGTTTCATCCCCCATACTTAGGAAATTTTTACTAGTCATACGACCACTGTTCAGTCGTTTCATCCCCCATACTTAGGGAATTTTTACTAGTCATACGACCACTGTTCAGTCGTTTCATCCCCCATACTTAGGAAATTTTTACTAGTCATACGACCACTGTTCAGTCGTTTCATCCCCCATAGGAAATTTTTACAGACTTATGGGTACTGTTGGGACATATGAGTACTGTTGGGACATATGACCCTTAAAATATTTCTAAGGCAAATCCCTGGGCGTATAAGCACTATTCAGACATATTATCTTGTACTTAGTTTTCTAAGTCAAAATTTCAGACATATAACCACTATTTGGCCTTATTAGGCGTATTAGCAGCCTGTTCATGTGTCTAATTCACATTCCAGTCCCCAAACATCATAATACCTAATTCTAAACATGTACACACTATTCCAGACATAAACTTAGCATAAACATAAACATACGTTCATCGTAAAACATATTCTATAAACATACACATGTACATAACATACAGGTATCATACCCAAATTCATAAAAACATACACACATGCATTTTCCAGCCCCAAATCATTTAAAAACGAGTAAAAAGGGGGTCTAGAAACTCACCTTTGTTGTTTCTTCAATTTCACACTCTTCACCCGAGCTTCTTCAACCAATTCCAACACTTTGAAACCTTCTTAACACGCATTTGAACACATAGAAACACACATAAGCATTTAACCGAGGCTAATCTAGCCAAGATCAACTTAAAAACATTAAACCTTACCTAAAAATCGAATTCTTCTTCTTGTTCTTCAAAAACCCGAAAGTTTCTCTGCTTTCTCTCTCTAAAATCCGAACAAGAAAAGAGTATGCAGTGGGTATGGGCGACCATATCGCCTTTTACACCAACTTTTCAAGATTTTATCATCTTTTTCACTTTTGGTCCCTCAACTTTGGGGTTGACTTTCTTTTCTCCCTTTTTCTTCCTCGTTTATTCTTTTGTTTCTTTAAAAGAAATATACGGGTGTTACAAGTCCACCCCCTTATATAGGTTTCGTCCTCGAAACCTGTTATTCCTCAAACAGTTGTGGGTAATGTTGTCTCATCTCCTCCCCAGTCTCCCACGTAGACTCGGATCCCTTCCTGTGCTTCCACTGTACTTACAAGAGGAACCACTTTATTCCTTAACTTCTTTTCTTTACGATCGATGATTGCTACTGGTTGCTCCACGTAATTGAACCGTTCGTCTACTTCGATGTCTTCCAGTGGAACAATCATACCTTCATCAGCCAAGCACTTCCTCAGATGAGATACATGGAATGTGGGATGAATTCCACTTAACTCATCTGGCAGTTCAAGTCGATAGGCTACTTCTCCCACTCGGGCGATGATTCGGAAAGGTCCTATGTATCTCGGGCTTAGCTTACCCTTTTTCCTGAATCGGATAATCCCTTTCCAAGGTGAGACCTTCAACATGACTCGATCGCCAACCTTGAACTCTATCGGTCTTCGCCTCTTGTCAGCATATGACTTTTGTCTATCTTTCGCCGCCTTCATGAAGGCTTTGATATTTTCCAATTTCTCAGTCGTTGCTTCAATCACCTCAACACCTCCCAGTTCCTTCTGCCTAATGTCTCCCCAACATACAGGCGTCCTACATCTCCTACCGTAAGCATCTCGTAAGGTGGCATGCCAATACTGGCATGATAGCTATTGTTGTACGAGAATTCTGCTAACGGCAAGTGATCATCCCAACTTCCTCCAAAATCGATCACGCACGCCCGAAACATGTCTTCGAGTGTTTGGATCGTCCTCTCAGACTGACCGTCTGTCTGAGGGTGATATGCTGTATTAATGTGTAGCCTCGTCCCCTTTGCATCATGAAATCTCTTCCAAAACTTGGAGGTAAACCGGGTGTCACGATCAGACACAATAGAGACCGGTACACCATGACGAGCTACAATTTCCTTGATGAACAGATCCGCCAATCTTTCAGATGAGTACGTTTCACGGATCGGTAGGAAGTGGGCACTCTTCGTCAGGCGGTCCACTATCACCCATATAGCATCATACCCTTTAGGGGTACGTGGTAACTTCATGATGAAGTCCATGGTGATGTGCTCCCACTTCCACTCGGGTATATCCAACGGTTGGATCTTCCCGTAAGGCTTCTGGTGTTCTGCCTTTACTTGTACGCAAGTTAGGCATTTACTCACGTACTCCACTACGTCACGTTTCATACCCGGCCACCAGTAATCCTTCTTCATATCGTGGTACATTTTGGTAGCACCGGGGTGAATGGAGTATCGAGTCTTATGGGCCTCGTCCATGATCTTTTCACGTAGATCCCCGTATCGAGGAATCCACATTCACCCAAATCGGGTCTTAACACCAAGAGTGTTCTCACCCAATTCCGTAACTAGACCTCTCATCCTTTCGGAGTTAAGACGATCTTCTTTCAAAGCCTCGTCTTGAAACTCCTTAACCTGTGTCATCACGTCGGAGGTCTTGATTAACTGATAAGCCTTCACCCGGATCGGCTCAGGCCTTTCTTTTCGGCTGAGGGCATCGGCCACCACGTTAGCCTTGCCCGGATGGTAATGGATTTCGCAGTCATAATCCTTTATGAGTTCCAACCATCGCCTTTGCCTCATGTTTAGATCTTTCTGCTTGAAGAAGTACTTCAAGCTTTTGCGGTCGGTGAAGATGGTGCACTTCGTCCCGTATAGATAGTGTCGCCAAATCTTCAACGCAAAAACCACCGCGGCTAATTCTAGATCGTGTGTGGGATAGTTGACTTCGTGGGTCTTCAGCTATCGAGATGCATAGGCTATTACCCTTCCACGTTGCATCAACACCCAACCTAGCCCAGAATAAGATGCATCTGAATAGACCACTAAGTCTTCATTCCTCTCGGGCAATGTCAAAACAGGAGCTTGTGTTAGTCTTGTCTTCAACTCCTCAAAGGCAGTCTCCTGCTCTCGACTCCACATGAATTTCACGTCCTTGCGAGTCAATTTAGTCAAAGGTGAGGTTATCTTGGAGAAGTCTTGAATAAATCTACTGTAGTAGCCCGCCAATCCCAAGAAGCTACGAATTTCAGATGGCGTCTTAGGAGGCTTCCATTGCATCACGGCCTCAACCTTTGCTGGGTCCACCATGATTCCCTCTGCATTTACCACGTGACCCAGAAATTGCACCTCGCGTAGCCAAAAAGCACATTTGGAGAACTTAGCATACAGCTTCTCCCTTCTCAAGGTCTCCAACACTTCCCGAATGTGGCCGGCATGCTCTTCTTCGCTCCTCGAATAAATCAGGATATCATCGATGAACACAATCACTGATTTATCTAACATTTGCCGACACACTCGGTTCATCCAATCCATAAAAGCAGCTGGCGCATTGGTCAACCCAAAAGACATGACGAGAAACTCGTAGTGACCGTAGCGCGTCCGAAAAGCTGTTTTAGGAATGTCCTGCTCCTTTACGTTCAATTGATGGTAACCAGATCGAAGATCTATCCTCGAGAACCAACTGGCACCCTGGAGCTGGTCGAACAAGTCATCGATCCTCGGTAACGGATACCGATTATTTATTGTCAACTTGTTCAATTCACGGTAGTCGATACACATTCTCATGCTACCGTCCTTCTTTTTCACGAATAAGACCGGAGCACCCCAAGGAGAGATACTCGGTCTAATGAAGCCCTTGTCAAGCAACTCCTGCAGTTGCTCCATCAACTCCTTCATTTCTGTCGGAGCCAATCGATACGGTGCTTTAGCAACAGGTTGGGCACCGGGTATCAGGTCAATTTGAAATTCGATTTCGTGGTCAGGTGGCAATCCCGATAAGTCTTCTGGGAACACGTCGGGAAACTCACACATAACCGGAACGTCGGATAGTTGTGGTGTGCGCGTTTCCACATCCTTTACATAACATAGGTAGGCGTTGCACCCACGCCTCATGCACTTCCCCGCCACCTCCATCGAAATCACCTTCGGAATCATCATTACCTGATCACCGTATATTGTCACCAGACTTTCGTCAGATGCCGTCAATCTAATCATCTTCTTTTGACATACGATATTCGCTTCATAGGTTGCCAACCAATCCATCCCTAGTACTACATCAAATCCACCTGGGGGCATCACATGTAATCTAGCAGCAAACCTATGACCTTCTAATTCTATGGTACAGTCCTCTATCACATCGGTAACTCTAGTGGACTTACCAATAGCGGTTTCTACTTCAAAGGGCTCTCTAATGCATTTACTACTAACAGACAATTTAGCACAGAAAGTAGCAGAAATGAAACTCCTACTAGCACCAGAATCAAATAACACAGAAGCAAGAGTTTGATTTACTAGAAACGTACCTGACACAACATCGGGGTCCGTCCTAGCCTCCTCTCTGGTCATGGTGAAAGCTCTGGCACTTGTCTTCTGCCCTTCAGTCCCAGCCGTCTTCTTTGCCCCGGAACTCTCCGCCCTCTGCTTCCTGCAGTCTTTGCTCATATGGCCCGCCTCACCGCAGGTGTAACACCTCAGCTCTTTACAGTCTTTCAAGATGTGGCCCGGCTTCTCGCACTTGAAACACACTTTGAGCCCTATTCTGCACTCACCCGTATGCTCCATCCCGCATTTGCCACACCTTTTGGGCCCTGAGCTTGATGACCCCACCCTACGGTCATCCACTCTCATCCTTTTGTTGTTCGGGGTAAAGCCACCACGCCCGAACTGCTTCCCATTCCAGTTTCGGTCACCCCCACCAGCCTTCTTCACCTCTGCATCTGCTACCTCTCTCTCATCATAGAGCCTCCCAGCCAAATCCACTGCCAACCTAAAAGTGCTTGGTCGTGCAGCAATCAAATGCCTACGAATGTCGGCTGGCAGCCTCTGAATGTACCGGTTAATCTTGCGAGATACCGGTGTCACCTGATCCGGCACCAGCCTCGTCATCTCATTGAATTTAGTAGTGTACTGCTGGTGGGTCATGGTTCCCGCCTCGAGTTGCAGGAACTCCCTCTCAATCTTATCAAGTTCCCTGTGAGGACAAAATTCCTCAATTACCAGCTTCTTCAACTCGAACCACTTCATTTTTCCGATGGCCCTGCTGCCCTCAGCTTGGACGATATTGTCCCACCAACATAGTGCTGAGTCAGTAAAGGAGTGGGTGGCAAACTTCACCTTCTGATCTTCCCGGCACTCACTGATCTCGAGTACCGCTTCCATCTCCCTTACCCATCGGTGGGCGGCAGCAGCGTTGCCATTTCCATCAAAAGTTGGGGGCTTGCACCTCTAGAATGCCCCATAGCTGCATCCCTTGGTCATCACCCCTACTACATCATCCTCCTCCTCATTAGATACTACTATCTCCGGATCCGGTCGTTCCTCTCCTCCCTTGCTTTCTTTTCCAGTCGACTCTCTCCGGTCCTCCTTCTCCTTTCTTTCCTCGTTCCTCATAGCTCTAATAACATCGGTCACTACAGACGGCATCACTGCCTGCAGGACTTGGTGTACCTCATCAGCAATCGCCTCCCTAGCTGAGGCATTCAGGCTCGCATTCTCAGTTTCTTCATTCCGGTCAGGAACCTCGGGGTTCACAGGAGTATTCTTAGGAGCTTTAGCACTGCTCCTAGTCGTATGCGGACGACCTCTACCTCTAGCAGCCTTAGAAGGTTTCTTCCCAGCCATTCTTCAACGCACTATAAGATTCAAACACTAAAACAGTCATTCAAGGAACAGCTCAGTTTATGTTAAGTATAGTAAGTCCCTAATTACAGTGGCCAGTTGTGATTAGCCACTTACTTTACTCTTCACACCCCAAACACTTCCTATCCTGACTACATCAGCATCTAAATCTACTAAGAACACATAAATCACATAGCACACGCACATAACACTGATTAACTTTTAAGAAAACAATACCTCATGGCACATGGCTACTCGGGCTGACATCCCTCTTTTCGTCCCATTCTCAGTTTAAGTCAAGGTTTATTTTGAAATTTACCCGTTTCACTTAAACTTTAGCTCTGATACCAATTTGTAAGGCCCCCTTTCCCGGGCACCTCACAGTTGGTCATTCATAGCATAAAACATTCATATTATAAATTAAAGCAGCGGAATTAATTTAACAAAAATCCATTCATTCAATTTAAACACTGTTGCTAAGCAATACATTCTAGTTTAGGAATCACAAAATAATTAGTTGCATGAATTACAAAACAACAGTGTTCTCAAAACATAAATGGGTGTCAGTCTTGCCCGCCAAGTAGCCATCCCCACGTGCCATCATCAGCAACCTGTTACCTGCCAACTGGAAAATACATAAAAGTCAGCGTTGCTGAGTGAGTTCTAGTTTTATAATTAAAATACTTTGTTTTCATTCAAAAACCGTTCCTCATTTTCATGGGTGATCACACATCGTACGTACACATAGGTATATTTTCATTATCTTCATCATCGTTCAATTCGTACTTTTATTATTCTTCTTCCGATCTTTTGCAACACATAGTTGCTCACCCATTAGCAATCTCAAGGATTGCAAGACTTTTGGTCTGTTGCGACACTGAGTCACTCACCCATTACCAACCTCACGGGTTGTAAGTCTTCTGCGGTCTTTTGCAACACAAAGTTGCTCACCCATTGTCAATCTCACAGATTGACCCTGTGTGCATCCTTCGGGGTAGCGAACCCGCATCACAGTTGAGCTAACACCTGCCAGGGGTGTGCACCTCCATACATTTGCTTGCAAGCCTTTCTTACGTTCATTTACATTCCATTCTTCTTTATCATTAATCTTTCACTTTATTAATGATAATAATTCCTGTCTTGATCATGATCATTCCACGTAAAGTCATACAATATTATTATTAATAAGCATATTAATAATAATACTAATAATATCAATAATAAGCTTAATAATAGCCCTAATCACAATATTAATTAAAATATTAAGAAAAGGGATATTATTACATTCAAACATAATCATACGCGTATAATAAAGTTCCAGTCACCATTCATGCAAAAACCCTACTGCACAGACTCCAAGAAAATTCCGTTAAAAATTCTAAGTGTTTGGGCGTAAGAGCCCTGTTCAGTCGTTTCACCACTGTCGGACATACCAGCTTACACTTAGAAAATTTTCGACTCTGGTCGTATGAGCATTGTTGGGCGTATGAGCCCTGCTCAGTCGTTTCACCTTATACTTAGAAAATTTTTTCCTAGTCATACGACCACTGTTTAGTCGTTTCATCCCCCATACTTAGGAAATTTTTACTAGTCATACGACCACTGTTTAGTCGTTTCATCCCCCATACTTAGGGAATTTAGACTAGTCATACGACCACTGTTCAGTCGTTTCATCCCCCATACTTAGGAAATTTTTACTAGTCATACGACCACTGTTCAGTCGTTTCATCCCCCATAGGAAATTTTTACAGACTTATGAGTACTGTTGGGACATATGAGTACTGTTGGGACATATGATCCTTAAAATATTTCTAAGGCAAATCCCTGGGCGAATAAGCACTATTCAGACATATTATCTTGTACTTAATTTTCTAAGTCAAAATTTCAGACATATAACCACTATTTGGCCTTATTAGGCGTATTAGCAGCCTGTTCATGTGTCTAATTCACATTCCAGTCCCCAAACATCATAATACCTAATTCTAAACATGTACACACGATTCCAGACATAAACTTAGCATAAACATAAACATACGTTCATCCCAAATCATATTCTATAAACATACACATGTACATAACATACAGGTATCATACCCAAATTCATAAAAACATACATACATGCATTTTCCAGCCCCAAATCATTTAAAAACGAGTAAAAAGGTGGTCTAGAAACTCACCTTTGTTGTTTCTTCAATTTCACACTCTTCACCCGAGCTTCTTCAACCAATTCCAACACTTTGAAACCTTCTTAACACGCATTTGAACACATAGAAACACACATAAGCATTTAACCGAGGCTAATCTAGCCAAGATCAACTTAAAAACATTAAACCTTACCTAAAAATCGAATTCTTCTTCTTGTTCTTCAAAAACCCGAAAGTTTCTCTGCTTTCTCTCTCTAAAATAAGAACAAGAAAAGAGTATGCAGTGGGTATGGGCGACCATATCGCCTTTTACACCAACTTTTCAAGATTTTATCATCTTTTTCACTTTTGGTCCCTCAACTTTGGGGTTGACTTTCTTTTCTCCCTTTTTCTTCCTCGTTTATTCTTTTGTTTCTTTAAAAGAAATATACGGGTGTTACATATTTGGATGATATGATGAATGTTCATATTGGTGCATAACCTAGCTTTTGGCCTTGTGTTGTTTGGATGTTTGCAATGTTTGGTTTTGGTTTATTCAATAGGGTTGTTTATTAATTTGTGCTTTGTTTAAAAATGTAATTTGTCTATTTATTCATTGGGATATAATAATAGATTAGGAGTATTTTTCTTTTACTAGAAAATATGTATTAGGATATATATTTTGTAAAAGAAGATGCTCGGGAAGGAGCACAAGAGGAAGACACAAAAGAAGGACTTGAAGCATATGGATGCAAGTTCAAGTGGGGGTCTATGAAGACCTCAATTTTGTGTTGTATTCAACCCTTAGGAAAGACCAAATGACCACACTTGTGATGGCAAACAAGTGTGGTCATAATAGTAGCTATGGTTATGCACATTGTGGTTGTTTATATTATTCTTGTTTGATTATGATTTTGTGAATGATTGTATAATATTTGGATATGATAAACAATCTTAATAAAAATGATCTTAACAAGCTAATATAAAAATGGTTCTTAATCATTAAGTGTTAATAAATGGTTGTTAAAAGGATTAATGATTACATAATAAAATGGGTTTTATTAAAAGTACCATAGGGTATCTTGTATTTGAAAGCACGCAAATACAAGTACATAGAGTTTTCTAAACTAGAATTATGAAATCTCTAAACATTTGACAAACAAGTTTAACACCGTCCTTTTGCACAACACTTGAGTCATTTGGAAACTCTTAATGGGATAAAGGTCACCTAACCATTTAGAGGGAACTTGTGACTTAAGGTAGGGATACCACATTGGTGGGATAAAGGTCACCTAACCACTTATGTTGGTAAACTCACACTTGTGTGCAAGTAGGGTAACTTGATTTGCAAACCATGTTAAATGGATCACCTACAATATGGTTTCCAAATGGTGTTGATGGGATTAACATGCCGACTTTACATATGATGTTTAAAGTCGATCCCATACCTCTAGAAGTTGCAAATGGTTACAACCGTCAATCGTTGACCACCTTATTAATTTAAATCGTGGGATAAAGGTCACCTAACCACAATTTAAATATAATGTTGGGTTCTAGATTTTAATATGAAAATGACCTTAAAAGGTAGTAATTATTAAAAAATAGCTATATCGAAAATACTAAAATAGATCTTTTTTAAATTTTCTAGATGGCCACCAATAATGAAAATCATGATAACTCATCTACGTCCACCCAATCTTTACGAGCAATACTCCAAAAGGAACGTCTAAATCATAACAATTTCATTGATTGGTATCGAAACTTGAGAATCATTCTCAAGCAAGAAAGACGATCATATGTTTTAGACGACCCTATCCCCGATCAACCTACTGAGGATGATGAGGAGGCCTATAATAATTGGCTAAAGTACACTGAGGACTCCGTCAAAGTGTCTTGTCTCATGCTAGCGAGCATGACTCCGGATCTCTAAAAGGAGTATGAACACCACGGAGCTTATGACATGATAACCCAGCTAAAGGAAACGTTCCAATAGCAAGCAAGGGTTGAGCGCTTCGAAACGGTTCGTGCACTCCATGCATGTCGTATGGACAACAACCAATCTGTTTCATCTTATGTACTTAAGATGAAAAGTCATATTGACAGCCTCGAGAGGCTTAATTGTCCCGTCTTGAAGGAATTGGCCACGGATTTGATCCTAAATGGCCTTACAAAAAAGTTCGAGACATTTGTGTTGAATTACAACATGAATGCATGGGACAAAAGCATTGGTGAGCTTCACTCAATGCTTAAAACGGCCGAGGCGGCCATGGGTAAAAGCGTTTTACCCGTTCTCACCATCAATGAAGGTGGGAACAAGAAAAGGCCTTATCCTGCACCCAAAGCAAAGGTTGCTAAGGGTAAGGGACCCGTATGGAGAAAAGGGAAAGGGGTGGTAAGGGTGCCACCCAAACCGCAGGAGAAGAAGCAAAAGGTTGCTACCAATGACCCATGCTTCAAGTGTGGGGAGATTTGACATTGGGCAAGAAATTGTCCTGTCCATCTCCAAGAGTTGAAAGCAAATAGGGATGCCGGGCAGACCTCAGGTACAATATACATGATTGATATTGATCTTAATGTTACATCTTCTAACACATGGGTATTGAATGCCGGATGTGGAACTCATATTTACAATTTGTTGTAGGGGTTCAAAAGAAGTAGGGACTTCAATCAAGGGAATGTTAGTCTCTTCATGGGAATGGAACCAAAGTCCAAGTTAAAGCTCGTGGGGACTACATCCTAAAACTTCCAAGTGGCTTGGTTGTTATTTTGAAGAATTTTTTGTATGCTCCTAGTTTGACTAGGAACATTATTTCTGTATCCCAATTAAGACATTGTGATTATGTATTATTTTTTGTTGAAAATGATATTCATGTTTCTTTAAATGATATGTTCTATTTTAAAGCTATTCCCATTAACGGTATTTATGAATTGGTTCATGAAAATGCTTTAAATAGTTCATTGTACCAAACTAACACCATGAAACTCAAGTTGGATTTGAGTGATACCTATCTTTGGCATTGTCCTCTTGGTCATATAATCAAGAAACGTATACAAACACTTTAAAAGAAAGGTCTTTTAAAAACAAATGAATGTGATTTATTTGATGTATGTGAATTTTGTTTACAAGGAAAAATGACTAAGGCACCCTTTAGTGGAACTAACGAAAGGGCAAAAGATTTATTAGGAATCATATATTCGGATGTATGTGGTCCTTATAAACCAATGACTAGGAATGGTGAAAGATACTTCATTACCTTTACCGACGATTATAGTCGCTATGGGTATGTGAACTTATTAAGGCACATAGATGACGCTTTTGAAATGTTCAAAATCTTCAAGAATGAAGTAGAAAATCAACTCAACAAGTCAATTAAAGTTCTCCGTACCGATAGAGGAGGTGAATACCTAAGTGATGCCTTTCAAGATCATCTTAGGAGTTGTGGGATTGTCTCACAACTCACTCCACCTGGAACACCATAACATAATGGTGTGTCTGAGAGGAGGAATCAAACCTTATTGGATATGGTCCGATCTATGATGGCCAGAAGCACGTTGCCTCTATCATTTTGGGTTTTCGCTTTGCTCTCCGCGGCGTGTATTCTATATACGGCCCCAACCAAAAAGGTGGAAAGGACACCTTTTGAGATATGGCATGGAAGAGTTCCATTCCTATCATACTTAACGGTCTGGGGTTGTGAGGCTTATGTTAAGACTCCCACCCCAAACAAATTGGAAGTCCGATCCACCAAGTGTATCTTTATTGGATATCCTAGAGATTCTATGAGATATTATTTCTATGATCCACTGGAACAAAAGGTGTTTGTTGCCAGAAAGGGTGAGTTCTTAGAAGCAAAGTTCCTTATGGAAGGAACTAGCAGTAGAACAATGGATCTTGAGGAGGATCAAGAACCACGACCCGATGCATGTTTGGTTGAAACTAGCACTCAATATGAGGATGTTGAGGATGATCAAACGGTTGATCAATACACACAAAACGTTCGCAGAAGTGGTAGAACTAGTAATCCACCTGAAAGATACGGATTTTTCATGGATGGATGCTATGTGGTAGATTCAGATGAACCAACCACATATCATAATGCAGTGTCCAATTCGGATTGTGACAAATGGCTTGAAGCCATGAACATTGAGATGCAATCCATGTATGACAAACAAGTTTAGGAAGATGTCTATATGGTTCAGCCTGAAGGTTTTGTCGATCCAAAACATCCTAATAAAGTATGCAAGTCAAAGAAATCAATCTATGGATTGAAACAAGCATCGAGAAGCTAGAATCACCGTTTTGATGAGGAGGTAAAGAAATTTGGCTACATCAAAAACGCTAATGAGGCTTGTGTGTATAAGAAGGCTAGTGGGAGCACAATAACTTTCCTAGTATTGTATGTTGATGACATACTACTATTTGGAAATAATATTCCAACCTTGGAAGGTGTAAAAACCTGGCTTGGAAGTTGTTTTTCCTTTAAGGATCTTGGTGAAGCCGTCTATATTCTAGGAATAAAGATCTATAGGGATAGATCAAGGCGGTTGATTGGTATAAATCAAAGTGCATACATTGATAAAATCTTGAAAAGGTTCAAGATGGAGAACTCTAAGAAAGGTACCGCACCTATTCAAAGAGGAACGATATTGAGTACGACTTAATATCCTAGCTCAAAGGATGAGCAAGATAAAATGAAGGCAATCCCATACGCATCTGCTATTGGATCCATCATGTATGCGATGATATGCACTCGACCGGACGTGTCATGCGCCTTAAGCATGGCGAGCCGATACCAGCAAAATCCTAGAAACAGTCATTGGATGGCTGTTAAGAACATACTTAAGTACCTAAGGAGGACAAGAGATATGTTCCTAATCTATGGATCTGGTGATGAGGAACTCGTTGTAAAAGGTTACACGGATGCGAGTTTCCAAACCGATCATGATGATTCACGATCACAATAGGGATACATTTTCATTCTGAATGGTGGAGCGGTCTCTTGGAAGAGCTCCAAACAGGATATGGTGGCTCTATCAACTGTAGAATCAGAATACGTCGCCGCTTCATTGGCAGCTCAAGAAGCTGCATGGTTGAAGAAATTCATTGCCGATCAAGGGGTTGTCCCTTCCATTCAGGACCCCCTAGAGATCTTTTATGATTACGAGGGTGCGATTGCTCAAATCAAGGAACCTCGTCTCATCAAAAGACTAGGCACATTGAGCGGAGATTCAACTACATACGAGATGAAGTTGAAAAGGAAAAGATATGTATTCGCAAAGTTCACATGGATCAAAACATTGTAGATCCTCTCACGAAGCTCCTTGAAAAGGCAAAGCATGAAGGTCATACTTGTGCCATGGGACTTCGATTTTCTAGTGATTGGATTTGATCTATAAATTTTGTATTGGGATATGTGGAACTCTTTATTATTTGAATAAAATTATTTGGTTATAATCTTTCAATTAATGTTCCAATTTAGCATGTTTAATCCATGAGTAAATTGTTTACTCTAAATGTCCGTAGTCGTTCATACTTGTGGGAACAAGTGTGAGGATAAGATTATTATGAACTTGGATTGGTTGATATTCATAAGGATAAATATAGAGCAATAGGTTGCTACCAAGGTTCATAGATATTTGTGGGATACAAATATTGGACTAACCCGCATCTTAAACTTTACTACATGGAATCTTATTGATTGATCATAAGTAAATTTGAGTAAAGGCGAATATCATTTGGTATCCTCCGACATGAGATACATATTGGGTTTTGATATTCACCAAGTATTATACCTTGAGCTAACTATTCACTGTCCAAAAATAGTGCATAGTACATAAGGGTATGTTCAGGTATGACACAAGGTGTTTGTGAGAAACGTATGTAGTCAAGATGGAATTTGTTCCTCTTATTCGCTGAGAGCAAGATGTCTAAGGCCTGATTAAGTTAAATCAACAAGGAATGATCATTCTGTGTCCTTGGATTTAACATGACATCTGCAACAAAAGGATAAATGATTGATTCACCTAAATCATTTCAAGTGGGGTACTTGAATGGGATGATGTTATTGAATGGCCACAAGTCATGCGTATTAAGGGTAGTAAACCGTTATTAGCCGGTATTTACTGCTTGCATCAATCTTCTATGAATCTTGGGTAAGTGGGAGATTGTAGGATTCTATATGCCCAAGACACGTAGAATATTGATGCGGTTAGTACGTCATGATCCAAGTCGGGTTATACCCAATAACAAGCTTAGCAAACACCAATTAATATTTAACTGATGATATGATCATGCAATTAAATATATACACCAATTTAGAAAATGGGTTTTCTAAATAAGTTGCATATGAGAAGGAACAACTTATTAACATATTTTGTTCAAATATATTATTTGAAATATTATTCAAGTAAGTTGGATAATATCAAATAATAATAAGAGTGCATATCTTATACAATTAAAAGTTAATTATGAAACTAATAAGAAGACTAGTTTAAAAATAATGTGTGTTGAGTTTAAGAGGGGGAAACCCATTTGAATATCTTTTTTGGCTGTCCCCCCTTAATTTTGGTTGGTTCTTTCATTTTATTGGGAACACACACATTAAAACAAGTCTTGCACTCCTCATTCACTTCTCTCCATACATGCAAGAACACAAAAATAATCTCCTCTCTCTCTCACAAAAGCTACGGCCAGGGGCAGCAGCATTAGAAGGTTTTGGAGTGCTATTTTGTGTTGTTTTGGTGTTGAATCTTCATAACAAGAAGGTGCTTTGCTAGGAGGCTTGGGGTATACAAGCTTGAGGGCTCCTTTTCTTGGAGTCTTGGCTGATTTTGGGCATCTCCATCTTCATCAAACATCCACCTTTTGGTCGACTATAAGCTGCAGTAAGGTAGATTATGGCAGCCCCTTGTGGCTGTCATATTATGTTGATTTATGCATACATAGCAAGCTTATTCATATAAAAATGATCCTTTGATATATGGGTTTGTTTCATATATAATGTAACACCCGGAAATTTCGATTTGGAGTGTCATGCGACTGGAGCGTCCAACCGCATGGGAGTCATGCGATTGAACCTCAATCGCACGACTGGAGCTCCATACGCATGGGAGTCGCACGACTGAGTTGTCCAATCGCATGGAGCTTATGCGACTAAAGGTTGAGTCGCGTGGGGGGGATTCGGGTGACTGGATTATGGTATTTAAGGGAGAGGGCAGCCCTTACCCTCTCCCCACACTTGCGAAACCAGAGAGAAAGAGGAGAAACGGGAAGGAGAGGAGAAGAAAGTTCGGTTCAAGCGGGTTCGTGAGCCAAAATCAACGTGTAGCGGGTCAAATCGAAGCCCTAACCGAGGAGGCTACTAAGGTGAGTTCTAGAACCCCTCATTTACTTGTTTTCATACGATTTTGGGGCTGGAACACTTTTAAACCCGTTTTTGAAAAAGTGTATGTTTGACCCATTTGGGTGAAATCTTAGGTAATGTGTTTAAGGTACGTTTTAGGGCTTGTACATGCTTGTATGATGTCCTAATATGAATCCCTGCAGTTTAGGAGGGTTAATTTGGGCTAGAAATGAGTTTATAGGAGTTTGAAGGCCGTAGGTCGCGGCTGCTGTTCGTAATGAACTCCAGTCGCTGCCCAGTTAGGGCTAGGCGACTGAAGGGCCAGTCGCACGACTGAGGAACGACTAATGATCAATCGTACGGTTGAGGCTCAGTCGCACGATTGGAGCTCAGCCGCACGATTGGAGCTCAGTCGCACGACAGGCCATGCGATTGAGGGTTCAGTCGCATAGGTCCATTCGCATAGTGGTTCAGTCGTATGACTGAGGGTTAGTCGCATAGAAGCTCATTCGTATAGTGTTCATTCGCACGATAGGAAGTCCAATCGCACGACTGTATGCCCATTCGCATGGTTGTCCTATCGCACGGTTCAGTCGCATGAAGGCCATGCGACTGGAGTATGTTCAATCGCCTAAATAGGGCTGATGTGAATGAGGAGAGATGCGTACGTAGGACGTATGCATGATAAGTATGATGTAGCCTTATATGATGGTAATGACTGATGAATTGCCAATATCTATGTTCCTTGTGTTGATGCGTGTTTATCTTTTAGTGAATTTACGTGAATGAATGAATGAATGAAACGGATGTAATAAAAACGTAAAGTGAAAGATAATGAAAGAGGAACATGATGAATGAATGCATGCGTTAATGAATGAATGAATATAAGAGGAACATGATGAATGAATGCATGCATTAATGAATGAATGAAGGAATGTAAGAGAGTCTTGCATGGTCTAAGGGGCACGAGATGGAATTGACGGTTAAGTCTTGGAAATGGTGCTTGGTTCTAGTGACTAGGCCTATTACGAGCCTTATGGTAGATTATGGACAGTGAGCCATAGTTGCCTTAAGAATAACGTTGCAGTGTCTTTGTGACCTGTCATGGGATAGTTGTTATAGAAGGAGTGGTGACGACCACTCGTGGGGTTAACGTGACCCCGGAAGAGGTGTTGTCGGTCTATGGACAGAGAGCCATAGGGGCAATAAGGTTGTCGGTCTATGGACAGAGAGCCATAGGAGCAACCAGGTGTTGGTCTATGGACTGAGAGCCATAGGGGCACCAGGTGTCGGTCTATGGACTGAGAGCCATAGGGGCACCAGAATGTTACAGTATGCTTTGTCGGCTCATGGGTTGGAACCATGAGGGCAGAGAAGAAAGGTGACCCTTAGAGATTTGCATGCTTGACGAATGAAGGTTAAAGAAAGAATGATGAAGATAATAATAATATTATCTACATGTACGTATATTGTGTGATCGCGTGTATGTAAGAATGGTTTTTGACGAATGAAAGTATGTTTTATTATAAAACTAGAACTCACTCAGCAACGCTGACTTTTTATGTGTTTCCAGTTGACAGGTAGGGTTGCTGGGGATGGCACGAGGCGGCTACTCAGCTCTTTTGGGATGGCATTCTGCTTTTGATAATGCTGCCACACATTATGTGGCATGCAAGTGCAAGATTCCTTGAGTAATCTCGATAAACGGGATTACCTGAGGAATCTTCTTTATGATGAAAATTTTTATATTTCTATACTAGAGGTCACTGTATATGACCCTATGATTGCTGAGGATTCAAATAAAAGGGATTACTTAAGAAATTCCCGGTTTCATATGCTTTCGCAGCAATCATAGTAAGTCTAGGCAATGTAAAGAAAGCTTGTATTTTGTATTCAAGTCAACGATGTAATGCATTGTAAAAGCTTTTATGATGAAATGAGAATGTATTTCTTATCAATTCCGCTGCGTTATTTTATTTAGTATATGTAAATCTTATATTGAAGTGCGATGAATGACCAACTGTGAGGTGCCCGGGAACGGGGCCTTGCAAGTTGGTATCAGAGCCAAAGTTTAAGTGAAATGGGTAAATTTTCAAAATAAACCTAAAGTTAAACTGAAAATGGGACAGAAAAGGAAGGAATGCCATCTGAGTAGTTGCGTGCCATCAGGTATTTTCTTAAAGTTAATCAGTATTACATGCGCATGTTATGTGATGTATGTGTTACTGTCAGAGTTAGATACTAACGTAGTCAGGACAGGTAATGCTCGGGGTACGAAGAGTAAAGTAAGTGGCTAATCATAACTGGCCACTGTAATTAGGAACTTGCTATACTTGACATAAACTGAGCTATTCCCTTGAATGACCGTGTTGGTGTTTGAATCTTTCAGCGTGTGATAGAGGATGGCTAGCGGCAGAACTCTTAAGGTTTTGCTAAATAGGGGCTGTGGTGGACGTGGTGCTGAACCGTGTGTCACGAGGAGCATGTCTAGAGCAGCTGAAATGGCACTTGAAGAGCCTGAAGCCCCTCACCTGGAAGGCGGCGATGATGGTGCTAGTTTGAGGATCGCCATGAAAGAGGCTGTTGTTGAGGGAGTCCAACAGGTCATGCAGGAAATTCTGCCATCTATGGTGACTGAGGTAATTAGGGCGGTGAAGGAGATAGCGGCTATTGAAAGAAGCGCGAAGGGTAGCGGCGACATGAACTGGAATGGAAAACGGTTCGTACGTGGCAGGGCCACTCGAAACAAAAAGATTGCCAGGACGGA
The DNA here is from genome assembly GCA_024085815.1 of Flaveria linearis. Classification (NCBI taxonomy): domain Eukaryota; kingdom Viridiplantae; phylum Streptophyta; class Magnoliopsida; order Asterales; family Asteraceae; genus Flaveria; species Flaveria linearis. The sequence continues at coordinate 62,945,500 of CM044001.1, read as the reverse complement.
GGACCGGCATGCAGCTTCGTCCGGTACGGGGATGAGGAAGTGTGGTTGGTGTGCCAAAGAGCATATTGGAGAAGGTATGTGGAGACCAAACCTCTGCTCCATATGTGGACGCCAACACCCCGGGGAATGTAGATTGGGGACCAATATCTGTTTCGATGTGGGAGGCACGGTCACGTAGCCAGAGAGTGTGGGGTGGTACGGTGTTATAACTGAGGAGGAAAGGGTCACATAAGCAGGGATTGCAAGAAACCAAGGGCGGAGGGCGCAGGGCCTTCACGATGATGCCGGAGCAGGCTAGGATGGGCCCCGATATCGTGACAGGTATGTATCTAGTAATCAAACTCTGTCTTCTGTGTTGTTTGATTCCGGGGCTAGAAAGAGTTTTGTTTCTGCTATTTTTCTATGCTAAGTTACCTATTAGGAGTGGAAGTATTAATAAGCGCTTCGATGTAGAAACCATCAAGGTAGGTCCATCAGGACTTCTGAGATGATAGGAGACCACGAGGTGGAGTTAGAAGGTCATGGATACCCGGTTAGACTACTTGTGATAACCTTAGGTGATTTCGAATTGGTTCTTGGAATGGATGGGTTGGTGGACTTCGAGGCAAATATAGCGTGTCGCGAGGAGATGATTCGAGGATAGCGCCTGACGTGAGTTCGATAACTGTTTATGGGAATCGGGTCATGACGATTCCGAGAGTAAACTCAGAGGCAGTTACGGAAGAAGTGCACCAGACCATGCAGACGATCCTACCGTCTGTAGTGACCGAGTTGATAAACGTTGTTTGAAATGGTAAGAGACAGGGAAGGGGGTAGACCTTCGGGTGAAAGAAGACAACCCAAGATTGGAACGGTTTTCTTCAATGATGAAGAGAAAGAAAAGGAGGAGGAGCCTGCGTCGGAAGCGGCACGAGACTATAAATACGGGATATTTCAATGATGCAAGTGCCCAACTTTTGATGGTGACGGCACTGCTGCTGCTACTCACCGATGGGTGAGGGAAATGGAAGCCGTGCTGAATATCAGCGAGTGCTGGGAGGATCAGAAAGTGAAGTTTACGCCCACTCTTTCGTGGACTCAGCTTTGTGCGGGTAGGGACAACATAGTTCAAGTTTAGGGTAGCCGGGCTACCGGGAGGATGAGATGGCCAGAGTTGAAAGGGTTGGTGATTGAGGAGTTCTGTCCCCACCGTGAGACGGATAAGGTTGAAAGGGGGTTCCTGCAGTTGGAAACGGGGACGATGACGCATCAGCAGTACCCCACCAAATTCAACGAGATGGCATGGCTGGTGCCGGATCAGGTGACACCTCTCTCGCGGAAAATCAAGAGGTACATACAGGGCTTGCCGGCGGATATCCGTAGGCACATGATCACTGCCCGGCCAAGCACGTTCAGGTCGGCGGTAAATCTTCGGGAAGGTTGTACGATGAGTGGGAGGTGATGGCGATATCGGGCGAAGCGGAGGAGTGAGCTTATGTTAAGAAGGGAAAGGAAGGCGAGATAGTAATGGTGGGATGGTGGCAGAAGGTAAGGTGATGAGGGTCGATGATCACGAGAGGATAACAAGAAAGGGTGAGGAATGCAAGAAGGGTAGTAGAGATCACAAAGGGAAGTGCAAATAGGGACTGAACATCTGTTATCAGTGTGGGAAGGAAGGTCATAGGGCAAGGGATTGCCATGTGACTAAGTGCTACGATTGCGGTGAGACTGGACATCTGAGCAGGGAGTGTAAGGGGTCAAAGGAGGGAAGCTCCGGTGCGAGGAAGGGGAACAGAGGGTAAAGACAACAGCTTTTGCCATGGCCAAGGGGAGGGTAGAGCGGACTCCGACTGAACGACAGGCATAGTAGTAGTTCGTTCCTACTGCCTACTGTTGTGAGTTGCATGATAGGAGAAGGAACGTCGACGAGCCATTTGATGTAGAGATTACTATTAATGGATTCACTAGGTTACCTAGTGCCCTAGAGGATTGGGTGGTGCAATTGAGAAAGTTGTGTCACCCGTTGTCTGAGGAACAATTTCAGCTTGTGATTGGTTCATCGAACGACAACGTACGCATAGTTTTGATGTTGTAGCAAACAAGTAGAATGGAAGGTCGGGAGCAAAAGAAAAAGATAAATTTGGTTTGGGGCCACGAAAGTAGTCGATTTGCCTTTCAATCAAAGTGTGCCTGCAAGGTACCTGAGTAACACCGATCTCGGTGCAGTTGTATTTGGAACAACGCATATCACAATTAATGAAAGCCTTTCTCGTCAGCGTTTGGTTTGCCAGAGGTCATTATTCGTACAATAAAGAACATCAAACAAGGATTGTGATGTTTCTTTGTTTTATACTGACCGTACTCTATATGGCATATTTGAAGCCGCAGGTCCTGGACAAATGGGCATTGATCAGTATGCATGGGGTGCCAATGGAGATAGTCAAAGATGGACCAGAAGTCGTAAGTTGGTAAACGATGGTAGCGATAGGTTTCAAGGTGAGAGACTGGAAAAGAGATGAGACTGTATTGCCCGCAAAGATTTAAGGAACAACAGGTTTCGGGGACGAAACCCGTTTAAGGGGGGTGGACTTGTAACGCCCGGAAATTTCGATTTGGAGTGTCATGCGACTGCAGCGTCCAACCGCATAGGAGTCATGCGATTGAACCTCAATCGCACGACTGGAGCTCCATACGCATGGGAGTCGCACGACTGAGTTGTCCAATCGCATGGAGCTCATGCGACTGAAGGTTGAGTCACGTGGGGGGGATTCGGGCGACTGGATTGTGGTAATTAAGGGAGAGGGCAGCCCTTACCCTCTCCCCACACTTGCAAAACCAGAGAGAAAGAGGAGAAACGGGAAGGAGAGGAGAAGAAAGTTCGGTTCAAGCGGGTTCGTGAGCCAAAATCGACGTGTAGCGGGTCAAATCGAAGCCCTAACCGAGGAGGCTACTAAGGTGAGTTCTAGAACCCCTCATTTACTTGTTTTCATACGATTTTGGGGCTGGAACACATTTAAACCCATTTTTGAAAAAGTGTATGTTTGACCCATTTGGGTGAAATCTTGGGTAATGTGTTTAAGGTACATTTTAGGGCTTGTACATGCTTGTATGATGTCCTAATATGAATCCCTGAGGTTAGGAGGGTTAATTTGGGCTGGAAATGAGTTTATAGGAGTTTGAAGGCCGTAGGTCGCGGCTGCTGTTCGCGATAAACTCCAGTCGCTGCCCAGTTAGGGCTAGGCGACTGAAGGGCCAGTCGCACGACTGAGGAACGACTGATGATCAATCGTACGATTAAGGCTCAGTCGCACGATTGGAGCTCAGTCGCACGATTGGAGCTCAGTCGCACGACAGGCCATGCGATTGAGGGTTCAGTCGCATAGGTCTATTCGCATAGTGGTTCAGTCGTACGACTGAGGGTTAGTCGCATAGAAGCCCATTCGTATAGTGTTCATTCGCATGATAGGAAGTCCAATCGCATGACTGTATGCCCATTCGCATGGTTGTCCTATCGCACGGTTCAGTCGCATGAAGTCCATGCGACTGGAGTATGTTCAATCGCCTAAATAGGGCTAATGTGAATGAGGAGAGATGCGTACGTAGGACGTATGCATGATAAGTATGATGTAGCCTTATATGATGGTAATGACTGATGAATTACCAATATCTATGTTCCTTGTGTTGATGCGTGTTTATCTTTTAGTGACTTTACGTGAATGAATGAATGAATGAAACGGATGTAATAAACACGTAAAGTGAAAGATAATGAAAGAGGAACATGATGAATGAATGCATGCATTAATGAATGAATGAATGTAAGAGGAACACGATGAATGAATTCATGCATTAATGAATGAATGAAGGAATGTAAGAGAGTCTTGCATGGTCTAAGGGGCACGAGATGGAATTGACGGTTAAGTCTTGGAAATGGTGCTTGGTTCTAGTGACTAGGCCTATTACGAGCCTTATGGTAGATTATGGACAGTGAGCCATAGTTGCCTTAAGAATAACGGGGCAGTGTCTTTGTGACCTGTCACGGGATAGTTGTTATAGCAGGAGTGGTGACGACCACTCGTGGGGTTAACGTGACCCCGGAAGAGGTGTTGTCGGTCTATGGACAGAGAGCCATAGGGGTAACAAGGTTGTCGTTCTATGGACAGAGAGCCATAGTGGCAACCAGGTGTCGGTCTATGGACTGAGAGCCATAGGGGCACCAGGTGTCGGTCTATGGACTGAGAGCCATAGGGGCACCAGAATGTTACAGTATGCTTTGTCGGCTCATGGGTTGGAACCATGAGGGCAGAGAAGAAAGGTGACCCTTAGAGATTTGCATGCTTGACGAATGAAGGTTAAAGAAAGAATGATGAAGATAATAATAATATTATCTACGTGTACGTATATTGTGTGATCGCGTGTATGTAAGAACGGTTTTTGACTAATGAAAGTATGTTTTATTATAAAACTAGAACTCACTCATCAACGCTGACTTTTTGTGTGTTTCCAGTTGACAGGTAGAGTTGCTGAGGATGGCATGAGGCGTCTACTTAGCTCTTTTGGGATGGCATTCTGCTTTTGATAATGCTGCCACACATTATGTGGCATGCAAGTGCAAGATTCCTTGAGTAATCTCGATAAACGGGATTACCTAAGGAATCTTCTTTATGATGAAAATTTTTATATTTCTATACTAGAGGTCACTGTATATGACCCTATGATTGCTGAGGATTCAAATAAAAGGGATTACTTAAGAAATCCCGGTTTCATATGCTTCCGCAGCAATCATAGTAAAGTTAGGCAATGTAAAGAAAGCTTGTATTTTGTATTCAAGTCAACGATGTAATGCATTGTAAAAGCTTTTATGATGAAATGAGAATGTATTTCTTATCAATTCCGCTGTGTTATTTTATTTAGTATATGTAAATCTTATGTTGAAGTGCGATGAATGACCAACTGTGAGGTGCCCGGGAACGGGGCCTTACATATAAATATGGTCACTTAAGAACATGTTTTTCAGCTTTATAATCAAGTTTATAAAGTAATTATTCCGCTGCGTTTTCAGTAAGTTTAAGAGGTTAAACTATGTTTTGTGTTCTTACAAACCCATCAATAGAGTTGTTATTTATATTTTGAACGGAACATTGGATCATTAACAACCACTTAGAGTGATTAATGGACAAATGATCATTGATTCTCAGTTCAGCTTATCGCTGGGAGCACAAGGTTAATGATATCCGCTAGATGTACAATTTTGATCATTGATTACCACTTCTGTCACACACCGACCGACAGCGGAATCATCGGAGCGGACGAGGGAATGATTGATTGTTCATAAAACATGGTTGACTATAAGTTGAAATAGTATTAAGATCAGGTTACAATACAGTACAGGTTCAATATATTCAAATACAAACAGTTACAACTACAAATGATATTATTTTTGTCTAGGTCCAAAAATCCTAGATGCCAGCTTTCAGATAATCGAACTAAACAACATTTTCTGAAATCATATGGGAAAATAAAGTCAGCTAACGGGGTAGCTGGTGAGTAATCATAAGTTTGATATACATATAGATTGATTGATCGATTTGGAACAATTCAATTCACAGGATAATTCAAGACTTATAAGGCAATAGTGTAACATAAAGATAAACTAGTACAATCAAACCTCTTGCCTTTGACTTGACTTCACATTTGATTTTGACTTTGACTCAGTCCACAAATAAACACTTGGTTGAATATATGACTTCCGGTACAATCACTACTCGACTAATCATATGGGGTTGGTTATCCAAACTGATAGATCTACCATTGATACCGTGATTGATTGAATTAAGGTTTGATGTCGCCTAATTTACCTAACTATGTACACATAATTACAAGTAATAACATAATCTGTCTTGAATTGAATTTAGAATGATATAACAACGAAATAACAATGATTGAAAATTGTACCACATGACTTCCACAAATATAAAATAATAGAAAATGAGCTATGAATACTATCCTGAATTGATGAGTTGAGGATGTGATTATGATTGTTTAGACACCGGCAAAAATCGTCACGGTAAACCTAGTTTAATAATTAAATAAATAAATAATTTTTAAAATAATTAATCATATATTTAGTTATTTAAATGATTGCAAATTATTGATTAAATATAATTTTGAAATAAATTAGATTTGATTTTTTTAAGTGTTTTATTGAATATATTGCTTTAAAATAGATTTTTATAATATTTAAATATTACAACTTTTATATTCTCAAAAAATCATAGTTTTTTCCAAAATTCATTTTAAAAATTAACACAATTTATATTTAATTTATATGATATTTAAATAATTTTTGGAATTTTTAGAACAATAAAAATATGAATTAAAAAGAAAATGGAGGTGCCCGGGTTCGAACCCGCGACCTCAAGTATGTACATGCATGTGTTTACCAGTAGGATAGGGCGCCTAAGCCTGGTTTGTTCTGCAATTTTATATAAACACAATTTAGGTTCTGATTTTATATACCTAGGGCGATTAATATATACATATATATATATATATATATATATATATATATATATATATATATATATATATATATATATATATATATGTAGGGTTTGTAAGAACACAAAAACATAGTTTAACCCATTAAACTTTCTGAAAACGCAGCAGAATAACAACTTTATAAACTTGTTTATAAGCTGAAAAACATGTTCTTTAGGTGACCATATAAATGTATAAAACAAACCCATATAACAAAGGATCATTTATGTGAATAAACAAGCTATGAACATATGTATAACTATATAAAATCACAGCTACAATAAGCTGTGATAACTACCTCATTCAGCAGCAAAAACGACCAAAGAAAAGTGGAAATGAGGGATGCAAAATCGGCCAAGGCTCCAAGGTAGGACCTCTCAAGCTTGTATACCCCAAGCCCTTGATTCAAACACCACTCTTGCTAGGAAGAGTACACCAAAAATCACTCAAAACTCCAAAAACTGCTGCTGCTATGCCGAGAGCAAAAATAGAGAGAGAGGAGTTTTGGTCTTAGTTGCATGTATTGAGAGAAGTGAGAGGTGGAGTGCAAGACTTAGTAATGGATGTGTGTTTCAAGAAAAGCAAGGAACCAATGGTAATAAAGGGGAGGGGGGCAAAAACTTAAAAAAAAGGTTTCCCCCTTAAAACTTGAACACACATATTATTTAAACTAGTCTTTTGTCACACATTAATAAGTCATCTACTAGACTTATTTAGAATTGTGACATATGTCTTCTTCAATTAAACAATTTAATTAAAGTACACTCACATATTATTAGTGTTATTTAAACCCTTTTTAAGTAACAAAAAAAATAACAATAAACCCATCAACAAATTATCCTTATAATTTGTTCCATATCGAATGCCTTTGTTTAGAAAACCATTTTCTAAACATGGTGCGATTATTCAATTGCATGATCCCATCATCAATTAAATAATTCTTGGTGATTGCAAAGCTTGTTATTGGGTATAACCCGACTTGGATCATAACGTACTAACCGCATCAATATTCTACGTGTCTTGGGCATATAGAATCCTTCAATCTCCCACTTGCCCAAGATTCATAGAAGATTGATGCAAGCAGTAAATACCGCCTAACAACGATTTACTACCCTTAATACGCATGACTTATTGCCATTCAATAACATCATCCCATTCAAGTATCCTACTTGAAATGTTTTAGGTGAATCAATCATCTATCCTTTTGTTACAGATGTCATGTTAAATCCAAGAACACAGAATGATCATTTCTTATTGATTTAACTTATCAAGCCTTAGACATCTAACTCTCAACGAATAAGAGGAACAAATTCCATCTTGACTACATACGTTTCTCACAAACACCTCGTGTTATACCTGAACATACCCTTATGTACTGTCCATTATTTCAGGACAGTGAAGAATCAGCTCAAGGCATAATACTTGGTGAATATCAAAACCTAATATGTATCTCAGGTCGGAGGATACCAAATGATATTCGCCTTTACTCAAATTTACTTATGATCAATCAATAAGATTCCATGTAGTAAAATTTGAGATGTGGGTTAGTCTAATATTTGTATCCCATAAATATCTATGAACCTTGGTAGCAACCCATTGCTCTATATTCATTCTTATGAATATCAACCAACCCAAGTTCATAATAATCTTACCCTCACACTTGTTCCCACAAGTATGAACGACTACGTACATTTAGAGTAAACAATTTACTCATGGATTAAACATGCTAAATTGGAACATTAATGAAACATTATAACAAAATAATTTTATTCAAATAATAAAGAGTTCCACATATCCAAATACAAAATTTTACAGATAAAATCCAATCACTAGAATATCGAAGTCCTATGGCACAAGTATGACCTTCATACTTTGCCTTTTCAAGGAGCTTCGTGAGAGGATCTGCAATGTTTTGATCCGTGTGAACTTTGCGAATACATATCTTTCCCTTTTCAACTTCATATCGTATGTAGTTGAGTCTCCACTCAATGTGCCTAGTCTTTTGATGAGCACGAGGTTCCTTGATTTGTACAATCGCACCCTCGTTATCACAAAAGATCTCTAGGGGGTCCTGAATGGAAGGGACAACCCCTAGATTGGCAATGAATTTCTTCAACCATGCAGCTTCTTGAGCTGCCAATGAGGCGGCGACGTATTCTGATTCTGTAGTTGATAGAGCCACCACATCCTATTTGGAGCTCTTCTAAGACACCGCTCCTCCATTCAGAATGAAAATGTATCCCGATTGTGACCGTGAATCGTCACGATCGGTTTGGAAACTCGCATCCGTGTAACCTTTTACAACGAGTTCCTCATCACCAGATCCATAGATTAGGAACATATCTCTTGTCCTCCTCAGGTACTTAAGTATGTTCTTAACAGCCATCCAATGACTGTTTCCAGGATTTTGCTGGTATCGGCTTGTCATGCTTAAGGCACATGACACGTCCGGTCGAGTGCATATCATCGCATACATGATGGATCCAATAGCAGATACGTATGGGATTGCCTTCATTTTATCTTGCTCATCCTTTGAGCTAGGACATTGAGTCGTACTCAATATCGTTCCTCTTTGAATAGGTACGATACCTTTCTTAGAGTTCTCCATCTTGAACCTTTTCAAGATTTTATCAATATATGCACTTTGATTTAAACCAATCAACCGCGTTGATCTGTCCCTATAGATCTTTATTCACAGAATATAGACGGCTTCACCAAGATCCTTAATGGAAAAAATACTTCTAAGCCAGGTTTTTACACCCTCCAAGGTTGGAAAGTCATTTCCAAATAGTAGTATGTCATCAACATACAACACTAGGAAAGTTATTGTGCCCCCACTAGCCTTCTTATACACACAAGCCTCATCAATGTTTTGATGAAGCCAAATTTCTTTACCTCCTCATCAAAACGATGATTCCAGCTTCTCGATGCTTGTTTCAATCCATAGATTGATTTCTTTAACTTGCATAATTTATTACGATGTTTTGGATCGACAAAACCTTCAGGCTGAACCATATAGACATCTTCCTTAGGAAAGCGGTTTTGACATCCATTTGCCAAATCTCATAATCATAATGAGCAGCTATGGCAAACAATATCCTTATAGACTTTAGCATCGCAACAGGTGAGAAGGTTTCATCATAGTCAACCCCTTGAGTTTGAGTGAAACCCTTTGCTACAAGTCTAGCTTTATAAGTATCCAAGTTTCCATGCATATCGGTTTTCTTCTTGAAAACCCACTTACTTCTAACTATCTTGGAGTTAAGAGGTGGTTCAACAAGTTCCCAAACTTGATTGTCATACATGGGTTGCATCTCAACGTTCATGGCTTCAAGCCATTTGTCACAATCTGAATTGGATACTGCATTATGATATGTGGTTGGTTCTTCTGAATCTACCACATAGCATCCATCCATGAAAAATCCGTATCTTTCAGGTGGATTACTAGTTCTACCACTTCTGCGAACGTTTTGTGTGTATTGATCAACCGTTTGATCATCCTCAACATCCTCATGTTGAGTGCTAGTTTCAATCAAACGTGCAGCGGGTCGTGGTTCTTGATCCTCCTCAAGATCCACTGTTCTACTGCTAGTTCCTTCCATAAGGAACTTTGCTTCTAAGAACTCACCCTTTCTGGCAACAAACACCTTTTGTTCCAGTGGATCATAGAAATAATATCCCATAGAATCTCTAGGATATCCAATAAAGATACACTTGGTGGATCGGACTTCCAATTTGTTTGGGGTGGGAGTCTTAAGATAAGCCTCACAACCCCAGACCCTTAAGTATGATAGGGATGGAACTCTTCCATGCTATATCTCAAAGGGTGTCCTTTCCAACTTTTTGGTTGGGGCCATATTTAAAAAACGGGTCGCGGAGAGCAAAGCGAAACCCCAAAATGATAGAGGCAATGTGCTTCTAGCCATCATAGATCGAACCATATCTAATAAGGTTGGATTCCTCCTCTCAGATACACCATTATGTTGTGGTGTTCCAGGTGGAGTGAGTTGTGAGACAATCCCACAACTCCTAAGATGATCTTGAAAAACTTCACTTAGGCATTCACCTCCTCTATCGGTGCGGAGAACTTTAATCGACTTGTTGAGTTGATTTTCTACTTCATTCTTAAAGATTTTAAACATTTCAAAAGCTTCATCTTTGTGCCTTAATAAGTACACATACCCATAGCGACTATAATCGTCGGTAAAGGTAATGAAGTATCTTTCACCATTCCTAGTCATTGGCTTAAAAGGACCACATACGTCCGAATGTATGATTCCTAATAAATCTTTTGCCCTTTCGTTAGTTCCACTAAAGGGCGCCTTAGTCATTTTTCCTTGTAAACAAGATTCACATACATCAAATGAATCACATTCATTTGTTTTTAAAAACCATTCTTTTGAAGTGTTTCTATACGTTTCTTGTTTACATGACCAAGACGACAATGCCAAAGATAGGTATCATTCAAATCCAACTTGAGTTTCTTGGTGTTAGTTTGGTATAATGAACTATTTAAAGCATTTTCATGAATCAATTCATAAATACCATTAACGGGAATAGCTTTAGAATAGAACATATCATTTAAAGAAACATGAATATCATTTTCAATAAAGGATAATACATAATCATAATGTCTTAATTGGGATACAGAAATAATGTTCCTAGTCAAACTAGGAGCATACAGAACATTCTTCAAAATAACATCCAAGCCACTTGGAAGTTTTAGGATGTAGTCCCCACGAGCTTCAACTTGGACTTTGGTTCCGTTGTCCATGAAGAGACTAACATCCCCTTGATTGAAGTCCCTACTTCTTGTGAACCCCTGCAACAAGTTGCAAATATGAGTTCCACATCCGGTATCCAATACCCATGTGTTAGAAGATGTAACATTAAGATCAATATGAATCATGTATATTGTACCTGAGGTCGGCCTGGCATCCCTCTTTGCTTTCAACTCTTGGAGATGGACAGGATAATTCCTTGCCTAATGTCCAATCTCCCCACACTTGAAGCATGGGTCATTGGTAGCAACCTTTTGCTTCTTCTCTTGTGGTTTGGGTGGCACCCTTTCCACCCCCTTCCCCTTTCCCCAAACGGGTCCCTTACCCTTGGCAACATTTGCCTTGGGTGCGGGATAAGGCCTTTTCTTGTTCCCACCTTCATTAATGGTGAGAACGGGTAAAACCCTTTTACCCATGGCCGCCTCGGCTGTTTTAAGCATTGAGTGAAGCTCACCAATGCTCTTGTCCCAAGCATTCATGTTTTAGTTAAACACGAATGTCACGAACTTCTTGGTAAGGCCATTAAGGATCAAATCCGTGGCCAATTCCTTCGAGACGGGACAATTAAGCCTCTCGAGGCGGTCAATATGACTTTTCATCTTAAGTACATAAGATGAAACAGATTGGTTGTCGTCCATACGACATGCATGGAGTGCTTGAACCGTTTCGAAGCGCTCAACCCTTGCTTGCTGTTGGAACGTTTCCTTCAGGTGGGTTATCATGTCGTAAGCTCCGTGATGTTCATACTCCTTTTGGAGATCCGGAGTCATGCTCGCTAGCATGAGACAAGACACTTGGACGGAGTCCTCAGTGTACTTCAGCCAATCGTTGTAGGCCTCCTCATCATCCTCAGTAGGTTGATCGAGGATAGGGTCGTCTAAAACATATGATCTTCTCTCTTGCTTGAGAATGATTCTCAAGTTTCGATACCAATCAATGAAGTTGTTATGATTTAGACGTTCCTTTTGAAGGATCGCTCGTAATGATTGGGTGGACGCGGATGAGTTATCATGATTGTCATTATTGGTGGCCATCTACAAAATTTAACAAAGATCTATTTTTAGTATTTTCGATATTGCTATTTTTAATAATTAATGCCTTTTAAGGTTATTTTTATATTAAAATCTAGAACCCAACATTACATTTAAATTGGGGTTAGGTGACCTTTATCCCACGATTTAAATTAATAAGGTGGTCAACGATTGACGGTTGCAACCATTTGCAACTTCTAGATGTATGGGATCGACTTTAAACATCATGTGCAAAGTCGGCATGTTAATCCCATCAACACCATTTGGAAACCCTATTGTATGTGATCCATTTAACATGGTTTGGAAATCAAGTTACCCTACTTGCACACACGTGTGAGTTTACCCACATAAGTGGTTAGGTGACCTTTATCCCACCAATGTGGTATCCCCAACTTAAGTCACAAGTTCCCTCTAAATGGTTAGGTGACCTTTATCCCATTAAGAGTTTCCAAATGACTCAAGCGTTGTGCAAAAGGACGGTGTTAAACTTGTTTGTCAAATGTTTAGAGATTTCATAATTCTAGTTTAGAAAACTCTATGTACTTGTATTTGCATGCTTTCAAATACAAGATACCCTACGGTCCTTTTAATAAAACCCATTTTATTATGTAATCATTAATCATTTTAATAACCATTTATTAACACTTAATGATTAAGAACCATTTTTATATTAGCATGTTAAGATCATTTTATTAAGATTGTTTATCATATCCAAATATTATACAATCATTCACAAAATCATAATCAAACAAGCATAATATAAACAACCACAATGTGCATAACCATGGCTACTATTGTGACCACACTTGTTTGCCATCACAAGTGTGGTCATTTGGTCTTTCCTAAGGGTTGAATACAACACAAAATTGAGGTCTTCATAGACCCCCACTTAAACTTTCATCCATATGCTTCAAGTCCTTCTTTTGTGTCTTCCTCTTGTGCTTCCTTCCCGAGCATCTTCTTTTACAAAATATATGTCCTAATACATATTTTCTAGTAAAAGGAAAATACTCCTAATATATTATTAGATCCCAATGAATAAATAGACAAAATATAAGCACAAAACTTTACAACCCAATTGAATGAATACAATCAAATAAATACATTCAATCCAAACCAAACAACACAAGGTCTAAGCTAGGTTATGCACTATCATATGAACAATGATAAACATCATTCAACAAACAAAATAAACCCCATCAAACCCCAAATTTTCAGCCAACATAAACTAAAAATTAGGGTTTGTTTGTCCAAACAAACAACAACCAAACATATCAACCAATTGACATTACTATCTTTCAAAGTTTAATCATAAGCATGAAGATATAACTTTAAAAGACTTGGGGTTTGATAAATCAACCAAAATCAGCCTCTAATGAGTTGATTATTATCCTTTAAAACCGATTTTAAAGAACAAGAACAAGCAAGTTATCCACATAACCGGCTCTTGATGCCATTGTAGGGTTTGTAAGAACACAAAAACATAGTTTAACCCATTAAACTTTCCGAAAACGCAGCGGAATAACAACTTTATAAACTTGTTTATAAGCTGAAAAACATGTTCTTTAGGTGACCATATAAATGTATAAAACAAACCCATATAACAAAGGATCATTTATGTGAATAAGCAAGCTATGAACATATGTATAACTACATAAAATCACAGCTACAATGAGCTGTGATAACTACCTCATTCAGCAGCAAAAACGACCAAAGAAAAGTGGAAATGAGGGATGCAAAATCGGCCAAGGCTCCAAGATAGGACCTCTCATGCTTGTATACCCCAAGCCCTTGATTCAAACACCACTCTTGCTAGGGAGAGTACACCAAAAAGCACTCAAAACTCCAAAAACTGCTGCTGCTATGCCGAGAGCAAAAATAGAGAGAGAGGAGTTTTGGTCTTAGTTGCATGTATTGAGAGAAGTAAGAGGTGGAGTGCAAGACTTAGTAATGGATGTGTGTTTCAAGAAAAGCAAGGAACCAATAGTAATAAAGGGGGGGGGCAAAAACTTAAAAAAAAAAGGTTTCCCCCTTAAAACTTGAACACACATATTATTTAAACTAGTCTTTTGTCACACATTAATAAGTCATCTACTAGACTTATTTAAAACTGTGACATATGTCTTCTTTAATTAAACAATTTAATTAAAGTACACTCACATGTTATTAGTGTTATTTAAACTCTTTTAAATAACAAAAAAAATAACAATAAACCCATCAACAAATTATCCTTATAATTTGTTCCATCTCGAATGCCTTTGTTTAGAAAACCGTTTTCTAAACATGGTGCGATTATTCAATTGCATGATCCCATCATCAATTAAATAATTCTTGGTGATTGCAAAGCTTGTTATTGGGTATAACCCGACTTGGATCATAACGTACTAACCGCATCAATATTCTACGTGTCTTGGGCATATAGAATCCTTCAACATATATATATATATGTATGTATGTATGTGTATGTATAATAACTGAATCACAAAGTTCTTCGCCGGAATCACCTACGAAGGTAGACAGAAACAACAGGGGAAGCGCCAATCTCTACCTATTACAACTGCAGCTAAGGTAAATTAACACCCTTGTTCTTCCTATAATGCTTTCGTTCTGGTTCCATCCCTAATACTCCCAATCTTCTCACAAAGCACTATTTTAGAGAAGCTGATATCGAGACATCAATCTAACCAAAGAGCTTGTTGGTTGCACTTAAGGTATTCAGTAGAACCTTGCTATTGTTATGTTCCTAATCTTTACATTCCACTCAAAAATCAACCTGTATAATGAAAGTAAATGGAGGTCATGTTCTTTTAAGTCATTGATCTTATTTTGTTTTAATCTAGATGACACCAGTTAACCTGCAGTCTTGCAGAATTAGCTTTTAAATTAAGAACGAATACTTATAAAAGAAAAAAAAGAGACCTGATGGGATTATGTTTACCAGTTAGTCATTTACTTCGCCTTATAAAGATTAAATAATAGTTCAAGTAGAAGTTTAATACATAGACATAAATGACCTAAATAATCAAACAAAAATGATGTGTTGCACTTGAGAATGTTTCAATAGTCTTGGAGAATGTCTGATTATTCAATTGAAGGAGTAATAGAATGATGTTGATTTGTAACTCTGCTTCAAGTTGTTGTTATAAATTACATATTACCTGTTTATATTTAGTTCCTTTAGGGGTTGAATTTAAGGTCCAAATGACCATAAGATGTTAATCACCTGTTGTAGAATTTTGTTGTTGTTGTTGTTGAGCCCTAGGTTTGTTGGTCAAATGTATTTAGAAAAAGATGCACCGGTGTTGCCTCTCATAGTTTACATGTGATAATTACATCGGTGTTGCCTCTCATAGTTCACTGATGTTGATCATGTTGGTAATACCCAATAGATTAGTATTAAATAAAGATCAAACCATAGAAATAAAGAGCCATTAGATAATAAAACCTATTTCTTAACCACGTGCAAGTAAACTAATTTCAAGACCAACCAGAAGCTTAAAATCATATTGTGATAATAAGAAGTTGATGTTAACAACTTGAATGTTAAGAGAACAATACTATATAACCAAAATAATATGCTCCAGAAAAGAAGTGTTAGGTTTGACTGCAGAGACTTAATCTCTGCAACCAGTAGCTCTAAAGTTCAATAATTATTCATGTGGGCTGTTAGATATATGATAAACAGAAGCAATATTGCAATAGTAGCAATAACTTTTGTTCTTTAGATGTTCATTACTCAGAAGTAATTATGCCATACAATATACAAGTAATCTGAAGCTGGTAAAGTTTAAAAAACACCAAAAGCATGCTATGCATTAGAACCATCCAAAAGAACACAAAACTTAGATAAAGACATAACATGATTTTAATTTCGAGAAGTATGTAATATTGTTCCAAGCTATTATCTCATCACTATACAACCATTTTAGGATTTCATAATGACTTTGGATAAGAGCTGGACTAAAATCACTAATAAGGTAGATCCAACATTCATTAAAGGAGCATTTGCTTTTGCGAAAAGGGGTGAAACATACATTGGCAGTGAAGGTCGGATACATTGCCCTTGTAGAAATTGTGGCAATGCAAGAAGACATATTCCTAGTGTTGTTGCTACTTACATCATACATAATGGTTTTGAAGCGACATACAATGTATGGGTATATCATGGTGAACATCTACCTGGTTATGAAACAGATGAAACAAATAGTGAGTATTGAGGAAGTGAAAACGAATCAAATGACCATGTCGATACGTTACTTGATGATGCTTTTCCTATGGGCAGTGAAGCCAAAGCTGGAAATTTTAATGATGATGCTGATAAACATAGTAACCCAAATGTGGAAGTTATTTATGAGCATGGAAAAGCCTTTATACCCGGGGTGTGAAGAGTTTTTCGTACTAGGATTTTTGCTAGAGTTAATGAATGTGAAGGTGACATGTAAAATGACAAATGTTTCAATGGATATGATTCTAAATTTATTTAGTCGGGCTTTCAAGGACGCAAACTTGCTGAAGAACCATTATGAGGCAAAAAAATATATGTACTCTTGGATTAGGATACAAACCTATCAATGCTTGTAAATATGATTATGCATTATTTTTGAAAGAAAATGCAGGATTGCAAAATTGTCCAGTATGTAACACTAGTCGTTATGAAGAAAATAGTAAAGGTAAAAAGAAACCCGTAAAAGTCTTGCGTTACTTTCCCATCACTAGTAGACTTAAGCGTTTATATGCTTCAAGACATACATGTAAGGAAATGTTATGGCACGATCGACAAAGAACTAAAGAAGAGGGGGTTCTAAGGCATCCAGCAGACCAAAAGGCTTGGCAACACTTTGATACAATGTTTCCTGATTTTGCAAATGATCCTAACAATGTTCTCCTAGGGCTTGCAAGTGATGGTTTTAATCCTTTTGGGGCCATGAGTCGCTCATACAGTATGTGGCCTGTTGTGCTCATACCATATAATATGCCTCCTTGGAGAGCTATGGTTGATGCTTCACTTATGTTGACATTGCTGATTCCAGGAAGAGATTCACCAGGAAAAGATATTGATGTATTTTTGCGTCCACTCATAGATGAATTGAAAGTTTTATGGGATAAGGGTGTTGAAACATATGATTGAGAATCAAAACAAATCTTCAACATGCGTGTCGCTGTTCTATGGACAATTAGTGATTTTCCTACGTATAGTTATCTGTCTAGATGGAGCATGAGTGGATACAAGGCATGCCCAATGTGCAATGAAGATGCTAGCAGGTTACGTATACGAGATAGAATAACATATGTAGGTCATAGGCGATTTCTCCTACTCGATCACCCTTGGAGGAAATCACGAGATTTTAATGGACATAGAGAGACTAGGCTTGCACCTAAACCTGTCAACGGAGATGATTGCTTACTTCAGTTGGAACATCTCACTATACATCATCATGGAAAACATCAGTCTCATGGCGGGAAAAAAAGAAAATGCAACTCATAAGATTTAAACTGGTCAAAGAAAAGCATCCTCTTCGTCTCTCGTACTGGCCTAAGTTGTTAATTCATCATAACATAGACGTGATGCTTGTTGAAAAGAATGTGTGTGAGAACGTGTTAGGAACCTTGTTAAACATAGAACGAATGACGAAAGACACTGACAAAGCTCAACTAGATTTGGAAGATATGAACATACGAAAGGAGCTTCACTTGGTGAGGAAGAATGACTTTTGGGTTAAAAACCGTTGGGTTAAACCATATGCTATGTATGTTTTAACCCAAAATGAGAGAAATAATTTTGTAATTTACTCAAGTCTATGCGTTTTCCAGATGGGTATGCTGAAAATTTAGCTAAAAATGTGATTACTGAGCAAGGAAAGGTATATGGGCTTAAATCACATGATTGTCTTGTTTTAATACAACGCATAATTCCTATTGCAATTCGACCATTTTTTACCAAACAAATTTGTGATTCGTAGTCGAGCTGTCTTAGTTTTTCAAGAAACTTACTGAGGTCACGTTACACGTGAAGGAGTTGAAAGCATTACAAGAAGAGATAGTCAAGATTTTGTGCAAGCTTGAATGGATATTTCCTCCATCATTTTTTACAATTATGGTTCACTTGTGTGTTCATCGTCCTGAAGAGGCAATATTGGGAGGACCCGTGCAATCAAGGTGGATGTATCCGATTGAAAGATACCTTGGCCATTTCAAGAAATATGTTAGAAATAAAGCTAAACCTGAAGGCTCGATAGCAGAAGGTTATATTGTTAAAGAAGCTATAACATTTTGTTCACATTATTTACGAGGTGTTGAATCAAAGTTGGACAAACGCGACAGAAACGATGATAAAATTTCTATTGACGCTCAAACTATGCGTTAGATATTTTCAGATTGAGTGGCTGAGGTATTGGGAGGAAAGAAGTTCGTATCCTTCCTAGTAATCTTATGAAGAAAGCGACATGGTTTATATTTAATAATTTCCAAGAGATTCAACCGTACATAGAGTAAGTCTTTTTCTATCTTTGTTTGTGAATAATATTAAATGTCAAATGTTAATAAATTTATATTTTATCTAAATGTTGTAGAGAACACTTACGGTTTTTACAAAGTCAACATCCTGAAACATCAGACTTTTTCGAGATACAACATTCTACATTCCCGGATTGGTTTGCAAAACGTGTATAATCACACCGTATTTACTTGCTTTAATTTATAAAACTGCATTTCTCTCCACTGATATAATACCCGGTTATTTTTTTTAAAAGATATGAAGAAGGAATAAAAGTAAAGGAAAAGAAAGAAAATGTAAGTTAACCCAAGTAGAGGGCTTAAAAGTGTCAAAAAGGCAAAATATCAAAAAGTTGGTACAAAAGTGGGCATGCCCGCCCACTCTTGCCTGCACACTTCTTCCATTTTGTTCTAGAGATGGAGAGAGCAGAAACTCTTGGAAGATTGTAGAAGAAGAAGGAGAATTCGAAGTTTTTGGTAAGAATTCTTGGTTTTGTGATGTTATAAATAGTTCTAGTCTTGGTCATATGCTTAAAAGTGTTATTGTATGTGCGGGTGTGTATGTGTGTGGGTTTTAGGTGTTAAGCACGACTGAGAAAGATCAAGAGAAGGGTTCAAACCCGAAAGCAGCTAAGGTGAGTTCTAGGACCCCATTTTTTAACATGTTTTTAATAATTTTAGGGCTGAAAAATGTATGTATGTATGTTTTTATAAATATAAGTCTCTACCCGTATGCGTGTATGAATGTGTATGTGGGTGGGTGTATGTTTTGGGTGTAAACAATGTTATGGTTATGACTAAGTATGTATTTTGTTGCTTAGAATGTAAGAACTAAGCTTAGAACATGTTAGATTTGAATTTGGGACTGAAAATAAGTTGATTAGTAAAATTTAGTTGCTCAAATGTCTGAACAGTAACTCATGCGTCCAATTGTTTAATTTTCTAAGTGTCCCCAACCGCCCAAAAGTCCAAATGTCTAAACAGTACCCAACCACGTAAGTGCCCATGCGTCTAAGTCAGGCCCATGCGGTTGAATAGTGCCCAACCGTCTAGATTATTGACCAGATTGTGTAGGCCAAAACGCCTGAATAGTGCCCATGCGCCTAAATAGGCCCATCCGTCTAAGTGAAAGATGACTAAGTATAAAGCCCGGACGTCTGCATAGTGGCAAAACGTCTAAACAGGGCAGAAACGTCCAACTAGTGGCCATGCGTCTAGACACTTGGAATATTCTGAAATTTCAGGAAAAACAGAAAGTATAGGGTTTGACCAGGTTTGACTTATGGGCAATAATTACCCATTATAAGCATGACTATGGAATGTTTTAGGGTTATGGAATGTAGGAATGATGTATGGTAGGTAATACGTGTTATCTTTTAATGATGATTAATCGTATTTATATTATGATATGAAATACGTTATATATTATGTTATTACTTTATGTAGGATGACGAATGAATGAAAGAACGTAAAGAATAACATAATGAAAGGAAAGATAACAATGATGAAAAGTAAAATGAAATGAACGAAAGAACGGCTTGCAAGCAAAATGAAAGGAGGTGCACGACCATGTTGTCGTTAGCTCAACTGTGATGCGGGTTAGCTACCCCAAAGGATGCACACGGGGTTAATCATTGAGATTGACAAGGCCCTTTGGTATGCCCTAGGTGACTGGATCTGCTTCGTGCATAATGTTCGTGGTTTAATTACCACAGGTCCAGCATCAGCTTCGTGCACAATGTTAAGGGTAGGACCAATTGGTTTGAATGAATGGGAGAGATGACTTGCCCTAGGTGACTGGATCAGCTTCGTGCACAATGTTCGTGGTTTAATTACCACGGGTCTAGTATCAGCTTCGTGCACAATGTTCGGGGTATTGTTCATCAATCCATATGAATGTAAAAGAATGACGTGACGTACGAAAGAAAGAAAGAAAGAAAGAAAGTAAACAAGTATGAAAGTAAAAGAATGATAATAAGTACATTACGAAAGAATGAGAATGAAAGTAAGAGAATGTTAACGAAAAGCATGAAATGAAAGCATGCTATGAATATGATGGTGAACAATGAATGTTAAAGAAAGTTAAAAGTAATATTCTCTATCTATATGTATGATGCATGATCGCATATGAAAGTAAAGAAAGGTTTTAATGAAAGTAAAGTATTTTATTTATAAAACTAGAACTCACTCAGCAACGCTGACTTTTATGTGTTTTCCAGTTGGCAGGTAAAAGTTGCTGAGGATGGCACGGGGCAGCTACTTGGCTTTTTGGGGATGGCATCCATTCGTTTAATAATGACATTTTTGTGATGTAATTCATTTATAATATTTTGTAACTTTAACCCTATTGTATTACTTTGTAAAAGTTTTCATTAATATATATATATATGAAATGGTTTAATTTAATTTCCGCTACGATGTTTTAATTAATTGTATGTTTTATGTGCGATGAATGACCAACTGTGAGGTGCCCAGGAACGGGGCCTTACAAGTTGGTACCAGAGCCAAAGTTTAAGTGAAATGGGTAAATATTTTCCAAAGAAACCTAAACTTAAACTGAGAATGGGACAAAGGGAAGGGATGCCATTCCAAGTAGCTACGTGCCATCAGATATTTTCTTTAATGTTAACCGGTATTATGTGCGCTTGTTATTTGATCTGTTTGCCCTTAGTAGATTTAGATACTGATGTAGTCAGGATAGGAAATGCTTGGGGTGTGAAGAGTAAAGTAAGTGGCTAATCATAACTAGCCACTGTATTTAGAGACTTACTATACTTAACATAAACTGAGCTATTACCTTGAATGACCGTGTTAGTGTTTAAATCTTATAGTGTGTTAGAGGATGGTTGGAGGTAGATCTTCTAAGGCTTCACGAGGCAGAGTATGTGGTGGACGTGGTGCTGAACCACAGGCCACAAGAGGAAGGCCCAGGGTTGAGAAGGTGACCCATGATGAGCCTAAGACCCCTCATCTGGAGGGTGGTGATGAGAGTGCTAACCTGAGGGCCTCGGTGAAGGAGGCCGTGGTAGAGGAGGTTCATCAGGTCATGCAGACGATCCTTCCATCTGTAGTGACCGAAGTGATTAAGGTTGTTAAAGAAGGAGAGAGGAGGGATAGGAACTGGACATTGGGAGGGAGAGAGCAACCCGAGACCAAGACGGTTATCCCTACTGATGAGGAAGTGGAGGAAGAAGAGCCCGTGCTGGAGGCAGCGCGAGGCTGTAATTATGGGGCATTCCAAAGATGCACGCCCCTACCTTCGATGGTAATGGCACTGCTGCTGCTTCTCACCGATGGGTGAGGGAGATGGAGGCTGTTTTGGAAATCAGCGAGTGCCGGGAGGACCAGAAGGTAAAGTTTGCCACCCATTTGTTTGTGGACTCGGCTTTATGCTGGTGGGACAACATTGTCCAAGCCGAGGGTAGTAGAGCGATTGGCATGACGGGGTGGAGTGAACTGAAGAAGCTGGTGATCGAGGAGTTCTGTCTTCATCGGGAGATGGACAAGGGGGAAAGGGAGTTCCTGCAGCTGGAGGCGGGAATCATGACATATCAACAATACACCACCAAGTTAAATGAAATGGCATGGCTGGTGCCGGATCAGGTGACGCCCCTGTCACGAAAGATTAAAAGATACATCCAGGGTTTGTCGGCGGATATCCGCAGGCATATGATCGCCGCCCGACCGAGTACGTTTAGGTCGGTGGTTGACTTGGCTGGGAGACTGTACGATGAAAGAGAGGTAGTGGTAGCTGAGGTGAGTAAGAAAGGTGGTGGTGACCGGAACTGGAATGGGAAGCGGTTCGGACAGGGTGGTACCCCGGTAAACAACAAGAAGGCTAGGGTGGAGGATCGACGGGTGATTGCCGCAGGCTCAGGGGTAAAGAGATGTAGTAAGTGTGGAAAGGAGCATGCTGGCGAGTGCAGGCTGGGGCTTAATGTCTGTTTCAAGTGCGGGAATCCCGGCCACATCTCTAGAGATTGCAAAGCAACAAGGTGCTTCAACTCTGGTGAAGTGGGCCACATGAGCAGGGAGTGCAAGAAGCCGAGGGCAGAGAGTTCCGGAGCAGGGAAGAAGACCGGGACTGAGGAGCAAAGGGCGAGCGCCAGAGCATTCATGATGACCAGAGAAGAGGCTAGGACGGACCCCGATGTTGAGTTAGGTATGTTTCTAGTAAATCAAACTCCTGCTTCTATGTTATTTGATTCTGGTGCTAGTAGGAGTTTTATTTCCGCTACTTTCTGTGCTAAATTACTTGTTAGTAGTAGATGTATTAATGAGCCCTTTGATGTAGAAACTTCTATTGGTAAGTCCACTAGAATTATTGATGTGATAGAGGATTGTGTCATAGAATTAGAGGGTCATAGGTTTGCTGCTAAGTTACATGTGATGCCCCTAGGTGGATTTGATGTAGTACTAGGATGGATTGGTTAGTAACCTATGAAGCAAACATCGTGTGTTGAAAGAAGATAATTAGACTGACAGCGCCTGACGGGAGTTCGGTGACGATATACGGTGATCGAGTTATGACGATTCCGAAAATGATTTCGATGGCGGTGGCGGGAAAGTGCATGAGGCGTGGATGTAGTGCTTGTTTGGCCTACGTAAAGGATGTGGACACGTCAACACCATAATTGTCCAATGTACCGGTGGTGTGTGACTTTCCTGATGTGTTCCCAGAGGACTTATCAGGTGTGCCACTAGATCATGAATTCGAATTTCAAATCGACCTGATACCCGGTGCTCAGCCTGTTGCTAAGGCACCGTATCGGTTGGCTCCAACTGAGATGAAGGA
Organism: Flaveria linearis; assembly: GCA_024085815.1. Lineage (NCBI taxonomy): Eukaryota > Viridiplantae > Streptophyta > Magnoliopsida > Asterales > Asteraceae > Flaveria > Flaveria linearis. The sequence goes on along the minus strand of CM044001.1, from coordinate 62,921,885 downwards.
ATTTATGGAGCAACTGCAAGAGTTGCTTGATAAGGGTTTTATTTGACCGAATATCTCTTCGTGGGGTGCTCCAGTCTTGTTTGTAAAGAAGGACGGTAGCATAAGGATGTGTATTCACTAACGTGAGTGGAACAAGTTGACAGTGAAGAATCGGTATCCATTATAGAGGATTAATGACTTGTTTGATCAGCTCCAAGGTGCCAGTTGGTTCTTGAGGATAGATCTTTGATCTGGCTACCATCAATTGAAGGTGAAGGAGCAAGATATTCCTAAAATAGCTTTTTGCACGTGTTATGGACACTACGAGTTTCTCGTTATGTCCTTTGGTCTAACCAACGCGCCAACTGCTTTTATGGACTTGATGAATCGAGTGTGTCGGCCAATGTTAGATAAATCAGTGATTGTATTCATCGATGATATCCTGATTTATTCAAGGAGCGAAGAACAACATGCCAGTCATATTCGGGAGGTGTTGGAGACGTTGAGAAGGGAGAAGTTGTATGCTAAGTTCTCCAAGTGCGTATTCTGGTTGCGCGAAGTATAGTTCTTCGGTCACATGGTAAATCCTGAGGGGATAATGGTAGACCGAAAAAGGTGGAGGCAGTGATGTAATGAAAGTCTCCAAAGACGCCATCCGAGATTCGTAGCTTCTTGGGATTGGCAGGCTACTACCGGAGATTTATTCATGACTTTTCCAAGGTAGCCGCACCCCTGATTAAACTGACTCGCAAGGATGTAAAGATCATGTGGGGTCGAGAACCGGAGGATGTGTTCGAGGAGTTAAAGGTGAGATTAATGCAAGCTCACGTCTTGACATTACCCGAAGGTAGTGAAGACTTAGTGGTGTATTCGGATGCATCTTATTCTAGGCTAGGTTGCGTGTTGATGCAACGTGGAAGGGTGATAGCCTGCGCATCTCGACAGCTGAAAACCCATGAAGTCAACTATCCCACGCACGATCTAGAACTAGATTCTGTGGTTTTTGTGTTGAAGATTTGGCGGCACTATTAATACAGGACGAACTGCACCATCTTCACAGACCACAAAAGCTTGAAGTACTTCTTCGAGTGGAAAGATTTGAACATGAGGCAGGGGCGATGGTTGGAGCTCATAAAGGATTACGATTGCGAGATCCATTACCATCCGGGCAAGACAACGTGGTGGCAGATGCCTTTAGCTGAAAGAAGAGACCTGAGCCGATTCGGATGAAGGCTTATCAGCTGATTATGACCTCCGATGTGATGACACAGGTCAAGGAGTTTCAAGACGAGGCTTTGAAAGAAGATTGCCTTAATTCCGAAAGGATGAAAGGTCTAGTCGCGGAATTGGGTGAGAACAATCTTGGTGTTAGAACCAGATTCGGATGAATGTGGATTCCGCGTTACGTGGATTTACGTGGCAAGATCATGGAAGAGGCTCATAAGACTCGATACTCCATTCATCCCAGTGCTACCAAGATGTACCAGGATATGAAGAAGGATTATTGGTGGCCGGGTATGAAGCGTGATGTGGCAGAGTATGTGAGTAAATGCCTTACTTGTTTGCAAGTGAAGGCGGAGCACTAGAAGCTGTACGGGAAGATCCAACCTTTGTATATACCTGAGTGGAAGTGGGAGCATATCACCAGGACTTTATTATGAAGTTACCATGTACCCCGAAAGGGTATGATGCTATATGGGTGATAGTTGATCGTTTGACGAAGAGTGCTCACTTCCTATCGATCCGAGAGACGTATTCTTCTGAGAGACTTACGGATCTATTTATCAAAGAGATCGTAGCTTGTCATGGTGTGCCGGTGTCTATTATGTCTGATCGTGACACTCGGTTTACATCTAAGTTTTGGAAGAAATTCCACGATGCGATGGGAACGATGCTACATATCAGCACAACCTATCATCCTCAGACGGACGGTCAGTCTAAGAGGATGATCCAGACACTCGAGGACATGCTTCGAGCGTGCGTGATTGATTTTGTGTAAGGCCCCGCTCCCGGGCGCCTTACGGTTGGTGGTTCATCGCACGTAAAACATACATAATGTATATAATCATAAAATAACGCAGCGGAATTAATAAAATATATATTCTCATTCATTCATAAAAGACATTACATAATTGACATGATTACAAAATACAGCTTTCTCTACTTTGTCTCTCCTCATAGGGTCATGCAGTGACCTCTAGAGAAGATATTAAGTTCAAAAATATAAAAACTATATTTTTATACTAAAGGATATTCCTTAAGTAATTCCGTACATCGGAACCCTTAAGGAACACTCTTGACACTCTCATGCAACATATTTCGTTGCATGTGCTGTGCACACGCACTTCCGGTACGTGGCAGCATATTCAAAATTAAAGAAGATTTCTTAAGTAATCCCTTTTATGGGAATCCTCAAGAAATCTCGTAATGGCATGCAACGTGATGAGTTGCGTGCGTTATGGGCCCACAACGCATGACGTTGCAGCATTATCAAATGGAGAATGCCATCCCAAAAGAGCTGAGTAGCCGCCTCGTGCCATCCCCAGCAACGCTACCTGCCAACTGGAAACACATAAAAAGTCAGCGTTGCTGAGTGAGTTCTAGTTTTATAATAAACATACTTTGTTCATATTAAAACCGTTATTCGTTACACGTGACCATACATCGTACATACATATAGATAATATCTTTATTATCCCGTTCGTTCTTTCGTTCGTGTATCCGTTCGTTCATTCGTTCGTTCATCATACATCGTTATCTTTCACTTCTCGTTTAGGTCCTGTCAGGCTTTACCCACTTCATGGCACGCAGCCATGATTACTGTGGTCGAATGACAAGGACCCCGTTACATCTTTCCTTGCACATTGGATATCTTTTGTACCACTACCATCTGCTATACCCCGAACGTTATTAGCTACCGGGCCGAAGTCATTAAATGAACAGCAAAACGTATGCCACGGTACTAGAGGTAAGCGGTAGGGATACCATACATATGGTCAATCACTAAGAAGGACCCGTTAAACTTATCCAATATTTGCAAGTCATCTATCATTAATTCGTTCGTTAATGCATGTATTCATCATATTTTAATCATTCGTTCATTCGTTAATACATGTTACATCTTTTCTTGCACATTGGATATCTTTTGTACCACTACCATCTGCTATACCCCGAACGTTATTAGCTACCGGGCCGAAGTCATTAAATGAACAGCAAAACGTATGCCACGGTACTAGAGGTAAGCGGTAGGGATACCATACATATGGTCAATCACTAAGAAGGACCCGTTAACCTTATCCAATGTTTGCAAGACATCTTTCGTTTGTTCGTTCATTAATGCATGTATTCATCATCTTTTAATCATTCGTTCATTCATTAATACATGCATTCGTCATCATGTTCCTCTTTCGTTATCTTTCACTTTACGTTACATAATACTTTGTTCGTTCGTTCATACGTAAAGCCATAGAAAGATATTCATACATCGTGATAAGGAACACACACATCATACATACATCATCATACATATCATCATACATACATCGTCATACATAACATCATACATGCATCATCATACATCATCATACATAACCTCGTACATACATAGCCTACATCATCAATCATCACTAGGCACTTACTCCCGTATCCTTCCCGAATCCGGGACTTACTACGCGTCATCTTGGTGCAGTAGCACTAACTGTCCCTCCAAGACCGTGGGGACTCATACTAGGACCTTATATAACGTACCGAGTCCACAATCATACCTTAGACGTATAACACAACATTATACCCAAATGGGTCATACATACATACGTCAGTAAACAAGTTTATATGTGTTCCAGCCCCAAAAATCATTTAAAAGCAGTAAATGAGGGGTCCTAGAACTCACCTGTGCTTGACAAGCAGCTTCTCAATCAAGCCTTAAAGACGCGGGTCACACTACACTGCCTGCACATAAGTTAACACTCAAAAGAGTTAATTTCTGCCTAATTTCGCTACTAAGTTCGCAGGTAGTTTCGCCCGTAAATTCGCCCGTAAATTCACCAGCAGTATCGCCGGGCGAATCAGCAGTTTCGCTGCTAGTTTCGCCGGGCAGCATTCTGCCAGTTTCGCTGGACAGATTCGCTACCTCGAGCGCCCAACTTTCGTTGGAATTCCCTAGTTTCGCAATATCTAAGGTCAACTTGGGAATTGGCATAGTCATCAGCGAAACTATAACTTCGCTGTAAATCCTTCCAGTTTCGCTGGACGAACTCACAGTTTCGCTGGTCGAGACCTTAAATTCGCAGAACGAGCTGAAATTTACGAATCAGCTCGTTTTAGCCCAAAAATCCAATCCTTTCCACCCAAACCCTTGGATTATCATCCAGGAAGCTATATCTAAGCTCATTACACGTTTTCTTACTCTAAAACGTGTGTTTTGGGGTATTTTTGCCACTTTAAAACCCAAAAACCCCAAACTCGGGTTTTTCACCAAATGCAGCAATTTAGATACGTTTCTTACCTTGATTCTTGTAGTTTAGGAGTCCACAAACACCAGCCTTCGATTCTTGACCACCCGAGCTTCAATCCGGCACTTTCTCTCTCTACACTTTCTCTCTCTAGAATGGGCGTTTGAGTGAAAATGAGAGTTGCTTAGCTGATCCATCTATTTATATGCCAGGCGTTCCCGGGACCCCAAACTCGTTAAACTCGTGACCCGGAGGGTTAACTCGGTGTAATACCCGCAACCATTTTATATTCATTAAATGGTTTTCATCCGAGCCCATCACTATCATTTGACTCGATTAGAAAATTTTCCGGGTGTTACAAGTCCACCCCCCTTATTTAGGTTTCGTCCTCGAAACCTGTTATTCTTCGAACAGATGTGGGTAATGTTGTCTCATTTCTTCTTCAGTCTCCCACATAGACTCAGATCCCTTCCTGTGCTTCCACTGTACACGCACAAGAGGAACCACTTTGTTTCTTAGCCGTTTCTCTTTTCTATCGATGATCACCACTGGTTGCTCCACATAGTTGAGCCGTTCGTCTACCTCGATATCCTCCAGCGGTACAATCATATCTTCATCGGCCAAGCATTTCCTCAGATGAGATACGTGGAAGGTCGGGTGAATTCCACTCAGCTCATCTGGCAGTTCCAACCTATAGGTCACCTCTCCCACACGGGCGATAATTCGGAAATGGCCTATATACCGCGGGCTCAGTTTACCCCGCTTTCGGAACCTAATAATTCCTTTCAAAGGCGAGACTTTCAACATGACCCGATCACCGACCTTGAATTCTATCGGTCTTCGCCTCTTGTCAGCATACGACTTTTGTCTGTCTTTCGCCGCCTTCATGAAGGCTTTGATCTTTTCTAACTTTTCAGTCGTTGCTTCAACCACCTCGACACCACCCAATTCCTTCTGCCCAATGTCTCCCCAACATACAGGCGTCCTACACTTCCTACCGTACAACATCTCGTAGGGCGGCATGCCAATGCTGGCAAGATAACTGTTATTGTACGAGAATTCTGCTAACGGCAGGTGATCGTCCCAACTTCCTCCAAAATCGATCACGCACGCTCGAAGCATGTCTTCGAGTGTTTGGATCGTCCTCTCAGACTGACCGTCTGTCTAGGGGTGATATGCCGTGCTAATGTGTAGCCTCGTCCCCATTGCATCATGAAACCTCTTCCAAAACTTGGAGGTAAACCGGGTGTCACGGTCAGACACAATAGACACCGGTACGCCATGACGAGCTACAATTTCTTTGATAAATAGATCCGCCAATCTTTCAGATGAATACGTCTCGTGGATCGGTAGGAAGTGGGCACTCTTCGTCAATCGATCAACTATCACCCATATAGCATCATACCCTTTCGGGGTACGTGGTAGTTTCGTTATGAAATCCATGGTGATGTTCTCCCACTTCCACTCGGGTATATCCAACGGTTGGATCTTCCCGTACGGTTTCTGATGCTCTGCCTTGACTTGTGAACAAGTCATGCACTTACTCACATATTCCACCACATCACGCTTCATGCCCGGCCACCAATAGTCTTTCTTCATGTCTTGGTACATCTTGGTAGCGCCGGGGTGAATGGAATATCGAGTCTTATGGGCCTCATCCATGATCTTTCCACGTAGATCCCCGTACCGAGGAATCCACGCTCGCCCAAATCGGGTCTTAACACCAAGCGTGTTCTCACCCAGTTCTGTAACTAGACCTCTCATCCTTTCAGAGTTAAGACGATCTTCCTTCAAAGCCTCGTCTTGGAACTCCTTAACCTGCGTCATCACGTCAGAGGTCATAATTAGCTGATAAGCCTTCACCCGAATCGGCTCGGGCCTTTCCTTCCAGCTAAGGGCATCGGCCACCACATTGGCTTTGCCCGGGTGGTAATGGATCTCACAATCATAATCTTTTATCAGCTCCAACCACCGTCTCTGCCTCATGTTTAGATCCTTCTGCTCGAAGAAGTACTTCAAGCTCTTGTGATCCGTGAAGATGGTGCACTTCGTCCCGTATAGATAGTGCCGCCAAATCTTCAACGCGAAAACCACCGCAGCTAGTTCTAGGTCGTGCGTGGGATAATTGACTTCGTGGGTCTTCAGTTGTCGAGATGCGTAGGCTATGACCTTTCCGCGTTGCATCAATACGCAACCCAGCCCAGAATAAGATGCATCCGAATAGACCACTAAGTCTTCATTTCCCTCGGGCAAAGTCAAAACAGGAGCTTGTGTTAGTCTTGCCTTCAACTCCTCAAAAGCCGTCTCCTGTTCTCGACCCCACACGAATTTCACGTCCTTACGAGTCAATTTTGTCAAAGGTGAGGCTATCTTTGAAAAGTCTTGAATAAATCTCCTATAATAGCCCGCCAATCCCAAGAAACTACGAATCTCGGATGACGTCTTTGGTGATTTCCATTGCATCACAGCCTCAACCTTTGCTGGGTCCACCATGATTCCCTCTGCATTTACCACGTGACCCAGAAATTGCACCTCGCGTAGCCAGAAAGCACATTTGGAGAACTTAGCATACGGTTTCTCCCTTCTCAAAGTCTCCAATACTTCCCGAATGTGACCGGCATGCTCTTCTTCGCTCCTCGAATAAATCAGGATATCATCGATGAACACAATCACTGATTTATCTAACATTGGCCGACACACTCGGTTCATCAAGTCCATAAAAGCAGCTGGCGCGTTAGTTAGACCAAATGACATAACGAGAAACTCATAGTGTCCATAACGCGTACGAAAAGCTGTTTTAGGAATGTCCTTCTCCTTTACCTTCAATTGATGGTAGCCAGATCGAAGATCTATCCTCGAGAACCAACTGGCACCCTGGAGCTGGTCGAACAAGTCATCGATCCTCGGTAACGGATACCGATTCTTTACGGTCAACTTGTTCAATTCACGGTAGTCGATACACATTCTCATGCTACCGTCCTTCTTTTTCACAAATAAGACCGGGGCACCCCAAGGAGAGATACTCGGTCTAATGAAGCCCTTGTCAAGCAACTCCTGCAGTTGCTCCATCAACTCCTTCATCTCCGTAGGAGCTAATCGATACGGTGCCTTAGCGACAGGTTGGGCACCGGGTATTAAGTCAATTTGAAATTCGATTTCACGGTCAGGTGGTAACCCCGATAAGTCTTCCGGGAAGACATCTGGAAACTCCCACACAACCGGAACGTCGGATAGTTGTGGTGTTGGCGTTTCCACATCCTTCACATAACATAGGTAGGTGTTGCACCCACGCCTCATGCATTTCCCCGCCACCGCCATCGAAATCATCTTCGGAATCACCGTTACCCGATCACCGTATATTGTCACCAGACTTCCGTCAGATGCCGTCAATCTAATCATCTTTATTCGACATACGATATTCGCTTCATAGGTTGCCAACCAATCCATCCCTAGTACTACATCAAATCCACCTAGGGGCATCACATGTAATCTAGCAGCAAACCTATGACCTTCTAATTCTATGGTACAGTCCTCTATCACACTGAAAGATTTAAACACCAACACGGTCATTCAAGGAAATAGCTCAGTTTATGTCAAGTACAGTAAGTTGCTAATTACAGTGGCCAGTTGTGATTAGTCACTTACTCTACTTTTCGCACCCCAAGCATTACCCTTATTGACTACATCAGTATCTAAATCTAACAGCACACATAAACCACATTACACGCGCACATAACTTTGATTATCATTAAGAAAATACCTGATGGCACGCAGCTACTCAGATGGCATTCTTCCCCTTTTCTGTCCCATTTCTCAGTTTAAGTTTTAGGTTTATATTGAAAATTTACCCATTTTACTTAAACTTTTGCTCTGATACCAACTTGTAAGGCCCCGCTCCCGGGCGCCTTACGGTTGGTGGTTCATCGCACGTAAAACATACATAATGTATATAATCATAAAATAACGTAGCGGAATTAATAAAATATACATTCTCATTCATTCATAAAAGACATTACATAATTGACATGATTACAAAATACAGCTTTCTCTACTTTGTCTCTCCTCATAGGGTCGAGAAGATATTAAGTTCAAAAATATAAAAACTATATTTTTATACTAAAGGATATTCCTTAAGTAATTCCGTACATCGGAACCCTTAAGGAACACTCTTGACACTCTCATGCAACATATTTCGTTGCATGTGCTGTGCACACGCACTTCCGGTACGTGGCAGCATATTCAAAATTAAAGAAGATTTCTTAAGTAATCCCTTTTATGGGAATCCTCAAGAAATCTCGTAATGGCATGCAACGTGATGAGTTGCGTGCGTTATGGGCCCACAACGCATGACGTTGCAGCATTATCAAATGGAGAATGCCATCCCAAAAGAGCTGAGTAGCCGCCTCGTGCCATCCCCAGCAACGCTACCTGCCAACTTGAAACACATAAAAAGTCAGCGTTGCTGAGTGAGTTCTAGTTTTATAATAAACATACTTTGTTCATATTAAAACCGTTATTCGTTACACATGACCATACATCGTACATACATATAGATAATATCTTTATTATCCCGTTCGTTCTTTCGTTCGTTTATCCGTCCGTTCATTCGTTCGTTCATCATACATCGTTATCTTTCACTTCTCGTTTAGGTCCTGTCAGGCTTTACCCACTTCATGGCACGCAGCCATGATTACTGTGGTCGAATGACAAGGACCCCGTTACATCTTTCCTTGCACATTGGATATCTTTTGTACCACTACCATCTGCTATACCCCGAACGTTATTAGCTACCGGGCCGAAGTCATTAAATGAACAGCAAAACGTATGCCACGGTACTAGAGGTAAGCGGTAGGGATACCATACATATAGTCAATCACTAAGAAGGACCCGTTAAACTTATCCAATATTTGCAAGTCATCTTTCATTAATTCGTTCGTTAATGCATGTATTCATCATCTTTTAATCATTCGTTCATTCGTTAATACATGTTACATCTTTTCTTGCACATTGGATATCTTTTGTACCACTACCATCTGCTATACCCCGAACGTTATTAGCTACCGGGCCGAAGTCATTAAATGAACAGCAAAACGTATGCCACGGTACTAGAGGTAAGCGGTAGGGATACCATACATATGGTCAATCACTAAGAAGGACCCGTTAACCTTATCCAATGTTTGCAAGACATCTTTCGTTCGTTCGTTCATTAATGCATGTATTCATCATCTTTTAATCATTCGTTCATTCATTAATACATGCATTCGTCATCGTGTTCCTCTTTCGTTATCTTTCACTTTACGTTACATAATACTTTGTTCGTTCGTTCATACGTAAAGCCATAGAAAGATATTCATACATCGTGATAAGGAACACACACATCATACATACATCATCATACATATCATCATACATACATCGTCATACATAACATCATACATGCATCATCATACATCATCATACATAACCTCGTACATACATAGCCTACATCATCAATCATCACTAGGCACTTACTCCCGTATCCTTCCCGAATCCGGGACTTACTACGCGTCATCTTGGTGCAGTAGCACTAACTGTCCCTCCAAGACCGTGGGGACTCATACTAGGACCTTATATAACGTACCGAGTCCACAATCATACCTTAGACGTATAACACAACATTATACCCAAATGGGTCATACGTACATACGTCAGTAAACAAGTTTATATGTGTTCCAGCCCCAAAAATCATTTAAAAGCAGTAAATGAGGGGTCCTAGAACTCACCTGTGCTTGACAAGCAGCTTCTCAATCAAGCCTTAAAGACGCGGGTCACACTACACTGCCTGCACATAAGTTAACACTCAAAAGAGTTAATTTCTGCCTAATTTCGCTACTAAGTTCGCAGGTAGTTTCGCCCGTAAATTCGCCCGTAAATTCACCAGCAGTTTCGCCGGGCGAATCAGCAGTTTCGCTGCTAGTTTCGCCGGGCAGCATTCTGCCAGTTTCGCTGGACAGATTCGCTACCTCGAGCGCCCAACTTTCGTTGGAATTCCCTAGTTTCGCAATATCTAAGGTCAACTTGGGCATTGGCATAGTCATCAGCGAAACTATAGTTTCGCTTAGGCGAATATGTAGTTTCGCTGCAGCGAAACTGTAACTTCGCTGTAAATCCTTCCAGTTTCGCTGGACGAACTCACAGTTTCGCTGGTCGAGACCTTAAATTCACAGAACGAGCTGAAATTTACGAATCAGCTTGTTTCAGCCCAAAAGTCCAATCCTTTCCACCCAAACCCTTGGATTATCATCCAGGAAGCTATATCTAAGCTCATTACACGTTTTCTTACTCTAAAACGTGTGTTTTGGGGTGATTTTTGCCACTTTAAAACCCAAAAACCCCAAACTCGGGTTTTTCACCAAATGCAGCAATTTAGATACGTTTCTTACCTTGATTCTTGTAGTTTAGGAGTCCACAAACACCAGCCTTCGATTCTTGACCACCCGAGCTTCAATCCGGCACTTTCTCTCTCTACACTTTCTCTCTCTAGAATGGGCGTTTGAGTGAAAATGAGAGTTGCTCAGCTGATCCATCTATTTATATGCCAGGCGTTCCCGGGACCCCAAACTCGTTAAACTCGTGACCCGGAGTGTTAACTCGGTGTAATACCCGCAACCATTTTATATTCATTAAATGGTTTTCATCCGAGCCCATCACTATCATTTGACTCGATTAGAAAATTTTTCGGGTGTTACATTTTGGAGGAAGTTGGGATGACCATTTGCCATTAGCAGAATTCTCGTACAACAACAGTTATCATGCCAGCATTGGCATGACACAATATGAGATGCTATATGGTAGGAGATGCAGGACACTCGTTTGTTGGGGTGACATTGGTCAGAAAGAGTTGGGAAGCATTAAGGTGATGGAAGCTACGACTGAGAAGTTAGAAAAGATCAAAGCCTTTATGAAGGCAGCTAAGGATAGACAGAAGTTGTATGCTGATAAGCAACGTAGACCGATTGAGTTCCAGGTGGGTGATAGGGTTATGTTAAAAGTCTCACCTTGGAAGGGTATCATTCAGTTTAGAAAGCGAGGCAAGTTGAGCCCAAGGTATATAGGACCTTTTCGAATCATTGCTCGAGTAGGAGAGGTGGCATATAGGTTGGAACTACCAGATGAGTTAAGTGGAATTCACCCGACATTCCATGTATCTCATCTACGGAAGTGTTTAGCAGACAAGGATATGGTTGTACCACTGGAAGAAATTGAAGTAGATGAACGACTCAATTATGTGGAACAACCGGTGGCGATCATTGATCGTAAAGAGAAAAGGTTAAGGAATAAAGTGGTTCCTCTTGTGCGTGTACAGTGGAAGCACAGGAAGGGATCCGAGTCTATGTGGGAGAATGAAGAAGAGATGAGGCATTATCCTCATCTGTTTAAGGAATAACAGGTTTCGGGAACGAAACCTATATAAGGGGGGTGGACTTGTAACACCCGGTTATTTTTTTGAGAAGATATGAAGAAGGAATAAAAGTAAAGGAAAAGAAAGAAAATGTAAGTTAACCCAAGTAGAGGGGTTAAAAGTGTCAAAAAGGCAAAATATCAAAAAGTTGGTACAAAAGTGGGCATGCCCGCCCACTCTTGCCTGCACACTTCTTCCATTTTGTTCTAGAGAGGGAGAGAGCAGAAAACTCTTGGAAGATTGTAGAAGAAGAAGGAGAATTCGAAGTTTTTGGTAAGAATTCTTGGTTTTGTGATGTTATAAATAGTTCTAGTCTCGGTAATATGCTTAAAAGTGTTATTGTATGTTCGGGTGTGTATGTGTGTGGGTTTTAGGTGTTAAGCACGACTGAGAAAGCTCAAGAGAAGGGTTCAAACCGAAAGCAGCTAAGGTGAGTTCTAGGACCCCTTTTCTTAACATGGTTTTAACAATTTTGGGTCTAGAAAATGAATGTGTGTATGTTTTTATAAAAATAAGTCTCTACCCGTATGTGTGTGTGAATATGTATGTGGGTGGGTGTATGTTTTGGGTGTAAACAATGTTATGGTTATGACTAAGTATGTATTTTGTTGCTTAGAATGTAAGAACTAAGCTTAGAACATGTTAGATTTGAATTTGGGACTAAAAATAAGTTGATTAGTAAAAGTTAGTTGCTCAAACGTCTGAACAGTAACTCATTCGTCCAACGGTTTAATTTTCTAAGTGTTCCCAACCGCCCAAAAGTCCAAACGTCTGAATAGTACCCAACCACCTAAGTGCCCATGCGTCTAAGTCAGGCCCATGGGGCTGAATAGTGCCCAACCATCTAGATTATTGACCAGATTTTGTAGGCCCAAACGCGTGAATAGTGCCCATGCACCTCAATAGACCCATGCGTCTAAGTGAAAGATGACTAAGTATAAAGCCCGGACGTCTGCATAGTGGCAAAATGTCTGAACAAGGCAGAAACGCCCAAATAGTGCCCATGCGTCTAGACACTTGGAATATTCTGAAATTTCAGGAAAAACATAAAGTCTAGGGTTTGACCAGGATTGACTTATGGGCAATAATTACCCATTATAAGCATGACTATGGAATGTTTTAGGGTTATGGAATGTAGGAATGATGTATGGTATGTAATACGTGTTATCTTTTAATGATGATTAACCGTATTTATATTATGATATAAAATACGTTATATATTATGTTATTACTTTACGTAGTATGAGAATGAATGAAAGAACGTAAAGAATAACATAATGAAAGGAAAGATAACAGTAATGAAAAGTAAAAGGAAATGAACGAAAGAACGGCTTGCAAGCAAAATGAAAGGAGGTGCACGACCATGTTGTCGTTAGCTCAACTGTGATGCGGGTTAGCTACCCCAAAGGATGCACACGGGGTCAATCATTGAGATTGACAAGGCCCTTTGGTATGCCCTAGGTGACTGGATCAGCTTCATGCACAATGTTCGTGGTTTAATTACCACAGGTCCAACATCAGCTTCGTGAACAATGTTCAGGGTAGGACCAATTGGTTTGAATGAATCGGAGAGATGACTTGCCCTAGGTGACTGGATCAGCTTCATGCACAATGTTCATGGTTTAATTACCACAGGTCCAGCATCAGCTTCGTGCACAATGTGCGGGGTATTGTTCATCAATCCTTATGAATATAAAAGAATGACGTAACGTACGAAAGAAAGAAAGAAAGAAAGTAAACAAGTACGAAGGTAAAAGAATGATAATAAGTATGTTACGAAAGAATGAGAACGAAAGTAAGAGAATGTTAACGAAAAGCATGAAATGAAAGCATGCTATGAATATGATGGTGAACAATGAATGTTAAAGAAAGTTAAAAGTAATATTATCTATCTGTACGTATGATGCATGATCGCGTATCAAAGTAAAGAAAGGTTTTAACAAAAGTAAAGTATTTTATTTATAAAACTAGAACTCACTCAGCAACGCTGACTTTTATGTGTTTTCCAGTTGGCAGGTAAAAGTTGCTGAGGATGGCACGGGGCAGCTACTTGGCATTTTTGGGATGGCATCCATTCGTTTAATAATGGCATTTTTGTGATGTAATGCAATTATAATATTTTGTAACTTTAACCGTATTGTATTACTTTGCAAAAGTTGTCATTAATATATATATGAAATGGTTTTAATTAATCTCCGCTGCGATGTTTTAATTAATTGTATGTTTTATGTGCGATGAATGACCAACTGTGAGGTGCCCAGGAACGGGGCCTTACAACTGACATGATTACTATGTTTAAAATTGAGAACAGATTCGAGAAAAGTATACGTTAAATCCTTCTCAAATTAACGAGGAGTTATATGTATTGTCTTCCTTCCTGATAATCGAGTTTCGTATTACACGGGATAAATAGTGAATGGGGTTAAATTTATAGTTAAGTCAAGGGATGATTGCAAGCAAACACAAAATTGTGTAGTAACAGTCCCCGACATTCATAATGATGTTGAAGATGATTATTATGGATATCTCGACGAAGTGATTGAATTGTCATTCATACAAGGTTATCGTGTTATTTTATTTAAATGCACATGGTTTGACACTGCTCGTCATAGAAAACACATCACATTTGAACCACATTTCATAAGCATAGACACTTCCCGGAGTGCTTATAAGGAGGATCCTTTTATATTTGCAAAACAGGTGAAACAAGTATTTTTTATAAATGACCCTTTTAAGCCAAATTCAGATTGGAAAATCATTGAAAGAATAAATCACAGATACCTACGGGATATTCCGGAAGACAAAACTTTAGAAGATTTGTTAGAAGATGTCAACCTTGATCGTGAAGATATTGTAGAAGAAATTGTTGAAAATGTTGATGTTCAGGGTTCCGATGGCACCATAGATGATTTTATAGATGACGAAATAGATGATTCTGGTCATAGTATGGAAGATTTTGGTTTAGAGACAGATTTGGATGATTCAGATACTTATAAGTCTAATGATGAGAATGAGGATGTTGACTCTGATGATGATGATGATAATTTGTAATGGTTAGTTTGATTATTTGTTTTTTCAATTACTAGTCTTCATCAAATAGAGTTTATTTTTGTCTAATAAAGAAATCTATTTTTGTTGTTCCCAGTGGTTTATCGTCATCTAATAAAGTTTGTTCGAAATGTTTAAGGTACTTGAAAATAGGTTATACAAGTATTTACCCAAACAGGTCAAGATAAAGACAAAGACAATAACCTCCTTTGGGCAAAGTAAGTAGTTGATATTATATTGTAGGTAAAGATTAAGTGTTTACTTAGCTTTGTGTTAATTATATAGTTGGGCATATCATAGGTAAAGATTAAGTGCAAACAAAGTTGGAACACATCTTGGATGGGGAAAGCAATTCTTTTGCAAGTCAATGAACTTTGTGAAGCTTAAATTTTATGCTGGGAGTTGAAAATGTTATGCGAATTGATTAATTTTGTTTTGACATGTTTTGTAACATTGATCATTATGTAGTAGTGTTGTTTGGTACAATCATAAATGTTGGGTTACAACATATTATGTGTATATAGTTATATGAAATAATAGATCATTGAATAGGTTTATTTCGTAAGGATAATTCATTTTTAGGGTGCATTATGTCGAAATTTCCTTATAAAGTCTAAGACCATAACTTTTGCTCACTTTTTAAAATAACTATTATAAAAGATAGTTGTTTTATTTATAAAAAAAATATAGATTAATAATTTGTCTTTTATTTTCTTTTACTCAAAAGACATTTAAGACTAAATATCATTCACTAATTTGGTTCCTAATAAGAATATAACTTGGTTATAATCTTTTATTTGATCCTCTTAAACACTAGAAGGTGTTTTAAATTTTGGAAACTAGATCTCAGATATCAGCTTTGAATAATATCAGTTACAGGATTAAATTTTACTTTTTGATTCCTTTCTTAAAATGATATAAATTGAGTCAAAGTATTGGAGACTATATATCAGTCATTAATATTATTGTTATGCAAAAAGTATCCTAAACTGAACATTAGTCCCTAATTCAATTTGCTTTAGACATTAAGAACTGAATTTTAGTCACTAATTTATTCATTTAAATATGAAAATCCGTGTTTATTTTTTGAAACTAAATTTCAGTCCCTACTTATTTCATCTAGAAATCTCTTTAGAAGCTGAATATAAGTTTTGAATAAAATCAATTACAACATGTTTACGACTGATATTCAGTCTTTCATACCTTTCATATAACGATATATATTAACCCAAATAGTTAAAGACTATAAATCAGTTACTAATCCTTTTCTTACCCAACAAACATTTGAGACTGAATAATTGTCCTAAATTCGGTTTGGTTTACCAAAATATTAAGAACTAAATTTTAGTCTCAAATATGTTCCCTCTTTATTAGAGACTAATTATCAGTTACTCATATAATAATGCCAGTTCTTGTTAATCTGGTTATTTATTTGAGACTAAAATTTAGTTACCAAACTTTTTCTCTCCAATAAGTTTGATTATGTATATATATTTGTGACTGAATTTAGTCTTTAACTAGGTTTCAAAGTTTTAGGGACTGATCACCAGTCATTAGAATGAGTCACAAAAAACTTAGTCCCCAATATAATTAGTAACTGATATAGTAGTCCCTGATAGTAAATATCCAGGACTGATAGTTCAGTCTCAAATAACTTAGTCTTTAATGATCACTTTTCTGGTAGTGAAGGGAAGAAGATGCTTCATCTCAACGCCATCGTCTGTCCTCCAACGTATGTCCGCCACTATCGCACTACCACTGTTTGGCCGCCACCGTCCCACCACCACTGTCTCACCGCCACCGTCACGCCTTTGCCGTCATACCATCACCGCTGCTACAACATACCATTAGTGCTCATGTAAGGCCCCGTTCCCAGGCACCTCACAGTTGGTCATTCACAGCACTATAGATACATACTAGTATACATTTCATAAAATAATGCAGCGGAATTAATTTAAATAAAAGCCATTCATTTCATTAATAACACTGTTGCTAAACAATACACCCTGGTTTAGTCAGTTTACAAAAGAATAGTTTAACTGCATTACGAAACAACAGTGACTTCTCTTAAGAATGGATGTCAGTCTTTCCCTGCCGAGTAGCTTCGCCCTCGTGCCATCCTCAGCAATAATTACCTGCCAACTGAAAATGTATAAAAGTTAGCATTGCTGAGTGAGCTCTAGTTTTATACATAATAAAATACTTTCTATATGTTGTATATGAAAATACTCTTTTCTGTAAATCACAACTCTGTACTGTGTATGCGAGCACGCATTAACTGTATGAACAAATACTGTTTGTTCTCTGTACTGTATGCCTTGTCTGTAACTTTTTAACTTTATGTTTCAGTGTCTATGTGGACCAGTGCGCAATGCCCCAACTATGTACGCGATGGAAAAACGGGTGATAGGCCATCTATATCCCTCAAAAGGGTCAACTGTATCCCTAGAAAGGGCTATGTGTATCCACCCGAAAGGTTCAACTGTATCCCTTGAAAGGGCTATGTGTATCCCCCACGAAAGGGTCAACTGTATCCCTCGAAAGGGCTATGTGTATCCCCCCGAAAGGGTCAACTGTATCCCTCGAAAGGGCTATGTGTACTATGTACAAGGCCGACCCAATCACCCAGGGCACGCTACAAAGGTCCTGCCAATCTTAATTGATTGACCCTGTGTGCATAAAGTGTAGCTAACCCGCAACACAGTTGAGCTAACGACAACACGGTCGTGTCCCTCCTATGTGCTTGCAAGACTTATTAACATTTTATTAATGTTCCTCTTCTTTGCTTTATTGCTCTTTCACTTTATTATTACGATATACTTTACGTTACGATAATAACATACCACGTAAAGTCACATACTATAAGTAATAATAGTAATAGCAATAACTATATTAAGGAACAATCATAATTAATCATATCATGTATGAAACATCATCATTAATAAGCTCTAAGTCAACCTCGGTCAAAACCCTAAGGCACAGACTCCCAGAAAATTCTGTAAAATTTCTAAGTGTTTGGGCGCATGAGCCCTGTTTGGGCGCATGAGCCCTATTCAGACTTTCCATCACTATGTAGGCTCACCAGCCTACACTTAGAAATATTTTCACTTTAGGCGTATAAGCTATTCAGGCGCATGAGCACTGTTTAGGCTCATTACCCTGTACTTAGTTTTCTAAGTCATTATTTTAGGCACAAGAGCACTGTTTAGGCTCACAAGGATACTATTGAGGTATATCATCCCATACTTAGGCTTTCAAGCCTATTTTTCAGGCGTAAGAGCCCTGTTTGAGCTCATCACCTTATACTTAACTTTTCTAAGTCATTTTCAGACACATGAGCACTATTGAGGCTCATGAGTCATAGGCGTATTAGGTACTATTTGGGCTCATGAGAACTATTTAGACTCATGTTCCTACTTAGAACATTTCTAAGGCAAATTTTGGGCGTATGAGTACTGTCTAGGCTCATCAACCTTCTGTCCAACTTATTACCATGACATTTTCAAACCCAAACTGATGACTAGTGTAGGTTGGACTCACCGGCCTGTCGGTGTTTTTGCCTTTAATTTGTATTTTGTATTTTGTTTTGTTTATGTTCTAGAGAATCTACGGGCGAACCTATAGGTTCGCCCGGAACTCAGTGTATAGACTCATGTAGGTAGTCGCCGGGCGAACCTGATTGGGTGCCCGGCGAAGCTATGATTTTGATTTGATAGATTCGCTATCCAGCGAATCTATCAGCGAATCTAAGTTCTGCTATATATTGTAAAGTTCTCTCATTCTAATGGAAGTTTTTGCCATTTTGTTAAAAAAAATAATAAAACTAAAATAAAATGAAACAGAGTAAAATAAAATAAAATAAAATAAAAAATAAAGTTAAAATAAAAATAAAAATAAAAATAAAAATAAAAATAAAAATAAAAATGAAATTAAAATAATAATAATAAAAAAATTTGCCTGTTGAATACCTTATTGTCCCATGATATCAGACCTTGCAAAAACAAATCAAGACTAAAGATAAAATAAGAATAGAATTAAAATAAAGTAGAAAGAGCATATAATGTCATCTTTTTCTCGAAGTTTTTCAGAGGGGTCATGACTTAGCGAGATTGCTGATATGTTTGTCCTCTTAAACCCATTCCTGTTCATTTCAACTTGTGATCTGCAACTGTTTATCATGTTCTGTGTTGTCATAGAAACTCAGCAACTTGGTCCCCACGGATATTTGATAAAGAATTGGTCTTGTCCTCACAGTATTGATTATGATCATTGATTTGCCTAATCACTATACTAAATCTACTAAATGCAACCACAAAGACATGCATAATATACATATGGGACACAATAATGTACATATGCAGACACACATAAATGCAAAGTATACACATGAGACGCAAGCAAAAACCTATAACAAATAGATGAGAGCTTCAGGTCAATGCCACCTCATAGCAGAGAAGATCATCTAGGCGTGTTGATGAGAGCTTCAGGTCAATGCCACCGCATAGCAAAGAAGATCATCACTCCAGGTCAATGCTTTCACATAGCAGAGGAGATAAACACACATCTTTTTCATAACTAACGAGAATGTATATGCAAATAAGAGCAATGATGATTATTCAATGTTTGACTTAGAGGGCATTATCACCGAGTCACCATCCAAGTGGGAAACACCATAAGCTTCACATCGATAACCAAATCTGTAAGAAAATGTGTATGCAAGAAAGATCTATGAAAGTTATTCATTGTTTGACTTAGAGGGCATTATCACCGAGTCACCATCCCAGTGGGAAACACCATAAGCTTCACATCAATAACCAAATCTTAAAAGTGAACTCAGTACAGGAGCAAGACATCAATTAGCAACTCTAAACCAAATATTAGACAAGACTTGTATCTTTGTGCAGACCAAAATATCATGAGGATACTCCTTATTACTGAGTTATGATCTTTAATTTTGCTGCAAGATCACTTGTTTACTTTGAATTTGGGATGAGTCTATCATGCATATCCCAGCATAAGTTGTTTCCCTTTTTCCGACTTCATTTTCTTGAATCCCTGAGATCATAAAAAAATTGAAAATTATTATCAGCATAAATCTCCCCCGAAATTTTCATTTGATAGCTCACTTAAAAGAAAATTTCTTAACAACGAAAGTAAAGGAAAATGAAGAATAAAAAGAAAGATATATGGGACACAAGGATTCTCTAAGCAGAAAAACAGACAAGACCATAAAGGAAAATATGTACATATTTACATTTTAAACAGTTTTTTTCCTTGAAAAGGTTTTCAGAAGGATATTAATCCTAGCATGGAGATCAGTTCATAAAAACATGGTTTGTCAAAAGTTTTAGTGAAAAGATCTGCTTTTTGCTTCCTTGTCTCAATAGGAATAATATCGATGAACCCCTTTTCCTGTGCATCACGGATGGCATGAATTCTTGTTTCGATATGCTTGGTTCGAGTGTGATGAATAGGATTCTTGGCAATTCCAACAGCGGCTTCATTGTCACAGAAGATTGGAGTGTGAAGAAAGTTGATGCCATAATCCATCATTTGGTGTTGAATCCAGAGCACAGTAGCACATGGCGAAGGTGATATCTGGACGGCTTGCAGTCAGATACATGAGAGATCCGATCATCGATCGATATCGATGAGCATCCACGGACTTCCCATTATCATCGGGAGACAAGCATGTCTGAGCAGTAAAGGGAGTAAGTTCTGGCTTTGAATCATCCATGCCAAACTTTGTGATAATTTCCTTGATGTACTTCTCCTGGTGAATAAGAATACCTTCTGGTTTCTGTTCTACCTGCAAACCTAAGAAGAAGCACATCTCCCCCATCATGCTCATTTCAAAGCGATCCTTCATCACTTCTTCAAATTCTTTACACAGCTTTTCATTTGTTGATCCAAAGATTATATCGTCTACATACACTTGAACAATCAGCAGCTCACCATCAACCTCCTTCTTGAATAGTGTCATATCTATAGTCCCACGACAGAAACCTTTGCTGAGTAGATACTGTGTCAAGGTTTCATACCAGATGCGGGGAGCTTGATGTAACCCATACAAGGACTTGTCTAGCTTGTATACTTTATCTGGAAAATCTGGATCCTTGAAACCTGGTGGCTGACATACATAGATCTCCTCATCAATGTCTCCATATAGAAATGCACATTTTACATCCATTTGAAAAACTTTAAAGTTCTTGTTAGCTGCATGTGCAAGAAAAATTCTGATTGCTTCGATCCGAGCAACTGGAGCAAACACTTCAGTGTAGTCTATCCCCTCCTCCTGAGCAAAACCTTGAACAACCAATCTGGCTTTGTTTCTGACAATAACACCATGATCATCTGGTTTATTCCGGAATACCCACTTGGTACCAATGGGACATTTGTTTGGAGGAAGATCAACTAACTCCCAAACTTTCAACTTTCTGAACTGCTGCAGCTCAGATTGCATGGAATCCACCCAACTTGGATCTTCAAGTGCCTGTTTGTAATTCTTTGGAACAATCTGAGATAGAAAAGCTGCATGAAGGCACTCATTTATCAATCCACTCTGACTCCGAGTCCTCACTCCGTCTGTAATAGATCCAATGATGTAGTCGTGAGGATGATCTTTTAAGGTTTTAAAGTTTGTGTTAAGCAATGAAGGGTCATGTTGAGATATTGATGTGGAAGTGGATGGTTGTACGGGAGGAGATGAATTTGTGGGAATTGGATCAATAGAAGGATTTTGAATGGATGAAGTTGTGGATGGAATGGTAGATGAGATGGTAGGATTAGATGAAGATGGTTGAGATGATGGATCAGATGATGGAGGTGGTGGTGGAGGTGGTGAAGATGGGATATCAAATGAATTGGGAGGTAATGAGGTGGTAGCAGACGGTTGCAGTGGTGGTGGAATCAGATTCACAGAAGAGTGAGGAATGACGTCATCGTCATCAGGAATTGGCAAATTGAATGATTTAAAGACAGTGGTAGAATCATAAAACCATGTAGGCTCACATCCAATGCTTGTTGAGTTAGATTCTTGCCAATCAACATAGTAGGACTCTTGCACGATCCGCATTCGTTTGTTGTACACACGATACGCCTTTTGTGTTTCTGAGTACCCAACAAAAAAGCATTTATCAGAAACAGCACCAAACTTCGTTTTCTGGTCTTGGGTATTTAACAGAGTACAAGAGCAACCGAAAGGCCGCAGAAAATCAATAAGAGGTTTAGTTCCTCTGAACAACTGGTATGATGTCTTCATCTTGCTCTTGACAATCAATACCCGGTTAAGAACATAAGCTGCACAGTTAACTGCCTCAGCCCAAAAAATAATCGGAAGCTTTGACTCGATCAACATCGTTCTAGCTGCTTCAATTAGTGTTCTGTTCTTACGTTCAGCAACACCATTTTGTTGAGGTGTTCTAGCAGCACTGAACTGTCTGAGAATACCCCTTTGCTCACAGAATGAATTGAAGATGTGGTTTCTGAACTCTGAGTCATTGTCGCTCCTGATGGCTTGAATCCTCCTTTTCCCAAGAACTTCAATTAGTGGAATCAGTTTCATCAATTCCTCAGCAGTCTCACTTTTGTTAGACAGAAATCTCACCCAAGAGTACCTGGAATAATCATCTGTCATAACAAGACAATAAGATTTCTTAGCAATTGATTTAACACTAATAGGGCCAAATAAGTCGGTATGTAACAATTCAAGGGGATGAGAAATTGAATTTTGAAGTTTAAGTTTATGTGGCTTTTTATGCTGTTTTCCTTTTGCACAAGCCATGCATTTTTCTACCACAGAATAGTCTTTTAGTGGTAGTCCCCTTACCAAATTGTTTTTAACTTACTTATTTATCAGTTTAAAATTAATATGCCCTAATCTTTTATGCCACTGAAAGGATTCATGGGAAGAAGCTTTTGATAAAAGACAGGTCACAGTGGAAGATGATTCTTGTGATCCCATATTTAACACATAGGTATCATTTCTCCTTGGAGCTCGCATGATCACCATCTCTTCAGGGATAGAAAACTCTGGTTTCAGGAACAGACATTCATTGGCGAGGAACATCACGGGAATATCTTTATCACAGATTTGTGATACACTGAGAAGATTGAAAGCCAATTCTGGAACATAGTTGACTTTTTCCAAAGTAAGGGATCCATTTGAGACATCTCCTTGGCCAATCATTTTCCCACCTTTCTTGTCTCCAGCAAAAGCAACATAGCCACCGTCAATGATTCTAAAATTTGTCAGGAGGTCCTTCAACCCAGTCATATGCCGGGAGCATCCACTATCTACATGCAAATAACTATTTACAGCGACCGCGGAATGTTCCTGACATATGAAAAAAAATAATATGGTTAGACTTTGGAAATTGGGACCCAAGTCTTAGTGAACTTAGGTCTTGGAGGAACGGATCTTCTGCAAAAGAAATCATTCACAAAATTTGTCAATTTATTTCCAAGAGATTTAGATTGTATATTACTATCACCTGATACAGGACATTGCTTAATTAAGTGATCATCCTTTCCACATCTAAAACAATGCGATCTCAACCTTGATTTGGAACAATTTGATGAAGAAATTCTATCAATAGATATTTCTTCATCACATTCAGACAATCTTGAATCTGAATCACTGTTCAAGTCATATGACTCGTTTGACTTTCCTATCGTAACTTCCTCTTTAACTGAATTTTGTTCAATTTTATCTTTGTTATTTTCAGAGGAAGAACTTACTGGTGTAAAAGATATTCCTTTATCTTTTGGTTTAGAAATCCTTATTGGTGTAAAAGATGGGATTGGATGAGAGAAGAATTTGTTAAAGCAATTAGTTTTTGTTTCACTTTCAGAGACATGACCTGAAAGTTGAGATTCATCATTCATACACACATTAGCATCAGACATGGAATTTAAAACATTCAAATCATCACACGAGTCTGAAACAGAATGTCCTAAGTTACTATTACATGCCCCAGAGTTAGACTCCAAAATAGTTCCACCAGACGCAAAATGATTACTTAATCTAATGTCTACAAAAGACTTCTTGGAATTAAAACTATGACTACTAGAGCTCCCAAGACCAACACTACCACCATAGTCATATCCTTCTCGCCACTCCTTAGAATTATTGCCTTCTAAACCTGCAACAGAGCTGTTAGTATCATTCTGTATAATCTCTTGTATCAACTCATTTGAAGGATGAGGAGTAGGTATAGGAGAATAACAGAAAGTATTAGGTGGAGGATATACCAATGCATCATTTTCATTACCCAAACCCGTCTTGATTCTTACCCCCCTTTGTTTTTTGCATAATTCCTCCCTTTTCATGCTTGAGAGTGACCACTGTTCTAATTTATTTTTATGTTTTCTGACTTCACATTCGGCAAGTGTGACTTGTTCAGTTAAATAGTTAACTTCACAGTTCTTTTCCAAAAGTGTTCTTTTTAAGTGTTCATTTTCTTTCAAAGCTTCTCTTAATTTAACAAAATATTTTGACTCATTTTGTTTAAGCTCTTTATTGGTTTTCTTTAGTTCATTTTCATTCATTATAAGCAACCTATTAGCTTTATATATACCAACCAAACGAATTTTGCATGCAGATGAACATATGTCTTCTACAATTTCATAAGGAAGACCCATTACCAGTTTTTCTGCTGCTAGAGCCCGATCACATTGGCAATAAGGAGTGTTCCTCTTGTATTCCTCCACAGCTTCATTCTTGGCTTCTTCAATCATTGACTTCAGTTTCAGCTCCTCGTTCTCACTAGCTTCCCTTGCAGCAGATTCACACTCCAGACTAACCTCTTCCTTACCAACTTCACACACCAAACCAGTTTGAACAATCTCTTCTTTAACCACAGCTTTCTGAACCACATCAACACCCTCCTTAACTTTTTGAGTGGCTTCAGACCCAATAGATTCACCATTGCTTTCAACTTCATTATCAGCTTCACCATAGAACTCCTTGAAAGGATCAAAACTGTCAATGTCCACATCATCAAGAGCATGTTCCTCCACTATTTCAGCAATCAGGGCATGGTTGATTTCCTCCTTTGACTCCTTAATTTCTGCACTCCAATCAAAGTTGGTCAACAGAGCAGTTTCTTTCTTAGGCTTAGCTTCTTCAACTTTATCAATGACTGGGATGGTTCTTGAGTTTCCAGAATTAACAGGTTCATTGACAATGGGAGACGGACACTCTCTTTTGAAATGACCAAGCTGCTTACAATTGAAACATCTGAGCTTTGACTTGTCATATCCAAGAGCATTGTTCTGACTCTGGTTTCCAAAATTTTTTCTGCCAGTTCTTTCCATGAATCTCCTGGCACGAAGAGTAAGCGTAGCCATTTGCCATTGAATGTCAGTTTCTTCAAGGTCGTCAGGATCAACCTGATACATATCTTCCACTGTCATACCACGTCCCTTCAATTCTCCAGCCACCAAAGCCTCATAACTATGCACAAATAACCCAACCAAAGCCATAGTATCGTGTGAAATTTGAGTAGAAATTAAGGCATTTGAACTTGACCCAGCATCCTTGGAGCCACTTCCAGAGTTTACAATTTTACCATACACAGAGTTAACAAATCCACCATTACCAGATGAACCTCCACAAGCTGCACCATAGTAATGAGAGTTTGCAGCAGATGAGATCAGTGCAGTATTCTGAGGAGTGACGTTGGGAGACATCATGGTCTGATTGTACTCTCTTCTCTTCACATCAAGATCAAATGATTTCAATTTGTTGATTACATCCATCAACTTGTAATCAGCAAAGTTCCTTTCTTGCTTGAGCATTTTAATTTGCAGACTCCACTGAGCAGGAAGAGAGTCTAACAGTTTACTCACTTGCTCATGATTGCCAAGCTGTTCATCATACTTCTTCAGGGTGCTTGAAACTGACAAAAAACGGTTTGCTATATCAGTAAGTGACTCATGCTTATATCCCACGAATGAGTTAAACTCCTTCTGAGCCTGAGCTTTCTTGTCTTTCTTCAGATCTTCGTTCCCGTCATAAAACTCGCATAAAGCATCATACAATGCCTTAGCTGTAGTGTGCTCAGCAAACCTGTTATAAATATCCTGATGCAGACACAGGATCAAAGTGCCAAGAGCTTTCTTGTCACGATCGAGCAACTTGATGTCAATCTCAGTATAAGTGCTACGATCCTGATTTGGTGAAGTTACAGATCCGACAGTTGTTGTTGGTAGGTGAGGTCCATTAGTGATGGACTCCCACTGACCATGATCAGTGTAGAAGAAGAAGGCTTTCAAGCACCGTTTCCAATCCTCAAAATTCTCACCATTGACAAGCCTCGGTGGCCTGTTCGGTTGAACACATTCCATATCAGTCATGTTCACAATTGAAGAAGACATGATAAAGTCAGAAATTTGATTCGCTGATGAAGGATATAAATTCGCTCGTAAGTTCGCTCGGTGAACCTATAGGTTCGCTTGGCAGACAACCGATAGCTTCGCTCGGCAGTGTGCACGAGATAATAGATTCGCTGAGCAAGTTCGCTCGGCAGAATTGGAACTTTCATTCAAAAATAAATTCAGCAGCAACTTCGCTTGGTTGTCAACCAAGAGTAGTGAACTTTTGTTCAAAAAGGCTAAATTCGCGGACCAAAAGTTAAGCAAAGGTTGAGATGCACTTTTCTTTAGGTTCGCTGGATGAGCAATTAGATTCGTTGAATGAATCTACAAGTTCGCTGGGTTACGAAACAGCCTTTTCCAGCAAGAAATCGACCCAACTCTCTCAAAACATAACCAATTGAAGAACGGTTTATTTCTATAGCTTTCTAATGCCAAAAACTACAATCCCCAAGCGATGTATATATCAGAAACACGATGAACAATCTCGAAATGGGTCAAAAGAGTTTTTGCCTCCTAAAACCCCAAAAACAACACAAAGATCAAACAATCAAGAGCACTATGGCTCTGATACCATATTGTTGGTCCAACATGATCGATTCAATAGTGCAAATGATCACAAACACACACATATCCCACTGAAATTCATTGAACTATGAGTGATTCTTGCTAAACAACCAAAGTAAAGATCAAATAAGTATAAATAGAGGATATAAAGCTACAATGATGAACAAATAAGCTCCTAGCACCTCTAACCGTCACACACACACTTTAGGGTTTGAACAAAATGGCAAAAACTTCCATTAGAATGAGAGAACTTTACAATATATAGCAGAACTTAGATTCGCTGATAGATTCGCTGGATAGCGAATCTATCAGATCAAAATCATAGCTTCGCCGGGCACCCAATCAGGTTCGCCCGGCGACTACCTACATGAGTCTATACACTGAGTTCTGGGTGAACCTATAGGTTCGCCCGTAGATTCGCTAGAACATAAACAAAACAAAATACAAAATACAAATTAAAGACAAAAACACCGACAGGCCGGTGAGTCCAACCTACACTAGTCATCAATACTCCCCTAGGTTGGAACTCACCTAGAGGGATCTTCTCAATCAACTCCATCCACATCAACTTCGGCTTCAAAGTTCTCTATGATCTCAGGGATTCAAGAAAATGAAGTCGGAAAAAGGGAAACAACTTATGCTGGGATATGCATGATAGACTCATCCCAAATTCAAAGTAAACAAGTGATCTTGCAGCAAAATTAAAAATCATAACTCAGTAATAAGGAGTATCCTCATGATATTTTGGTCTGCACAAAGATACAAGTCTTGTCTAATATTTGGTTGAGAGTTGCTAATTGATGTCTTGCTCCTGTACTGAGTTCACTTTTAGAATTTGGTTATTGATGTGAAGCTTATGGTGTTTTCCACTGGGATGGTGACTCGGTGATAATGCCCTCTAAGTCAAACAATGAATAACTTTCATAGATCTTTCTTGCATACACATTTTCTTACAGATTTGGTTATCGATGTGAAGCTTATGGTGTTTCCCACTGGGATGATGACTCGGTGATAATGCCCTCTAAGTCAAACATTGAATAATCATCATTGCTCTTATTTGCATATACATTCTCGTTAGTTATGAAAAAGATGTGTGTTTTTCTCCTCTGCTATGCGAAAGCATTGACCTGGAGTGATGATCTTCTTTGCTATGCGGTGGCATTGACCTGACGCTCTCATCAACACGCCTAGATGATCTTCTCTGCTATGTGGTGGCATTGACCTGAAGCTCTCATCTATTTGTTATAGGTTTTTGCTTGCGTCTCATGTGTATACTTTGCATTTATGTGTGTCTGCATCTGTACATTATTGTGTCCCATATGTATATTATGCATGTCTTTGTGGTTGTATTTAGTAGATTTAGTATAGTGATTAGGCAAATCGATGATCATACTCAATACTGTGAGGACAAGACCAGTTCTTTATCAAATATCCATGGGGACCAAGTTGCTGAGTTTCTAAGACAACACAGAACATGATAAACAGTTGCAGATCACAAGTTGAAATGAACGGGAATGGGTTTAAGAGGACAAACATATCAGCAATCTCGCTAAGTCATGACCCCTCTGAAAAACTTCGAGAAAAAGATGACATTATATGCTCTTTCTACTTTATTTTAATTCTATTCTTATTTTATCTTTAGTCTTGATTTGTTTTTGCAAGGTCTGATATCATGGGACAATAAGGTATTCAACAGGCAAATTTTTTATTATTATTATTATTTTAATTTCATTTTTATTTTAATTTTAATTTTTATTTTTATTTTAACTTTATTTTATTTTATTTTATTTTATTTTATTTTACTCTGTTTCATTTTATTTTAGTTTTATTATTATTTTTTTTCTTCTTCTTTCAGCGAATCTACTAGCGAACCTATAGGTTCGCCCGACACTGATCGTTGGTGATGTCAGTCTTTTAACTTTGTGTTGCCGGGCGAATCTATAGATTCGAGGCCAGCGAATCTAAGGCCTATATAAGCAGTTCATAGGTTCGTGCAGCTCTTCATTCGCTGCACTGTGCACTGTGAACTGCTTATACCTAAAACCCTAGATTCGTTTGATAGCCTCACCTTTGACTAAATTGACCCGCAAGGACGTGAAGTTCGTGTGGGGTCGAGAGCAGGAGAGTGCCTTTGAGGAGTTGAAGACGAGACTAACACAAGCTCCTATCTTAACATTGCCCGAGGGGAGTGAAGACTTAGTGGTATATTCGGATGCATCCTACTCTGGGCTAGGTTGCGTGTTGATGCAACGAAGAAGGGTAATAGCTTATGCATCTCGACAACTGAAAACCCACGAAGTCAACTATCCCACACACGATCTAGAATTAGCCGCGGTGGTTTTCGCATTAAAGATTTGGCGGCACTATCTATACGGGACTAAGTGCACCATCTTCACAGACCACAAAAGCTTAAAGTACTTTTTCGAGCAGAAAGATTTAAACATGAGGCAGAGGCGATGGTTGGAGCTCGTCAAGGATTACGATTACGAAATCCATTACCATCCGGGCAAGGCCAACGTTGTGGCAGATGCCCTTAGCCGAAAAGAAAGGCCCGAGCCGATCCGGGTGAAGGCTTATCAGCTAATTATGACCTCTGATGTGATGACACAGGTTAAGGAGTTTCAAGATGAGGCTTTTAAAGAAGATCGTCTTAACTCCAAAAGGATGCGAGGTCTAGTTTCGGAATTGGGTGAGAACACTCTCGGTGTTAAGACCTGATAAGGGCGAATGTGGATTCCTTGATACCGGAATCTACGTGGAAAGATTATGGACGAGGCCCATAAAACTCAATACTCCATTCATCCCGGTGCTACCAAAATGTACCACGATATGAAGAAAGATTACTGGTGGCCAGGCATGAAACGCGATGTGGCGGAGTACGTGAGTAAGTGCCTTACTTGCCTACAAGTGAAGACGGAACACCAGAAACCGTACGGGAAGATCCAACCGTTGGATATACCCGCATGGAAGTGGGAGCATACAACCGTGGACTTCATTACTAAGCTGCCTCGCACGTCGAGAGGATGTGATACTATTTGGGTGATTGTCGACCGACTAACAAAGAGTGCTCACTTCCTACCGATCCACGAGACGTATTCATCCGAAAGATTGGCGGATCTATTCATCTAGGAGATTGTGGCCCGTCATGGTGTGCCGGTGTCCATTGTGTCAGATCGTGACACCCGGTTTACATTGAAGTTTTGGAGGAGATTCCATGATGCAATGGGGACGAGGCTACACGTTAGTACAGCCTATCATCCTCAGACGGACGGTCAGTCTGAGAGGACGATAAAGACGCTCGAGGATATGCTTCGAGCATGCGTGATCGATTTTGGAGGAAGTTGGGATGATAACTTGCCATTAGCAGAATTCTCATACAACAACAGTTATCATGCCAGTATTGGCATGCCACCCTACGATATGCTATACAGTAGGAGATGTAGGACGCCCGTGTGTTGGGGAGACATTGGGCAGAAAGAGTTAGGAGGTATTGAGGTGATCGAAGCTACAACTGAGAAGTTGGAGAAGATCAAAGCCTTCATGATGGCGGCGAAAGATAGACAAAAGTCGTATGCTGACAAGAGGCAAAGACCAATAGAGTTCAAGGTTGGAGACCGAGTCATGTTGAAGGTCTCACCTTGGAAAGGAATTATTCGATTCAGAAAAAGAGGTAAGCTAAGCCCGAGATATATAGGACCTTTCCGAATCATCGCACGAGTAGGAGAGGTAGCCTATCGACTTGAACTACCAGATAAGTTAAGTGGAATTCATCCCACGTTCCATGTATCTCATCTGAGAAAGTGCTTAGCTGATGAAGATATGATTGTTCCACTTGAGGATATCGAAGTAGACGAACGGCTCAATTACGTGGAGCAACCAGTGGCAATCATTGATCGTAAAGAAAAGAAGTTAAGGAATAAAGTGGTTCCTCTTGTGCGTGTACAGTGGAAGCACAGGAAGGGATCTGAATCCACATAGGAGACTAAGGAAGAGATGAGGCAGCACTATCCTCATCTGTTTGAGGAATAACAAGTTTTGGGGATGAAACCTATATAAGGGGGGTGGACTTGTAACACCCGTATTTTCTTTTTAAAGAAATAAAAGAATAAAAGAGAAAGAAAAAGGAAGAAATGAAAGTCAACTTAAAGTTGAGGGGTTAAAAGTGCCAAAAGGACAACGAGAACAAAAGTTGGTGAATAAAGGGGCATGGCCGCCCATTTGGCCTGTCAAAATGCTCTCATTCGGTTTTTAGAAAGAGAAACAGTAGAGACTTCGATTTTTAGAGAGAGAAAGAAGAATTCGAATTCAATGTAAGAATTAGTGTTTTTAAGTTGTGTTTTGGCTAAGAAACCGAGAATGCATGTTCTTATGTGTGTGTTTTTGTGTTCGGGTGTGTTCATTGGGTTTTATAGGTGTTGAACTTGTAGCAAACGGGTTTTTGAAGAAGTCATACCCGAGAGACTGCTAAGGTGAGTTCTAGACCCCGGTTTTTACTTGCTTGAAACTCTTTTGGGACTGAAAATGTATTTAACGATTTTTATTATGTTTATCTTTTGATACCCGTATGTATTTTGGCATGCTTGATGATGTTTATTAGATGTATATATGTAGTTCATGCTTAGAAGGACCATGTTAAGCTTAGAACAATTAGGCTTGACGTTTGTGTTGGTCCAACATGATCGATTCAACAGTGCAAATGATCACAAACACACACATATCCCACTGAAATTCATTGAACTATGAGTGATTCTTGCTAAACAACCAAAGTAAAGATCAAATAAGTATAAATAGAGGATATAAAGCTACAATGATGAACAAATAAGCTCCTAGCACCTCTAGCCGTCACACACACACTTTAGGGTTTGAACAAAACGGCAAAAACTTCCATTAGAATGAGAGAACTTTACAATATATAGCAGAACTTAGATTCGCTGGATAGCGAATCTATCAGATCAAAATCATAGCTTCGCCGGGCACCCAATCAGGTTCGCCCGACGACTACCTACATGAGTCTATACACTGAATTCCGGGTGAACCTATAGGTTCGCCCGTAGATTTGCTAGAACATAAACAAAACAAAATACAAAATACAAATTAAAGACAAAAACACCGACAGGCCAGTGAGTCCAACCT
Organism: Flaveria linearis; assembly: GCA_024085815.1. Lineage (NCBI taxonomy): Eukaryota > Viridiplantae > Streptophyta > Magnoliopsida > Asterales > Asteraceae > Flaveria > Flaveria linearis. The sequence goes on along the minus strand of CM044001.1, from coordinate 62,889,890 downwards.
ACACTAGTCATCAATACTCCCCCTAGGTTGGACCTCACCTAGAGGGGTCTTCTCAATCAGCTCCATCCATATCAACTTCGGCTTCAAAGTTCTCTATGAAAGCTCCTGCCCTCAACCTAATCCCGGCCAATGGATTTGTAACATTTTCAGATCCTGTCTCATCAGATTCAATATCAACAATGAAGTTCTTAGCAAACCCAGCTTCACTTACTTCTTGAACTGGAGAGTCTACAACTACAACCTCCTCCTGATCTTGCATAATTTGATCCTCAATATTAGCTCCAGACCTACTGGCTTCTCGATCAAACCTCTTCTCAATTGTACTATCCATCTGCCTAGCCAGATCATCCATGTCCATCCTGAAATCATCATCTTTCCTTACCTTCTCCACAACCTCCTCTATCTCAGCTCTAATTCCCTGGGCTTTGTTGGCAACTATGACAAACAGATTTGCTTCAGCCTTTGTTTCCTTTCCTGCTCCATGATGAATCACATTCTCACACAATACTTTCAAATCTTCATCACAGAAAGAGAAAACTGAGAAAGTCAAAGAAAAGAAGGTTGATGAAGCTGATGAATTTAGAAAGCAAGAACAGGTCGACAAGAGGGAGTTTTTGTTGGAAGTAAATGAAGAAAGGAAGAAGGAAGAAAGTGAAGTTAAGAAGCAAAGCAAGAAAGTAATGGAATTGGAGGAGGAAGAAAAGAAAAAGAATACCCCAGTTTGTTAGTGCGAAAAGGCCCTAGCTGCCGAAAAAGTGGTTATGGGCCATCCTTATGAGGTAGTTTAAGATATGTGTTCTCATCCATGGAAAATTAGATTATTTGGAGTTTATAAAGCTAATAGGTTGTTATTAGACAATGAAAATTAATTAAAACAAATAAATAAGGAACTTAAAACGAATGAGTCTAAATATTTTATCAAATTAAATGAAGCTTTAAAAGAAAATGAGCATTTAAAAAGAAATCTTTTAAAAAGAAATGTCAAAATAAATTCTTTAAGTGAGCTGTAGCTTTGGTTGAGTTTGAAACCAGCAAATTAAAAACCAAGCTTGAAAAAATGGACAATTTTAGGGATGAAACATGATGATCTTTGCAAGAAGCAACGGGGGGCTAGAATTAAGACAGGGTTGGGATATGATGAAACCACTCATGTTTATCCTCCTCCAAGAACTTATTGTTATTCACCTATGCCGATACCTCATCCAATAAATGAATTGATTCAGAATGATACTAACAGTTTGTATGCAGGTTTAGAAGGAGTGAATCATAAGAAGATTCGAGAGGATTATGGTTATGGTAGCAGTAGTAGTTTGGTCAGTTCTAGTTATAGTTTTTGTGATTCCAAAAAATCTTTGAAAGACACTAACTTAAGCAGTGTTGTATCCCAGCAGTTAGTTTTAGACAATGGCTTATGTAGTTCTAGTTTTAGTCCATCTCATTCATCGTCAGATGTTTCTAAATCAAATACCATGTTATCAATGCTTGTGTTAATGAAAATGATGCATGTTCAAATAAAGCTTCAATCAGACTTCCAGACTCAAATTGTTTTGAAAAGTTCATCTCTCATCCTATTCCATCTTTTACACCAATTTGGATTTCTAAACCGAAAGAAACAGAAACATCTTCCTCAGAGGTTAAAATTATTAATGTAAACGGATCAGAATCTATCAAATTTATGGTCTTGAAAGAAAATTTAAAAGAATCATTTTATACATGTAGCAATTCTAATTCACATGTGACTGAATCTGAGGAAGATAGAGTAGTTGATCAAACTCCTGTTTCTAACTGTAAAAAGAAAGGTTAGAAATCAAATTGCAATAAATGTGGGAAAGATGATCATGTAATCAAACAATGTCCAAAATACGTTAATAGAAATGTACATAATAGTTCTTTGGGGAGTGGATTAAATCAATTAGTAAATAAAAACTTGGGTCCCTATTTCTAAAGGCTAACAATCCTTTTGGTCTAATGCCAGGATCGTTCAAGAAAAGCTATCAATAGCTTATGGCATGTTGATAGAGGATGTTCCAGGCATATGACCGGGTTGAAGGACCTTCTCACCAATTATAGGATAATAAATGGAGGATATGTTGCTTTTGCTGGAGACAAGAAAGGCGGAAAGATGATTGGTCAAGTAGAAGTCTCAAATGGTTCATTGACCCTGGAGAAAGTGAACTATGTTCCAGAACTGGAATTCAACTTGTTGAGTGCATCACAAATATGTGATAAAGACATTCTAGTATTGTTTATGTCAAATGAATGCTTGTTCTTGAAACCTGAGTTCACTGTTCTAGAGGAATTAGTAATCATGCGAGCTCCAAGACGGAATGATACATACTTGCTAGATATGGGATCAATAGAATCCACCTCGACTGTGACATGTCTCCTGTCAAAGGCTTCATCATCCGAATCCTTCTTGTGGCATAGACGACTAAGAAATGTTAACTTTAAAAACATAAATAAGTTGGTTAAGAACAATCTTGTCAGGGGGTACCACTTAAATATTTTTCAATGGTAGAAAAATACATGGCTTGTGCTCAAGGAAAGTAGCACAAAAGGCCACACAAGCTTAAGCTTGAAAATACAATTTCAAAACCCCTTCAATTGTTACATATTGACTTATTTGGTCCTATTAGTGTTAAATATGTCACTAAGAAGTCTTACTGTTTGGCTATTACAGATGATTATTCAAGATATTCTTGGATAAGATTTCTAGCAAATAAAGGTGACACCGCAGAAGCTGATCCTGTCAATTGAGACCATTAACAAATGGAAGGTTATGGCCATCAAAAGTGACAATGGAACAGAATTTAGAAACCACATCTTTGACTCATTTTATGCAAGCAAGGGAATTATCAGACAGTTTAGTGCTACTAGGACACCTGAATAAAATGGTGTTGCTGAAAGAAAGAATCGGACGCTTATCGAAGCAGCAAGAACTATGCTGATTGAGTCAAAGTTTCTAATTATTTTTTAGGTAGAAGCAGTTAATTGTGTATCCTATGTACTGAACAGGGTGCTAATAGTAAAAGACAAGATGAAGACGTCGTATGAGCTTCTTTATAAACGAAAACCCTTGATTGACTTCTTCCGTCCATTTGGTTGTTCATGTACTTTGCTAAATACGCAAACACAGAAGTCAAAGTTTGGTGTTGTTTCTGATGAATGTTTTTCTGTTGGATACTCTTCCTCACAAAAGGCGTACCGGGTGTACAATAAAAGAACACGCATTATGCAGGAATCCTTCTACGTTGATTCGCAAGAGTCAAATTCACCAAACATGGGGTCGGACCCAGAATGGTTTTATGACTCTAACACTGTCTTCAAATCATTCAATCTCCTAAACTTTGACAATGATGTTGTTCCTCAAACTAGTGTGCAAATTATTCCTCCACCAAATCCATAACAACAACCACAACCAACTCCACAACCCGAACCTCACCCACAACCACCGATTGATCCTCCACCTCCACCTCTATTTGATATTCCACCCACACCTCCACCACAAACGACTCCTCAATCACAGCCATCTTCCCTTTCACAATCATCCTGAACTAAATCATCATCTCATTCAAACCCTTTAACCCTTAACACCAATTTCAAAACCCTAAAAGACCACCCACATGATTACATCATTGGTTCTATAACTGATGGTGTGTTGACACAGAGTCAATATGGATTGATAAATGAACATCTCTATGCATGTTTCCTACCTCAAATTGTACCTAAGAATGTCACAACAGCACTTCAGGACCCAAGTAGGGTCGAATCTATACAACTAGAGCTTCAGCAAATTAGGAAACTAAGGTTTGGTAGCTAGTCGATCTTCCTACAAATAAGTTTCCCATCGATACTAAATGGGTCTACCGAAACAAACCAGATGATCGAGGAATTGTAATAAAAAATAAATCTAGGTTGGTTGTTTAGGGATTTGCTAAAGATGAGGGAATTGACTACACTGAAGTGTTTGCTTCGGTTGCTTGCATTAAAGCTATCAGAATCTTTCTTGCTAACGCAGCTCACAAGAACTTTAAGGTCATTCAAATGGATGTGAAGTGTGCATTTCTATATGGAAACATTGATGATGAGATATATGTCTATTAGCCTCCAAGTTTCAAGGATCCAGATTTCCCAGATAAAGTGTATAAGCTTGATAAATCCTTATATGGACTACATCAAGCTCCTCGTATCTGGTATGAAACCTTGACACAATATCTGCTTAGCAAAGGCTTCTCTTGTGGCACTATAGATATGACACTATTCAAGAAACAAGTTGATGGTGAAATGCTGATTGTTCAATTGTACGTTGATGACATTATTTTCGGGTCAACAAATGAGAAACTGTGTAGAGAGTTTGAAGAAGTGATGTAGGATCGCTTTGAAGTGAGCATGATGGGGGAATTATGTAGGATTCTATATGCCCAAGACACGTAGAATATTGATGCGGTTAGTACGTTATGATCCAAGTCGGGTTATACCCAATAACAAGCATAGCAAACACCAATTAATATTTAATTGATGATATGATCATGCAATTAAATATTAACACCAATTTAGAAAATGGGTTTTCTAAACAAGTTGCATATGAGATGGAACAATTTATTAGGATATTTTGTTCAATGATATTATTTGTAATGTTATTTATATAAGTTAGATGACATTACAAATTAATAATGGGATTATATAGGTTATACAATTAAATGGTTAGTTGTATATATCTAGTAAGAGATCAAATTACAAGACCATTTAACATGTATTATGTGTCTAATGTAAAAAAGGGGGAAACCCTTTTCAAATGAGAGATTCGGCCGCCCCCCCTATTTTTCTATTGGACCAAATTCCTTGTAAGACTAATACACATTAAGTGGTCTTGGGGTTCACTCTTACACCATCCATTCTCATTGCATGTAAACTTGAATCCTCTCTCTCTCTTTCTCTCTCAAGTTTACGAAAGAAGGTAGAAAAGGGGGTTTTTGGGAGCTAACTTTTGGTGTTCTCCCTAACAAGAAGAGTGTTTGCACACAAGTTTGGGGTATACAAGCTTGAGGGGGCCTTCTTTGGACTCTTGGCCGAATCACAAGCATCATTCAACCCTTTCCTTGGTCGTTTTTTGCTGCAGAAAGGTAGTTGTTCACAGCACTATGTAGCTGTGATTTTATGCTCATTAACATATTGTTCATAGCTTGATTATTCACATATAATGATCCTTTTGATTTGGGTTTGTTTTTCATCTTAAAACATCACTAAGAACATGAAATTTTCAGCTTTTAAAATCGGTTTTAAAGCTATATATCCGCTGCGTTTTCTAAAAGTTTAAATGGTTAAACTTGGATTTTGTGTTCTAGCAAACCCGTCAATGGCATCAGGAGCCGGTTATGTGGATGACTTGCTTGCTTTGTCCTTTAAAATTGGTTTTAAAGGATGATTATAAACTTAGTATAGGCTGATTTTGGGCTGCTATGTTTGTTTGAATGATTCCCCAAACTTTCAAGGTCATATCACACATGCTAGTGATTAGACCTTGAAAGATATATATATATATATTATGAAATGTTGATTGTTTGGACAATGTTTAAAACCCAAAATTTCAGTTTATGTTGGCTGAAATGTGGTGATTTTAAGTGGGGTTTCATTATATGTTTTTATGATATGATCATTGGATGTTAAGGTGCATAACCTAGCCATTGACCTTGTGTTGTTTGGATGCTTGCAATGTTTGTTTTGGTTGTTTTCATTTGGGATTGTAATATTATTCTTTTGTGCTTTGTTTAAAAATGTAATTTGTCTATTTATTCATTGAGATGTAATAATAGATTAGGAGTGTTTTTTCTTTTACTAGAAATATGTATTAGGATATATATTTTGTAAAAGAAGATGCTCGGGAAGGAAGCACAAAAGGAAGACACAAAAGAAGGACTTGAAGCATATGGATGCAAGTTCAAGTGGGGGTCAATCAAGACCTCAATTTTGTGTTGTATTCAACCCTTAGGAAAGACCAAATGACCACACTTGTGATGGCAAAAAAGTGTGGTCACAATAGTAGCTAAGGTTATGCACATTATGGTTGTTTATGTTTATGACTTGTTTGGATGTTTGTTATTTGATTGTATGGTTGGAATTTTGACATGCATTACAAACTAATTAACAAACTTAACAAGTTATAAAAAATGATGGTTCTTAATCATTAAAAGGTAATAAAAGGTTATTAAAATGATTTAATGATTTTAAAGATTAAAATAGGTTTTAATCAAAGGACCATAGGGTATCTTGTATTTGAAAGCATACAAATACAAGTACATAGAGTTTTCTAAACTAGAATTATGAAACCTCTAAACATTTGAAAAACAAGATCAACACCGTCCTTTTACACAACACTTAAGTCACTTGGGAACTCTTAGTGGGATAAAGGTCACCTAACCACTTTGAGGGAACTTATGACTTAAGGTGAGAACGCCATATTCATGGGATAAAGGTCACCTAACCACTCATTTTGGCAAACTCACACTTGTGTAAGTAGGATGTCTTGATTTGCAAACCATGTTAAATGGATCACCTAGAATATGGTTTCCAAATGGTGTTGATGGGATTAACATGCCGACTTTACATATGATGTTTAAAGTCGATCCCATACCTCTAGAAGTTGCAAGTGGTTGCAACCATCAAACGTTGACCACCTTATTAATTTAAATCGTGGGATAAAGGTCACCTAACCACAATTTAAATGTAATGTTGGGTTATAGATTTTAATATAAAAATGACCTTAAAAGGCATTAATTATTAAAAATAGCAATATCAAAAATACCAAAACAGATCTTTGTTAAATTTTGTAGGTGGCCACCAATAATGAAAATCACGATAACTCATCCGTGTCCAACCAATCATTACGAGCGATCCTCCAAAAGGAATGTCTAAATCATAACAACTTTATTGATTGGTATCGAAACTTGAGAATCGTTCTCAAGCAAGAGAGAAGGTCATATGTTTTAGACGATCCTATCCCTGATCAACCTACTGAGGATGATGAGGAGGCCTACAACGATTGGCTTAAATACACTAAGGACTCTGTCCAAGTGTCTTGTCTCATGCTAGCGAGCATGACTCCGGATCTCCAAAAGGAGTATGAACATCACGGAGCTTATGACATGATAACCCAGCTAAAGGAAACGTTCCAACAGCAAGCAAGGGTTGAGCGCTTCGAAACGGTTCGAGCACTCCATGCATGTCGTATGGACGACAACCAATCTGTTTCATCTTATGTACTTAAGATGAAAATTCATATTGACCGCCTCGAGAGGCTAAAATGTCCCATCTCGAAGGAATTGGCCACGAATTTGATCCTAAATGGCCTAACCAAGAAGTTCGAGACATTCGTGTTGAACTACAACATGAATGCATGGGACAAAAGCATTGGTGAGCTTCACTCAATGCTCAAAACGGCCGAGGCGGCCACGGGTAAAAGGGTTTTACCCGTTCTCACCATCAATGAAGGTGGGAACGACAAGAGGCCTCACCCACACCCAAGGCAAAGGTTGCCAAGGGTAAGGGACCCGTTTGGGGAAAGGGGAAAGGGGTGGTAACGGTATCACCCAAACCACAAGAGAAGAAGCAAAAGGTTGCTACTAATGACCCATGCTTCAAGTGTGGGGAGATAGGACATTGGGCAAGGAATTGTCCTGTCCATCTCCAAGAGTTGAAAGCAAAGAGGGATGCTGGGCAGACCTCAGGTACAATATGCATGATTCATATTGATCTTAATGTTACATCTTCTAACACATGGGTATTAGATACCGGATGTGGAACTCATATCTGCAATTTGTTGTAGGGGTTCACAAGAAGTAGGGACTTCAAACAAGGGGATGTTAGCCTCTTCATGGGGAATGGAACTAAAGTCTTAGTTGAAGCTCATAGGGACTACATCCTAAAACTTCCAAGTGGTTTGGAAGTTAATTTGAAGAATGTTTTATATGCTCCTAGTTTGACTAGGAACATTATTTTTGTATCCCAATTAAGACATTATGATTATGTATTACCCTTTATTGAAAATGATATTCATGTTTCTTTAAATGGTATGTTCTATTTTAAAGCTATTCCCATTAATGGTATTTATGAATTGGTTCATGAAAATACTTTAAATAGTTCATTATACCAAACTAACACCAAGAAACTCAAGTTGGACTTGAGTGATACCTATCTTTGGCATTGTCGTCTTGGTCATATAAACAAGAAACGTTTACTAACACTTCAAAAGAATGGTCTTTCAAAAACAAATGAATGTGATTCATTTGATGTTTGTGAATCTTGTTTACAAGGTAAGATGACTAAGGCACCCTTTAGTGGAACTACCAAAAGGGCAAAAGATTTATTAGGAATCATACATTCGGATGTATGTGGTCCTTTTAAACCAATGACAAGGAATGGTGAAAGATAATTCATTACCTTTACCGATGATTATAGTCGCTATGGGTATGTGTACTTATTAAGGCACAAAGATGAAGCTTTTGAAATGTTCAAAATCTTCAAGATTGAAGTAGAAAATCAACTCGACAAGTCAATTAAGGTTCTTCGTACCGATAGAGGAGGTGAATACCTAAATGATGCTTTTCAAGATCATCTTAGGAGTTGTGGGATTGTCTCACAACTCACTCCACCTGGAACACCACAACATAATGATGTGTCTGAGAGGAGGAATCGAACCTTATTGGATATGGTCCGATCTATGATGACTAGAAGCACATTACCTCTATCATTTTGGGGTTTCGCTTTGCTCTCCGCGGCCCGTATTCTAAATATGGCCCCAACCAAAAAGATGGAAAGGACACCTTTTGAGATATGGCATGGAAGAGTTCCATCCCTATCATACTTAAGGGTTTGGGGATGTGAGGCTTATGTTAAGACTCCCACCCCAAACAAATTGGAAGTCCGATCCACCAAGTGTATCTTTGTTGGATATCCTAGAGATCCTATGGGATATTATTTCTATGATCCACTAGAACAAAAGGTGTTTGTTGCCAGAAAGGGTGAGTTCTTAGAAGCAAAGTTCCTTATGGAAGGAGCTAGCAGTAGAACAGTGGACCTTGAGGAAGATCAAGAACCATAACCCGATGCACGTTTGGTTAAAACTAGCACTCAACATGAGGATGTTGAGGATGATCAAGGGGTTGATCAATACACACAAGACGTTCGCAGAAGTGGTAGAACCAGTAATCCACCTAAAAGATATGGATTTTTCATGGATGGATGCTATGTGGTAGATTCAGATGAACCAACCACATACCATAATGCAATGTCCAATTTGGATTGTGACAAATGGCTAGAAGCCATGAACGTTGAGATGCAATCCATGTAGGACAATCAAGTTTGGGAACTTCTTATACCACCTCTTAATTCCAAGGTAGTTGGAAGTAAGTGGGTTTTCAAGAAGAAAACCGATATGCATGGAAACTTGGATACTTATAAAGCTAGACTTGTAGCAAAGGGTTTCACTCAAACTCAAGGGGTTGACTATGATGAAACCTTCTCACCTGTAGTGATGCTAAAGTCTATAAGGATATTGTTTGCCATAGCTGCTCATTATGATTATGAGATTTGGCAAATGGATGTCAAAACCGCTTTCCTAAATGGATATCTTGAGGAAGATGTCTATATGGTTCAGCCTGAAGGTTTTGTCGATCCAAAACATTCAAATAAAGTATGCAAGTTAAAGAAATCAATCTATGGATTGAAACAAGCATCGAGAAGCTGGAATCACCGTTTTGATGAGGAAGTAAAGAAATTTGGCTTCATCAAACACGCTGATGAGGCTTGTGTGTATAAAAAGGCTAGTGGGAGCACAATAACTTTCCTAGTATTGTATGTTGATGACATATTACTATTTGGAAATGACATTCCAACCTTGGAAGGTGTAAAACCTGGCTTGGAAGTTGTTTTTCCATTAAGGATCTTGGTGAAGCCGCCTATATTCTGGGAATAAAGATCTATAGGGATAGATCAAGGCGGTTGATTGGTTTAAATCAAAGTGCATATATCGATAAAATATTGAAAAGGTTCAAGATGGAGAACTCTATGAAAGGTACCGTACCTATTCAAAGAGGAACGATATTGAGTACGACTCAATGTCCAAGCTCAAAGGATAAGCAAGATAAAATGAAGGCAATCCCATACGCATCTGCTATTGGATCCATCATGTATGCGATGATATGCACTCGACCGGACGTGTCATGTGCCTTAAGCATGACAAGACGATACCAGCAAAATCCTGGAAACGGTCATTGGATGGCTTTTAACAACATACTCAAGTACCTAAGGAGGACAAGAGATATGTTCCTAATCTATGGATCTGGTGATGAGGAACTCGTTATAAAAGGTTACACGGATGCGAGTTTCCAAACCGATCGTGACGATTCACGGTCATAATCTGAATACATTTTCATTCTGAATGGAGGAGCCGTCTCTTGGAAGAGCTCGAAGCAGGATGTGGTGGCTCTATCAACTACAAAATCAGAATACGTCGCCGCCTCATTGGCAGCTCAAGAAGCTGCATGATGGGGGAATTATGTAGGATTCTATATGCCCAACACACGTAGAATATTGATGCGGTTAGTACGTTATGATCCAAGTCGGGTTATACCCAATAACAAGCTTAGCAAACACCAATTAATATTTAATTGATGATATGATCCTGCAATTAAATATTAACACCAATTTAGAAAATGGGTTTTCTAAACAAGTTGCATATGAGATGGAACAGTTTATTAGGATATTTTATTCAATGATATTATTTGTAATGTTATTTATATAAGTTAGATGACATTACAAATTAATAATGGGATTATATAGGTTATACAATTAAATGGTTAGTTGTATATATCTAGTAAGAGATCAAATTACAATACCATTTAACATGTATTATGTGTCTAATGAAAAAAAAGGGGGAAACCCTTTTCAAATGAGAGATTCGGCCGCCCCCCTATTTTTCTATTGGACCAAATTCCTTGTATGACTAATACACATTAAGTGGTCTTGGGGTTCACTCTTACACCATCCATTCTCATTGCATGCAAACTTGAATCCTCTCTCTCTCTCTTTCTCTCTCAAGTTTACGAAACAAGGCAGAAAAAGGGGGGCTTTTGGGAGCTGATTTGTGGTGTTCTCCCTAACAAGAAGAGTGTTTGCACACAAGCTTGGGGTATACAATCTTGAGGGGGCCTTCTTTGGACTCTTGGCCGGATCACAAGCATCATTCAACCCTTTCCTTGGTCGTTTTTAGCTGCAGAAAGGTAGTTGTTCATAGCACTATGTAGCTGTGATTTTATGCTCATCAACATATTGTTCATAGCTTGATTATTCACATATAATGATCCTTTTGATTTGGGTTTGTTTTTCATCTTAAAACATCACTAAGAACATGAAATTTTCAGCTTTTAAAATCGGTTTTAAAGCTATATATCCGCTGCGTTTTCTGAAAGTTTAAATGGTTAAACTTGGATTTTGTGTTCTAGCAAACCCGTCATCATTTTCGGGTCAACAAATGAGAAACTGTGTAGAGAGTTTGAAGAATTGATGAAGGATCGCTTTGAAATGAGCATGATGGGGGAATTATGCTTTTTCAAGGGATTGTAGGTTGAACAAAAGTCTGATGGTATTCTGATTCATCAAGAAAACTATGTTCTGGAGATTCTCAAGAAATTCAAGATGGGCGATACTTCTCCTGAACTCACTCAATTCACTGCTCAAATGTGCTTAACTCCAGATGATAATAGGAAACCCGTAGATGCTCATCATTATCACTCTATGATCGGGTCTCTCATGTATCTCACTGCGAGTCTCCCTGATATTACATTCACTGTGTGTTATTGTGCCTGTTTCAAGCTAACCCGAAGGAATCTCATGAAAAGGCTGTAAAACAAATCTTTTGATATCTCAAGGGTTCCTCTCATTTAGGTCTCTGGTATCCAAAGGGAGGGAATTTTGATTTACATGCCTATTCTGACAGTGATCACTGGGGCTGTAAGATCAATTGGAAATCAGTTACTGGTGAATGTCAATATCTCGGGGATTGTCCTATTTCATTGAAAAGCAAGAAGCTACAACTGTATCACTGAGAAGTTGAATACTGTGCTGCATCAAGTTGCTGCTGCCAGGTGCTTTGGATCCAGCATCAAATGATGGATTATGGCATCAATTTCCTTCATACACCACTCTTTTGTGATAATGAAGCTGCTCTTAGAATTGCCAAAAATCCAATTCATCACACTCATACCAAGCATATTGAAACAAGGATTCATGCAATCCGAGATGCATAGGAAAAGGGTTTTATAGATATTATTCGAATTGACACAAAAAATCAAAGAGCATATCTTTTTGCAAAAACATTTAATAAACCTCGTTTTTATGAATTGATCTCAATGTTTGGTTTAATATCTTTTTGAAACACTCTTTTTATAATAAAATGTAAAAGCAAATAACTTTTTATACATTATACATCTGTCAATAACTTCCGGTATCCCATATTCTTTCTTATGCCTAATATTTTTTTTTTATTTTTTTTATTTTAGCTTCCATAAATATATGAAAAACAAAAATTTATATTCCCATGTGGTTAAATAGAAATTTAGGGGAGAATAAACTTTTAAAATTTTGTCTTCTTAGGAACACCAGAAAATGAAGTTAGAAAGAGGTCAACAGCTTATGTGTGGATATGCATGGTAGACTCAGCCTAAAAACGAGGTAAAAAGTGATTGTGAAGTCAAACTAAGGATCAAGAACTCGGTGATAAGGATCATTCTCATGACATTTTCGCCTGCACAAAGATACAAGTCTCGTCAAACAACTTGGTTTAGAGTGGCTGGTTTCTGTCTTGAGCCTTTTCTAAGTCTGTGTTAGGTCTAGGTTATTAAGATTTTCAAAATCCTTTAGCCCAAATAGAAATATAAAATGCGTGTTTATCTCCTTTTCTATGCGTAAGCATTGACCTGGAATGATGATCTTTTATGCTATGTAGAAGCATTGACCTGAAGCTCTCATCAGCACGCTTAGATGATGTTCTCTGCTATGCGTGAGCATTGTCCTAAAGCTTTCATCTAAGGGAATAAGATGATCGTCTCCTCCGTTATACATGAGTATAGACCTGGAGCTGTTTTCATGAGTTATAGAGTTTGACTAGTAAAATGTCTCGTCAATAATTATGTTACCATATGTATGCATCAGTGTCAACTCAGAACTATTCAAGCAAAATCAATGATTACACTCAATAAACCCTAATGTTGAGATAAGTTCTTTGTCAAATGTCTGTGGAGACCAAGTTACGGAGTTTCTTAAATTAACTCAAAACATGATGAAGACAGCTGCAGATTACGCGTTGAAAAGAATAAGGCAAGGGTTTAAGTGGACAAACATATCAATAATCTCGCCAAGTCTTGACTCCTTAAATTTCTTCAAAAAAAAGTTGCAATTATATCCTTTTAATATTTATTTTATGTTTATCACTTACTTTATTTTAAATTTTAATTTAATTTTATTTTATTTCATTTTATTTTATCTGTTCGTAATTTTTTTATGTTTATGTTTAAAATTGTTTGGTACTTTGTTTTTTCTATAAGTCGGAATTGTGGGATGAAGAAGTTGTTTGTCATAAATTTTTTATAAATGTAAAACATATAATCAAAAAAACGGGGGATGGGCGAAATTATAGTTTCACCGGGAGTTTCGCCAAACGAAAGTATAGATTCGCCGGCAATCACGCTCAACTGTGAGCCACTCAACATTGCTGGAGAAACTATACTTTCGCCAACAATGAAAGTAGGTGGTATATAATGCATAGTGTGAGAAGAGTTTCACACAAATTATCAAAACCTAGTTTCTCTCGGCGATTCTATGGAAATCTCGCATTGTTGTTTTCCGTTGATATAAAGTGTTGTTGATAGCTTAGGTTAGTTAGGCGAAGCTTGTACTACACTTTAATCGGTTTTAAATTGGTTAAAAGATCGGCTGAAATTGTTTCAATGAGTTTGAAAGGTCACAGTTTTGTTCAAAACTGCGAGCTAGAACAGCGATTCCGAACGAAAGTTCAATGTTTCGAGCGAAACCGTAACGTTGTGTTGTCCACGCACAATTAACAGTTTTGCTAGGAAGAGTTTAGTGAAACTATAGATTCACTTAGTGTTGAATTTTGTGTCAAAGCTTAAGCAAAACTATCAGCAAAATACAGTTTCCCTTAGACGAAATAACAAAATTAGTTGTCAACAAAACTGATCAATGACTAGAACACATATTTCAATGCCTAAGATTAGCGAATCTACGCCTAAGTATCAGCGAATCTATATTTTGGCTGCGGCGAAACTAACAATTTTGTTCAGTGAAATTATAGTTTCGCCTCCAGCGAAACTAGCCAAAACATAAAATAATTTTTTGTTGTTATGTATAATTTGTTTGTCTGTTTATGTGTATACATTAATAACTAACCTAATTCTATTTCCATTTCAGTAAACATGGCTAGCTGGAAGTTCGATGAGAAGTTCAACTTCATGGCATTACTGGATGACGGGAATCCAAAAGCAGCAGGCTTTATAGACTGCATTACATGGCTATGGCAATCTCCTATATGCTATGCCATCTCACATATGCCTACTATCTATGATCTACATGTGAGAGATTTCTGGAGATCTGCAGAGTATGACATAGGATCGGTGCCAAACCGTATAATTGCCAGAATTGATGGTCTTGACATTGTTATCATAGTAGAAACCATAGCCAGAGTACTATGATTGGAAGATGACTGTGGGCCAGAAGTTATGTTATCTGATGCATAAGTTCTAGTGGAATTTAGGAGTATAGGGTATGAAGGGCCTACCTTTGGATCAAACAAGGAAATCAAGAAATCTTTTCTGTCAAAGGAATGGAGATAGGAAGGGTAGATCAGACAGGTTGAATATTCAGTGGGCTAGGGCCATGATCATTTTTTGCAGAGGTCAAAAGGCCAGTATAGCAAAACTAATATTTGACTGCATGACTGAGAACATAATGGCTTTGAAGAAAGACAAATGGTTACTATACCTAAGGTTTGTCCAGATGTTGATTGATGGTCTGATTCCTAATGTGCCAAGACATGGAGAAATCAAGAGACTTGTACAGATGAACACAAGCACATTTGTTAACTGCTCAGCTGTTAGACATGATTTCAGTGGGAAGATAACTTATTTATGGGAGAACATGTATCCAGCAGAGAGATGGAATTATATAAGAAGATTGATTGAGAATGAAAATAAAACTGCTGAGGAAAACAGGGAGACACAACAAGAGGCAATAAAGAAAAGGAAGAGTTATGCCAAAGAATAGGAATATGATTTGGATGCTGAGATTGACGAAGTAGAGGAAGAGATTAGCAACAAAGACAGAGGAGGTCAAAAAAGAAAGTTGATCAAGGAGAAGCTGCAAATGTTATGGTGAGAAGAACAAAGCATAAGCAACAAACCTTCTCAGAACAACCCGGTAGAATAGATGCAAGGTCAGAGCTGGACCAAGATGTTATTCGGAATGTTAATGCATCTTTGGCAAATGAGTCAAGCATAATGAAAGCAAAGCTAATTACTTAGGAGCTAAGAGAAAAAGAAATAGATATGGTTATGGAAGGGATAAAAACCATGTTGTTAGATCAACAAACACTGATCAAGAAGTTGTTATATAAGGTGAATGAGCTGAAAGTAGCTACCAGCCTACCTAATCAGATTACACAGGAGGAGCTTGATGATCTAACTGATACATCCAAGTATTCATTCCTAAGAGTAGAAGGTTCATCAAGGGCAGGAGAGGGCCCAGGTGGAGCTGCAGATACAAGGTTTGATGTTAGTACAAGTGGAGCTGGTGCAGGTGATGTAGGTGAAGGTGCTGAAACTAGTGGTGTTGAGAAGGAGGTGATTGAAGAAGAGATTGAAATTACTAAGGCGAGATTTGTAGATTTGAGATTTGATATAGAGAAAGATTTTATCGGAGAGGAAGTGGTTGTAGAAGAAAGAGTTCGAGAAAAAAGGAATGAGCCTGAGATAAGGTTAGTAGATGAAGAGGAAGAGACTGATGTACAGCTAGTTGATTACAGCTCACTGCCAGAATATTATAAAGTTGATGAGAGATCAATAACATACGTGGCTTAGAGAGGGTATGATAAGGGAGATGTGATAGAGATTGCCTAAGAAGATCGGTTTGCTAAGGAAAAGAAGCCAGAAGAGATAACTCCTTTGTTCTAAAATATTCAAGAACCAAGCAAGAAGGAGGCAGACAAAAAGATAATCAGTTGGAAGTACAATGCCAAACTGAAGTTATTTATGATCAAGAAGCGAGGAGGAGAGATCTACTACCTAAACAAGAGGAAGGCTTTTAAGACCTTGCCTAGGTGAGATCTAAGGAGGTTGGCTGAGATTCCTCTGATAGATGCTAATGTGAGTGAAAGGGTGATGTTGCTTGAGAAGGAAATTAAGAAGGGCCTCAATGACAACTTTGAAGCTTTTGGATACATGAAGCCAGAGAGAAGGAGGTCGAAGAAAGACTTGGATTGGGCCACTGGCAAGGGCAAGATTGTATTGAAGTTAAAGCCTGCCAAAACAGTGAAAGTTTGAGTGCCCAGTCCACTTCCCCGTTGCTACAAGCCTTTTGTGAAGTGATTTTATGACAACAATGGTGGAGAAGCAGTGATAAGGTAAAAGATGAACAAGAGATAGGTTGTTTGATCCAATGGAAGTTTTTCTTTTTGGTGATGAAGATTTGAAGATATTATGTGAAAATCAAATAAAGGCTAGAGCTAGAGCTGAAATGAGAACATAAGCTAGCCTATTTATGAGGGTGGCTAACAAAGCCCGGGGAGTGAGGCAAGAAGTCAGGGAGCTATCAAAGAATATCATACAAGCTGACGAAACCAGGATGGATGTGCAGGATCTTACAAAACAATTACTTCAAGCAAGTGCACATGCAGAAGAAGAAAGAGAGGCTGGAGCTATACAAGAAGCATCAGAGAGGGCCAATGAGGATGAAGGTCAAGTAGAAGACCAGGCTGGAGCACATGAAGAAAAATAAAGCTGAAGCCGGTGAGGTCCAACATAGGGGGATTATTGAAGATCAAGTATAGGTTGCACTCACCTTAGTTGTTAGTTTATTTTGATTTGTTTGTAATAGGATCTTTGTTAGTTTGTTTTATATATGTAATTTGTAGTTAGTTTGTATTTTGCAGTAATTCGCACTGACCCAGCGAAACTACAAGCGAAACTATAGTTTCGCTCGTAGTCAGCTAGCTTAGGTCACCCGGTGAAATTGTTTTTCGCAGACAGGTGAATCTAAGCTGTGGTCAGGATAGTTTCGCTATCCAGCAAAACTGCCAGCAAATCTAGACTCTGCCTATATATTGTAATGATTAAACTTTTTATGCAAGTTCTGTACAACCCAAATCAGAAAATATTCATTTTGCATTACTGTTTCAAGTGTGTATTTTGGCTGGAATCATCATTTACTTTATCATTGAGCCTTGTTCTTGTGGTTTGATTCATGTTTGGATAAAATGGTTACATTTTGAAACTCTTTCTATATATTATTGTTTAGACAATCATTTTAGTGGGTTTTGATTGTGTTTTTCTTATCATTTGCACTGTTCATCAATTGTTAATAGACCAACAAGGATCTTCTATTGATGTGTTACCTGTTGATCCTGGAACATCTTCACAAGATTTGTTAAAACAGTTGGTAACTAAATCAAGATCAAATAGCCAATTAGGACTAGAAGCTTTCAGACAGGGTGTATGTACATGAAGATCACATTGGTTGATTCTTTAACTACTCTAGTTCTAAGATTATATACTCTATAAGCCTAGCTTGAGAGGAGTATCCAATGAAGTGTCCATTATCTAATTTCTCAGCAAACTTGGCTACTTGATCTTTGGTATTCAAGATGGTGCATGGACATCCAAATGATAAGAGGAAACCAATGAAAGGACTTCTTTTGTGCCATAGTTCATAAAGAGTCTTACCATGAGTCTTAACTTCTAAACTTTGTTCTTCACATAGCAGGCAATATTAACTACCTCTGCCCAAAAGGTAATAGGTAGTTTAGAGTCAGAAAACATGGTTCTTGCAGCTTTAATAAGTTTCTTGCTTCTTGTCTCAGCAACTCTGTTTTGCTGAGGAGTCCTGGGAGCACTATATTGTCTTGTAATACCCTTTTCATCACAAAATATGTCAAGGATTTGGTTGTTGAATTCATTTCCTTGATCACATCTTATGGTCTTGACCTTATGATCAATTTGATTCTCAACTTTCAGAATGAAATTCGTCAAGATCGTAGGAGTTTCATCCTTAGTTCTAAGGAAGAAAACCCAAGTGAATCTTATGAAGTCATCTGTGATCACCAAATAATATGAGGTCCTTCCTAAACTCATTACACTGGTGAGGACAAGGAGATCCATATGTAATAAGTGAAGGGGAGTAGTGACAGAGTTCTTAACCTTTGACTTGTGAGACACCAAGTGTTGTTTCCCTTTCAGGCATGCAACACAATGATCCTCACTTGTAAACTCTTTCTTTGGCATTCCAGTTATGAAATCATGCTTAATCAATTTATTCATGTTCTTAAAGTTGACATGGCATATCCTTTTATGCCAAAGAAAAGACTTATCACTATGGCCTTAGATAGAAAGCACGAAACTTTTCCTGAGGGGGATGTTTCCTGCAAATCCATCTTGTAGATGTTCCCTTTTCGGGGTGCTCTAAGCAGGATATGCTCTTGAGGAATGACCACCCCAGGCTTGAGAACAATGTACTCATGCTTAGTAAAGAGCATGTTATGTCTCTGGTCATAAAATTAGGATACACTTAGTAAATTATACCGAAGCTCCTTAACAAAATTTACCTTCTCAATGCTGAGCTTCCCATTTGTGACCTTGCTCCTTCCAGTAATGTAACTACCAGCATCTCCTCCAAAAGCAACTAGGGATCATTTGGAAACCCAAGCTTTATTGGTCTTGGCCTCTTCAAAATGAACTGAAGACAATGCAACAGTACTTGATTCTATACTAAGACTATGGGGATCATTGCTCTTGCACATGAAGAATTTTCAGTCACGTGGTCTTCCTTTATCTTCCACACCATGTTTGGAAGACTATACTTGACCTTCAAAGCTTTGGAAGTTTTTACAACTTCGAAAGTTTTGGAAACTGACCCTTTGAAAGATCTTCCTTGGTTCCAAGACCAAATTTTCTTCCGAAGACAATTTTTCACTTCTCTTCATTTTCATTTTGGAGCTTCCAAAAGAAACACTAATTTCTTTCGAAGCTTTCTTCTTCTTTCTCTTCTCAGAAGTCTTCTTCTTTGTTTTGTTGATAGTACTTTTGGGATTGCAGATGCAATCCTTAGCCAGATGAGAAGTACTGCCACACATAATGTTGTCAAATTGTTTTCTTTCGAGAGCCTTCTTGTGTATAGAAGACTGAGTTTGATCACTTTCCATATCCATCCCCATCTTTGAAGATGTTGTGGCAGGTCTCCTAAGGTGAAGCTTGCCTCTGGAGGTGGATAGTTTATGCTATGTAGCAGTATTACATAGCTGCTCAGTCTTCATTCCTTCGCAAGGATGAGTTGAACATATACTTAAACTCTTGGTACTAGAGTTCAAAGTTATGTCCTTAGTCTTTACCACTTCAAAACCTGCAGAGATAAAAACTTGTTTCTGCTTGGAGTTGAAAGTGGCCTTGATCTCCTGAGCTCTCTTTAATATTCTCTTTACTGCTCGGATCAAGTTCTGCCTCTTTGACTTAGTCATCCCTGACTTCTTTCTCTCCTCAGGAGTGTAGTGACCCTTGTTAGGATGATCTTCCTCACTCTTCCCAGATCCATCCTTCACTACCTCCTCTTCATCCTCTTCATCGCTAGGATCTATGGATGGCAGCTCATCTTGACTAGTTCCACACATTGGAGATCTTACAGATAATAGAGTGTGTGGAATAGCTATCTTAGTAGATCCTAGTCCCTGTTTGTTCTGATGACATACTTTGGAATATAGGGATGAGGATATGATTTTCTTGAAGGTCTCTTCTTCAAGAACATGCTTCTCTTCCTTGGCTTTGCTTCTTACTAGCTCAGCCTGGCACTCAGTTAACTTAGTAATAAGATCTTTGATCTGTCCTGTAGTTGGTATGCTCATGTTTAAGAGTTGAAAAGGTTTTCTTTAAGTCTTCTATTTTTAACTTATACTCATTTTCAGCTCTTTTGAATTCAAATTTTAATAAGTTCAATGACTCAAGATCATATCACATTTCTAAGTTATAGGACCTGTATCTATTAACTTTAGCAAAGCATTCTGGGGTACAAAGATGTTCTAATACCTTGGCTTCATCCAGATCTTCCATCAATGCTTGGTTTGGAGACACATCTTCTACCTGGAAGCTCCAATCAAATCCTCCTTCTTCAACAGCAACTGTAGCTTGCTACTTGGGCTTCTTAGTGTGCGAAGCTTCCTCAGTGAAGTTTGGTTATAGTTGTAACACTTCACTTTTCTTTAACCAGGCCAAACTTTCCACTGGATACATTACTATGAAACTTTCTCCCTATCCTCTCGTAGAACTTCTTGGATCTGTGAGTAAGAAGAGCCATTTATTGAACTATCTCCATGTACTCTAGGTCATCTAGATGAATGCAGTCCAAGTCTTCAAGGGTGAAGAGAAAGTTGCTTGTGCTTTCATCATGTGACACAAAGGCAAGTGATGAGCTTGTCTCTTGGAATGGGCTTCCATGGATGTAGCTCTCCTTTGGTGTCTCAGGAAAGGTGATGAAAGAGCCCTTGGGTGAGTTTTTAGGGTAAGAAATGAAATCGTTTTATGGTTCTCTATAATCCTTTTCAACCACATGAAGGGCAGAACTCTATTGATTGTTAGAGTTGCAAGATGGATTTTGCATGTTCATCTCCATCTATTAACCACTGAGTATGCCATACAACTCAGTGAGAGTGCGGGTGTTGAGATTTTTAGTCCTCTTAATGACTGCACAATAGTGTGTCCATTGTCTAAGAAGAGGGGACATGAACTTTCTCACAATGTCCCTATTCTCTAGTTTTACTCCAACATCCATAAGAGTATCCATAATCTCAGCATACCTAAAGTATTGTTGAGTCATAGTTTCACCTACTTTGAATGTGAAATTCTTAAACTGCTGCTTCAGAAGATCCTTCTTGTTTTCTTTTGCATCAGAAGAACCTTCATACATCGGCTTCAGTGCATCCCAGAGCTGCTTGGCATTCTTACACTTCTTGAAGCCTCTGTAGATGGCATTTGGAAGAGCAGTTTGGAGGGCAGTCATGGCTTTCTGATCTATGTCTGTTTTTTTATATTCTTTAGAATAGTCAGCCACCTTCTTTGGAATCATGCCACCTCCAGCAGCAGCTGAAGAGGTGCATGGAATGTAAGGTCCTTAAGTAATAGACTCCCACATCCTGCTATATTGTGAGTTGATGAAGCCTTCCATTCTTAGGCACCAAGTATCAAAATCATCAGGAGTGATCAGTAGGGACTTTACCATGGTACCGTTTCCATGTCAGCCTTGGATGCAGCCAATGGAGTTGTTAAGTAACTTATGAGAACTGAGGAGATTTAAGATGGTGAGATCTTACAATCAAGACCCTAGAATGCTCTGATACCAATTGCAGACCGGTTAAGGGATGCTCAATACAATCAGTCTCACAATGAGGAGAGAGTTAGAGCACTTAATAGATCAATAAGGAACCGGGGTTTTAAGACTTAGGATGCAAAGAACACAAGTAAGTAAAGAGATAGAACTTAAGATATTATATATAAGGTTTTCAAAGATGACGTATATTAATCTCAAGTTCTCTTACAAGAGTTACAATGCATAAGAAATAAGTTACAAGACATTAAGATACTTTATACTACACCCTACAACCATCCATACTTAGAAAGCCAGTTGGAACATTGAAAGATAACAAAATCAATATAGAGTCAAATGTCACACCCTGAAAATCGCAGCGGAAGGTCACGTGACATGGTGATAACGGAAGTTGGAATTATTCCAACAATTTTAGTCAGACATTAACAATCAAACAGTTGACTACAAAGGATTAGACCTTTACATGTTTTTTAACAAAACATAGTGAAATTTAGGTTTATTTATAACCATCTTGTTCAATCAAGCGACAACATTGGAATTTCACAACAGGTAATCAACTGACACGTTTGACCCTCCAAAGACTCATTCCGTTAATTCCAAACATAGCTTACCTACGACCCTGAAAAGCATGAAAAATACTAGTCAACATAAAGTTGGTGAGCATTCGGGTTTTAAAACATTATAACAATCAGTTTTCAAAACCGTTATGATATAGCTAGATAATATACCCAACATAGACTAGCTAGGTACTATGATAACAATCAGGTCATAAGTCCATAATCAAGCCAAGAAACATGTTGTTGCCTCACAACAGTCCAAACATATAACCTCCCTCGCCACATATCATGACAAGCGCGACTAGTCACGAGAGCAGGCCCTTCTAACCCGATAGATCTACCGATATAGTCTACTGCCTCATCCCCGATGTTAATGCTTATTGGGGGATTTAGGGCTCAATAGTCACACACTTGTACTATTGACCAAACTTATACCGTCATAAATATATTATCCTTGTTTTACTCATCATGTAAATAAAAACAGTTTACCATGGTTTTTCCCCAAAACAGTTTAAATAAAACAATATTTAATAAAAATGGGGCCGAAGTACTCACCTTAGCCACAGACTTAGAATTGTCTTATTCAAATTCAGATGTCATCTTGTGGAATATTTGAATCATCAATCTAAATTCCCTGGTTGATAATCAAATACATGCTATTGTTAAATGATGAACGAATTATGCTCTTATTTGGCTTAACAAGACATCTAGCGTGTTACTTCACACGTTGCGAGTTT
Source organism: Flaveria linearis (assembly GCA_024085815.1). Taxonomy (NCBI): domain Eukaryota; kingdom Viridiplantae; phylum Streptophyta; class Magnoliopsida; order Asterales; family Asteraceae; genus Flaveria; species Flaveria linearis. The sequence continues at coordinate 62,866,948 of CM044001.1, read as the reverse complement.
ATTGGATTGAGGTTTTATTATTTTCGTACATTACTCTTTAGATTTAAGTATTAATACTTACAATTCCGTTTCGACATGATTTAAGTTGTATGGTATTACTTATGCTTGATAATTAGCGTTTGTACATCCACACACACTTTATCAAACAATTCATCTTTATTGGTATGGCTCAAGTATAAGTTTTTGGATTTTTATATTATTTCTTCCGTCCATACCAAGATATCCTGCTCGCCCAAATTATTTGAATTTCATCAACAACTTTTGTAAGTATAACTTTGTTGGATTTTATATTATTAAAATCATGGTTAGTCTTACATAATTTGTAGGACATTTGAAAACTCGTTAAATATATTCGTACATGTTTATTTAATAGCCATTACAGTAAGATTCTTTGTAAAAGTCCAATATATATAATGTGTATACATATATATTTTGTTAATAAAAGTCCATCTTGCATATTAAAGTACCTATATATAAATTTATTTTCCTTCAATCCAAATTGTTATAAAATTCAAGAGTTGGATTTCACTTTATACAACTTTATTACAATGTCATATAATTATACAATACACATTATATTTCAATTTATATGAATTTTTGTTAAATATAATAATTTTTAGTTATATTTATATGTGTGTCCATATTTTATCTCATTTAGTTACATTTTATAATTGTCATAAACATATTTTATCATAAACTTTTATATTTAGAAGTCACAGTCGTCCCACTCGTTACACAATATACGAATATTAAACACTCGGTTTATACCTTTCGCGTCCGATTCGCATATACGAATCTTCTTGAAACCGACATGCAATGCGAACCGTATACACCATTTTGTTCGTATTTCCATCACGAATATTTCTTCGGTCTCAGATCGTCCATGCAACCCCGGTGTTGGGAATCAATAGTTCGAAAATCGTTACGATTCCGCGGTCGAATCTCCGGGGAAATGAACAATTTTTGGGACTTTCACTTTTTGGGCACAAAGTTCTGACCAGTCACATTTGTGGATGGAAAAAGCATAGCTCTGAGTATTACCTCAGAAAATTGACCGTTAGATGTTAACAGAGTATGTTAGCTATAACATATCCAAAAGTTAGAAACATTCAACGGTCGGATCGTCGGGTTTGACCTATCTCTGACCGTGCGCATGCACATCACTTTCTGGACAGATTCTAAAACTTAATTTTTAGCATCTTTAAAGAAAGATTTAGGGAAATTGGAGCTTACCATCGCGTTCGTAGCATCGAAAAAAGGTTTTATGGTGAAAACGGGACTTCGACAGTCTCCGGACCGCCGCTCGCCGTCTCCGGACCGCCGCTCGCCGCCGCCGGACCACCGCCGGACCACCGCCGGACCACCACCGGAGGGTGGCCTGAATTCCAGCTCTCTCTCTCTCTCTCTCTCTCTCTAAAAACACAATTAAGTGTGTGTAAAGTGTGAAGAAGATTGAAAGGGGGTGGGTTTATATAGGGATTGAATTGGTTCTGGTAAATGCCTGGTACTCCGTGTCGGCTGGTATCGCGTCCAATTTTGACTGATATCGCAATTTTATTTTTATTTAATTTTGTAAACTTAGGGACTAATAGATGAACGGATACTCTCAGAGGATTTGTTTCATCTAATATTACGTATTAGGTGGCAAACGGGCTCGATGCGCGTTAATATCGCGTATTTCACACTGTTAACTGTTTTGAACGTTTTCTCGCACCGAATGTGAATATTATAATTTGATTGCTTATATAAAATAAAATTACTGTTTAATAATAGTTTGTTCATAAATTTAGGCATCCGAATCGCTTGAACAACAACGTTAACGTACACGTGTTTTATTGATTTTCCACGCGCCATAGCCTATAGGAGCTCAGATAGAGTTTCTGAATGATTGTTCAATTAGAATAATAGTATTCCATAGACATGACACTAGAAGTGTCATGTTCCGATTGGAACCGGTTATCTACCATGTTAACTATTTAACAGTCTGAATATTCATCTGCGAGGCTCAATGATCATCGTTATGACTTGGGAGTATCAAATCAGGGTTTAGGTGAACCTAAATTCCTTATTGGGCCTTACTGGGCCTCGTGTGTCCATTTCATTGGGCCATACTTCAGTTATCAAATTTTGAGGGTTGTCACATTCTCCCCTCCTGTTTGAAATTTCGTCCTCAAAATTAGTTAAAAATTACTTGAAGAAAATTTTGAATGATCTAGTTACTCAATCACTCAGTGACATATTCTAAGAGATCATAGAAATTGGGTGTTAAAATCATTGGTATGCGAGGTTAGGAGTTTCAATGCTTGAGTTTGTTGTTGGTCCATTTGATCGTATTACAGTGCAAATGAAATGATGAATCGTTCAATATCAAACACACAAACTCAACAAGATGAACAATGAAGATTGAAAACAATAATAACAAATTCAATATAAGATAATGAAGATCATAACATTCAATAACATCAAAGCACAATGATATTTCTGTGAATTTACTGCTTAGAAAAGGTAACTTGAAACAAGTATCAATGATTAGGGTTTTGCAAGCTTACCCACAATGATAAAGATCAAAAACTATATATAGCAGTCTCAGTTTCACAGACAGTTTCACTATCAGCGAAACTGTTCTGCCGAAACTATAGTTTCGCCCGGCAGAAACAGTAGTTTCGCCGAGCGAACCAATCAGCTGAATGTGAGCGAAACTATAGTTTCGCTCACAGTTTCGCTGGACTGTAAATTTACAAAATGCTAATTACATACAAAAGGAAACTAAAAAAAGACCTAGTACAAGCAAAAATAAACATTCTAATCTCAGGTGAGTCCAACTTAAACATGATCTTCAATACCCCCCTAGGTTGAAACTCACCACCTTCACTCGTCTTGATGTATCTTGTCAGCTCCAATTTCCTCCGTTGCCTTTGATTTGATTTCAACGCCTCCTGCAACCGCTTCCTTGGGGGCATCAGCAAATGATTCTCCATGGTCTCTTCCTGCTTCTCGAGCCCCTTCGGTTTGAGCACTAGCTTGCCCAAACTGCCTTGTCAGATCTTGTATATCCATGTTCAGATCATCTTGAGCCCTTACTCGCTCTGCAAGCCTTTACACTTCTGCTCTCACTTCTCTAATCTTATTTGCCACAGTCATAAACAGACTAGCTTCTTTCCTTGTCTCATCTCCCGCACCTGCCTTAATTTGACTCTCGCACAGAACCAGCAGGTCCTCATCACAAAAGCTAAAGAGCTCCATCGGATCAAAGACTTTGAATTCAGTACCATTCTTCACTCTGATTGCCGTCTCCCCTGTATTGTTATCATAAAACCATTTCTTAAAATTCTGTAGTTGTTAGGGAGGGGATCTGCCAATCTGACCCTATTAACGGTCTTTGGGGGTTTCACCCTTAGTATAATCTTTCCCATTCTAGTCTTCCAGTCCTTGTCCTTCTTTGCCTTCATGTATCCAAAAGACTCAAAGTTGTCATTTAAGCCATTCTTAATCTCTTTCTCCAAAAGTGAGGCTCGATCACTAAGATTTGCATTCAGTAATGGCAGAGCCGCGAACCTCCTCAGATCCTATTTAGGCAAGGTCTTGAATGCCTTCCTCTTATGCATGTAGCTAATTCCACCCCTACTCCTCTTGATCATGAACATCTTGTGGCCGGGGTTATAACACCAGTTAATAATCCTCTTGTCAGCCTATTTTTTACTCAACCCTTCCAAGTGTTGGAAAAGGGGAGTTAATTCTTCAGTCTCCTCCTCTTTAATGAACCATTCATCTTTATCCATCTCAAAGATATCTTCATCTAGCTCTCCCTTTTTGGCTACATATATCAATGGTCTCTCATCAACTTCATAGAATTCTGGCTCAGAATCATAATCTACTAGTTGTCCATCATCCTCTCCTTTATAAACTATCCCTTTTCCTTTCTGAGCATCTCTCTCAACAGACTCATCCCTCACAACCTCTTCTCCTACCAGATCCTTTTCTACATCAAATCCCATGTTCACAAACCCAGCCTCCAGGATCTCCTCTTCATTCTCCCTATCTTCATTTTCATTCCTTATTCCAGATCCTTCTACACCAGCAGTTGCTGCACCAGATGTGTCCTCTCCTACCCTGGAGGAAGTACCCACATTCAAAAACGGGTATTTAGAAGTATCAGTTAAATCATCTAACTCAGATGGAGTAAGTTGATTGGGCAGGCCGGCAGCAACTTTCAGCTTATTAACTTCCTCCAGCAGTCTCTTGATCAGTTTGTTTTGATCATCAGCATCTTGCACATTCCCTCCATCATCTTATCCTTTTTCTTCTCCCTTATCTCATGATTAATTAGCATAGTCTTAATCATACTCAATTCGTTGGAGAGAGAGGTGTTGAGGTTCCTGATTACATCCTCATCTAAACTTGCCCTTTTTCCAGTTTGTATGGGCTTAGTAAAGGTTTGATGTCTATGTTTGGTTCTCCTCTCTGATTCTTCTATATCAGCTTTGTTCTTTGATCTTTTCTTCTTTTCAACCATTATCTCTTCAGCCCTTTCATTTACTTTGTCTTCGAAATCATAATCCTTCTCTTTTGCATATCTCTTTCTCTTCTTAGCTGCATCACTCTGTTATTCTCTAGTTTCTTCAGCTCGTTTATTCTCCGACTCGTCCACCCTTCTAATATAGTTCCATCCTTCAGCTGGGTACATGTTTTCCCACAAATGGGTGATCTTCCCGCTAAAGTGATGTCGGATGGCACAACAGTCTGCAAAAATACGTGGGTTAATCTGCACCAACCTTCTCACCTCCCCGTGTCTTGGCACATTTGGAATTAGGTCATTAAAGATTATCTGAAGAAATCTAGGATACAGGAGCCACTTATCCTTCTTTAGGGCCATCACGTTCTCTGCTATACAAGCAAATATCAGTCTTGCAATGTTTGTCTTCTCCCCTCCGCAACTTAACACCATAGCTTTTGCCCACTCTATGTTCAGCCCATCTGATCCACCTTTACGGTGATCTAAACACATAATAAAGAATGGGCAATGAATCTCCATTCCTTTGAGAGAAAGGACTTCTTGATCTCCTTTCAGGAACCAAAAGCTGGCCCCTCATATCACATACTCCTGAATGCTGTGAACACCTCAGTATATGACATAGCGACCTCTTCTCCTGAATCCTCTTCTAGTCTTATGATCCTTGAAACTGTCTCTGCTGTAATAGTCATCTCATTCTCCAAGACTTTAGCAATGATCCTTTGGGTGTTCCCTCTTGTGTCATACTCAGCAGATCTCCAAAAGTCTTTCATGTGTATATCATATATGGCAGTAGAATGAGAGATGGCGTAAGCTATAGGGGATCTTTGTAGCCACCGAATACAGTCTCTGAACCCTGCTGCTTTAGGATGTGTATCATCCAGAATGGCGGTTATGTTGTTTCTCTCATCGAATTTTAGATTAGCCATTTAAACCTAAAATACAAATGAAATATATATTAAAAAATAAAGTAATAAAATAATAATAAATAAAAAATTAAAGAAAAATTTAATTCGCTGGCCGAAACTATAGTTTCGCGGGATGAGATTTAATTTCGGCAGGCGAAAGTATAGTTTCGCCAGCAAGATCACACCAGTTTCACCCAAACAGTGAGCTAGATTCAACACGCCGAAACAATAGTTTCGGTATAGCGAAACTAAAAAATAGTTAGCGAAACAGTTATGTTTGCTCGGATAGCATAACCTTACAGTTTCGCTGAGAATTCAAGAACTTTCGTTCAGTTTCGCTGGACTATCGGTAATTTCGCTGGAAGAACAGCGAAGGTACCAAAGACTCTCGATCAAATAAACTCACAATGTGATATTATAAACAAGATTAAATGACGGTCCTGAGTTCGAAACTCACTTGCGAGTGTGAATCAACAAACAATCGATATCAAAGTCACAGAATCACAGAAACGAAAGAGGATGTCACGGAAAAACCCTAAAGAGCCTAACAGGTCGATGGTGCGAAAGTGAGAACTTAATTTCGCAAACTGGCTTAAATAGCATATAGTTTCGCAGGTAGCGAAACTATAGTTTCGCCAGATGAATCTATAGTTTCACCAAGCGAAGCTGCAATTTTGCCAAGCGATACACAGATCAAAAGTGACATCGCACAGGATGAGAATGCTGAGCGAAATTGCAATTTCGTCTAGCGAAACAAATAGCGAAAGTATAGTTTCGCCTTTTTTTAGTATTTAATATATAAGAATAATTAGAGATCTAAATCGATCAGAGATCATATCCTCAAGATATATATTAGCACAAAGATGACGTTAATCATCGACAAGCAATGAGATCATACCGATAACTAAATCTGATCACATCCTTTGAAGGAATTTTGAACTCTCAAACATATCAATAACGATTGCTGATATGTTTGTCCACTTAAACGCATGCCTTATCTTTTTCAACAAACAACATATGATTCGTTAAGGTTCGATTAGAAGCTTCAGAATGTTAGGATCCCATAATCATTTGGAAAAAACCCTCACCCAACCTCAGGATTTCTTGAATTTTGATACGACCTTTATAGAACGAGGCTTGTGCATTAGAGTGTAAGTGATTATCAACAGAATATTGCATTCTATGAGAAATTCATCATTTAGATGATTTGACACAACTCAAATTAAAATGGTGAGAGCTCCAGGTCTATACTCACATATAACAAAGGGGATGACCATTTAATCATGTGCCGATGAGAGCTCCAGGTCAGTACTACCATACAGCAGAGGAGATCATCACTCCAGGTTAGTACTACCATACAGCAAAGGAGATAAGCACCAGTACAAGACACATAAATACACTAGACATGATTCAAGGATATGGCTTATAAGATTTCTATCATGGTGGGTGAAAGATCAATTCTCAGTCCAATTTTTATCAGGACTAAGTTTTTGTGCAGGCCAAAATGATCGCGTAAACCCAGACATCCTCAAGCGTAAATTTTAATTTAAATCATTTTGCTGCTGTCTACTTCATTCTTCAGGCTGAGTCTACCAAGCATATCAGTTAAAGAATCTGTTTAATTTTCTCTTATTTGCATTTTAAAAATAAGATGTGAATCAGAGAGCAGCCTCAGTTACTATCATTTTGCATTTTAAATGCCAGTCATGCATAAATGAGCATATCCAGAAGATATACAATCATTTCTCGTCATCTCAAATCAAGTTCCTAGTTTTTTTTATTTTATTTTATCTAGAACTTATATACACTCCCCCAGAATTTTATTTTAGGAAAACCCTTTATTTTTACAAAGACAAGAGAAAAGAAAAGAGGTTTTAAAAAGATATTAGCCCTAGCATAGAGATCAATTCATAAAAGCGAGGTTTATCAAATGTTTTTGTGAAAAGATCTGTCTTTGAATTTCTAGTATCAATGGTAATAATATCGATAAAACCCTTTTCTATGCATCACGAATTGCATGAATTCGTGTTTCGATGTGCTTGGTTCGAGAATGATGAATAGGATTTTTTGCGATCCCGATGACGGCTTCGTTGTCACAAAACAATGGTGTGTGGAGAAAATTGATTCCATAGTCAATCATCTAGTGTTGTATCCAAAGAACTTGTGAACAATAACTAGAGGCAGCAATGTATTCTGCTTCCCCTGTAGAGAGGGAAACAGTGGTCTGTTTCTTGCTTTGCCATGAAACCAGACAATTGCCCAGGTATTGACATCCTCCAGTCACCGATTTCATGCTTAACCTGCAACCATTAGAATCATTGTCAGAATAAGCATGTAAATCAAAATTCCCAGCATAGGCATACAAAAGACCTAAACGAGAGGAGCCTTTGAGATAATGAAAAATTCTCTTGACGGCTTTTTCATGAGACTCTTTTGGAGCCGACTGGTAATGAGCACAATATCCTACAGTAGTAGTGATGTCAGGACGACTTGTTGTAAGATACATAAGGGAACCGATCATAGATCTGTAAAGATGAGGATCAACAGGTTTCCCGTTCCTATCAGGAGTGAGGCACGTCTGAGCAGTAAAGGGAGTCATTTCAGGAGACGCATCATCCATCTTGAATTTCTTCAAAATTTCTTTAACATACTTCTCCTGATGAATGAGAATGCCTTCTAGCTTTTGTTCTACTTGTAATCCAAGAAAAAAACACATTTCTCCCATCATACTCATTTCAAACCTATTACGGATCACCTCTTCGAACTCCCGGCATAATTGTGAATTGGTGGAGCCAAAAATAATATCGTCGACATAGACTTGGACAATCAACATTTCACCATTCACTTCTCTCTTGAATAGAGTCATATCGATGGTGCCACGAGAGAAACCATTGCTTAAGAGGTACTGTGTTAGGGTCTCATACCAGATCCTAGGTGCCTGATGAAGACCATAAAGAGACTTGTCAAGCTTAAAAACTTTATCGGGAAAATCAGGATCCTCAAAACCTGGTGGTTGACACACATATATCTCCTCATCAATTTCTCTGTAAAGGAAAGCACACTTGACATCGATCTGATAAACCTTGAACTGTTTATGAGCAGCATGAGCGAGAAAAATCCTTATTGCTTCAAGACGAGCGACGGGAGCAAAAACTTCGGTATAATCAATTCCTTCTTCTTGAGCAAATCCTTGCACAACCAATCTCGATTTGCTATGCACCACAACACCACGATTATCTGGTTGGTTCTTAAAAACCAATTTTGTACCAATTGGGCATTTGTTTGGAGGCAAGTCAACCAAAGACCATACTTTGAGTTTTCTGAATTGTTGAAGCTCCAATTGCATTGATTCAACCCAGCAAGGATCCTGGAGAGCAGCATGCATGTTTTTCGGGAAAGATTTGTTGGATCTTATATGCCCAAGACACATACAAGATTGATGTGGTTAGTACGTTATGATCCAAGTCAGGTCATACCCAATAACAAGCCAAACAAACACCAATAAATATTTGTTTGTTGATGAGTGAAGGATTTGATATGCCCAAGATACATATTAAATTGATGTGGCTAGTGTGATATGATCCAAGTCGGGTCATACCCAATAACAAGCTAAACAAGCACCAATAGATAATTTATTCGTTTATAAGATCATACAAATAAATAATGACACCAATTTAGAAAATAGGTTTTCTAAATCATTGCCTTTGTAGATAAACATCATTATTTGGATAATTATTCATGAGGTACCATTTGTTTCATTATTTAGTGTTACTAAATGGTGACAAATAAAAGGTACTAAGTTTATAAAGTTAAAAACATGTTTCAACTTTATAAAAATTTAAAGATTAGGGAGTGTTTAATTGTAACAATTACAAAACAAATGGGAGGGAATCCATTAGATGGATTTCGGCCGCCCAGGGGCCAAGGTGGTCCCACTTTTGTCTTGTAAACAAACAAGACTTAAAGAAACACACCTGCCAACTCTTACACATATCTCTCCTAAATGCAAAGGCTCCCATTTCTCTCAAAAACTCTCTCTCTCTCTCTCTCTCTGTTTTGAGTAGCAAAGAAGAAGCTGAATTTTTCAGCTAACAAAAGAGATTTTGTTGCTGAAAATTGGTGTCAAGAATCCTAGCAATCAAAGGTGTTCGTTGGTGGCTTGGGGTATACCATCTTGAGGTCTTCTTCCTTGAAGATTCAGCCACGATTTCATCTTCTTTCACCTCAAGAAATTCGATTTTGAGCAGCTACAAAGGTTGTATATTTCAAACATCTTATGTTCATTTCATTGTATGCATTTCGTATAATGATCAATGGTTTGGGGCTTGCTTATTAAATGGGTTTAATAATCATCATATTAACATGTTTTAAAATTAATAATCCGCTGCGTTTTTCATATAAACAAGCTTATATGAACTTTGATAAACATGTTAAATCCCTTCAATGGCATCAAGAGCCACTTATACGAATGTATACATGTACAAGATGTACTAGCTCACGGTTTTGTGGTGTGTAACACCATATGGCCGAGAGTTAAAGCGCTGAAATAGTCACCCCTTTTGAATTTTAAAGATGTTACTTTATGCATGTAAGGATCTTTAAAATTTTAGATCATAAGATAGTTGTTTGTTTGGACAAAACCCATTTGTTCTTGGTTTATGTTGGCCAGGAACATGTGTTAAAAGGGGCTGCCCAAAATCGATGAATATGTACATATTTGGATATGTTTTAAGTGCACAAAACCTAGCCATGACCTTGTGATTGATTATTTGTGGTTGTGATTCATTTGAATGTAATAAAGGCTATGTAATTTATTCATTCCATTTGGTATGTAATAAATAGATTAGCATGCACTTTATTTTACTAGAAAAAATGTATTAGGACTTTTTCTATGTAATATGTATTTTTGGGGCTGATTTGTAAGAAGAAGAAGGAGCCTAAAGATGATGATGGAATCACAACACAAAAGGCATACTTGAAGCATTTGGATGCAAGTTCAAGTGGGAGTTCATCAACTCAACAATGTGTCATGTTTTACCCTAGGAATGACCACTTGACACACTTGTTAGTTAGTTTTTAAGAATGTGTCATGCTTCTTTGGCATGCTGAAGAACCCTACATTCATCACTACAAATTAGTTAGTTTTTAAGACCCGAACCTTTTTGGTTTTGGGTCTGTTCTCATCAATAGATTTAATACTAACTTGTTTGTTATGATTGACAGTCTGAGGTGGTAGAGATGGTGTAGAAAAGGATTCCTTTGGCTTGGTTTTCCTTTTCTGTGGTTTCAGCATAGGAGCATCTAATTGGTTGACTCTCCCCAATAGATGTTGAACCATCATGACAAGTTGTGTCTGATTGTTTGCTAAAGCTTTCAGCTCATCAGACACATCAGCTCTTGGCTGTGATAGGTTCCTGTGTTGCACCATCTTCCTTTGAGCAACCTCAGCTGTTGCCTGATGAACCCCTTCCTTCTTTTTGGATTTCTTTAAGGACTTTGGGGTTTCAGATTGAGATGTTGCTGTTACAAACTTGGTTTCAAACTCATCTTTCATTTTATTAATCTTCTTTTTAATGTTCTGATTTTGATTGAGTTTGGAACCCTTTCTATACCAATAATCATAAGTAAGATGATTGAATAAGCCACATATTTCACATGGCTTCTTCTTCATCTTTAGTTGATCATCTACTGAAGAAGATGAAACTACTGAAGATTTGTTCTTCAGCCGTTTTCTATCAGTACTTGCAGTTTTCTTCCTTTCAGTACTTGCTTTCCTGATATCTTTTTCAGTAGTTTTCAAACCCTTTCTCCTTGCAGTTTTCTTCCCTTCAGTACTTGCGGTAGTTTGGGTTTGTTCTTCAGGTGTTGTAACTTGTGCTTCAGTACTTTCAGTACTTTGTGAGACAACACCTGAAGTGATAAACTCTTTGATCATGTGACTGTCAGCATTTGAACCATCAGCTGTTTCAGCATTAGCTGATTGGTTTTGTAAGGAATTAATGCTGACTTCATCCTCTGACTTTGATGCTTTATCAGAAGATGAATAACATGATGAGGTGGATTGGTTATTGCATTCTCCTTCAAATTCTACTTCTACCTTGGGAGTAAAATCTGTAGGAGGAGCAGTATGATTATAACCAATTCCAAACTTTACATATGAAGTTGATTGCTTGCTGAGAAGCATTTCAAAACCCTTGCAGGAGGTTACCCAGCGTTCAAACTCTACTTGGGTAGTTGCAAGTGTTTCTTTGAGGTCCTTATACTTCTCTAGAAGTACCTCTTCCCTAGCCTTATCATCTGTGATTTGGCATTTTAGTTTATAAATTTCATCATTTTTATCATGCAAAACAGACTCAAACTCAGCTTTTCTTTTGGAAAATGCTTGCTCTAGCTCAAGATTTTTATTAATTAAAGCTACATTTGCTTCTCTAATATATGCAAATGTGGCTATGCATGATTCAGAACATAACTTAGCTTTGGCCTCTGAATTTACCTATGATACCTGTGATGAAGCATTTGAAGATGAACCATCAGCAGACTCCAGGGATATGAGAGCAAGGTTTCCAAAGGGATTGTCACCTCCATGTTGACCAGCACCAGGAAACAGTTGTTTATGACTAGACATATCATCTGGTAAACTGCTCCAGTCAACAACTCCTGGGGTGAAAAAGCTGTTTTGTTGAGGTTGATATTGTTGATGAGACTGTGATGGTTGAGGCTCAGGAAGGGCATGTGGTTGTTGAGCAATGGGTGGTTGAACCTAACTTGGCGAAGGCATGTAGAAGCCGGGGTAAGGATATGGCATAGGACTTTGACGAACAAAATATGCAGGTGATGATTGAGCTTGTGATGGATGACCAGAACTGGAGGAATGTTGCCCTTTGTTTTGTGAGCTGTTACCTGGGAAGGTCACAAAGGGTGCAGATGAGTTAGATCCAGATGATCTACACTCTCTTGCAAAGTGTCCAAGCCTATGGCACTTGTGACACCTCAACTTGCTGTTGTCAAAACCAACTTTGGTTTTGCCAGAGAGACCTGGGAATTTCCTACCAGTTCTTTTGTAGAACTTTTGAGATCTGATATTGATCATTTCTATTTGGCTCAAAATATCCATCTCTTCCAGATCATCATCCGGAATTCCTTTCAAGTCCTCCATTAAAAAGCACAAATTATCACCACTACCACCTGAACTACCATCCATACCAACAAAAGCATGTTCTACAATAGTAGAGAAATCAATATGCTCATCATAGGCACTTTTTGATGCAACGTACTCTCACTCCTGACCTATCAGTGCAGTATTCCCTGATACAAAGTCATCAGTGAACTTTCCAGATAAGGACAACTTCCTTTTCTGTTCTATCTCTCTTTCAAATGTCAGCAGTTTCCCATGAAGTTGGTTAAGAGATAGAGTGCTCAGATTTGCACTAGAGCGTAGGACAATAATGTATGTGTCCCATCTCTCAGGCAGGGATTTGAGGAATTGGTTGATCTGGCTATTTGTATATTCTTGTTTGACCATTTTCAGCTTAGAAATCAAACAGGAAAATCGCTCAAACTGTTGAGTCAGAGACTCACCCTTCCTATGAGAGAATGTCTCATATTGTTGGGCAAGGATTTCCCTACTATTTGCCAAGACCTCATCAGTTCCTCCAAATTGTTCTTTCAAAGCAACCCAGAGGTCATGAGCAGTTTCATGATGCATAAGCCCTGAATAGATTTCTTTAGGCAGTGCCATGGCCAGAATTCCATGGGCTTTAGCATCAATTTCGAACATCTTTAGATCTTCATCCGAATACTGATCAGGTTTCTTCGGAACCCTCTCATTTATTTCCGGAGTACTCACCATAGGCTTGTATGGTCCATGCACCACGGATTTCCAACAACTTGCGCTGTTGATAGACAAGTGATGGAGCATACGTCTTTGCCATATGTTATACTCATTCCTAACAAGCATCAGAGGCTTTGTTGAGGAGCCAGTATTGTGAGGATCATTGGTTGGTGTCGCCATTTCACAGATTCTAGCAAATTCAAAGTAATTTAAACAAATCTTGCTCAAAACCACTTAGAACCTCGAATTAATTGACCAGAAGCAGAAGAAACTCAAACTCTATAACCAATTCTTGCAAATTTACTAATTTGATCAAACATAGATACCAAAAGAGCAGTTTCAATGATCAATTGTTAAATCTTTAATGATTAACCAGCTCTGATACCATTTGAAAGGATCTTATACCTCGTTTGATCAATTAGATTAGACAAATTCAAGCAAGAACACAAATGATAATGCAATGGAACAGTACGGTTATAGAGAAAGAAAGTATTTCTGTAAAAAGGAATATTTCATTCAACACATGCTTCGGCAAATACAAAATTAGGTCATCCTCCCTTTTATAAGGAAGGGTGACACCAGCTGATGTCACTTGATAGTGACATCTAACCATTATTACAACAAACTACTGAAAGTAGACTAAACTACTGAAGATGTCTAACAGCTGATATCTTATAACAAAAGACAAGTGTAAACTACTTACAACTACTGAAAAGAAACTACTGAAACTACAACGTCTGAAGAACATGCTCTTCAGACGTTTTACAAAGTACTAAAACATAAAAGAAAACTACTTATAAGAAACTACTGAAAGGAAACAACTGAAAGGAAACTACTGAAAAAGACAACCATCACAACAACTGAAGAATACTTCTTCAGCTATCGTGACAACCTCTGAAGTCTTCAGTACTTGAACTTCAGACTTGAACTTCAGTTGTTGTCATCAGCTGATGTCTTCAGCTGATGTCTTCAGTCTTTGTACATCAGTTGATGTCTTTAGGTGTTGTCATCATCAGCTGATGAAGTTTTCAGAAGTTGTTGTGATGTCTGTGGGACTTAAATGTTTTTCTGATCTGGCTCGTTGGTTCTTTTGGTCCAACACAGTACATAATAAAGTAAGTAAAATCATATCAATTACGGTGGCAGCGACGGTGACGGGTCCATGGGTCGAGCACACACTTATGGGCGGTCTTGATGAGTTTCCTCCTCATTCTTGCTACTAGGGACACCGCCTCATCCCTCTCTTCCTTCAGGGTGTCGTAGTGTCGACACCGTACTTCAGCCATGGTGGGGTCTCCAGTCAACGGCCCCGAGTGATACAGAGATGGATCGGCAAACACCTGGTGAGAAGCGCTAGAATGGCACGCCAACTCGGCGTAGGGGTTAACATAGTACATCGATTGGGCCACATGGAAACTATGACATGCTATCGAATCACGCCCATACGGCCCAGTTGGATACAACGAGGCTAGCGGTGGTGGTGGCGCCCTAGTCAGTCCTGAACCAAGTTACCCCATTCCTGTTGGAATGTGGGGATGGGTCGGACGGACATTCGTGCGGTTTTCCTCTCATGAGGTGACACGCCCTCATCCCCGTCAGGTCATAAGGAACTGACCCAGACGATTACCGACGACCCAAACATGTCCTTCGATGGGTTAGACTCCTCTATTTCCTAATCCCCGTTCGAGGTTAGGTATCATGTAGTCATAAGGGGCCTCCAGGTACCAACTAGGGTCCCCATACTCCATCCCTAGAGGGGCATACTCCCTAATCATATGAGGCTGGAGGCATCTCGAAGGTCCTTCACCCACATCTGGTGCAAACGTGGGTAGTGGGATGGTGGTCTGGTAGCAATGCGAATGTGAGACATCGAGTGAGTCACTGATATATATGGTCTTTCCCTTGTTCTGGTTTCCTGTCATCTAATGAACAAACAAGGTAAAATGCAATGTAAAAATATAATATAATCAAAATCAAAAATTACAACAAAATTTATACAAATTTTTAATAATGTATGCAATGTCGATGGTTATCCTCAAGTCATAACTTAGGGGGGGTTCCTATTTCCTTATCCTCCCTAATTTTCTAAGGGTGCGGTAAAATCATAGGTATCTTAAGAGTAAGATTCTAATTTGCTGAACCCATTGGCTCTGATACCAATCTGTCCCAGCCCGTTGACTGACAAAGGTATCTTAAGAGTAAGATTCTAATTTGCTGAAACCATTGGCTCTGATACCAATCTATCACAACCCGTTGACCGCACAGTCGGTTAATTAAATCCATAAAGGTAGTTGGCACATTAGTCAAACCGCAAGACATAACAAGAAACTCGTAATGTCTATAACGCGTGTGAAAAGCTGTCTTAGGAATGTCCCGCTTCTTCACCTTCAACTGATGGTAACCAGATCGAAGATCTATCCTCGAGAACCAACTGGCACCTTGGAGCTGATCAAACAAGTCCTCAATCCTCGGTAACGGATACTGATTCTTCACCATCAACTTGTTCAGCTCTCGGTAGTCGATGCACATCCGCATACTACCGTCCTTTTTCACAAACAATACTAGAGCACCTCAAGGAGAGATGCTCAGTCGAATAAACCTTTTATCCATTAATTCTTGCAGTTGATCCATTAGTTCCTTCATCTCGGTAGGAGCTAATCGATACGGTGCCTTGGCAACGAGTTGAGCACCGGGTATTAGATCAATCTGAAACTCAATCTCACGATCCGGTGGCACTCCTGGAAAATCCTATGGGAACACGTCTGGGAAGACACATACCACAAGTACGTCAGATAATTGTGGTACTGACGCGTCCACATCTTTCACGTGGGCCAGATAGGCACTACATCCACGTCTTATGCACTTTTCCGCCACCGCGATCAAAATCACCTTTGGAACCGTAGTGACGTGATCACCGTAAACCATCACCGAACTTCCATCGAGCGCAATTAATCAAATTATCTTCTTGCGAAACACGATGTTTCCATCCCTAGTACTACGTCCAATCCGCGTAGGGGTGTCACATGTAATTTAGCTGAGAACCTATGACTTTCTGGTTCTATGACACAGTCATCTATCATATCAATAATTCTAGTGGACTTGCCAATAAAAGTTTCTATGTCAAATGGCTTATCAATACTCTTAATACTAACAGGCAACTTAGCACAAAAAGTAGCAGAAATGAAACTCCTACTAGCACCAGTATCAAATAATACAGAGACACAAATTTGATTTACTAGAAACATACCTGACACGACATCAGGATCCTCTCTTGCCTCCACCCGCGTCATCATGAAGGCTCTAGCAGTTGCCATCTGTCCTCCTTCCTCCGGCTTCTTCTTCGCCCCAGAACTCTCAGCCCTTGGCTCTTATAGTCCCTACTCACGTGGACTTCCTCACCGCAGTTATAACACCTAGAAGTCCACACACCTATGCTACATGACTAGGCTTCCCACATTTGAAGCACACATTCATCCCCCACATGCACTCACCAACGTGCTCTCTTCCACATTTACCACAATTCTTTATCTCCGAACTTGAAGACACCATCCTTCGGTCATCCACTTTCCTCCTCTTGTTGTTTGGAGTGAAATGACAACATCCAAACCTCTTCTTTCCCCAGCTCTTATCACCATCACCCATCTTTTTCACCTCGACTACTGCCACTTCCCTCTTATCATACAGCCTACCCGCGAGGTCTACCACCGATCGAAAAGTACCCGGCCGGGCAACGATCAAATGTCTGCGTACGTTAGCTGTCAATCTCTGGATGTACTTCTTGATCTTTCTCGACACCGGCGTCACCTGATCTGGCACCAGCTTTGCCATCTCATTGAACTTGGTGGTGTACTGCTAGTGTGTCATGGTACTAGCCTCCAACTGCTGGAACTCCCTCTTTATCTCATCGAGTTCCCGGTGAGGACAGAATTCCTCCGATCACCAGCTTCTTCTAGTCCAACCACCTCATCCTGCTGATGGCCCTGCTACCCTCAGCCTGGACAATATTGTCCCACCAACATAAGGGCGTGTCCATAAATAAGTGGGTAGCAAACTTCACCTTCTGGTCCTCTCGGTACTCGCTGATATCAAGTACCGCCTCCATCTCCTTCACCCATCAGTGAGCAGCAGTCCTATTCCCATCGAATGTTAGGGGCTTGCACCTCTGAAATGCCCCATAATTGCAACCATGTGCATTTCCCTGCACAACTTCTTCCACCTCCTCCTCACTCAAGACAATCGTCTTGGTCTCCGATCGCTCCCTTTCCTCCCTTTCGGTGGTCCTTCTCCTCTCTTTCTTCTCGTCCTCTCTTACCGCCTTAATAACTTCAGTCACTACAGACGGCAGAATCGTTTGCATGACTTGATGCACTTAATCTACCACCGTCGCTTTCACTGAGTCCCTTATGTTTGCACTCTCATCACCACCCTCCTGGTGATGCACTTCGGGCTCTTCACGGACCTTCTCAGTAGTCCTAGCCTTATTCCTAGTGACACGCGGTTCAGCACCACATCCTCCCTGTACTCCTCCCCTAGAGGCCTTAGATGATCAACCTCTAGCCATTCTCTGATCACTATAAGATTCAAACACTAACACGGCCTTTCAAGGAATAGCTCAGTTTATGTTAAGTATAGTATGTTCCTAATTACAGTGGCCAGTTGTGATTAGCCATTTACTTTACTCTTCACACCCCAAGCATTTGCTATCCGGACTACATCGGTATCTACATCTACTATAAGCACATAATCAAACAACACACGCATATATCTCCAACTAATTTCAAAAAAGAAATACCTGATGGTACGTAGCTACTTGGGCTGGCATCCCGTTCCTTTAGTCCCATTTTTAGTTTAAGATTAGGATTTGAAAATATTTACTTAATTCACTTAAACTTTAGCTCGGATACCAAGTTGTAATGGCCCGTTCCTGGGCACGTCATAGTTGGTCATTCATAGTGTAACACCTCTGAAATCTAGCCTAATTAGGAAGCTTAATGTATTACAGGACCCAATAAAGGTCCGGATTGATTTGGGCTTACCAAAGAAATCTGGCAAAACGAAACTAGCCTTTTTGGACACAATAAGCCCAATAAGGGCCCAAACTTATAAACGAGCCTCATTTAAGGCCCTTTGAAGCTCGGTTCAGTAATTCTAAGCTTGAACAATAAGCTGATGAACGTCATAAGTCATAACATGATTATTATAAACTTACAAGCAAACAATTTGGTTGATTCGTTTATTCACCAGAAAATTTTAATATGACAAAATAAGTATTTATAGTACTTAATAATTAAAACTATCAAGAAATCAAATTTTTAACAATCGAAACATATTCGAACATTATACGGACCGACCCGTTAACGAACCCATTCGCTTAACCCACTATATAAGCAAATGTTTCTTCATTTTAGGGTTTCAAAAAAATTTGAAAGAAAATTAGGGTAGAGAGAGAGATAGAGAGGCGGCCGCAGCTCCCCCCATCTCCGATCTCGGCCGTCGGCGACGGTGGTTCCAGCGAGTGCCAGCGAGTGGCACATAAATCTGGACTATCCTCGATGCCTCGATCAAGATGGTGGCATTGGTTTCTCCTAAAACACAACAAGGTGAAATAAATTGAAGGTGGGAGTTATGGTTGTAGGTTGGTTTCAGAGGTGGTGGTGACGATGGTTCATGGTTGGGAGTCGGAGATGGTCGATTTGAGAATGGTTATGGCGGTGACGGTTGATGGTGGTCATGGTGGATGCTTTGGGTGGCGATAAGAGCGAAGGATTCGATTGCAGGTGATGGTGCTGCAGCTGGGTCATGGTTGTTGTGATGGCGAGGTACGAGGATGGTGGTGATGTCGGTTACATTGGGGGGGTTGTCGGGTCAATGGTGGCCGAACCGGTTGTGGTATGTTGACTGTTGGGTTATAGGTGGTGGTGGTTTTGGCTGTTTAGTTATGGTTGTGGACCTAGGCGACGATAGAAGCTGGTTGTCGTTGTTGTCGGTCATGGTGGTGGCTGCGTTGGTGATAGTTTCAGCGGATGGCTGCGGTGGTGAGGAGAGTGCAGCAGCAACGGTGACTGATGGCGATAGTGAAGGTGACGTATCGGTTGTTGTTGGTTGTGGTTGTTGGTTGTGGTGGTCATTAGGCTGTCGTGATAGCAGATGTGTGGGCTATGCTTATCGAGTGTTGATGGTGGTCATAGGGTTATCGGCGTGTGGTTGGGTGCTGGTGGCCAATGGTGGTGCAGGGCCACTGCGGTGATGATGATGGTGGCTTCGATGTGTCGTTTTAGGCGATGGTGATGGTAGATAAGTTGTCACGGTGGCAGATTATGGTTATGTTTGTTGGGTGTATCGGAGATGGTGATTGTGGTAATGGTTGTCGGGATTCCGATGGCAAGGAAGGTGGATGCAATGATGGTGGCGGTATTGATTAGTGGTTAGGCTGCCTAAGGCGGTGGTGATGATGATGCAGCCGTGGTATGGGTTGTTAGCGACGGGGATGGTGGTTGTTTTGGTAATGAGATGTAAACCGATGGTGGTGATGTTGGTAAGGGCTAGTAGTAGTAACCTAGGGTGGTGATTGTGGTTGCACATTAGATACCAGGCTAGATCCGAGTAGTCGGTGATATTGGGTTATTTTCGGTGAGGATTCTAGCCAACTAGGAGGTTCTAGCAGTGACAAAGACGGTTCATGGCATACAGTGGCTACATGCATTGAATATTGGTGATAAAAGTCACAACTAAAGAATATGGTTAAGCCATGGTCGATTGAGGTCTCGGGTAGTCGGCATCACGAACGCGATAAGATCAAGAGCAATATGAGTGGGTTAGTGAACGTGAATCGAGTAGGAGGTACAATCGCACGCGCAACGCATTTAAATTCTAATTATAATCTATATGCGTGTTACTTGAGCTCCAATTATACAAAATACATAAATTATAAAATGAAAATGAACGCCACTTGATATAATTATCTGGTTTAAATAGATAGTTCTGACACGAGATTTAAATAACAACGCTATTTTGTAGAAATCAACCTTGATAAAATATAGGAAGCATTTCATTTTTGGAAATGGTTATAATTTGTAATAGACGATACAAATAAATTTATTTCGTGTAACATATAATCATACAAGACTTAGAGATGTAATTCATACAAATACGATTGTACATTCGTATAGTTATGCAATGAATATTTAGGTTAACGGACATCTATACGTTTTATTTAAGATAAAAGACCTAAAGCGCCACAATGATCTATCATCTTGTTGTTATTAATTGTCGGTCATCTCATTGTTATTGAAATAAATATTATGTGTAACACTCTTTCTATTCAAAATATCGTCAACTATTATCAGTAATTGGTTTAGTTAGCGTCAACCGAGTTAACAAATAGGATATAACGCGAGCATTATAAACATCGTTTGAGACATTATATATTACTTACATTGTCAATGTGAGTTATTTTTGAAGATTTGGAATCCATGACCTAAATTGATTTTCTACCTTGTTTATGCTAAGACTCAATTCTTGATTAAATGCATTAACTAACCTAATGTACATGAGTTAATTCATGACAATTAACAAATACACAAGAAGCTAAGGATACTAATCACCAACATTAATTTAACTAAAGAGCTCAACTGTGCGCATGTAAGAACATCGTGCTAATTCTAAATGTGAATCTTATATGTTCTAGTTAGGATTGCTTTGTTGATGATCAACACTTTTCTTTATCGAGCTCTGAATTTATGTAAGGATACCAGGTGAGTTCTAGAGATCCCTTTTTACTTACTGTTTTTAGGATGAAACATGCTCTTTTGTGTTATGAACTATGATTGTGCTTGTGACAACCGGTCCCAAGGTCACTATTCTAAACCCTAATTCAATTGCATCATATCCCATCTTATGAGTACTAATAATGGAAACAATTCAATTATATTAAGAATGTTAGAATCACTAATTTTTATTTGATCCATTTTCATGATTCTATGTGAATTTAGTCATTTTTGAGTCTTGCCTTTTTAGAAAATTTGTGCCCGGGAATATCAGTTAGCCACCCTAAGTAGAATATACAATATCAATTGAAACAATTAAAAGCATATGTGCACACACACACTTGAAAACATTCGGCTAATGCATGCATAACCATGCACAAGATACGTACTAACTAGAAAACTCTTACCCTTTTTAAATACTACACTACAAAAAGAAAACTCCATAATAATTAGTTTACATTTAAAAATAAAATTTAAAAGCCTTCCACTAGAGGCCAAATCGGCCGCCCCATTGCCACCAATGGACACCCTTGTCCACCACTACACACAACCCACTTCTTCTACCCACTCTTAATCCATGCAAGCCTTGTAAGAATCTCACTTCACACTCTCTCCTCTCATTCTCTAAATTTCAGCTGAACACACACACTCCCTCTCAAAATTCTCACCATTTCAGCCCTCATTCCAGCTCCAAGTCGCAAACAACAAGTATTCACCCATTGGCCAGTAGCAAAACCGTGAGAAAGGTGACTTTTGGTGATGTTTTGAGGCTTGGAACGTGAAAGACTTGAGGCTCCAGCTCGTGTTCGAGGTTCTACAGTCAAGTCCAAGGAGATTTCAACCATCCACGACAATCTACACATTCTAAACCATGAGATACATCAAGTGTAAGCTTACTATGTCTGGTTTTGGTCATTTCTCAAGTTTAACTTCATTGTTCACCTAAAACCCATATTTTTCTTGTTGTAGCAGAAACCACTCACTACTACCTTGTTCTTGGAGAGCTTACCACGTTATTGAAGGTATTCCACAAGTATAACATGTCGATCTATAGGTGTAACAAGAGTTACACCTATAAAACCCTCTTTTTGGGTGATTCTCACCACCCAACTTGTGCATCTTGTAACCTTTAAGAACCAACATTGTAACCTGATTTCTAATGACTTATTAAGCTCTTAATAATCTGATTTTAATGTTAAAAATGGTTGTACACCATGAATGGAAGGTGTTAACACAAGAACACCATGAAAAACCACTCTTTCTACAAGTTACAACACACCTTAAGCACTTTCTTGAAAACCCTCTTAAAAAAGGGTTATAACCTGTTCAAAAATGAGTTTTAGACACCCCAAAAACCTGATTTTTAAGTTGGGTAAATTTTTTGTAATGAATAAACTTAAGTTACAATGGTTTACACAAGTGTCATGGTCAGTTATGGCATTTTCTGTCTTTGAAAGCTATGGATGTGTAGAATGACAAGGCCACGATTTGGGACTGTTATTTCAGTAGGTTTGATGAATATTAAGAGTGTTAATATTGTTTAATCTCTGGAACAAAGGACATGTTGTGTTTAGACCCATTTTGGTCACTTTCGGGACCCGAAAACAAGCTAAAACTACTTAAAAACAAGAAATCTTGAACTATAAACTTTTTGAAGAGAATTCCAGGTTAATTAAGGATTTATAAAGTGTTTTGGAGTTAATGGGAATTTTTAGTGGTCAAAAGATAATTTAAATGGAATTTTAAGTGAAAACGGGTGCTAACCGGGAGACGTTTTTAAGAAAATCTAAGAAAAATGGATATAAGGTGAGAAATTATAAAAGTCATGGCATTCCAGTAGGATAAATAATAAAATAACTTATAAAGTGGAATAGTTGGTCAAACAAGCTTTTAAAATGGGCAAACCCGGTTAAAAACGCGTTTTAACGGTTTAAATGTAAAAACGAGTCTTTCCACTACTAGGGGTAAATCTTGTGATGTAAAAGGTTATAAACTCATGAAAATGACTTTTAGAAGTTAGCTACTGTACCTAGACTCAAAAATATGAAAACCCATAGTCAACCATCTTAAACCCTTCGGTTTTACCGTAACCGGCAACGTAAACGCATAAATTATAAACTGAGCCCATAAACTGAAAATTTGAGTATACATTCTTAAAATAAAGTAATATTAAGTTCTTGAAACTGATTTTTGGTTATAAAGGTCATCTAAAACAAGAAACCAAACTTAAGGGTAGAAACTGTCAATTTGGAAACTTCAGTGGCTAAACTGTAAAATTTTGTTAAACTTCATAACTAACTCCAATAAGCAACTTAGTCACTTTATTAGCATATTTATCATATATTCTGGACTTAGTAATGTAAAAACCCTTAATTATATGAGAAATCTTGACTTTCCATAAATGGAAACTTTTATACAAACCCTAATCGAATCAAAGTCGAACCCGACCAACTAAGGCTTAGACACTCTTGATGCACCTTAAATAGGATAGATCAGTAACTAATCACTTAATATATTCATGATAGGGTGCTAGACTTGAGATATTCCCGGCACACGAAGGATTTCTTTGCTTAACGTCTAAGGTGAGTTCTAGTGATCCCCTTTTTACTTACTGTTTTTAGGATGGAACATGCTCTTTGTTATGAACTATGATTGTGCTTTATTTGATGCTTGTATGTGGGACTTTTTGGATACCTGCTGATACTTATGTCATGATCATTAATTCTTTTGTGAACCGCTTGTTTTATGTGAATAGATCTATTTGGGGAATCCCCCACGCACAATGGCTCCCTCTACAGGGAGGTACCCCACTGAGATCCTGAGGGGTCGTTTGTGGCATGTAATAGTTTTGAATAAGATACTATGGTGAACCATCCTAGCAGGAATGGTTCACTGTTCCGAGGCTTGGTTCCTTCCTTCGGGAATATCCGGTTAAACACAAGTTTAGAAGAGGCCAACCGTGGACCAAGTGAAGGGTTGATCGTGATACCCCACGATGACTGATACTAAAAATGATGCCTTTAAAATCAAACGAGATTTTCATAAACTTTAACACTTGATTCTAAAACCTTTACTGTGGACTTTAAGAGTTCCTTTTATTGCTTTGAACTTTAAGCACTTGAATTCACCAACTTTTTAGTTGACACTCTTTTCTTTTGAGCATGTTTCAGGTAACCCGTGAAGACTCTTGGCTTATGGATGACTTAGACTCAATCCCGAGACCATGGCATTGTTTGTGTGTGACCAATTTGTGACTTGAACAATTTGATACAATGATTATTTAAATTATATTGAACAAGTAAACATTTGGGGCTGGATCTGTTTCCAGCTTGATGTCTTTTGAAAAAATAAAATGCCATGTGATGTTCTCTTCCATTGAGCTCTTATATTGGTTTGTTTCTGCTGCCATGTAAGATGTTGCTAATCTATGACGCCCCACCCTACCTGGGCCCGGCGGTGTGACAGTGCTGTACTTGATGCTTGTATGTGGGACTTTTGGATACCTGCTGACACTTATTTCATGATCATTAATTCTTTTGTGAACCGCTTGTTTTATGTGGATAGATCTATTTGGGGAATCCCTCACGCACAGTGGCTCCCGCTACAGGGAGGTACCCCACTAAGATCATGATGGGTCGTTTGTGGCATGTAACAGGTTTTGAATAAGATACTATGGTGAACCATCCTAGCAGGAATGGTTCACTGTTCTGAGGCTTGGTTCCTTCCTTCGGGAATATCCGGTTAAACACAAGTTTAGAAGAGGCCAACCGTGGACCAAGTGAAGGGTTGATCGTGATACCCCGCGATGACTGATACTAAAAATGATGCTTTTAAAATCAAACGAGATTTTCATAAACTTTCACTCTTGATTGTAAAACCTTTACTGTGGACTTTAAGAGTTCCTTTTATTGCTTTGAACTTTAAGCACTTGAATTCACCAACTTTTTAGTTGACACTCTTTTCTTTTGAGCATGTTTCAGGTAACCCGTGAAGATTCTTAGCTTATGGACGACTTAGACTCAATCCTGAGACCACGGCATTGTTTGTGTGTGACCAATTTGTGACCTGAACAATTTGATACAATGACTGTTTAAATTATGTTGAACATGTAAACATTTGGGGCTGGATCTGTTTCCAGCTCGGTGTCTTTTGAAAACTTGAAATGCCATGTGATGTTCTCTTCCTTTGATTTCTTATATTGGTATGTTTCCGATGCCATGTAAGTTATTGCTAATCTGTGATGTCCCACCCTACCTGGACCCGGGGGTGTGACAGATTGGTATCAGAGCCAAAGGTTGTAAAGAAGTCGGGAATACCATAGTAGACCCTAGGCTACAACCCTGATACCCTAGGACTGTCCTTGTGGGAAAGTGTTGGAATGATCGGGTTGGGTAAGTTGATGATTACACTTGATCAACGTAATCATGAATTTACCGGACGCGTAATTTCCATCGCGGACCTCTAAGTTATGTTTGGACCTTTCTGTTTAATGCTGATTAACTTTGAAATTCATTTTGACTGGGGATTTGAAATTGATTTTTAAAGATGAACTATTTTGCCTGACACTATTATGAGAAACAACTGATTCTAACATCATTGATGAGGAATACGTAGAGATTCCTGATACTAATGCCATCACTAGTACTATGAGTATATTACTATTATTAAGACTATCATGAGCTATGAGAAACCAAATTACTCATGATGTCTTTTTACAGGAAACAACTATGGCTGACAAGGGAAAAGCACCTGCATACCCTACTGAGAGCGGTGCACCAACGGGGGACACCAAGAAAGCAAAACCGCGCATGGAGTATGAGGAATACCTTAGGAGGTGTGGACACCCGGGTTGGATATCCGTCACGTCAGAGGACACTGAAGCTTCCGAGGTCTCTTCTTCGACGACACCTTCCAGGAGCCGGACGCGCTCCCACTCGCTGCATGTTGCCGCTCCATCCCACTAACCTATCCCTCCCATTGGGAATAGGGGAGCACGCACCATCACTCGTCCACGAAAGAGTGCTAGACCTAGACCTTCGGTCTCATTTAGGACGCCTCCTCCTCAACCACCGGTTAGGACTCCCATACCCGCGCCACCGCCGTTCGAGCCACACCGACGCCACCCACAGGAGGAGTCATGGATGCCTCCAAGGCACAGCATGTACGATGGCCCGAGCGTACTGGCAGGGGATAGGTATTCACAATCCAGCCGTTGGGCTAGTGACGTAGGACCTACTGATGTAGCACTAGAGGAGCTCCTGAAGACCGTCCGTCACCATGAGCTGACTCTTCAGCACGCTACCCGGACCTCCCAGTCTGCTCAATTCCAAGCTATGATGGCGTCGCACGGGATGCAGAGATTGGAGCAGGAGCAGAGGAAGAAGAGCTCTGGATGGATGGGATGGCTGAAAAAGAAGTGGATGTGAAGGCGACATGTGGAAGGGGGAAGAAATATCTGTCTGTGAACAATTGAAGGAAACAAACTTATCATTATCTGAGATTATTATTATCATTATTCATGGGGGTGAAGGCACCTTCCACATTGTAAGAGCTAGACTCTGATACTATGAACTTTGTATTGTTTTCAACTGATTCCTATGATACAACGTTGTTGAAACATTTATGATTATCTGTCATGTGTTGTTTATTCATGGTGTTAGGTCATGCCATTCTTTAAGACTGCTTAAACTGTTTAAATTGGTAATCTGTGGAACTTGGTAAGTTGTGTGTAATTATACACCGTATTCTCTCCTCGTATAGAGGGAGCCTTGTAGGGAATTGATGCATAGACTGTTTGAAACAAATTATGAGATTCTAAACGACTTTATTTGTAGTACTACCAGAATGCCTACCAGAAGAGGAACATGCATCGGAAGGCAAGGAGCATACCGAGGTCGTCACGAAGGAACAAGGCGAACCAGAAACCAACCTCCTACTCCTCCAAGGACTCCCATCGGGGGGAATTCTAACTCAAGAAATGACGAGAGGATGGCAAATCTTGTGGCACAGCAAATTGCGCACGCTATACCAACCATCATTGCTCAAATCAATGCTGACCGGAATGACGCCGGAGGTGGTACTGGGACTGCAAGCAACAAGGAATCTGAAGCTATCAGGAAGGGGTGCTCCTATAAAACATTCATGGCTTGCAAGCCAAAGGACTTCCATGGCACCGAGGGTGCAATTGAAACATATAGGTGGCTGGACGAAATCAAAGCTGTGTTAGACATCAGTGAATGCAAGTTGGGAACACATGGTGAGGTTTGCTTCTCAATCTCTCAAGGGACCAGCACTTGAATGGTGGAAAACCATCATTCAGCCTCGAGGCCGGGACGCCATTGGTAGATTGAACTGGTCAGAGTTCAGGGAACTAATCACCAACAAGTACTGCCCGATTAACCAGCTAGAAAAACTGGAGGCTAGATTTCTGAATCTGGATATGAGGGGCCCGAACTACACAGAATACATCAACTAGTTTCTTGCATTGTCCCAACTGGTACCACACTTGGTGATGCCAGAATCCAAGGGCATGGCCCGCTTCATCTGGGGGTTACACCCAAGGGTGAGGGGCATGGTTCGGTCATCCAGGCCTACAACTATACAGGCTGCGGTCGACTTTACCAGTAGTCTGACCGACGACCTAGTTAGAGCTACGTGGACTGAACATGGGAAAACTAAGGACAAGAGGAAGGCTGTGGAAGAAAAGAGGAAGTGGTTTGATACTAGGAAGGTGGTCGGCAGCAGCAGCGGTTCAAACAAGAGACCTAGAGAAGAAGCGAGACGAAGTGACCATGGTGGAAAGGCAAGGAGGTTGTATCTAGGCACAAGCCCCTTCTACGATAAATGCAAGCTTCATCACCAAGGGGAGTGCAATCCCATGCCTTGTTATCGGTGCAAGAAACCTGGTCACCTGATTAAAGACTGTACCTACGAGCCTGGAAAACAATGCTATGAGTGCGGAGATCCAGGGTGTATGAGGAACAAATGCCCCAAGCTAGCAAGAAACAGGGACACCCTACTCAACAAGCCCAAGGGAAGAGCTTTTATGATGGACCCAGCTGGAGCCCGAATGGAACCTGATGTGGTTAATGGTAAGTTTCTTGTAAACGATCATCCTACTACCATTTTGTTTGATACTGGAGCGACTGCTAGTTTTATCTCTAGTGCGTTTAGATCCTTGATTGACCTAGCTGCGTGTACCTTAGCCGATACATTTACCGTCAAATTAGCTGATGGCAACATTTTAGAAACTAATGAAATCATAAAGGATTGTTCAATAAATCTAAATGGAAATACATTTAAGATAGATCTGATGCCCATTAAGTTAGAAGGATTTGATGTGGTTGTTGGCATGGACTGGTTAGCTAAGAACAGAGTCAAAATTATTTGTGATGAATGCCTACTCAAGATACCATTGAACGACAAGGAAGAGTTAGTAGTGCAAGGAGAAAGGAGTAACACTTTATGCCCCATGATATCCCATTTAAAAGCTACCAAGAGCTTAAGGAAGGGATGCTCAGCTTTCATCATATACGTGATGAAGACCAAAGAGGAGAAGAAGATTTCGGACATCCCAGTAGTTTTTGAATACCCTGAGGTGTTTCCGGAAGACCTATCGGGACTTCCCCCGAATCGACAAGTTGAGTTCCAAATAGATTTGCTGCCTGGCGCTGCACCGGTATCCAAAGCGCCGTATCGACTCGCTCCTCCTGAGATGAAGGAACTGATGACACAGATCTAGGAACTATTAGACAAAGGATTCATACGTCCGAGTGTCTCTCCATGGGGTGCCCCGGTGTTATTTGTGAAAAAGAAGGATGGAACCCTACGCATATGCATTGACTACCGGGAGTTAAATAAGTTGACCATAAAGAACCGTTACCCACTCCCGAGGATAGACGACCTATTCGATCAACTTGAAGGAGCAAGCTACTTTTCCAAGATAGATTTAAGATCCGGTTACCGCCAACTGAAGATAAGAGAAGAAGACATACCCAAGACGGCTTTCCGAACTAGGTATGGACACTATGAGTACTTAGTCATGCCCTTCGGGCTGACCAATGCACCAGCAGCATTCATGGATCTCATGAACCGTGTTTTCCGCCCATATCTCGACAAGTTTGTGATCGTGTTCATCGACGACATTCTGATCTACTCCGGTAATAAGGAAGAGCATGATAAACATCTCAGACTAATTCTTGAATTACTCAACTATGAACAACTATATGCCAAAATTTCAAAATGTGAATTTTGGATACGAGAGATCCAATTTTTAGGGCATATAGTGAATGAGAATGGAATTCAAGTTGACCCTTCCAAGATTGAGGCCATAAAGAATTGGAAGATTCCTGAGTCTCCCACTGAGATTAGACAATTCCTAGGATTGGCCGGATACTACCGATGATTCATAAAGGACTTCTCGCGCATTGTGCGACCATTGACCGCACTGACTAAGAAGAGCAAAACCTTTGTGTGGGAACCAGAGCAAGATGAAGCCTTTGAGACGCTCAAGGAAAAGTTATGAAGTGTACCCGTTCTAGCCCTCCCAGAAGGAGTCGAAGACTTTGTAGTCTATTATGATGCCTCGCGGCAGGGGTTAGGATGTGTGCTAATGCAACGCAACAAGGTCATTGCCTATGCATCTAGATTGCTAAACGATCACGAGAAGAACTATACTACGCACGATTTGGAATTAGGTGCCATGGTGTTTGCTCTCAAAATGTGGAGGCACTACCTTTATGGCAAGAAGTGCGTCATTTACACTGGCCATCGAAGTTTGTAACACACTCTAGACCAGAAGATGCTAAACATGCGTCAAAGAAGATGGGTTGAGTTATTGAACGACTACGAGTGCGAAATCCGTTATCATCCCTGTAAGGCCAATGTGGTGGCAGATGCTTTGAGCAGAAAGGAGAGAGAAAAACCTCTTCGTGTACGAGCTTTAAGGATAAGTGTGTACACTGACCTAATTGCAAGGCTGAAAGAAGCTCAAAGTGAAGCGTTAAAGGAGGAGAATTTAGCAGGAGAAGGATTAACTGGAATGGAAAAGGGATTTGAAGCAGGAAATGATGGTACATATAAGTGCGAAGGGAGAACTTGGGTGCCAAAGCATGGGGGAATTCGAGAGGTAATTCTCGATGAAGCTCACAAATCTGGGTATTCAGTTCACCCTGGGAGTGATAAAATGTACCAGGATTTGAAGGCACTTTTCTTGTGGCCTGGAATCAAGAAATCAATCGCTATGTATGTCGGAAAATGTCTAACCTGTGCCATGGTAAAAGCTGAAAACCAAAAACCGTCAGGGACGTTACAGCAGCCAGAAATCCCAGAA
The DNA here is from genome assembly GCA_024085815.1 of Flaveria linearis. NCBI lineage: Eukaryota > Viridiplantae > Streptophyta > Magnoliopsida > Asterales > Asteraceae > Flaveria > Flaveria linearis. The sequence continues at coordinate 62,836,602 of CM044001.1, read as the reverse complement.
TGGAAATGGGATAACGTCACGATGGACTTTGTTACCAAATTACCCAGAACGTTTAGGGGTCATGATGCTATTTGGGTAATAGTGGACAGACTACCCAAATCAGCTCACTTGTTACAAATTCGGGAAGACTATGACATGTCAAGACTGGCTCAACTATATATCAATGAAATAGTGGCTAGGCATGGTGTGCCACTATCCATAATCTCTGACCGTGATAGTCGTTTCACTTCGCGTTTCTGGAAATCACTTCAACGAGCTTTACGAACCCGGCTGGACTTAAGTACGGCTTACCACCCGCAAACTGACGGTCAGAGCGAAAGGACTATTCAAACCTTAGAAGATATACTGATAGCTTACGTAATTGATTTTGGTGGGAACTTGGATAACCGTCTTCCATTGGTGGAGTTCTCCTATAATAACAGTTACCATGCAAGTATCAACGCTGCTCCGTATGAGGCTCTCTATGGTAGGAAATGTCGGTCACCCTTGAGTTGGAATGAAATTGGTGATAGTCAAGTTTGGGACCCGACATTGTATTGGAGACCACTGATAAGATTTTCAAGATCAAGGAATGCCTACGGGCAGCAAGGGACCGTCAAAAGAAGTACGCTGACAGAAGACGAAAACCATTAGAGTTTCATATAGGTGATAGGGTAATGTTGAAGGTAGCACCATGGAAAGGAACCGTGAGATTCAGAAAAAGAGGCAAGTTAAACCCAAGATACATTGGACCATTTGAAATACTTGCAAGAATTGGTCCTGTGGCTTACAAGTTGGAACTGCCTCAGCAATTGAGTTATATACACGACACCTTCCACGTGTCAAACTTGAAGAAATGTCTGGTAGACAAAACCTTGGAACTACCGTTGAAGGAGACAAGAATCAATGATAAGCTGAACTTTGTGGAAGAGCCTATAGAGATCACGGACCGCTTAGTTAAGCAACTCAGACGAAGCCGCATACCCAAAGTTAAGGTTAGATAGAACTCGAGATAAGGGCCAGAATTCAATTGGGAACGTGAGGACGAGATGAGGAAGAACTACCCGCAACACTTTAAACCCACCCGTACCAATACTAAGCGAAGTTAAAATTTCGGGACGAAATTTCCTAAACGGTGGGAGAATGTGACAACCGGTCCCAAGGTCACTATTCTAAACCCTAATTCAATTGCATCATATCCCATCTTATGAGTACTAATAATGGAAACAATTCAGTTATATCAAGAATGTTAGAATCACTAATTTTTATTTGATCCATTTTCATGATTCTATGTGAATTTATTCATTTTTGAGTCTTGCCTTTTTAGAAAATTTGTGCCCGGGAATATCAGTTAGCCACCCTAAGTAGAATATACAACATCAATTGATCAATTAAACGCATATGTGCACACACACACTTGAAAACATTCAGCTAATGGATGCATAACCATGCACAAGATACCTACTAACTAGAAAACTTTTACCCTTTTTAAATACTAAACTACAAAAATAAAACTACATAATAATTAGTTTACATTTAAAAATAAAATTTAAAATCCTTCCACTAGAGGCCAAATCGGCCGCCCCATTGCCACCAATGGACACCCTTGTCCACCACTACACACAACCGACTTCTTCTACCCACTCTTAATCCATGCAAGCCTTGTAAGAATCTCACTTCACACTCTCTCCTCTCATTCTTGAAATTTCAGCTGAACACACACTCTCCCTCTCAAAATTCTCTCCATTTCAGCCCTCATTCTAGCTCCAAGTCGCGAACAACAAGCATTCACCCATCGGCCAGCAGCAAAACCGCAAGAAAGGTGACTTTTGGCGATGTTTTGAGGCTTGGAACGTGCAAGACTTGAGGTTCCAGCTCTTGTTCTAGGTTCTACAGTCATGTCCAAGGATATTTCAACCATCCATGACCATCTACACCTTCTAAACCATGAGATACATCAAGTGTAAGCTCACTATGTCCGGTTTTGGTCATTTCTCAAGTTTAACTTCATTGTTCACCTAAAAACCCTATTTTTCTTGTTGTAGCAGAAACCTCTCACTACTACCTTGTTCTTGGAGAGCTTACCACGTTCTTGAAGGTATTCCACAAGTATAACATGTCGATCTATAGGTGTAATAAGAGTTACACCTAGAAAACCCTCTTTTTGGGTGATTCTCACCACCCAACTTGTGCATCTTGTAACCTTTAAGAACCAACCTTGTAACCTGCTTTATAATGACTTATTAAACTCTTAATAATCTGCTTTTAATGTTAAAAATGGTTGTACACCATGAATGGAAGGTATTAACACAAGAACACCATGAAAAACAACTCTTTCTACAAGTTACAACACACCTTAAACACTTTCTTGAAAAACCTTTTAAACAAGGGTTATAACCTGCTCAAAAATGAGTTTTAGACACCCCAAGAACCTGATTTTTAATTTAGATAAAGTTTTGGTAATGAATAAACTTAAGTTACAATGGTTTACACAAGTGTAATAGTCGGTTATGGCATTTTCTATGTCTTTGAAAGCTATGGATGTGTAGAATGACAAGGCCACGATTTGGGACTGTTATTTCATTAGGTTTGATGAATATTAAGAGTGTTAATATTGTTTAATCTCTGGAACAAAGGACATGTTGTGTTTAGACCCATTTTGGTCACTTTCGGGACCCGAAAACAAGCTAAAACTACTTAAAAACAAGAAATCTTGAACTATAAACTTTTTGAAGAGAATTCCAGGTTCATTAAGGATTTATAAAGTGTTTTGGAGTTAATGGGAATTTTTAGTGGTCAAAAGATAATTTAAATGGAATTTTAAGTGAAAACGGGTGCTAACCGGGGGACGTTTTTAGGAAAATCTAAGAAAAATGGATATAAGGTGAGAAATTATAAAAATCATGGCTTTCCATTAGATAAATAATAAAATAACTTATAAAGTGGAAAAGTTGGTCAAACAAGCTTTTAAAATGGTCAAACCCGGTTAAAAACGCGTTTTAACGGTTTAAATGTAAAAACTAGTCTTTCCACCACTAGGGGTAAATCTTGTGATGTAAAAGGTTAGAAACTCATGAAAATGACTTTTAGAAGTTAGCTACTGGATCTAGACTCAAAAACATGAAAACCCATAGTCAACCATCTTAAACCCTTCGGTTTTACCGTAACCGGCAACGTAAACGCATAAATTTATAAACTGAGCCCATAAACTAAAAATTTGAGTATACATTCTTAAAATAAAGTATTATTAAGTTCTTGAAATTGATTTTTGGTTATAAAGGTCATCTAAACCAAGAAACCAAACTTAAGGGTAGAAACTGTCAATTTGGAAACTTCAGGGGCTAAACTGTAAAATTTTGTTAAACTTTATAACCGAATCCAATAAGAAACTTAGTCACTTTATTAGCATATTTATCATATATTCTGGACTTAGTAATATAAAAACCCTTAATTATATGAGAAACCTTGACTTTCCATAAATGGAAACTTTTATACAAACCCTAATCGAATCAAAGTCAAACCCGACCAACTAAGGCCTAGACACTCTTGATGCACCTTAAATAGGATAGAGAAGTAACTAATCACTTAATATATTCATGATAGGGTGCTAGACTTGAGATATTCCCGGCACACGAAGGATTTCTTTGCTTAACGTCTAAGGTGAGTTCTAGTGATCACCTTTTTACTTACTGTTTTTGGGATGGAACATGCTCTTTGTTATGAACTATGATTGTGCTTTACTTGATGCTTGTATGTGGGACTTTTTGGATACCTGCTGATACTTATGTCATGATCATTAATTCTTTTGTGAACCGCTTGCTTTATGTGAATAGATCTATTTGGGGAATCCCCCACGCATAGTGGCTCCCGCTACAGGGAGGTACCCCACTGAGATCCTGAGGGGTCGTTTGTGGCATGTAATAGTTTTTGAATAAGATACTATGGTGAACCATCCTAGCAGGAATGGTTCACTATTCTGAGGCTTGGTTCCTTCCTTCGGGAATATCCGGTTAAACACAAGTTTAGAAGAGGCCAACCGTGGACCAAGTGAAGGGTTGATCGTGATACCCCACATTGACTGACATTAAAAATGATGCCTTTAAAATCAAACGAGATTTTCATAAACTTTCACACTTGATTCTAAAACCTTTACTGTGGACTTTAAGAGTTCCTTTTATTGCTTTGAACTTTAAGCACTTGAATTCACCAAGTTTTTAGTTGACACTCTTTTCTTTTGAGCATGTTTCAGGTATCCCATGAAGACTCTTAGCTTATGGACGACTTAGACTCAATCCCAAGACCATGGCATTGTTTGTGTGTGACCAATTTGTGACTTGAACAATTTGATACAATGACTATTTAAATTATGTTGAACATGTAAACATTTGGGGCTGGATCTGTTTCCAGCTCGGTGTCTTTTGAAAACTTAAAATGCCATGTTATGTTCTCTTCCTTTGAGCTCTTATATTGGTTTGTTTCTGTTGCCATGTAAGATGTTGCTAATCTGTGACGTCCCACCCTACCTGGGCCCGGGGGTGTGACAGTGCTCTACTTGATGCTTGTATGTAGGACTTTTGGATACCTGCTGACACTTATATCATGATCATTAATTCTTTTGTGAACCGCTTGTTTTATGTGGATAGATCTATTTGGGGAATCCCCCACGCATAGTGGCTCCCGCTACAGGGAGGTACCCTACTGAGATCCTGAGGGGTCGTTTGTGGCATGTAACAGGTTTTGTATAAGAAACTATGGTGAACCATCCTGGCAGGAATGGTTCACTGTTTTGAGGCTTGGTTCCTTCCTTCGGGAGTATCCGGTTAAACACAAGTTTAGAAGAGGCCAACCGGGGACCAAGTGCAGGGTTGATTGTGATACCCCACGATGATTGATACTATGATGATGCTTTTAAAATCAAATGAGATTTTTCATAAGCTTTTACACTTGATTCTAAACTTTTAAATGTGGACTTTCAGAGCCCCTTTTGTTTTAAGACTTAAAGCACTTATGTTTTGAAACTCAACTAATGGATTCTAAAGAGACTTTTGTTTTCTGAAACTTTAACCACTTGAACTCACCAACTTTATGTTGACACAAAATCTTTTTGAGCATGTATTCAGGTACAGCTAGAGAGAATAGTTGAGCTATAAAAGTTACCTAAATCCGAAGCAAGATATGAGGGCAGAGGTTAAAGACAAAGGTTGTGCCTAGAAGCCTTAGTCACTGAAGCTTCAAGAAATATTTACCGAGAGATTGATCACGACACCTATAGATTGTAGGTTGAAGCACCTTATGAATTGGAAACAAAGCCAATATTCTAATGTAAATGTTGAATGCTGTATTGTAATAAACCATTTAGTTTCTGCTGCATTTTGGTTGTTGTTTACTAATCGTGACGTCCGCCTCTCTGGGCCCGGGGTGTGACAGATTGGTATCAGAGCCAATGGTTTTAGAGAAGTAGGACTAAATTTGTAAGATGACTCATCCGAGCTTTATTGAACCAAGGTGTAGAAATGTGGGTTTGCTTTGCAATACCTAAGCTGTAACCATAAATAGGACCAGCTTAGTAGGTTGTTTCCATGATCCAGTGATCCAAAGTTTGCAGCAAGAATAGGTTTCCTTAAGAACTCCCATCTTTAACTTGTATACCTTAAGGATTTCATATATCCTATTAAGAATTCTCTACCCTATAAGAAACCTTGATACATTAGGGTATTACCTATGATAGGTGCACCCAAGTAAACCATGAAGGTATTGAATCTTTTGGAGTTGACTCTTAGGACTACTGAAGGTCAAGTACTAAGAACGTTAGAAACCAAAGGTGTGCATATAAATTAGGAATTAAATCCTGGAGAGATACTTATTTGATTGCACAGTTGACTTTTGTCATTATATGAAACAACTGCTGTTAGCTATACACTCGATACGACTTGTGTCGTTACATGAGACGACTGTTATAATGATACTTGTTGGAATGATGATAATTGTTTATGTGCTTCATTTGTATGATGATGCTTGTTGGAATTTAGTGATTAGATATTAACCATGATGCCTTTTGTTTGATCTGCTCCCTAGAATAGTATGTACCTGAATGCTCATTTATTGCTTGATTTATTGAAACTGTACTTTGACACAATTGTTGGGTTAGCAAGATTCTTAGCATAATTAGGATCTAAGTGTGCTTAATTGCAGATGATGACCAAATAGGAATTGTAACTCAAAGACCTAATTACACAAAATCAGAACTTATGATGGGAATGACTAGAATGATGGTGTAAGGTAAATTGACGATTACGGGTGCACACGTAATGGTGAATTTACAGGTACACTTGAATTCTGGTGGGCCCTGTCATGTAAACTAATATCAATGTAAAATACTTAAAGAACCAATAAATACAACAATAAACACAAATATTTGGAATATATTCAATAATTTCATGTTCAAAACTTTCATGCTAGGCGAAAACCATTTGACACTTGAAGAGCTACCAAGGACGATGTTGCAGTAACTATTCCTTTCTCTTCTTCTCTTTTCTTTTATTCTACTCTCCTATTGGAATTATAATGATAAGACCATCAGACTCTGAAGATCATTAAATGATGTTCTCAAAATTAACTGTTCTCGTGCTGAGTATGGCACTTCACCTCTTTGTGCATGTACTTTAGCCATACTATTTTTAGCGATGTCTGAAATTTCCTTCCTACCCAACATTGAATTCGTCAAAACTTCCTCAACATAGTGGAAGACTCTCTAACAAGGCTTGTGCAACGGAGAACATACTAGAGTAATAACTTTCCAAGAAACGCCTCATGTGGTCAATGACATAGAAGACTTGTCACTTCTTTCTTTCTTAGTAGTTCACACTTCATAGGATCTTCCGGATTCTAGAATTCCTGTGATCATTTTCTCAAAGCCTTTGAGGAATATGACTTCTCTCTACCTATTCATTGTAATGGAACCACCTAACTCAAAGGAATATTCTTAATATCAGCTCCGATTGTGATTGATAATCACCTTTCTTAAATCTTTCATCATCTTCAACCGTTAGTCACCTAATGACAATCTTCACACGAAACTTAGGTTGAACTATTTTGACCCTGCTTTTAACTGACTGGGCTGTTGATAAAGTTCTGAACACCAGAATATATAGGAAATGAAACCTCGTTCTAAAAATTCAGATTCTCCGAAGATAAATGCTCAAGTGCTAGGGATATCTACCGAGAAAACCTAACCACCGAGATTCCAAAACAAAAATATGAATGTACAACTTCTTTGGATCCCCGATTTTTCCACTCACCCTCTGTTCCAGATTTATTCTCTCAACAAGTAGTGCTACTCACCTTAAGCCCTATAGCATAACCCTCATCTTTGGAAACGCATGATAGCCAATGCGGAAAACTTTAAAACTTTGTAAGTTATCTCTAATTAGAGATCTCTACTATTTGAGTGATAAGTTCATGATTCGAGCGCAAAGATCTGAAGTAGAATACGATCTCGAACTATACGCTAAGTTATTAGAGTGGTAGTTAGCCTCCTTACGCTAGCAAGCACCTTGATAAAGTCCTAAACTAGTTCGAATCGATACGGTAGACGATAATGAAGAATTCATGGGGAAGACTCATGGTTGAACTTAAAGGATGTTATTGCTCCAAAAGATATACTAAGAAGCATAGAAGATCAGCTACAAGAAATCTCATGTGTTAAATCACTTGAGATCCAAGAACAACGAAGTGATAGACATGCAGCAGATTGTAGACAAAGAAAGTCTGCATAATCATCCCCGATCGTAAGCGTTGGTGTTATTTCTCTCTAAATTTTCAAACCTCTCCTAAAGTGATTCTCTAATACCTTACCCTAGAATGCTCCGTACCGTCGGAAATCCGAGCAAAAGTCCTACTCCCATATCTCTTTGAAACAATCGATATGCTTATAAGGAAATAGAATCTAAATAGAGCTACATGCTTCACGGGTGGACTCTCTACAGGGCACAGTTACCTTGAAGAATATGGACCGAGGAAGAGGTCATCTAGGAGGTTGACCTTAATCGGGAAGCACTATGAAGGAATTAGTGGGAACGTTTGCAACAATTCTGTAGCTTAAGACAACAGTTGAGGTTGCTCTTAAGGGAATGGAGTCGGAAAATAGAAGTAATATATGTACGGAGGTGCTGGACTTGAAACTTATATTAAGGAGCTGGTGGAAGGAAAGCAAATTCAATAGCTGCTAGATAAACAGTTCATAAGACCTGGTATGTCGCCTTGAGGAAACTTAATACTCTTTGTGGAAAGAAAATGGGATGCTCCGAGTATTGATAGACTATTGATAATTAAATAAAGTCACCAAGGATAAGTGATATCATCTTCCTAGAGATGCTAACCTGCTTAATCAATTTCAAGATGTTACCTACATCTTAGTTGTTATCAGCTGTGATTATAAGGAAAATGACATTACAAAAGTAGCTGTTAAAACAAGATATGACAAGTACGAAGGTTGTGGTCAAGCCCATGTGGGTGGACCTACACATTTAACGGTATTCAGGAGTCTCATGGATAGGATTTTGTAAGACATACTTAGACATGTATGCATCTTGTTACTGTTAATAAGCATGAAATTCAAGACAAGTTGCTATAATTTGAAACTATAAAAGTCCGGGAAGAAGTAAAAACCGCATTGAGATGCGTCAATGCTTAGGGTTAGGAGAAAGTTGTAAAAGGATTGACAAAAACTTGATTCGTGTAGCTATACGACTGGCATCGTTATCCTTGGACAAAAGCGGAATTCGTTTGGGTGCTTATAAGAAAGTTTCAGATGTGTGTTGATGCAACAGTACAAGACAATTTTCTAGTCGCCCGATTGAAGCTGAGAAAATATATGGAGAGCTACATTAAGCATGAACTGGAAACTTCCGTAAAATAAAAGGATGCACCTGGATACATTATCTGTGCGACATTACCAACTACACATCAGAATACTAGACCAAGCACAATAGGGTGATCGACAATCGATAATGTCAACCGCGTTGGCAAGTGCGAATAGGAGGCCATCATCCACATTGTCCTAAGACATCTGTATTACCAAATGCGAGGGAACAAGTCTTGACCGCATTGGTATCTGCTTACCCTCTTTGACGAATGCGGATAGCCTACAGTTAGGCTTTTCTTCTATTGCCTTTGCTGTATCATTTCTTGAACTTGTAAATTCTCCTAGCGTTGGTTCCCGAGAGTTTATGGCACATCCTATATCGGGAAACTCGTGTCATGCGTAAGATAAGATGAACGGATCTACTCAAAGATTGAGATTATGATGTAGAGAACCGTTCCGGAAAAAAAAGCATACTCGAAGAAGCACATAGTGGAAGAAAGGACTTAACCCCTTAAGATGAAATCGTAGAAGGAAGAGATCGAAGAAATTTCTGGAAGGAAAGATTTTTTTATACCGATACTGACAAGATCCTTCTATCACGATACTAAAATTTTGAGGACGAAATTTCTTAAAGGAGGGGAGAATGTAACACCTCTGAAATCTAGCCCAATTAGGAAGCTTAATGTATTACAGGACCCAATAAAGGTCCGGATTGATTTGGGCTTACCAAAGAAATTTGGCAAAACGAAACTAACCTTTTTGGACCCAATAAGCCCAATAAGGGCCCAAACTTATAAACGAGGCCCATTTAAGGCCCTTTGAAGCTTGGTTAAGTATTTCTAAGCTTGAACAATAAGCAGATGAACGTAATAAGTCATAACATGATTATTATAAACTTACAAGCAAACAATTTGGTTGATGAACGATAAACGCGTTAAAAACACAGTATTAGCGTATTTTGATTTGTTTATTCACCAGAAAATTTTAATATGACAAAATAAGTATTTATAGTACTTAATAATTAAAACTATCAAGAAATCAAATTTTTAACAATCGAAACATTTTCGAACATGATACGGACCGACCCGTTAACGAACCCATTCCCTTAACCCACTATATAAGCAAATGTTTCTTCATTTTAGGGTTTCAAAAACATTTGAATGAAAATTAGGGTAGAGAGAGAGGTAGAGAGGCGGTCGCAGCTCCCCCTCCTCTCCGATCTCGGCCGCCAGCGACGGTGGTTCCAGCGAGTGCCAGCGAGTGGCACACAAATCTGGACTCTCCTCGACGCCTCGATCACGATGGTGGCTTTGGTTTCTCCTAAAACACAACAAGGTGAAACAAATCGACGGTGGGAGTGATGGTTGTAGGTCGGTTTCGGAGGTGGTGGTGATGATGGTTCATGGTTGGGAGTCGGAGATGGTCGATTTGAGAATGGTTATGGCGGTGACGATTGATGGTGGTCGTGGTGGTTGCTTTGGGTGGCGATAAGAACGAAGGATTCGATTGCAGGTGATGGTGCTGCAGCTGGGTCATGGTTGTTGTGATGGCGAGGTACGAGGATGATGGTGATGTCGGTTACATTGGGGGTGGTTGTCGGGTCGTTGGTGGCCGAACCGGTTATGGTGTGTTGACTGTTGGGTTATAGGTGGTGGTGGTTTTGGCTGTTTAGTTATGGTTGTGGACCTAGGCGACGATAGAAGCTGGTAGTCGTTGTTGTCGGTCATGGTGGTGGCTGCGTTAGTGATAGTTTCAGCGGATGGCTGCGGTGGTGAGGAGAGTGCAGCAGCAACGGTGACTGGGGCGATAGTGAAGGTGACGTATCGGTTATGGTCGTTGGTTGTGGTTGTTGGTTGTGGTGGTCATTAGGCTGTCGTGATAGCAGATGTGTGGGCTATGCTTATCGAGTGTTGATGGTGGTCATAGGTTTATCGGCGTGTGGTTGGGTGTTGGTGGCCAATGGTGGTGCAGGGCCACTGCGGTGATGATGATGGTGGCTTCGATGTGTCGTTTTAGGTGATGGTGATGGTAGATAGGTTGTCACGGTGGCAGATTGTGGTTATGTTTGTTGGGTGTAACGGAGATGGTGATTGTGGTAATGGTTGTCGGGATTCCGATGGCAAGGAAGGTGGATGCAACGATGGTGGCGGTATTGATTAGTGGTTAGGCTGCCTAAGGCGGTGGTGATGACGATGGCAGCCGTGGTATGGGTTGTTAGCGACGGGGATGGTGGTTGTTTTGGCAATGAGGTGTAAACGGATGGTGGTGATGTTGGTAAAGGCTAGTAGTACTAACCTAGGGTGGTGATTGTGGTTGCACGTTAGATACCAGGCTAGATCCGAGTAGTCGGTGACATTGGGTTATTTTCGGTGAGGATTCTAGCCGACTAGGAGGTTCTAGCAGTGACAAAGATGGTTCATGGCATACAGTGGCTACATGCAGTGAATATTGGTGATAAAAGTCACAACTAAAGAATATGGTTAAGCCATGACCTAAGTCGATGGCCGATTGAGGTCTCGGGTAATCGGCATCACGAACGCGATAAGATCAAGAGCAATACGAGTGGGTTAGTGAACGTGAATCGAGTGGGAGGTACAATCGCGCACGCAACGCATTTAAATTCTAATTATAATCTATATGCGTGTTACTTGAGCTCCAATTATACAAAATACATAAATTATAAAATGAAAATGAACGCCACTTGATATAATTATCTGGTTTAAATAGATAGTTCTGACACGAGATTTAAATAACAACGCTATTTTGTAGAAATCAACCTTGATAAAATATTGGAAGCATTTAATTTTTGGAAATGGTTATAATTTGTAATAGACGATACAAATAATTTTATTTCGTGTAACATATAATCATACAAGACTATGTAATTCATACAAATACGATTGTACATTCGTGTAGTTATGCAATGAATATTTAGGTTAACCGACATCTATACGTTTTATTTAATATAAAAGACCTAAAGCGCCATAATGATCTATCATCTTATTGTTATTAATTGTCGGTCATCTCATTGTTATTGAAATATATATTATGTGTAACACTCTTTCTATTCAAAATATCGTCAACTATTATCAATAATTGGTTTAGTTAGCATCAACCGAGTTAACAAATATGATATAAACGCGACCATTATAAACATCGTTTGAGACATTATATATTACTAACATTGTCAATGCGAGTTATTTTTGATGATTTGGAATCCATGACCTAAATTGATTTTCTACCTTATTTATGCTAAGACTCAATTCTTGATTAAATGCATTAACTAACCTAATGTACACGAGTTAATTCATGACAATTAACAAATACACAAGAAGCTAAGGATACTAATCACCAACATTAATTTAACTAAAGAGCTCAACTGCGCGGATGCAATAACATCGTGCTAATTCTAAACGTGAATCTTATATGTTCTAGTGAGGATTGCTTTGTTGATGATCAACACTTTTCTTTATCGAGCTCTGAATTTATATAAGGATACCAGGTGAGTTCTAGTGATCCCTTTTTACTTACTGTTTTTGGGATGAAACATGCTCTTTTGTGTTATGAACTATGATTATGCTTTACTTGATGCTTGTATGTTGGACTTTTGGATACCTGCTGACACTTATATCATGATCATTAATTCTTTTGTGAACCGCTTGTTTTATGTGGATAGATCTATTTGGGGAATCCCCCACGCACAGTGGCTCCCGCTATAGGGAGGTACCCCACTGAGATCCTGAGGGGTCGTTTGTGGCATGTAACAGGTTTGAATAAGAAACTATGGTGAACCATCCTGGCAGGAATGGTTCACTGTTTTAAGGCTTGGTTCCTTCCTTTGGGAATATCCGGTTAAACACAAGTTTAGAAGAGGCCAACCGGGGACCAAGTGCAGGGTTGATTGTGATACCCCACGATGATTGATACTGTGATGATGCTTTTAAAATCAAATGAGATTTTTCATAAGCTTTTACACTTGATTCTAAACTTTTAAATATGGACTTTCAGAGCCCCTTTTGTTTTAAGACTTAAAGCACTTATGTTTTTAAATTCAACTAATGGATTCTAAAGAGACTTTTGTTTTCTGAAACGTTAACCACTTGAACTCACCAACTTTATGTTGACACAAAATCTTTTTGAGCATGTCTTCAGGTACAGCTAGGGAGAATAGTTGAGCTATAAAAGTTACCTTAATCCGAAGCAAGATATGAGGGTAGAGGTTAAAGACAAAGGTTGAGCCTAGAAGCCTTAGTCACTGAAGCTTCAAGAAATATTTACCGAGAGATTTATCAGGACACCTATAAATTGTAGGTTAAAGCACCTTGTGAATTGGAAACAAAGCCAATATTCTGATGTAAATGTTGAATGTTGTATTGTAATAAACCATTTAGTTTCCGCTGCATTTTGGTTGTTGTTTACTAATCGTGACGTCCCGCCTCTCTAGGCCCGGGGTGTGACACATAGCACTAAACATACATATTATTATACATTTCATGAAATACCACAACGGAAGTCATTAACCAAAATCATTCATTTTTATTAATAATTACTGTTGTTATGCAATACAATATTGTTCAACTACTAAAGAAACTTCACTGATTGCATTACAAAACAACAATTATAACATGCGTGAATGGATGTCAGTCTTGCCCTGTCAAGTAGCCTCCCTGCGTGCGATCCTCAGCAACTGTTACCTACCATCTAAAAATGCATAAAAGTCAGTGTTGCTGAGTGAGTTCTAGTTTTATAAGTATCAAAATACTTTATATGTTTCATACGTAAAAGTACTCATTTCCATGAGACATTCCCTTTACTATTACATATGTTCATTCGTTATCATGCGTGTTCGTTCGTTTTGTACTTTATTATTATCTTTTGTTAATGTTCATCTCATACTTTATCACTATCTTTCTTTAACGTTCGTTTCGTACTTATCACTTCGTTCATTTCATACTTTATCATCTCACTCGTCTCGTACTAATTCTAGATCCTGTCAGGCTTTTCCCCCAACACTATCCGAAACCGTCATTCTGAGCACAAAGCTCCTTTACTAATTGGCATGAAGCCCGTGGCCCGAAGCCACCATTCTAGGCACAAAGCCCCGTTACTATCTGGCACAAAGCCGTATGATATCTTGGCACAAAGCCCGGGGTCGAATGACAAGGATCCCGTTTTGTACTATGGTTTCAGTCACCTAGACTGATCCCCCTGTGTGTGAACCCTCATGGGTTAAAATCACACGTTATAACACACAGTTGAGCTATCAACTCTCAAGGAGTTGTAATCCTTCTTTCTTTCTACTTGCAAGCCTTTATTCTCTTTCGTTACGTTTCACTTTTATCTTTGTTATCTTTCACTTTGTTATGTTATACTTTACATTTATTCATACACTCATCATACTACGTAAAGTCATAACATAACACTTGACGTATATTATATTCTAATATAAATACGTTTTGAAAACTAATGAAAGATAACAACTCATATACATATGCATTCATACATTCATCACAATATCATGAATATACTATTTACAAATCTCACTTATTCATGCTTAGACTAGTCCAAAATAGCCCACAAGTCAAACTAGGGTCAAAGCCTAAAATTTTGTTTTTCCTCAAAAATTCAGAAAAATTTTTAAGTGTTCGGTGTAACGGAACTATTTAGGCGCATCAGCCCTGTTTGGGTGTTTCTCAACTATGTAGGCGCATCAGCCTACACTTAACCACTTTAACACTTAGGTGCATGAGCCTTTCTGGGTGCATGGGCACTATTTAGGCGCTTCATCTTACACTTAGTCATTTCAGCCCAAATCTCAGGCGCATGAACTTACACTTAGAAGTTCTAAGGAAAATCTAGGCGCATGAGCTACTATTTAGGCGCATCACCTTACTTAAAACTTTTCTAGGGCAAATACTAGACGCATGGGCTACTGTTTGGGCGCATCATCTCATACTCAGACTTTTAAGCCTATTATTCAGGCACATGAGCCCTGTTTAGGAGCATGAACAAGCCTTTCCTATGTTTCTAACATATTTTCAGTCCCAAACAATGTCCCAACATGTTCTTAACTTATATTTACCCTTCTAAGCATCATCATAACATATACACCCATAAAATACTAACATACATACGTTTATGCATACGAGTAACATATATAAAATCTATAAAATAATTTTACATGCATTTTCAGCCCCAAAGACGTTTAAAAACATGTAAAACCGGGGTCTAGAAACTCACCTTAACTGCTTCAACCTCAAACTCTTAGATTTGAACTTTTCGAAAGCTCTTAACACATAAAACGTGTCAAGAATGCATACCCAAACACATGCATACACATAGGAACACGTAGAAATCAGTCTTATGGTTGAAAACTCATAAAACCGAACCAAAAACACAAAGAACACTCACCAATTTGTGAATTCAACTCCTTTCTCTCTCTAGAACCGAAGCCTTGCTACTTTCTCTCTCTAAAACATGGAGCAGTGGGGTGTAGCAGCTGGTGTGGGCGGCCATACCACCTTTTTAAACAGAATAATAAAAAGGTTTACCCTTTTACACTTTGCAACCCTCCACTTTGGCCTTTCTTTCTTTCTTACAAAATATATTTATTTTATTCCTCATTCTTTCTTTCTTTATTTTGACAAAAATTTCCGGATGTTACAACTGCATGATGAAAAATAACAATCATCATCAAAGGCTGTTCAATCACAACAACTAACCCCGCTCATCTTTTACAATAGAAAGAGGAGGTATTTGGGGAAAATAGAGAAGGAGATCATAGAGGTGCAAGACTCCATAAAAAGAGCCAAAATAGTCTCACCTGAACTTACCCCATCAGCTTACCCATTAACATCAAAATCAAGTGAGCCAAATGATGAGAGTGATGTTGAGTGGGAGGACTTGACTAGAGAAGAAACTCCAAAGAAAGCTAAAACAAAAACATTTGATTTGTCGCTCATAACTCAAGACATACTTAAAGAGAGGCCCGAATCTACCATGTTCATGGAACTCATTAACAAAGGGTTTCCTTATGACTTGGTAGAAAGGATGAACTCAGTTGAGATGTTAAACAGAAACAACATCATTTGCTGGTTCCGAAATCACAACCATAAGTTCTATGTGCTAAGAGACAGATCTATAAAAGAACTAAGACAAATGATGGAATATGTGATGAGATTGAGATGCAAACTAGAGTTAGATTTAGAACTGAATCTCCAAATCCAAGCCTTGCCCAGGAAACAACTCCTTCAGAGCCCATCATTAGGGAGAGCAAGATATGCACAAAGGCAAGGAGAAAATGATCAGGGAGCCTAGGGCAGTTATTCCAGGCAAAGTATGGCCCCTTGGAACTATGGTGAGAGAGATAACTGAGAAAAATCCACACTGTTCCAACTCTTTTATCATATCACTACTCCCATATCAGCTGAAGAATACTAGATCATAGCTTGGAAATATGATGCTGAATGGGATATGTAATAATTAAAAGGGCATCTGGGATGATTAATTACCTTCCCTTGATTGAATTAGTTATATCACTCCTAGATGCTGATATCAAACAAATACAGAGCCTACAGATCACCAACTATCCAACTTAACCAAGAGGAAAAGATTTCTCAGAGATGATTGGAAAGTTATTGTCAAGATTCAAGGATGATGTCCTTGAAGAAGCTAAAAGAGAAGATATGGAGCACATGAAAAGTGTTGCACCTATTTAGGCTGATGCAACCAAAAACAACACTTAGAAGAAATCTGTACAAACTAAGAGAAGTCTTCCAAAGGCAACGCCACAGCTTCCGAAGGAAATGCTGCAACTTTCGAAGCTTCTATGGTGATCTTCCGAAGAGCTTCCTAAGGATGAACTCAGTCTTTCGAGACTTAGGAGATCTCCTTTCGAAGTAAAACACTTAGAAGAATGAAGAAAAAGTCTTCCAAAGACAAAGCCTTGGAAGAAGTTGTGTCTTCCGAAATATAAAATGGTTCGGAAGAACTTATTCTTCCGAAGCCATTTTACCTCCGTAAGAAACACAGTATGAACCAGTGGACAAAGCATGGTCCGACTGACATTTGCTGCCTACTCTGATTCTCTACAAGATGTCTTCCATGTTCATGTGGTTGACCTTACTTTGGTCTACTGTTCACCACTCCTTAGTTAGTACAGCTGCCACCTTTAGTTGGTCACCAAAAGGTAAGTCATGGACCTGTCATGACCACCTTATCTTAGATGATACTTTATCTAAGATATTCTACCTCTAAGCAATGTAGTATTTGTTTAGAAGTAAGTCCCAACATGTTATCTACGTATAACAAGCTGTAGATAGTAGTATATATAGTCACTCACTGTAATTTAGTATCTATGCTTCTGCATGAGTCTCGTAATACTTAGTTGAGAGATAATATATACAAGTATCTTGAAACCGCTTCTTGTGTTCTTTAGTTATTATATTATTATCAACCGAGTTCTTGATTCTACGTTTATCAAACGAGTGATATTTAACAGTTTGTGAGAAACACTAAGTGTTGAGAGAACAATATCCATCCTGCAATTGGTATCAGAGCATCCAGGCTCTTGATTGTGAGATCTAACCATCCCAAATAAACCTTGTTTCTTAAAACTTACTCACTCAACCAAAATGGCCCTTAACAAGAAATCTGTTGAACCAGAAATGGGAACCATGACCAAAGCTCCCATTATCACACCTGATAACCTCAGGCGCTGGTGTCAACGCATTGAAGGATTCACCAAGTATCAAGACTCCCGTATATGGAAGTCCATCACTCATGGACCATACATACCAAAAGTGGGATCACAAATTGGAGATGGTGCCATGATTGAAAAGGAAGTCGAAGATTACTCTGATGAAGACTATAAGAAGATGGACATTGATAACAAAGCTATGACTGTATTACTCACTGTCATACCAAACTCGATTATGGAAGGTTTTGAGCATTGCACTACAGCAAAAGAACTCTTTGATGCTTTGAAGTTAATGTACTCAAGTTCCTCAGAATCCAAAGAATCCAAGAAGGATGTTCTGAAGCAACAGTTTGAGAATTTCACCTACATTGATGGTGAAAACTTAAGCCAACAATACTTTAAATACATGGATCTGATAGCATCTCTGCAGTCTATGGGAGTGACTTATGAAAAGAGAGACATAGTAAGGAAGTTCATGAGTGCTCTTCCTTGTGAATGGACATTCTATTATGTTTCTATGAGGAGAGATCTAAAAATCTTGGAACACTCACAATGACTGAACTATATGGAATCCTAGATGGATACCGTATGGAGATGGAAAGTTTGAATAAGCGGCAGATGAATGGCGGCTCAACCACTCCTGTTAGCAATGCTCTAAATGTTGCTGAAGGTGTAAGAACTCCCTAGTCCCAGATGCGCCTGACTTACAACCAACAACCATCATGTTCATCTGGACCATACATCACTTTCCCAGAGACACCCAAGTGTCAACAAGCTTAACAAGGCCCTTTCCAGGAAAATTGTGCTTTTGTCTCAGGAAAGGAACACTCTAGTGAATTCCAGTTCTGTTTTGAGGATCTTGAGTGTTTCAGCCCAGATGATGTTGAATATATGGACATTATTCAACAAATGGCTCTTCTTACCTAGATAAGCAAAGAAGTTTTACAAGAGAACTTGAAGGCAATTCCCCCAGAACCCAACAAGTAGTAGATTTGGGTTTGACAAATCAAAGGCTAAGTGTTACAACTGTAATCAACTTGGTCATTTTTCAAGGGAATGCAAAACTCCAAAATCTAATCCTGGAGCAAGCCAAGCTTCTCAACATCATGCCACCACACAAGCCGCAACCAAGCCAACAGGGCAAACTGCAGCCGTTGCTCAAGAAGTTGATTGGAACTTTATGGTGCAAGATATCACTCCTGCTCAAGCTCTCATGGCTGACACAGATGATACCAAGGTATATGAACATATCTATACTCCTGAGTGTGTAGTTAAGGTTAAGTTGTACCAGTACTACAACTTGAAACTTAAATCTGATATTGAGTCTTTGAACATACTAAAAGCTGATTTTAAAAGAGCAGAATCTGACTATAAACTAAAAATTAAAGAGTTAGAAAACATTACATCTACTTTAAAACATGAGCACTCAAACTATAGGGCTCAAAGAAAGGATTACTTTCAAAGTTGACTGAGGCTCAAGCCCAGCTAGTAATAGCTGAGGCTGAAGCAAAGAAGTATGCTATCCGAGAGCATAACTTCAACAACATTCTTGCATCAGCTTCTCACTCAAAAGAATGTTATCAAAACAAGAGTGGGTTGGGAACCAATGAAATTGCTCCACCACATTCCTATGTGTCTATTAGAAAGCCAAGATGTGGTACCGATGAGCAAGAGGTTCCAACTGTTGACCCACCATCTCTTAAGAAGATGAGTGATGCAAAAATGGTTGCCACAACCACCACAGAGAAGGAAAAGGTATAAAACCTCATCCTCTTAGCTGAGAACAAATCTCTTACCACCAAACAAAGAAAGAACAAGATTCAAGCAGCCAAAAGAAGTGCCAAGAAGGTGGCTGAGTCCGAAATGAAAATTGACCCAAGGCAAATTGGTGTTTTCATCTCAGTTGGATTCCAAGTGGTTGGAAGCTCAGATTAAGGACAGGAGTATAATACCAGTACTCCCATCCAACTGAAGAATCTGAAGCAGAAAGGAAAAGCTATGGAAGAGGACAAGAAGACCAAGAAGCAGCAATCTACATGTCTCACCAAAGCAAACACTAAATGCATACTGTATGGTTGCACAACCACAATCATACAAGCACACATTATGCAAACAAGGTAAGTAAAGGAGGAGCCAAGGAAGGTATCATATTAGGATCACATAACCAGATCCAAAGGTTGAAGAAAGGAAAGCAATCTTCCAAAGCCAAGTTGCCTTTGGAAGCAACATCTTCTTCTGAAAGGAAAGTAGCTTTGGAAGAGAAACCAAAAAGAAGCCCAAAGAACAAGAAAGCACCTCTCAAACTTTCCGAAAAGAAGAATGCTTCGGAAGAGAATGGTCTGAAAGCTTCTTTCGAAGACAAAGAAACTTTGGAAGAATGCTCTGCTACCCAAGCTTCATCAAGCTCATCTTCAATGATCAAGCAAACGATGGAATGGAAAATCAAAGAAGATGTTGTAGCCCAAACCTCCTCTTCCCAAACTATTATTGAACCCCCATACTTACACTTTGGTTTAATTGTGTTATCATCATTGGAAGAACCCAAGACCAACAAGGCTTGGGTTTCCAATAAGAACTAACTATTTCACCTTTATGAAGGGACATCCATATGATAAAAATGGAAACATTTGGACTGTGGATAGTGGATGCTCCAGGAACATGACAGGGAACAAATATCTTTTTCAATAATTTCACAATTTTGATGGAGGTCATGTTTAGTTTGGAGGTGAAGCCGGAGGATACATCTCTGGTAGAAGTAATGTGTCCAATAGTAAGTTAACCGTTGACAAAGTACACTTTGTCAAACAGCTTGAACATAATCTCTCAAGTGTTTCTCAATTCTGTGACCAAAAGCATCAAATGCTTTTCACAGAACATGAGTGCAATATCCTCAAGCCCGAGATAACAATTCCTAAGGAATTGATGCTTCTTAGATCTCCCAGGAAAGGCGATATGTACAAGCTGGATATGAACAATGCTTCCCTACTGGGTGAAGTATCATGCTTTCTTTCCAAAGCAAATAGTGACGACTCAACTCTTTGGCACAAAAGAGTGTGTCATGTTAATTTTAAGACAATGATTAAATTGGCTAAGCATAACTTGGTACATGGTATGCCTAAAAAGGAATTTTTTTGTAAAGACAACTGTGTTGCTTGTCTGAAAGGGAAGCAACACAGGGCATTCTATAGATCCAAAGAAGTTAACTCTATCACTACCCCATTACACTTATTGCACATGGATCTATTTGGTCCTACAAGTATAATGAGCATTGGAAAGAAATCATATTGCTTTGTGATAGTTGATGATTTTACTAGATTTACATGGGTATCCTTCTTAAGAACTAAGGATTAAATTGTTGAAACCTTAAAATTTTTTATTCTTAAGATAGAAAATCAAATTGATCACAAAGTAAAGTTAATCAGAAGTGACAAAGGGACTGAGTTTAAGAACCAAGTTCTTGACTCATTTTGTAACTCAAAAGGGATTACCAGACAATATAGTGCTCCTAGAACTCCTCAACAGAATGGTGTTGCTGACAGGAGGAACATGACACTTATTGAGGCTGCAAGAACTATGTTGGCTGATTCAAAGCTACGTCTAACTTTCTAGGCAGAGGTAGTCAGCACTGCATGCTATGTGCAGAACAGGGTTCTCATTGTTCAGCCCCATGGAAAGACCCCTTATGAGTTATGGAACAAGAGGCCACCGTTCATTGGCTTTCTAAGGTCCTTTGGCAGCAGATGCACCATACTTAAAACAAAGACAATTTGGCAAAATTTGCTGAAAAGTCAGATGATGCTATATTTGTTGGATATTCTTCAAGCTCCAAAGCTTATAGAGTATGCAATATCAAGAATCAACAATATGTAGAGTCATCCAATATAGTTGTAAATGAGCACACTCCTTGTGTTAAGGGAAATGGTCCTGACCATATGTTTAACTTAGAATTGTTTCCCAACTATTCTAATCAACCTTGTGAGAATGTTTGAGCTGGAACAGGAACTCAAAGGACTCTGATGATAATCAAATGTTTGAGTTGCCTAGACCTATTCCAAATTCTCTAAGAAGGAATGAAGAACAAGCTCCCACCACTGCAAGTCCTGAAAGTCTGAATCTCTCAGGAAACAATGGAGCTTCAACCAGTTGTCAACTGAAAGAGCATCAAGTCACTTCAGATGACAACTCCGCTTCTCAACACCAAGATGATAAAGATAGCTATCTGGAGGAATAGGCAACTGATGATGCTATCTTACAACAGAACATTTTTGATGATATTACTCATTCATTCAATCAGTCTTTGTTAAATGAAAGAGAAAATTCAGCTGGAACCAATGTTAACAATCCTGACATGAATCATTCAAATCTGGATCTATCTATGCAACTAGATGTTATTCATATAATCAGGATTCATTACACTCATCCAGTTGAAAACATCATTGGGACGTCTTAGAAGGTGTGAGGACCGGAAGACAAACTCACAATGAGAATGTCTGCTTGTACTCATGGTTTCTCTCTCAAATGGAACCAAAAAGGTAGAAGAGGCTCTCAAAGACAACATTTGGGTTGAATCAATGCAAGAGGAATTGCTTCAATTCAAAAATCAAAAGGTGTGGAATCTGTATCCGCTACCACCTGGTCAAGTACCCATTGGTACAAAGTGGGTATTTAGGAACAAAAGGGATAATAGAGGTTTGATTATCAAGAACAAAGCTATACTTGCAGTTCAAGGATACACACAAGAAGAAGGAATAGATTACACTGAGGTATTTGCACCTGTTGCAAGACTTGAGGCTGTAAGAATCTTTCTTTCTTTTGCTGCATCCAAGAACTTCACAGTGTATCAACTTGATGTCAAATGTGCATTTTTGTATGGGAACATCGACATAGAAGTCTATGTGTTTCAACCACCTGGCTTTTAAGACCCACATCACCCCCACTATGTGTGCAAATTAGATAAAGCTCTCTATGGGCTGCATCAGGCACCAAAGCTGTGGTATGAGACGTTGTCTCAATTTCTCCTGAAGAACGGCTACACCAGAGGCACCATAGACAAGACATTATTCATAAGAAGATCAGGGAAGGACATGTTGCTTGTTCAAGTCTATGTTGATGACATCATATTTGGTTCCTCAAATGACCAAATATGTAAAGACTTTGAAAGCATCATGAGAAAAAAGTTTGAAATGAGTTCGATGGGAAAGATGGATTTCTTTCAGGGAATTCAAGTGAGGCAGATGGAAGATGGCTTCTTCATAATTCAATCTAAATATGTCAAGGACATTTTAGAAAGATTTGAGATGAAAGACTGTAAGCCGGCTAAGACACCCATACAAAGAAATCATAATCTTTGTCCTAACTCCGAGATAAGGATACTGATCAGCGTCAGTATAGGGCAATCATTGGATCTCTAATGTATCTCACTGCAAGCAGACCTGATATCATGTTTGCTACATGCATATGTGCTAGATATCAAGCTGCTCCCAAGGTGTCTCACCTCATCGCTGCCAAAAGGATACTTAGATGCCTCAAAGGAGCTCCCAAACTAGGCCTTTGATATCCTAAGAACAAAGACTTCAACCTGTATGGTTATACTGACAGTGATTATGGTGGTTGTAAAATCAACAAGAAATCCACATCAGGAGGATGTTAATTTCTTTGTGGAAGGATCATCTCCTGGCAATGTAAGAAGCACTCATGTGTCTCTACATCAACTGATGAGGCTGAATACATTGCTGCAGCTAGCTGCTGTGCTCAACTGTTATGGATTCAAAATCAGATGTTAGACTATGGCATCAACTTCATGGAGACTCCCATTCATATAGACAACAAGAGTGCTATTTTAAGAACTGAAAATCTTGTCAAGCACTCTAAGACAAAACATATCGACATCAGGTATCATTTCATTAGAGATAATAATGAGAAAAATCTGATCAAATTGGTCAAAGTTTACTCAAATGAACAATATGCTGATTTGTTCACCAAAGATCTTGAGGAACAAAGATTTAAGTATTTAATTATATCTATTGGGATGATAAATCTTGACTAATTATTTCGTACCAAATGTTAAGTCAAATGTGTCTATTTACAACTTAAGCCCTGTTACAAAAGGTATATCTTCAATATTTTTAATATAAACTCTTCGAAGAGAAATTTACCCTCAGAAGATAGTCTTACTCTTCTTCCAATGGAAAATTCCTATATTCCAGACAAAGAATTATTCTTCGGAAGAAAACTTGATCATGGATCAACCCTCTTCCGATGGAAATTTTATACTTCTACAAAATCACATTTTCCATTCAGAAGCAAAATAGTCTTTATGACAGATTTTGCTTCGGAAGCAAAATTAGTCTTCGGAAGATCGTCAGGAGAGAGAAACTTTAGAGTTCTCTCGAAAGCAGATATTGTCGGAAGAATTCTTTAAAATTGTAACGAAAACACTTGGGTCCCACTCTGCAAAAACTAAGATTTTATGGAAGATTGTTAGAGTATTTTGAATAAAACATCCTTACCGCCTCTATCAAATCAAGCCGCATAGAGTCATTTCACCTTATCGGTTTGATCTTTTACTCCATATTTAAAGGACTCCAACTCTCTTCTATACTTTCTTTACCACTGTCAAAACCCTAGCTTACTGTTTTCACTATAATCTTCAAGTTTGAATCTTCTCCTTCTCAAAATTCCAAAATGGCTCTAAACGCACAACATAACCAAGTTGTTATCCTTGATTCATCTACGGATAATGACTTTGCTCAAATCATCCAGTTCCTCACACAATTCATATACCTTCCCACTCTCACAATAAACCCTACCATATACTCTAACCATATGTCTGATTTCTGGACAAATGGTCAAAATGAAGTCATCAACAATGAGAGGGTCATTCGTTCGAGAGTCTATGGACAAGAGATAGTGGTGAGTGAAACCACTATCAGGGAACATTTGGAGCTTCATGATGTCGGAGCTCCAACTGAATTTCAAAAGCCTGAATTAGAAGACACCTATACTCAAATGGGATTTGGAGGTGATGTCAGTAAGTCTACTGTCTACAAATTCAACTTCTCCTACAACTGGAAGTGCTTACTACACATTGTCCTTCATAGTCTGTCTAACAAATCAGGCGGTTGGGATGAAATCCCCTATGAACTAGGCTGTTTAGTTCATGGGTTGGTCAAAGGCCTGAGGTTCAACTATTCCAGGTTTGTTCTGAATAAATTGAGGGGAAATCTTATCAAGAATACATTATACATGTATCCTCGGTTCATTTAGCACTTCATCAACTATGAACTAGACCTGGATAAACTAGAATATAAAGATATTCTAGTGGTTCCTCAAATGCCGTCAGGTATCTTCCGAATGCTGAAGAAGGTATCCACCAATTTCACTGGAAGGTTCACTCCTCTTCTTCCAGTTATGCTTTAGCCCATGGCTCCTAGTGACATCCCTGTTGAACCAACAGGTAATGAACCCACACCAGCAATTACCACTCCACTCCAAAAGGCCTCCTTCCCTATCAAATACTTTTACCAAAGATGTCCCAAGCGAACCCTTGCTCAATCTACTCTGATTGAACAAGTCCCCTATGTTCAGCCCAAAAAGGCTAGAGTGGCACACTGGGCTGCCACTCAGCCTGAGGTCCAACCTTCCCCTCCAATTGACCTTAATATCAGTGTAGAGTCTCCTCAGTCTCAACCTGATGAGCCCATCACCGAAACCTCAAGCCCTCAGGATGAGTCATAATACTCTCCTGAGCAACCAAAACGGGACAGCCACATCACTAACTACGAGTCCTTAGATGTTGACCAAGGTCCCGGGTCATTAGGAATACCTACCATATCCTTCACTGACTTTTTAACCCATACTGATGAAGATTTCATATTTCCTCAAAGGTATGAAATTGATCTATCACACCTATCTCTAGATCAATAGAGCCAAAGGAAACCTCTGATCTCTGACCCATATCAGCAACCAATAACTGAGGTGAGTCCCATCGATGTGCAGGGGACTCATGTAGGCTCAGCTGCCACTACTAAGAGTCTCGCATTGAGCTCTTAGGACAGTGGTAACATCAATGAGACCGAGTCTACGATAACTCTACCCATTTACATCTTTGAAAGTGATATATCCTTGAGCAAAGGAATCTAGGGTGCCAAGAAACCACTACTGGTGATGAGGATGTACATGCAAGCTATGTTGTCTCATCTCCCCATGATTCATCATATGAAGATGAGGGAAGACTGAAACTCACCATTGAGTACCTGCTCTCTAAGGCCTCAGACCTTGAATTCAAGGTTAGGATCCTAGAAACCAGGTCGCCACTCAGCAACTTGAGATTAAAGATCTCAAGGCAAAACTAGCTGAGACGCAGATTGTGAAGTCTGTCAGGCATATACCAACTCAAGTTTCTTTAAGTTCTATCTCTAGCTCATCTACTTCTCAAGATGATGCTACCAAAAAAGGGGGAGAATGTACATAAACAAGCTCATGAGGAACATGACATTTCTAAGGAACCTCAATCTTTGATGACTCTTACAACTTTATCCTCCCTTTACCCTACACAAAAACAATCATCCACTGTTTTTCCACAACCACCTCCTTTGAGTTTTCAAGTGGATCCAAGGATGCTCATCAGCCTTCTCAAACTGTTCACATAATTTCTAATGAGCTCCTCACTTGAACAACCATCCCCTGATGTTGCCATAACCTACTTTGTACCAGAAGATCTTCAAAGGCTCAGTGCACCACCACCACTCAGGTGGAAGTTGGTCAACCTAAGGTCACTATGGAACCTATGATTCACTTCAAAGGGGAAATAGGGACTGATGGCCCAACAACTGTCTCAATTGGGACAGATGGTGCAACATCAGTTTCTTCCGAAGCAGAAATTTCAGCTGCGGAAGTAATTTTTGAACTATCATCTTTATCTGATGAACCGATTCTCACAGAGGCATTGTTGATCTGGCCTCTGAGTTGAACAGTGAGGACTTTCTTACAACTCCTATTCTTCCACAAATACCTCAAGATCAACCACAAACTTCTCAACCTCATCCTCAGTCCTCTCAACCTCAACCTTCAAAAACCAGAATCACCAAAGGAAGTATCTCCTCATGATTACAAAGGTAAGAGGAAGATGACTGATGAGGATCTTCTTAAGAATGATGAGGCAGACTCCCTACTAAAAGTTGTTGGCTGCAAGCAGCAAAGCAGCAGTAACATCTCAGGAGTTTATCAATAAAAAGAAGAGGGTGGAGGCAATTGATAGACTCATCAGCCTGGGAGTAGCAAATAAAGAAATGCTACTACTCCCACTTGATGAGCTTATCAAATTGGAAGAGGCAACCTTGTTGCAAAAAGAAAAGGAGGATGCAGCAAGGAGGGCTAAAGAGGAGAAGGCAAGAAAGATGAAAGAAGAAGCTGAGTTGAAGAAAAGGAAGGAGAGGATAGCCTTCCTATGCTCAAGTGGTTACTCTTAGGAGGAACTGAGTCCTCATGAGAATGAGATGATCCTGCTTCTTGTCAATAGAGAGAAGGAACAAATTAGTAAGGAAAGAAAGAAAGCTGTCAGGGAGAAAATAAAGGAGAGAAAGAAGGAAGAGGGAGAGGCAAAGCTTGCAGCTACCAAGAAAGTAGAAGATAAAGCCTGGATGAAGGCTTATCTCAGGGCACATGGCTTCACTGGTAGGCAAGTTGGGGCAATGTCAGAGAAAACCCTACAGCGACATATCAGTGATATCAAAGCTGACATTCGCTTAGGAAGAAGGAAGGAGGTATCTTAGGAGATATAGAGGATGAAACCCAAACCAGAACCCAAACCACTACCTATAACAACTGAAACCATCACTGAGCCTATACCTTTCTCTTTCCCTATCAAAACCAAACCCATCACTGAACCATACACCCCTGAACCCACACCATCCACAATACCACCACCACCTTCCCCTGCCTGTCAACAACCACCATCACTACATATCCTACAACCCAAAACAAAACCCAAAACCCAAACAATACCAAAATCATCCTCTGAACCATCCAAAACTCCAACCTTAGATGAAATTGGGGAGATCAAAAGAGGACTCCACAATGTTCAAAAGTGAGTAGCATCTCTTATGAGGGAGGATTCATCATATTACAATACATTGATGGATCCTCAAGCTCTCACAAGAAATACCTTCCTAGATCTACCCTAAGAAACCCTACACCAATCACTTAATCTTCTAGCCTTAATCTCTGATTCATTAAATGATGAAGAGAAAAGGCTAAGAAGAAAATTAGTGAGCCTGCTGGACACTAGGAATGGGGATAGACTACTAAACTTGCCCCTCATTCCTAGGAACACAATAATCCAGTGGAGGTTTTATGAACCTTCTCACAACTTCGTTATGGAAAGGGAGAATGGAGAGGTAAACAGGTTCAATGCCTCCTCTCTACTACGCTTAAGCAGATTTGATCTTGTTAAGCTAGCAGAGAGACCATTCACCAATCCCTCTAACTCCATGATATCTACTCACATCAGAAGATTTATTGAGAACCTTCATTTTGCCAAATTTAACAAAAAGCAATAACTAAAGAGGAGTTAAAAGTTGAAAAAGGAAGTGTAGTTTTGGTAGCATCAGCCTAGGGGAGTTTGTTGGATCTATTGAGGCTGATGCAACCAAAAACAACACTTAGAAGAAATCTGTACAAACTAATAGAAGTCTTCCGAAGGCAATGCTGCAGCTTCCGAAGGAAATGCTGCAACTTCCGAAGCTTCTATGGTGATCTTCCGAAGAGCTTTCGAAGGATGAACTCAGTCTTCCAAGACTTAGAAGATCTCCTTCCGAAGTAAAACACTTAGAAGAATGAAGAAAAAGTCTCCCGAAGACAAAGCCTTCCGAAGACAAAGCCTCGGAAGAAGCTGTGTCTTCCGAAGTATAAAATGGCTTCGGAAGAATAAGAAGAACTTATTCTTCCGAAGCCATTTTATCTTCGGAAGAAACACAGTATGAACCAGTGGACAAAGCATGGTCCGACTGACACTTGCTGCCTACTCTGATTCTCTGCAAGATGCCTTCCATATTCACGTGGTTGACCTTACTTTTGTCTACTATTTAGCAATCCTTAGTTAGTACGACTTCCACCTTTAGTTGGTGACCAAAAGGTGAGTCATGGACCTGTCATGACTACCTTATCTTAGATAATACTTTATCTAAGATACCCTAACTCTAAGCAATGTAGTATTTGTTTAGAAGTAAGTCCTTGCATGTTATCTACGTATAACAAGCTGTAGGTAGTAGTATATATAGTCGCTCACTGTAACTTATTATCTATGCTTCTGCACGAGTCTTGTAATACTTAGTTGAGAGATAACATATACAAGTATCTTGAAAACCACTTCTTGTGTTCTTTACTTATTATATTATTATCAACTGAGTTCTTGATTCAGCGTTCATCAAACGAGTGATATTTAACAATTTATGAGAAGCACTAAGTGTTGAGAGAACAATATCAATCCTGCAAAAAGAAAAAAGAAGGAAAGAAGGTCACAGTCAAGCTCCTCACTCTTTATACAAATGAGTTCTTGATACGGGTGGGTCATGAAGATAAAAGAAATGCATCTATCAAGAAGTTTGAAAGAAACCAGTTCTCACACGTAATCACTCAGTGGGGGTATGTTGAGAAAACAAAGGAGCTTGTGCTAAAGAGAACTGGAGATAAGAAGGAAGCTGCAAATATTAGGAGATTTGATCCACTGGAGATCAAACTCCTTCATCCAAGCTACACTGCTTATCTGCATGACAAATGTTTCCCAAAGCTCAATAATGAATAGGCACAACACGACTTATGTCTATATGTTCATATGATTCAGGTAATAGATATGCTAAATGCCACATCAAGCAAAAGAAAAAAATACAAGCAAGCCAGCTTATGGGATCTGAAATCCCTTCTATTACAGAGCTAAGAATCTCAAAAGGGGATGAACTGGAAGTTGTCAATATTAATAGTGTTGTTGGAACTTTGATCACTAAAGAAGACATCCTTGGGATAAAGTATGACACTTTGAATAAGATAAGCCGAATGGAGATCAAGTACAAGTACGATGATCAAAAGGAAGTTGTATCATTTCCTTCAACAAAAAGATGGTGTCAAGAGTTAAAGAGCTACAAAGCCTGAGGCATTGATTAAAAGAAGCTAAACCTAAGGAGGAGTATTGTTAGGTCTAGAATTTAGTATAGGTTTAGTTCTTGAATAAATCATTGTAACAACTCTTGTACTTCTCCCATCCTTATGTACGCAATATATGTTTATAGGTTAACTCATTTATTATGTGTTGCTTTATATGTATATTTGCAGGAAAAACATTAAGACTTAGTTAATTCCTTGAATTGGCTAAGTGTTGAACAAAATCTATGGAAGAACAAACTGTTCCTCTGTAGATATTTTAGAAGAATACAAGTATGGACTTTGTAGGACTCCTGCGGAAGCTTTACAACAACAATCATCCAAGGCAACTGGAGCGTCTACGGAAGACCAACATCTATGGAAGACCAATCTCCTGTGGAGGACCAACACTTGATATACTTCACCAAGTACATCAAGTCAACTAAGTCAAACACTAAAGTGACAAGTCAATATTTGCGGATGAATTTCAGTTTAGTCAGAGAATATCACATCAGGATATTCTCTGAGTAACTTTCATACTCCGATAAGAAAGATACTGATTACCCTAATAGTAAAATATCTAAACCTATAAATACGAGCCTAGGTACACACTTATAAGTAACAATATTGAGAAGATTGCGAGAGACAGCTACTAATCATTATGATTAAACCCTAGCAGCCGCAAACAATCTTAGAACAATACACACATCAAAATAGCATTAAACCCTAACAATAGCAATATCATTCATTGTTTTATTTTGTTTATTGTAATTACTATACAATCATTAATGAAAACTTTTCAAACATTTATGTTGTTCTTCATCTTACGTTCATCTGCTTTTTATTAGTTGATTTTGTTCTTCATAGTCTGTGTTTTATCAAACAACTTTACATCAATCGACCAATCAAAAAACAATCAGTGATAATTCCGCGATCATTGTTTGTCATTAACTAAACTGATAATTGCCTGGATGATCCTTGGATTCGCAAGAAACACATGGTGATGAACAAAAAGTAGAAAAGGAACCAAGTCTAGCCATGGTTTTCTACTCAAGTGAACAATCTGAAGAAACCACTGAGCAAGATTCTGAGCTTAGAGATCTTATCAAAGTGCTTGACAGCTATACTACTGGAGAGTTCATCATTGATGAAGAGTTTTAGGAATTTGTAAGGGATCCGAGACCTCCAGTAGTACACATGGTGGTGATTCCTCAATCTCTAGTGCCTTTAGACAGAGACTTGAGTATGCAGATTGTTACTGGAGTCACCCTTTCTAAAGAGCAAAAAGAACTCATCAGAAAATTATGTGAAGAGATGAAAGAAAAAGAAGAAGCTATTGAAAAGCAAGTAGAAGAACCAACACAAACAACACATGAAACCTCTATGCCATCATCATCCAGACCTTATGTACACACCTTCTCAAGAAAGAGAAAGTACATGTCTGGGAAGGCTAAGGGCAAACGACCTGTAGAGGAAGAGGAGCCTGTGAAGAAGAAGCAAAAAGATGACCTGAGAAGTTTAGCTGCAATAGTTGAATTTCTTGAAGAGCATAAAAGGGATGAGGCACAATTAAAGGAGATGATTGATATCATTGATTTGGAAGAAGGAAAAATAGAAGGAGGATACCAGGTTGATGAACCTATGATGAAAGACAGTCCAATGAAGGTGGAATCATCAGTTGAAAAGATGGTGGAAAAGGCACAAACTGATGATTTAATGATCAATGCCATGTTTCTGATCTATCACGGGTATGATGCTAATGAAGTGTTTGGGATGACTTATGAGTCAATTGTGGAAGAAGTAAGAAAAATGAATCAACTTCTTGATCCCACTCATGTGACTGAATATGAAAGACAATCAGTCAAATCTCCCATCACATTCTCCACTCCACTCACAAGACAGTCTGAAGCTCCTCAAGCTCCATATCCTGATCCTTATACCATGACTGATAGGGAAATGAAGGGTTACCTCTCCAAACAAGGGTACATAATAAGAAGAGTGGGCAATATGAAGACAAACTCACTTAGAGCTGCAATCCTTCAAATGATAAATGAAAAGAAAGAAAAGATGAAAAAGATAGAAGAAGTGGTTGTAGGAAGAAAACCCAGATCTAAATTGTCTACTCAAGATGTCCAGCTGACAACCAAAGACCGTGATGTCTTGGCACCAATCTTCAATAGAAATCCTGAATGGTTCATTGAACCCTCTCAATTAAAACTTCAAGAGGGGTTGACCACTTCAGAGATGATATAGGGTGCGTCTGCTCCAGAGGGAAAGACTAATGTAAAGATCATTGCCTGGAAGTATGACAATGACTAGAATATGTTCATGATCAAAAGGATCTCAGGGTTGGTTCAATTCTTCACAGAGTACTCTACTCCGATGAACTCCATTCAAATTCATGAACTCAAGGAACTAGCAGAACTTGAGCTTATCAGTCATCATGCAATGCATAGGGGATATGAGTTCGAAGAGATTCTATAGATCTTCAAAAGAACCAAGAACTTCGACTCATTAAAAGCAATTTTCTTAATGAAAGACAAAACTTTCCAAAATCCCCTAGACAAGAAAAGAAAAGCTAAGAGGACTGAAGAGTTGGTATTTACTGAAATGAATGTAAAACCAACTGAATCATTGAAGAGAAAGATGGTGGTTGGCACCCATACTTCGATACCAATTCCAAATGTCTATTATCGTGAAAAGACTTATGAGATGGTAATTGAAAGGAAGTGGGGAGGACAAGAGGGGCTAAAATCCATCTATTTAGTGGATATGAAGTGAAACTTCTTGATGAATCATATATCCACTACATCTTCTGTAGACACTTCAGAGAAATCAATAATAAGCTTGAATAGGCTGACATGTATTTCTTCCTGAAGTGCATTAAAATTCTGAAGATCGCATATGACAGGATTATGCACAAGAGAGAGCAGAGAAAGAAGAAGAAGACACCTCTTAACCTGGGAAGCATTATAAAGCTTGAAGTGGATGCTGCTAGATCTATCTTTATTCATAGAGATGGGTTATCCACTGTTGGTGTGTGGGAACATATATCTCTGAGGAAGACGCCAATTGAAGCAGCTCATGCTATGAGCCAAATGAAGTTTCATGTTCTGAGTAGAGATAGGATGAAAGAGGTAAGAGCTTTCTCTAACATGATCCAGGCTATCTTGAATCCAGCTCTCCTAGACCCAGGTACAGCTCCACCATAACCAGTCCAAGCACCTACAGAAGATCCAGTAGAATCTTCACAACCTCATCCATCATCAAACCCTTAAAGTACTTAGGCTATATAATCTTTAGGGGGAGTATTGTTGGACCCTAAAAGGATCTTACATGCAATTCAGGTGGTGGTTGATGGTTGTTCTATTGGTAAAATCCCACAAGTCCAAGAAGAAATGCGTGTGAAGTTCAGAAGACTAAGTGTTGGCTATCTGCATTTGTATATGCGAATGACCAAAGAATAAATGTTGACAAGTATTTGTTCTTCCGCATGTACAAATGTGGACAGACAGAACAAATACGGATAAGCATTTGTTCTTCCGCACTAACCAATGCAAATACACTAAGAAATGCAGACAAGTGTTTGTTCATCCGCATTTGTCAATGCTGATAACCAAACACTTAATGTTGAAGACAATGATGAAATACTGATGAAGCCCAAGGCATCTGCATTAGTTAATGTGGATGTTCAACCACAAATGATAATGAAGACTTTTGAACTTAGACTAGTATTTTGATGTACTTATCAGGGTGGTTTAGTCTTTTATACAGGCTTTATGTCAGCCTATAAATAGAACAGAATATCCATCATATGTAAGTTTTGTGTTTGTAAGATACCTAGTACTCAAGTTACGAGGTTCTGAGGTTGTCATATCACTTTTATGAAAACCCTAGCACCATCTATAACTTGTTTGTTTACCAATCAATATACAAAGCATTTATGAGTATATTTTCAGCATTTATTGTTCTTTCATTTTGTATTTCCACTACTTAATCATTGACTCAATCATCATATTCAATCCTTATTGAAATCATATCAACAGAGAATTTAATTCTCAGACCTAGTTAGAGTTCGATCTTGTTGGGCCCATTACATGGGCTTATAATGTGACCATACGTGGCCCGTTGAGGTTTCTAAAAAAAGTTTCTGGGCCCATAACCAGGGTTGTCATAGATGCCGTCCCCGAGCCCCCTCTCTCTCGAGGATGGTCGGATATCATTGTTTGTTATTCATTTTGATGAGAACATGAATGTATGGACTATCAATGAGTTCGTTTTCACGATGTTTCTTACTTGGTGTGATATATATACTAATTATGAATAAGTATCATGTAATGAAGTGAAAGTTAATGATAATGAAAAGTGAAACCTAATGAATGAATTAAAGTCTTATAAGCAAAATGAAAGAAGGTTCACAACCATGTGTTGTTAGCTCAACTGTAAAGGGCCTAGCTTGCCTATGAATACATGGGTCTAATCCTTGAGATTGACTGAATGTACGAAACGAGACCCTTATCGCTTGCCCCGGTACTTGAGTCAGCTTCATGCATAATGTTAAGTGTCCATTTATAGACTTCGCCCCAGTACCAGCTTCATGCACAATGTTTGGGGTATAGCATAGGTGTTGGACCAAAAGAACCAATGAGCCAAGATTAGGAAAACCTCTAAGTCCCACATGCCACTGCAACAACTGCTGAAGACTCCCATCAGTTACAGTGTTCTCTTGCTTGAATGTCAGACTCGAGAACATCTGAAGACTCTCATCAGCTATTGTGTTCTCTTGCTTGAATGTCAGACTCGAGAGCATCTTAGCTCCACCCATCAGCTGTTATGACAAAGTCTGAAGAACAAAGTATGAAGATCAAAGAACTGAAGAATATCAGCTAAAGAAGACTCCAAAGTACTGAAGACCAAATACTGAAGTCTGAAGTACTGATCTTACAAGTACTGAAGACTTCAAGTACTGAAGACAAGTACTGAAGAATCAAAAGCTAAAGAACTGAAGAACTGAAGACCTTCTACTGAAGCACAAAGTCTGAAGACAAAGACTGAAGACAACAACTGATGATATCTACTGAAGTCATCAGTTGTTACATCATCTGAAGCCAAGTCTGAAGACCAAGTACTGAAGACTCAAGAGTTTGTCACAACAGCTGAAGAAGTCTTCTTCAGTTGTTGTGATGGTTTTTCCTTTTCAGTAGTTTATTTTATTTCAGTAGTTGTACAACAACTGAAGAGCATGTTCTTCAGTTGTTATAGTATCAGTAGTTATAAACGACTGAAGAGTTTGTTCTTCAGTCGTTGTAGGATTTCAGTAGTTTACTTTTGTCAGCACTTAGGAACTTTTGTAAGAAGATGTCAGTTGTTGACATCTTCAGTAGTTTTATGTTTTTGTCAGTTGTAATTTGAATATTCAGTGATGTCAGAAAAAGGACATCAACCCATCCTTTTGCCGCCTATAAAAGGATGGGTAACCATACAGTCTTAATTGCCGAAACGTGCGACCAATAGAACATTTATTGTTTCGCAGAACTCCTCTCTCTCTATGTTTATGCTTTAATTTGAAATATCTTTTATGTTCTTGCTTTAATTGCTAATTAATGTGCTAAATCCGCTGCAAACATAATCTAATTGATCAACCGAGAGGCTGAGATCCTGTCAAATGGTATCAGAGCAGGTTAATCATTGATCGATTTCACTATTGATCATTTGAAACTGCTCTTTTGATCTCTCAGTTTGATCGAATTAGCAATTTGCAAGAATTAGCCATAGAGAGTGAGTTTCTGCTGTTTCCGGCCAAAATCTTGAGGTCTTTTGGTGGTTTTGAGTTACGTTTGTCGTGTTTAAACTTGTTTTTGACCAAAACCTGAGATAACAACACCAACCAATGATCCTCACAATACTGGTTCCGCAACCAAGCCTCCGATGCTGGTTAGGAACGAGTATAACATATGGCAAAGACGTATGCTACACCACTTGGCTGTCAACAGTGCTGGTTGTTGGAAGTCAGTGGTGCATGGGCCATACAAGCCTATGGTGAGCGTCCCGGATTCTAATGAATAGGTTGCGAAGAAACCTGAACAATATTCGGACGAAGATCTAAAGCTGTTCGAAATTGACGCTAGAGCCCATGGAATTTTAGCCATGGCCATTCCAAACGAGATATATTCAGGGCTCTTGCATCATGAGTCTGCTCATGACCTATGGGTTGCTCTAAAGGAACAATTTGGAGGAACTGATTCGGTCTTAGCAAACAATAGGGAAATCCTTGCCCAACAATATGAGACATTCTCATATAGAAAGGGTGAGACTCTGACCCAGCAATATGAGCGGTTCTCTTGTTTGATCTCTGAGCTAAAGATGGTCAAACAAGAGTACTCCAAAAGCCAGATGAACAACAGGTTCCTCAGGTCATTGCCTGAGAGGTGGACACATATACCATTGTCCTATGCTCCAGTGCTGATCTGGAAACTCTATCTCTCACACAACTTCATGGGAAGTTGCTCACTTTTGAGAGAGAGATAGAGCAAAAGAGGAAGCTGTCCTCTTCTGGCAAGCTTGCTGATGATTTTGTCCAAGGTAATGCTGCCTTGATAAGTCATGAGTCAGAATATGCTTCATCTGAAAGTTCTTATGATGAGCATATTGATTTCTCTACCAACTCAGAACAAGCTTTTATTGGTGTTAGTAGTTCAGGAGGTGGTGGTGACAACTTGTGTTCTCTGATGGAGGATTTGAAGGGCATTCCAGATGATGATCTGGAAGAGATGGATATTTTGAACCAAATGGCAATGATAAATATCCGATCTCAGAAGTTCTACAAAAGAACTGGTAGGAAATTCCCAGGACTCTCTGGCAAAACCAAAGTTGGTTTTGACAAGAGCAAGTTGAGGTGTCACAAGTGCCAAAGGCTTGGACACTTTGCAAGAGAGTGTAGATCATCTGGATCTAACTCATCTGCACCCTTTGTGACTTTTCCCAGCAATAGCTCACAGCACAAAGGGCAACCTTCCTACAGTTCTACCCATCCATCTCAGGCACAGGCACCACCTGCTTATTATGTGCCACAGGGTCATATGCCTTATCCTTACCCCTGTTACTACATGCCTCAGCCTGGTCAAACTCAAGCACCCCCGGCTCAACCACCTCATGCTCTTCCAGAGCCTCATTCTTCCCAATCTCATCACCACACACAACCTCAACAACAAAGCTTTTTCACCCCAACTGCTGTTGACTGGAGTAGTCTACCAAAAGAGCTATCTGGTCAGGAACCACTACTCCAAGGTGCTGGTCAACATGGTGGTGATCAACCTTTTGGAAATCTTGCTCTGATGGCCCTTGATTCTGCTGAAGGGTCATCATCCAATGCCTCATCTCAGGTATCCACTGAGGCAAAAGCCAAGCTTTGTTCAGAATCATGCATAGCAGCATTTGCTTCTATTAGAGAAGCAAATGTAGCTTTAATAGATAAAAATCTTGAGCTTGAGCAAACAATTTCCAAAGGAAAAGCTGATTTTGAGGTTGTTCTAAAAGATAAAAATGATGAGATTTACAAGCTTAAATGCCAAATCAAAGATGATAAAGCTAGGGAAGATGTACTTTTAGAAAAGTACAAAGACCTCAAGGAAACTCTTGCAACCACCCAAGTTGAGTGTGATCGATGGGTGCAATCATGCAAGGGTTTTGAAATGCTTCTTAGCAAGCAGTCAGCTTCCAATGTGAAGTTTGGCATTGGTTATAATCACACTGCTCCTCCCACATACTTCATTTCAAGAGCAGAAGTTGAATCTGATGGGGAGAGCAATAACCAATCCTTCTCAACATGTGACTTACTATCCTCTAAATCAGCATCATCAGAGATAGACTGTCACATGACCAAAAGGCTGATCAACTCAGGAGTTGTCACTAGAAGTACTGAAGGTACTGGAGAGCAAGTGACAACATCTGAAGTTCAAACCTCAAATACTGTTAGCACTAAAGAGAAGAAAACTAACAGTAGGAAAGGTTTGAAAACAGCTAGAGAGGATACCAGGAAAGCAGGCACTAGGAAGAAAGCCGCTAGTACTGATGACAAACAGCTGAAGAACAAGTCTTCAGCAGTTAAATCCTCTTCAGCTGATGATCAGCATAAGATGAAGAAAAAGCCATGTGAGATATGTGGCTTGTTCAATCATCTTATTGATGATTGCTGGGACAAAAGGGGTTCCAAACTCAAACAGAAGGAGAAAATTACTGAGAGCATCAATAAAATGAAGAATGAGTTTGAAACCAAGTTTGTATTAGCAACATCCAAGCCTGAAATCCCAAGCCAAAAGCTAAATCTAAAAGAAGGTAAGGATAACTCAGGCAACAGCTGAGGTTGCTCAGAAAAAGATGGTACAACATAGGAACTCATCATCAGCAAACTCCAATGTGTCTGAAGAGCTGAAAGCCCTATCACAGAATCAGACACAATTGGTGATGATGGTTCAGCAGCTAGTGGGAAGAGTCAACCACTTAGATGCTCCTGTGTTGAAACCACAGAAAAGGAAGTCCAAGCCAAAGGGTTCCTCTTCTGTACCATCTTCTTCACCTCAAGCTGTCACACACAACACAACTGTTAGTGCTGCACCTATAGCTGAGAACAGACCCAAAACCAAGCAGGTTTGGGTCTCCAAGACAAACTAACACATGGTTGTGTTTGCAGGGTTCTTCAACATGCCATAGAAGCATCTGGTATGTAGACAGTGGAGGATCCATGCACATGACAGGAAGCAGCTCCCTTCTTAATGACTACTCTCAAGGAAAGAAGGGATTTGTTTCTTTTGGCAATGATGCAAAGGGTTACATCGTCGGAAAAGGCTTTGTTTCCAACGGGGAAATAAGGTTTGATGATGTTAACCATGTGGAGAATCTCAAGTACAACCTCTTGAGTGTCAGTCAAATGTGTGACAAAGGCCATGTTACCCTTTTCACAAGCCAGAACTGTCGGATTCTGTCATCCAAAGTTCTGAGTTTGATTGACAAGGCATTGGATGAACACACTCTCCTGAAGGCCAACAGGACAGGAAGAGTGTATGCCTTAGATCTTTCCAAAAAGATGGATCTAAAAGGCCATCCTTGCCTATTCTCCAAGGCATCTCCTCAAGAGTCTACACTATGGCATAGAAGGTTGGGTCATGTAAATTTCAAGAACATGAATCAGCTTATAAGCCATGGTTTAGTAAGAGGATTGCCTCTGAAGGAGTTCAAGTGTGAAGATGACTGCACTGCTTGCTTGAAAGGAAAACAACACAAAGTTTCATTCCCTTCAATAGAAGAACCAAAGTCCACTGCCTGCTTACAACTTCTGCACATGGATCTCTTTGGTCCTGTCAGAGTAATGAGCATGGCAAAGAAGAAATACTGCCTGGTAATTGTGGATGATTACTCCAGGTTTGTATGGACTTTCTTCTTGCATTCCAAGGATGAAGCAGCAAAGACAATAATGAACTTTGTGTTACAAGTAGAAAAGCAGTATTCCCTACAGGTCAAGTGTGTGAGGAGTGACAATGGAACAGAATTTAGAAACCACACACTTGATGACTTCTACCTATCCAAGGGAATTAGAAGGAAGTTTAGCATTCCTAGAACTCCTAAGCAGAATGGAGTGGTGGAGAGAAAGAACAGGACCCTCATTGAAGCAGCAAGGTTAATGTTGGCTGACTCTGGGTTGCCACTGACCTTTTGGGCTGAAGCTGTCAATACAGCTTGCTATGTACAAAATAGAGCCTTAGTAAATAAGAGGTTGATGAAGACTCCATATGAAGTTCTTCATCATTTGGCTCCTCTTATTTCATTCTTTAGAGCCTTTGGGTGTCCTTGTTTTATTCTCAACACTAGCAACCCACTCCATAAGTTTGCTAGTAAGGTGGATGCACGGTACTTTGTTGGTTATTCATCAACTTGCAAAGCATACAGAGTCTTCAACTGTAGAACCAAAGGGGTTGAAGAAACTCTGCATGTTAAGTTCAATGAATCTCCAAAGGACAAGATTCCACAAAACCCTATGGAGTTGTTTGATCTGGACATACTGCATTATGTTCCTTATCAACCTCCATCTGTTGAGCCTATCAACAGATCTCCACCTGGTGGTACTGATGATGATGAAATCAGTACTCACCTCTTCAGGTTTAGTGACAACCTGCCTAAGTCCACTGAACCTGATGCTCCTGTAGCCTCAGCAGCTCCATCCACTACAAATGCTGATGAGATTTCTGCTTGCTCTACTTCGTTTGAGCTGCCATCCTCTACATGGTTTCAGGAATCTCCATCACCATCTGTTGCTGCTGATGGGTCTACAAACACTTGCACAGATATTATAGTTTATCAAGAGCTCAAGAATCACCCCACTTCACAAATCATTGGTGATATCCATGCTGGAGTTTCAACCAGAAATAAATTGTCCAACTTCTGCTTCTATGCTCTCTTCATCAGTCAGCAAGAGGCAAAGAACTATCATATTGCTTTAAGAGACAATGGATGGGTGGAAGCTATGCAGCTTGAGCTTCTTCAATTCAAGAAACAGCAAGTGTGGGAGCTTGTTCCATTACCCAAAGATAAGTGTGCTATAGGCACCAAGTGGGTATTCAGGAACGAAACAGATGAGAAGGGCCAAATTGTCAAGAACAAGGCCAGACTGGTTGTTCAAGGGTTTGCACAGGAGGAAGGCATTGATTATGATGAGACCTTTGCACCTGTGGCCAGACTGGAAGCAATCAGACTGTTCTTAGCTTATGCTGCCTTTCACAGTCTCAAGGTTTATCAAATGGATGTCAAAAGTGCCTTCCTATATGGAAAAATAAAAGAAGAGGTTTATGTGTGTCAACCACCAGGCTTTGAGGACAACAAACATCCTGATTGGGTGTACAAGCTTTATAAGGCTCTCTATGGGCTGAAGCAAGCACCTAGAGCCTGGTATGAGACACTCTCAACCTTTCTTCTAGAGAATAAGTTCACTGGAGGCACCATTGATAAAACCTTATTCATCAAGACTGTGGGACAACATAAGCTCCTTGTTCAGATTTATGTTGATGACATCATCTTTGCATCCTCTGATCCAAAGTTGTGTGATGAATTTACAAAGCTTATGAAGCTGAGATTTGAAATGAGTGCTATAGGAGAATTACAGTATTTTCTGGGTTTGTAAATCAAACAACTGGATGATGGAATCTTCATCCATCAGTCCAAGTATACCAAAGAGTTGTTAAATAAGTTTGATTTACAATCCTGTAAGTCCTGTTCTACTCCCATGAGCAGCATCACACAACTAGATGTGGATCAGAAAGGTAAAGCGGTTGATGAAACCCTTTACAGATGCATGATTGGGTCCTTAATGTACCTTACAGCTTCTAGACCAGACATCATGTTTTCAACATGTGCTTATGCTAGATTTCAGGCTGCACCTAAAGAATCCCATTTGATTGCAGTCAAAAGGATCTTTAGATATCCGCAAAGTACCCAATCACTAGGTCTTTGGTATTCAGCTGGGCATTCTTGCAAATTAGTTGCTTTCTCTGATAGTGACTATGCAGGATGCAAAGTCACCAGAAAATCCACTTCTGGTAGTTGCCAATTCCTAGGCAATTGTTTAGTTTCTTAGCAGAGTAAGAAACAAACATCCATTGCTACATCCACTGCTGAAGCTGAGTATATTGCTGCTGCAAGCTGTACCTCTCAAATACTCTGGCTTCAGAACCAACTTCTGGATTATGGCATTACTGAGACTAAGACTCCATTATTAATGGATAGTGCTTCAGCTCTCTGTATTGTTAAGAATCCAGTCCAGCACTCAAGGACCAAACATATTGAGATCAGACATCATTTTATCAGGGATTGCTATGAGAAAGGTCTGATTGATCCTAAGTTTGTGCCTAGTGCTGATGAGCATGCAGACATTTTTACTAAGCCTCTAGACAGTGCCACATTCCAAAATTTGGTACTAAGGCTTGGTATGCTGCAGCTTGATTGATTTGACCTATGCTGGTACTCTTAGTTCACAACTACTGAAGAGCAAAGGTCAAATACAAGTACTGATGAGTAATTTAGTCTTCAGCTCTTTCACAACTACTGAAGACTAAAATGACTCAAAGTACTGATGTACATTATTTATTGAAAAACAACTGATGTAGTGAGGTGGATTACAACTACTGATGTATGATTTTCAAATAAATAAGTACTGAAGAACAAATTTTGCTCATAAGTACTGATGTGTAATCTTACACAAATACTGAAGACAAAATTTGTTCACCAGCTCTGAAGAATATTTCATCAGCACTTGTGAACATCTGATCACAAGAGCTGAAGGCATAAATATTCACAAGAGCTGAAGGGTCGATGAAACATCTGAAAGTCAGCCAAAGAGCTGATGAGTAAGTGTGGAGGCTAGTATGAAACAACTGATTTGACAGAAACAGCTGATGAGTAATTTCTCATCAGCTGATAACAACAGCTGTTGTTTCATACACAAACAACTGAAGGACAATACCATGTCTTCAGCAGTTCACAACTACTGACGTCAGTAGTTCATAACTCCTGAAGACTAACACCAAGTCCTTAGTTGTTTACAACAACTGAAGCAATACCATGTCTTCAGTAGTTCACAACTACTGATCTCAGTAGTTTACAACTACTGAAGGCTAACACCAAGTCTTCAGTTGTTCCAACATCTGAAGAAGAATACTAGGTCATCAGTAGTTTATATCTACTGACGACTAACAGTAACTCTTCAGACGTTCACAACATCTGAAGGACAAAACCAAGGTCTCAGTAGTTTCAACTACTGAAGACTAATACCAAGTCCTCAGATGTTACAACCACTGAAGGTTAAAACCACGTCATCAGCTGTTACAACACCTGATAACTAACCCAAAACCTTCATTAGTTTTCTTTCAACCTTTGCCCTACCCTATAAATACCCCACCTTCAGAGCATTTACTCCTCACTTGACCTAATCCTTCCAAACCTCTGAAATTCCCATACACCATTAATGGCGACCATGCAACTGAAACCTCGACACAACTGTGTCGCCCATCTTACAAAATCGCCATTATGGCCCAAGTTTCACCAACCCGT
Organism: Flaveria linearis; assembly: GCA_024085815.1. Classification (NCBI taxonomy): domain Eukaryota; kingdom Viridiplantae; phylum Streptophyta; class Magnoliopsida; order Asterales; family Asteraceae; genus Flaveria; species Flaveria linearis. The sequence continues at coordinate 62,793,832 of CM044001.1, read as the reverse complement.
CGATCTTATGAACGACTCACCCTACAAAACGGCTTTTCTCCTGAACCCTACTATATACACCGACTCGTTGGTGGAGTTTTGGACAAATGTCACCGTCCAAACCGGAGAGCAGAATGGCGAGGTCTCCCTCCGGTCCTCCATCAACGGCAAACCCGTGGTTATCACCCCAGCTACCATACGACAAACCCTAGAGCTGGAGGATGCCACTCACCCAACTTCCTACCCCAAAGGTACCCTGGATCTCTCATTCACATCTCATGACTATCAGGGTAATCTCTCCGCCTCCACCTTGTTGAAGAAACATTTCCCTGACACTCAACGATTGATCTTCCACGTGGTGAATGTCTGTCTGGCTCCCAAGACCTCTTCGTGGGACCAGATGTCCACAAGGTGGCAACAGGTATTGTATTCTATCCTTGAGAAACAACCTCTAAATTTACTGATCTTTTATTTTTGGAACTCAAGGACATGGCCACAAAACCTTTTTCTAACCGTTGGAACTTGTATCCACGGTTCATAATGGCCATGATCGAAAACCAGCTTCAGGCTGAGGGACTAGTTGGCACTGGGGTCCCTGCCATGGCTGTTCAAGCGGAGGTATACTCCAGGCACAACACCGACCAAACACTCAAACAGGCTGGCCGGCTGCGAAAACCCACGCAGCAGGAACCCACAGCCTCCACTTCCAAATCCACAGTCCCCACTAAGCCAAAAGCCAAAAAAGAAGCCCAAAAAGGCTACTCAGGGAGATGAGTCCCCTGAGGATGCCCCTACCACACAAAGGCAGGATGTGCCTGCTGGTTCGATTCTCCCAGCAGGTACCACGACTCCACCCACCACAACCGCACAGGCTTCCTCTCAACAGGAGCCTGATGCAACCAATTTTGGGGCAACCACATTACTGGGGTCTTTCTCACTTGAGGAGACTGCCATTGAAGAGCACAGTCCTCCCCATGTGCATACTGCTTCTAGCCCACCTACTGATGAGACCGCCCCACTAAGCCCAACATTGGTAATAGCCAAAGTGCTGACCGATCTGAGCACTCCACCCTCTCCCCAGAAACCTATTACACCTGGGGAGACTCCAACCGAAGAGGGGTGGGCACAAGTGCGGATAGGAGCCCACAGCACAGAGAATCAGTTCAATCTCCCAGTGTGGCTAGGGAGATAGAACAATCTGGTGAGGCTGCCACTTCTCCTGCATCAACATCTGAGCAGGGTGAAGCTGGTAACATCACTAAGACCTCACCAGAGGCAATGGCCGATGATGGATCCAATCCGGAGGCCAGAAGTCCCCAGTACCATGAACAAGGGGCACATGTCATTACTGAGCCACACTCAGGACATGTTCATCCTGACAATGTCAGGAGGTCAGGTGATTAAGCTCATGCTGATGATGACCTGAGCTTCTTCTACGATGTAGTAGCTCAAAACACTATCCTAGAGGATGAGATAAGTAGACTCAAAGAGCTGCTTGCTCAAATGACTCAGGATAGAAGTCCATCTGCCACCACTACCCCACAGATGGCACCTTCACCCGAAGGTCTCACAAACACTGAGCCACTCCCACAAACTCAGCCACCAGCCCCTGCTTCTGGCACTAGCTCTCAGGGTTAGAACCCCCCTGAGAAGCTGGATGCTATCCTCCAGAAATCCCTACCTCTCATCACACCCATGCTTAAAGATATAGTCATTCAAACCCTTGATGAGAGGCTTCCCACATATATACAACCCATGGTGGAGGTTGCCATTTCTAAGGCTCTTGCTGATAGTCAAACCCCAACCAATGCACCCAAAAAGGGGGAGACATCAGTGCAAGACAAGAGGAAGAGGGGAGAGGAGGAGAAAGAGGCAGAGAAAGAGGTGGTGGTAGAGAGGGAGTTGGCTGAGGAGAGTAGTAGGGTGAGGGAGAAAGGGAAGAGGAAAGAGAGGGAGGTAGAGCAGATAGAAGTGGCTGGAATCCAAAAGGATTTCAGTATCACTGATAAGGAAAAGGGAGAGGGAAAGAAGGTGGCTGATCCTGATCTAGCAGCCCTTGTCAAGGAGGCTGATGCTGAGCATAGCCGTTCAATGAACTCTGTCATTGAACAGCTGTTCAGGCAAGGCTTTGACAAGGACACTGCCTTGCTAGATCAAGAGATCAGGAACATGGAGAGAAAAGAGATAAATTACCGATGGTCTACTTATAGCCAAGAGGATCAAAAGAAACTCGAGGCTATGAGTAGATTCATTTCGAAGTACCTGGGCAGACCAGTCCTTGATGTCAAGGCATGGACCAGGGACAGACTCTTGGCAATAACCACCAAGATCTGTTCGGCTGGTGATTTTACCAAGGGACTGGTCGCTGAGGCCCTATCTGAAGCCGGTGCTGGGAACAGGACACTGCTAGTAAACTGACTAAACCATCACTTATCTCTAGACTACTAGCAGTGCCTGCCAACATTCCCACACCAACAACCCAACCACAACCCACAAAACCAACTCCTTTACCACCAAAACCCGCAGCCAATGATCCACCCTTGAAAAAGAAGAGAAGGGTGCTGAGGCTGCAAGATGAAGGAGAGGATAATGAGGAGGATAGCCTGCCACTTTCAGCAGTTATACCTCTACCCAAAGCCAAACCACAAACCATCACTCCCACCTCACAGCAGGACACTGTGAGGGTAAAGTTAGAAGAGGAGGAGCAGCAAAAGAGACATGATGAGGAAATGCTGAAAAGCATTGACAAATGTTATGCTGCTTCGACCTCTATAATGAACATGAAGAGAGAAGCTCTGAGATTATTCACCCTCAAACAAACCTTTCAATATGACAAGGAGAGGGTGAGAACTTGGCCTGACCCAAGGGTGTCTCACAGGATAGTCAAGAAGGACATGCCTGTGAGGTACAAGAGCTAACTAAAGAGAATCGTAGATGAAGAGATCTCTGTGGCTATTGTAATAACACCCTGGTAAATAGTAGAGGAATTCGAGAAAGCTTATAGAGCAGGCCAATCACCCTTTTCAATGCTAGATAATAGGGTGGTTAGGAAGGGTCTGGTCTATAAGAAGCTTGAGAATTTCCATAGGAATGAGCTCAATCTGTTGTTGGAGGGTAAACATCCTGATGAGTTTGCATATAGGCAAATCACAACACTTGAGCTCAAAAATGGAAGACAGGTCAAGTTCATCTCAGAGTTGTATGGTCGGGAGGGATTGTTCGAAGGTGAGCCTGAAGACCTGTCCAAAGAAGAACAAATGATCTTTCTTCAGGCCTACTATCGAGAATCCTACCGGCTTGTACGTGGGAGGTAGATCTCATGGATGGGGCAACAGCTCTGTGTCCAATTCCCCAAGACAGAGCTCCCATCCATACTTAGCCAAACAAACACTTGAGACTACCTCTCAGGCCAGTGCTTATCTGGGTCAACTTCTAATCTGATCTAGAAGGAAATAGACCAATCTCTATGCAATCAATAAGTGGGACATCCAATAATTAGAGGTTTTGGCTGCATTGGTTCAGGGGGAGTTTGTTGGACCAAAAGAATCAATGAGCCAAGATCAGGAAAACCTCTAAGTCCCACATGCCACTGCAACAACTGCTGAAGACTCCCATCAGTTACAGTGTTCTCTTGCTTGAATGTCAGACTCGAGAACATCTGAAGACTCTCATCAGCTATTGTGTTCTCTTGCTTGAATGTCAGACTCGAGAGCATCTTAGCTCCAACCATCAGCTGTTATGACAAAGTCTGAAGAACAAAGTATGAAGATCAAAGAATTGAAGAATATCAGCTAAAGAAGACTCCAAAGTACTGAAGACCAAATACTGAAGTCTGAAGTACTGATCTTACAAGTACTGAAGACTTCAAGTACTGAAGACAAGTACTGAAGAATCAAAAGCTGAAGAACTGAAGAACTGAAGACCTTCTACTGAAGCACAAAGTCTGAAGACAAAGACTGAAGATAACAACTGATGATATCTACTGAAGTCATCAGTTGTTACATCATCTGAAGCCAAGTCTGAAGACCAAGTACTGAAGACTCAGAGTTTGTCACAACAGCTGAAGAAGTCTTCTTCAGTTGTTGTGATGGTTTTTCCTTTTCAGTAGTTTATTTTATTTCAGTAGTTGTACAACAACTGAAGAGCATGTTCTTCAGTTGTTATAGTATCAGTAGTTATAAACGACTGAAGAGTTTGTTCTTCAGTCATTGTAGGATTTCAGTAGTTTACTTTTGTCAGCACTTAGGAACTTTTGTAAGAAGATGTCAGTTGTTGACATCTTCAGTAGTTTTATGTTTTTGTCAGTTGTAATTTGAATATTCAGTGATGTCAGAAAAGGACATCAACCCATCCTTTTGCCGCCTATAAAAGGATGGGTAACCATACAGTCTTAATTGCCGAAACGTGCGACCAATAGAACATTTATTGTTTCGCAGAACTCCTCTCTCTCTATGTTTATGCTTTAATTTGAAATATCTTTTATGTTCTTGCTTTAATTGCTAATTAATGTGCTAAATCCGCTGCAAACATAATCTAATTGATCAACCGAGAGGCTGAGATCCTGTCAATACGACATTGGTCTAGATGAAAGTCAAAGATAATAATAAAAGTTTGAAATGTGTGAAATGAATGAAATGAATGATAACAAAATGAATATGATGATATGTATGTAATGATGAATGATAAGGCACTAAATGTAAATGCTTTGAAATATATGAAAAAGTATTTTATTATAAAACTAGAACTCACTCAGCTTAGCTGAATTTGTATACATAATAATTGGTAGGTAATGATGCAGCTGAGAAGTGCAGGTATGGATGAGATAGCAACTGGAACAATCAAAGTCTGCCATTCTAGATTTTAAACAATGATTGTAAGTGTATGTTTTTGTGATACAACTACAAGAACAATGTTTTCTCATGTATTTACAATTTATATGAAAAGTTTAAATTCCGCTATAAAATGTCATGTTTTAAATGTTTTACGCTATGAATGAGCAACTGTAAGGGAGAGCAACTGGAAGACTTTCGTGAACGGGGCCTTACAACTTTGTCTTTGAAGCTTTGGAAGACTTCATCTTTTGGCTTTGGAAGATTTGGTCTTTGTCTTCAAAATATTTTACACTTGGAATATTTTCTGTGTAATCTGTAAAACTTCTAAAGCAATTTCTCCCTTGTACATAGTGTATGCATGCAGGAAGCCTTGGTTGCTTGGTTTGCATCTGCCTTCTTATATAACCTTACATTTTCTTCTAGCTCTAAGGGAGAGTTAGCATCGTCTCCAAATTATAGACATCGTGTCAGAGTTTGTTCAGCAATAGCCAAAGTATGATCAGCAGAGACTCTTCCAGATATAGTTTTTACCCCATCAACATTAACTACTTCAGCATTTCCCTGGAAAGATCTCATGAAGTTCTCACAAATGATAGGTCTAACTGTGATAGCATGGGCTACTCTTATGGTTGAAATAAATCTGATCATGTCTCTCAGCTCTTCAGCTTCAGGCATATCCGGATCAAGATAACCACTAACATTATGGAGCTTTTTCCATGTCAGATTTGTCATAAGCCTCTTCATTAGAGAAATACGAGTTAGTAATTTACTAACATTGATCAAATCACACAACTAAACCAACTTTGTCATTTTAGAATTTGACTTTATCTGGTCAAAATTGAGAGTTCAATAGGTACTGTTCCATAGGAATTTGACCTATCTTAATTTTGTAATGAAAAACCATTTTTGTTGTGTTTTATGTTTATTTTTGATGATCATTGTCGTTTGGAGTATCCTTTAACACCAAAACAAAGGTTTTGACTACAACATTATCAGTGCTTGTTTCCCCTGTTCATACGAAGAGACTAGGGTTTTGAAACTTGAAATTTCATTATTATTTCATCATCATTAGTTTCATTAAACTCAAAAATGTCATAAAATCCTTCGTTCATGGTTAATTTTTATGTATCTTTCTTGACCTTGAGTTCTAAGTTCATCACTGGTTTTGATAGTTAAGTTTTGTGAATCCATTGATTATTACCTTGTTTTGATACTACGTTTGCTGAGAATCAAAGTAGAGGTGAAAAGATGTTGGATGAAAAATTGAATCAATAGGTAAGTGATGATTTGATGAAAGATGAAGAACAGTATGAAAATGCTCGTCGCACTATAATGTCTCTCAAATTTGAAAAGTATTAAATGACTATTATTAATGTGTTTAAATAGTCAATTTAATGTGTTTTTCAAACTTTACAAGTTTTTGAACAAATGCAAAGGATTTAGTTTTTATACTGTAGCAAATGCGAAAGAACAAAACTTGTCAGCATTTGTGTACTGTGATAAATGCGGAAGTTCAAAACTTGGCAGCATTTGTGTATTGTAGCAAATGGAGGTATTTTGACATGCAAGCATGTGATATGTGACAAATGCAGAAGTACAAAACTTGTCAGTATTTGTGTACTGTATCAAATGCGAAAGAACATTTTAGTTATCCGCATTTACATCAACAAATGCGAATGAACTATTAAGTTGTCTGCATTTCTTGACCTTCAACCACATTTCTTAATGCTGATGGATATTTGTATTTTTTGTGTTTTGCATTTTCCATCCACATTAACCAAGGTTCAAACACACATCATGACAGAAGAGTATGAGCATAATTTTTATTTATTTTGGTACAAATACACAACAATGTTTGTGTCACACCCCGGGCCCAGAGAGGCGGGACGTCACGATTAGTAAACAACAACCAAAATGCAGTGGAAACTAAATGATTTATTACAAAGTGTCACATGATAATTACATTAAAATATTGGCTTTGTTTCCAATTCACAAGGTGCTTCAACCTACAATCTATAGGTGTCGTGATCAATCTCTCGGTAAAATATTTCTTGAAGCTTCAGTAACTAAGGCTTCTAGGCTCAACCTTTGTCTTTAACCTCTACCCTCATATCTTCTTCGGATTTAGGTAACTTCTATAGCTCAACTATTCTCCCTAGCTGTTCCTGAAGACATGCTCAAAAAGATTTTGTGTCAACATAAAGCTGGTGAGTTCAAGTGGTTAAAGTTTCAGAAAACAAAAGTCTCTTTAGAATCCATTAGTTAAATTTTTAAAACATATGTGCTTTAAGTCTTAAACAAAAGGGACTCTGAAAGTCCATATTTAAATGTTTAGAATCAACTGTAAAAGCTTATGAAAAAACTCAATTGATTTTAAATGCATCATCGTAGTATCAATCATCGTGGGGTATCACAATCAACCCTTCACTTGGTCCCCGGTTGGCCTCTTCTAAACTTGTGTTTAACCGGATATTCCCGTAGGAAGGAACCAAGCCTCAGAACAGTGAACCATTCCTGCCAGGATGGTTCACCATAGTTTCTTATTCAAAACCTGTTACATGCCACAAACGACCCTCAGGATCTCAGTGGGGTACCTCCCTGTAGCGGAAGCCACTGTGCGTGGGGGATTCCCCAAATAGATCTATCCACATAAAACAAGCAGTTCACAAAAGAATTAATGATCATGATATAAGTGTCAGCAGGTATCCAAAAGTCCTACATACAAGCATCAAGTAAAGCACAATCATAGTTCATAACACAAAAGAGCATGTTTCATCCCAAAAACAGTAAGTAAAAAGGGATCACTAGAACTCACCTGGTATTCTCATATAATTTCAGAGCTCGGTAAAGAAAAGTGATGATCACCAACAAAGCAATCCTAACTAGAACATATAAGATTCACGTTTAGAATTAGCATGATGTTGTTACATGCGTGCATTTGAGCTCTTTAGTTGACTTAAGGTTGGTGATTAGTATCCTTAGTGTATCTTAGCTTCTTGCGTATTTATTAATTGTCATGAATTGATTCGTGTACATTAGGTTAAGTTATGCATTTAATCAAGGATTGAGTCTTAGCATGAAGGATGTAGTACAATCGATTTATATCATGGATTCCAAATCTTTATAAATACTTGCATTAACAATGTAAGTAGTATATAATGTTTCAAACGATGTTTATAATGTTCACGTTTATATCATATAGGTTAACCTGATTGACGCTCTAGAATCCAGTTATTGATAATAGTTGACTATATTTTTAATAAAAAGGGGGTACAAAATAATATTTATTTCAATAACAATGAGATGACTGCCTATTAATAGGTCTTTTACCTTAAATAAAACGTATAGATGTCAGTTAACCTAAATGTTCATTGTATAAATATTTAAATGCACAATCGTATTTGTAAGAATTACATCTCTAAGTCTTGTACGATTTAATGTGTCATGAAGTCAATTTCTTTGTATAATCAATGACCTGTTATAACCATTTCCCTAAAATGTAATGCTTCATATAATTATCTAGGTTGATTTCTAATAAATAACGTTGTTATTTAAATCTTGAGTGCAAACCATCCATTTAAAATCAGATATTATAACAAGTGATGTTCATTTTCGTTTATAATTCACGTATTTTATAATTTAAGCCTTTAATTAATTAGAGCTCTAATAACACGTATGCAAATTATAATTCAAATTCAAATGCGTTGCGCGTGCGATTTTACCTTCACTTGGTTTACGCCTTGTTTTAATCGTGTTCCCGTTCCATTGACTGCTCGTTGACCAATTTTGACCATCTGCTTGACCAAGGTTCTACCTAATCAAGCACAGTTACCGAGCACCTCGGTTGGGACTTCTACCGCCATAGTCCATCACTTGCACCCACGGTCATTCATGGATAGCCACTGGCCGTCACGGGTAGCCTCTTGGTTGGCAGGATCCTTGCCGTAATTAACCCAACGTAACCGAATCCTATGGATCTCGGTTAGAACCCAACATGCAACCACAAGAACAACATCAAACGACTGTATTTCACCTCGAACAGCATCAACCACCACAAACCACCCTCAATCCCAACCTCCATCGGTCGACCTCCACAGCCACAATAACCACAGCCGCGACAACCACATTCACAGCCCCAATCACGCTCAACAACCACCGTCACTGCTGCACTATTCTCACCACTGCAGCCATCGTTGGGACCCAGATCCACCGAAACCACCACTAGTCGGGTGTTGTGGTTGTTTTCTGTCATAAACCACCACCCTTTACAGTCTCCTTCACTGCTACCCTGCACCATAACCACAACCGACAATAACCACAACCACAATCACATTCAACATCAACAGCCGCCAACGTCACCACCATTACCGGCCTCTACGGTCGAGAGTCGCGAAGTCACAGGGCACTTACCACCGTGGGCCGTCTTCGGGAACCCTCGATCGACCACATCCGCCAATTCCTATAGCCACAGCCGACACCATCCACCACCATCCGTCGCAGCCCAGCCATCTGAACCCTACCATCACCTCCAAATCTGACCTACAATCGTCACCCCCGCCTTCAATTCCCGTTATCTTGTTGTGTTTTACAGAAATCAAAGCCACCATCGAGATCGGGGCGTCGAGTGGAGTCGCATGAGGGTTGTCTCTCGCTAGCACTTACCGAGACCACCGTCGCCGGCGGCCAAGATCGCAGGGGTGGGGGGAGAAGGCTTCGACCGCCTCTCTCTCTCTGACCTAATTTTTCTTTTAAAACCATAAAATGAGAGGACATTTATTTATATAGTGGGTTTAGTGATGGGTTCGTTAATAGGTCAGTTCATATCGCGTTCGGATCAGTTTCTCACGTATCGTTATAAATTTCGCTTCACGTTAGATACAATTATACAAAATGTTAAAAAAAAGATTCTGAGATTAAAATTTTATTGTATTTCAAAACATACCGAAAGATTAAACGATACCACGAAATTAGCACGTTTCACGTTTGACGGTTTTACGCGTTTTCCTCGAATGAGCGTTATAATGATCATTTTAGTATCAAATTATATGCAACTAAGTATTAAAGTGATATTTTGAGCGTTAACTACCCATGTTAGCCACGTTAAAACCTTGTCTGACATATTCTCGGGTTTTTACCTAAACGTAACCCGGTTCACGTCGCGGTCACGATTCAGAACGCGTTTATTCCGGACAACGTATCCCTCACCAAATTTAATATGTTAGGATAACAAACAATGATTAGGTGAATAATTTCGATGTTACGATGTTACGAGGTTCGGTTGACGTATCAGATGTCAGCTAGATGCCGGTGAAAACCGGTATTCGCGTTTCACTTACGTATCTCCGGTGCTTATGCATGATTGATGAAAATCTTTTAGCAAGCATTATTTACTTTACTGTTAAGATCAACAATGATTATGATGGGATGACAAGCCATGATAAGAATTTCTGAATGAAGTAAGACGTTAGAACGCGTTAGATTGCCGGATTTTATCCGGTATGGGTTCCGAATCTGTTTTTAATTTGGATCTTTCCATAATTATTTTGAATCACATAATAATTCATTGTTTCATGGTTTCTCATTTAATTAGTTCGTAAACATGCATGTGGGCCTTAAATGGGCCTTGTTTATATGTTCGGGCCCTTATTGGGCTTATTAGGCCCAAAACGCTAGTTTCGTTTTGCAAGGTTTCTTTGGTAAGCCCAAATCAATCCGGACCTTTATTGGTTCCTATAATACATTAAGCTTTCTAATTGGGCTAGATTTCAGAGGTGTTACATTCTTCCCTCCTTTAAGAAATTTCATTCTCGAAATTTTAGTATCGCTAATATTGTTTCCGAGTGTGATACACTCATAGTATGAGTCTTGAAGATTTAGAGTTATTTAGCTGAGCATCCCAGGACAAATGTTGATGATGAGGTGTCAAACAATTAGGTTTGATTTGGATTGGAGTAACTATCCGAATGTTAGAATCATGCGTGACAGGATCAGTGAGTCAAATTATGAACAAGTTTTTGGCTTCACAATCAAATCATTTAACAATCGTACAGAATTAACAAGAAGAGACTCTCCACTGTGGTTCAATACACCGACCTACAAAATAGATCTATCAAGGAGACGATTCCCAAAATCCCGACGGTGTTACCGTCCTTACTGAGAATCTTAAGAACGATTGAAAAGAAAAGGATATTAGTGTGAATGCCATTAATTAGACAGGATAGTCGTGATACAATAGATTAAAGGTTTTAAATCAAGAAAGATTTGGGTTTTCCCAACGAGTGCAGATCAATATCTTGGAATCGCACGATTACTCCTACAAGGCTAAAACTAATAAGTTTTCATGATTGCTAAGAATGAAGAGGTTAGGTCTCATATGAAGATCTTCGTCTTTTAAAGCCTCCTTTTTATTCTTCCGAAAGATTTCTTCCTTCTATGATTTCATCTTAAGGGGTTAAGTCCTTTCTTCCACTACATGCTTCTTCTAGTATGCTTCCTTTTTCAGGAACAGTTCTTACATCATAATCCCAGTCTTTGTCTAGATCCATTCATCTTATCAGGCGCATGTCCAGAGTTTCCCGATATAGGATGTGCCATAAACTCTCGGGAACCAATGCTAGGAGATTTTACAAGTTCAAGAAATGATACGATGAAGGCAATAGAAGAAAAGCTTAACTGTAGGCTATCCGCATTCGTCAAAGAGGGTAAGCAAATACCAATGCGGTCAAGACTTGTTCCCTCGCATTTGGTAATACGGATGTCTTAGGACAATGCGAATGATGGCCTCCTATTCGCACTTGCCAACGCGGTTGACACTACTGATTGTCGATCACCCTATTGTGCTTGGTCTAGTATTCTGATGTGTAGTTGGTAATGTCACACCGATAATGTATCCAGGTGCATCCTTTTATTTTACGGAAGTTTCCAGTTCATGCTTAAGGTAGCTCTCCATATATTTTCTCAGCTTCAATCGGGCGACTAAAAAATTGTCTTGTACTGTTGCATCAACACACATCTGAAACTTTCTTATACGCGTCCAACCGAATTCCGCTTTTCTCCAAGTATAGCTACACGAATCAAGTTTTTGTTAATCCTTTTACAACTTTCTCCTAACCCTAAGCATTGACACATCTCAATGTGGTTTTTACTTCTTCCCGAAATTTTACAGCTTCAACTATAGCGATTTGTCTTGAATTTCATGCTTAGTAGTAGTGGCAAAATGACGGACATGTCTAATTATGTCCTACAGATCCTATCCATGAGACTCCTGATTACATGAGATGTGTAGGTCCTCCCACACGGGCTTGACCACAACCTTTGTACTTGCCATATCTGGTTTCAACTGCTATTTGTGAAATGTCGTTTTCCTTATAAACACGACTGACATCAGTTAAGATGTAGGTAGCATCTTGAAATTGATTAAGTAGGTTATCATCTCTAGGAAGACGATATCACTTATCCTTGGTAACTTCATTTAACTCTTAATAGTCCATCCATAACTGGAGCATTCTATTTTCCCTCCGCAAAGAGCATTAAGTTTCCTCAAGACGACATACTAGGTCTTATGAACTGCTTATCTAACAGCTATCGAATCTGCTTTCCTTCCACCAGCTCCTTAATATAAGATTCAAGTCCAGTACCTCCATTTATATATTTTACTTCTATTCTCCGCCTCAATTTCCTTAAGAGCAACCTCAACTGTTGTCTTAAGCTACATAATTGCTGCAAACGTTCCCACTAATTTCTTCATAATGCTTCCCAATTAAGATCAACCTTCTAGATGACCTCTTCCTCGGTCTATATTCTACAAGGTAACTGTGCCCCGCTGAGGGTCTATTCGTGAAGCAAATAACTCTGTTTAGATTCCAATTTCTTATAAGCATATCGATTGTTCCACGAGATATGAGAGTAAGACTTTTGCTCAAATTTCCGATGGTACGAAGCGTTCTAGGGTGAGGTATTAGAGAATCACTTTAGGAGAGGTTTAAAATTTAAAGAGGATTAACACCAATGCTTATGATCGGGGATGATTATGCAGACTTTCTTTGTCTACAATCTGCTGCATGTCTATCAGTTCGTTGTAGTTGGATCTCAAGTGATTTAACACATGAGATTTCTTGTAGCTGATCTTCTATGCTTCTTAGTACATCTTTTGGATCAATACCATCCTTTAAGTTCGACCATGAGTTCTTCCTATGAATTCTTCATTATTATCGACCTCATCGATTCGAACAAGTTTAGGACTTTATCAAGGTGCTCACTAGCACATGAAAGTTAACTAGCACTCTAATAACTTATCGTATAGTTTGAGATCGTATTCTACTTCAGATCTTTGCGCTCGAATCACGAACTTATCGCTCAAATAGTTGAGATCTCCGAGTAGAGATAACTTACAAGGTTTTAGAGTTTTCCGCATCGGCTATCACGCATTTCCAAAGATGAGGGTTATGCTATAGGGCTTAAGGTGAGTAGCACTACTCATTAAGGGAATAAATTGAGAACAGAGGGTGAATGAAAATCAGGGATCCATAGAAGTTATAAGTTCATATTTTTGTCTTGATTCTCGAAGGTTAGCTTTTCTCGGCAATTATCCCTGGCACTTGAATCTTTATCTCCGAAGAATCTGGATTTTAGAACGTTGATTCATTTCCTGTGAAATCTGGTGCTCAGAAATTTACCAACAACAAGGTCGGTTAAAAGCATGGTTAAGATAAGTCAACTTAAGTTTCGAGTGAAGATTGTCATTAGGTTACTATTGGTTGAAAATGATGAAAGATTTCACGAGCATAGTATTAGGAAAGGTGATTATCAATCATAATCGGAGTTGACATTAAGAATATTCCTTAGAGTTAGGTGGTTCCATTACCACGAATAGGTATAGAGAAGTCATATTCCTCAAGGACTTTGAGAAAATAATCAGAGGAGTTCTAGAATTCGGAAGATCCTATGAAGTGTGAATTACTAAGAAAGAAAGAAGTGACAAGTCTTCTATGTCATTGACCACAAAAGGCGTTTCTTGAAAATTTATTACTCCGGTGTGTTCTCCGTTGCACAAGCCTTGTTATGAAGTCTCCCACTATGTTGGGAAAACTTTGACGAATTCAATGTTCGGTAGGAAGGAATTTTCAGGCATCGCTAAAAATAGAATGGCTAAAGTACATGCATAATGAGGTGGAGTGCCATACTCGGCACGAGACCAGTTAAATTTGAGAACATCATTCAATGGTCTTCAGAGTCTGATGGTCTTATCATTATAATTCCAATAGGAGAGTAGAATAAAAGAAAAGAGAAGAAGAGAAAGGAATAGTTACTGCAACATCGTCCTTGCTAGCTCTTCAAGTGTCAAATGGTTTTTGCCCAGCATGAAAGTTTTGAACATGAAATTATTGAATATATTCCAAATATTTGTGTTTATTCTTGTATTTATTGGTTCTTTAAATGTTATACATAGATATTAGTTTACATGACAGGGCCCACCAGAATTCAAGTGTACCTGTAAATTCACCATTACGTGTGCACCCGTAATCGTCAATTTACCTTACACTATCATCCTGGTTATTCCCATCATAAGTTCTGATTTTATGTAATTAGGTCTTTGAGTTACAATTCCCATTTGTTCATCATCTACAATTAAGTACACTTAGATTCTAATTATGCTAACAATTTTGCTAACCCAACAATTGTGTCAAAGTACAGTTTCAACAAGTCAAGCAATAGATGAGCATTCAGGTACATGCTATCCTAGGGAGCAAAGCAAACAATAAGGCATCATGGTTAATATCTTATCACTAAATTCCAACATGTATCATATTACAAATGAGGCATATAAGCAAATATCATCATTCCAACAAGTATCATTATAACAGTTGTCTCATGTAACGACACAAGTCGTATCAAGTGTATAGCTAACAGAAGTTGTTTCATATAATAACAAAAGTCAACTGTGCAATTAGATAAGTATCTCTCCAGGATTTAAGTCCTACTTTATGCGCACACCTTTGGTTTCTAATATTCTTAGTACTTGACAATCAGTAGTCCTAAGAGTCAACTCCAAAAGATTCCATACTTTCATGGTTTACTCGGGTGCACCTATCATAGGTAATACCCTAATGTATCAAGGTTTCTTATACGGTAGAGAATTCTTAATGGCATATATGAAATCCTTAAGGTATCCAGGTTAAAGAAGGGTGTTCTTAAGGAAACCTATTCTTGCTGCAAACTTTGGATCACTGGGTCATGAAAACAACCTACTAGGCTCGTCCTATTTATGGTTGCAGCTTAGGTATCGCAAAGCAAACCCACATTTCTACACCCTTGGTTCAGCAAAGCTCAGAAGAGTCATCTCACTAAGGTGGTCCTATGAGGTTCATATGGTTGTAATTTAGGTCTCTCGAAGCAGACCTACTTCGCTACAACCTTTGGCTCTGATACCAATCTGTCACACCCCGGGCCCAGAGAGGCGGGACGTCACGATTAGTAAA
The DNA here is from genome assembly GCA_024085815.1 of Flaveria linearis. Lineage (NCBI taxonomy): Eukaryota > Viridiplantae > Streptophyta > Magnoliopsida > Asterales > Asteraceae > Flaveria > Flaveria linearis. Next base: position 62,778,543 of record CM044001.1, on the reverse strand, counting down.
CAACAACAAAAATGCAGCGGAAACTAAATGATTTATTACAAAGTGTCACATGATAATTACATTAAAATATTGGCTTTGTTTCCAATTCACAAGGTGTCGTGATCAATCTCTCGGTAAAATATTTCTTGAAGCTTTAGTAACTAAGGCTTCTAGGCTCAACCTTTGTCTTTAACCTCTACCCTCATATCTTGCTTCGGATTTGGGTAACTTCTATAGCTCAACTATTCTCTCTAGCTGTACCTGAAGACATGCTCAAAAAGATTTTGTGTCAACATAAAGTTGGTGAGTTCAAGTGGTTAAAGTTTTAGAAAACCAAAGTTGCTTTAGAATCCATTAGTAAAATTTTCAAAACATATGTGCTTTAAGTCTTAAACAAAAGGGACTCTGAAAGTCCACATTTAAAAGTTTAGAATCAAGTGTAAAAGCTTATGAAAAATCTCATTTGATTTTAAAAGCATCATCATAGTATCAATCATCGTGGGGTATCACAATCAACCCTTCACTTGGTCCCCGGTTGGCCTCTTCAAAACTTGTGTTTAACCGGATATTCCCGTAGGAAGGAACCAAGCCTCAGAATAGTGAACTATTCCTGCCAGGATGGTTCACCATAGTTTCTTATTCAAAACCTATTACATGCCACAAATGACCCCTCAGGATCTCAGTGGGGTACCTCCCTATAGCGGGAGCCACTGTGCGTGGGGGATTCCCCAAATAGATCTATCCACATAAAACAAGCGGTTCACAAAATAATTAATGATCATGATATAAGTGTCAGCAGGTATCCAAAAGTCCCACATACAAGCATCAAGTAAAGCACGATCATAGTTCATAACACAAAAGAGCATGTTTCATCCCAAAAATAGTAAGTAAAAAGGGAACACTAGAACTCACCTGGTATCCTCATATAATTTCAGAGCTCGGTAAAGAAAAGTGATAATCTCCAACAAAGCAATCCTAACTAGAACATATAAGATTCACGTTTAGAATTAGCATGATGTTATTACATGCGTGCGGTTGAGCTCTTTAGTTGACTTAAGGTTGTTGATTAATGTCCTTAGTGTATCTTAGCTTCTTGCGTATTTATTAATTGTCATGAATTGATTCGTGTACATTAGGTTAAGTAATGCATTTAATCAAGGATTGAGTCTTAGCATGAAGGATGTAGTACAATCGATTTATATCATGGATTCCAAATCTTTATAAATACTTGCATTAACAATGTAAGTAGTATATAATGTTTCAAACGATGTTTATAATGTTCACGTTTTTATCATATCGGTTAACCTGATTGACGCTCTAGAATCCAATTATTGATAATAGTTGACTATATTTTTAATAAAAAGGGGGTACCAAATAATATTTATTTCAATAACAATGAGATGACTGCCTATTAATAACAACAAGATAGTGGAACATTATCGCGTTTTAGGTTTTTTACCTTAAATAAAACGTATAGATGTTGGTTAACCTAAATGTTCATTGTATAAATATTTAAATGCACAATCATATTTGTAAGAATTACATCTCCAAGTCTTGTACGATTTAATGTGTCATGAAGTCAATTTCTTTGTATAATCAATGACCTGTTATAACCATTTCCCTAAAATGTAATGCCTCATATATTTATCTAGGTTGTTTTCTAATAAATAACGTTGTTATTTAAATTTTGATTCCAAACCATCCATTTAAAATCAGATATTATAACAAGTGACGTTCATTTTCGTTTATAATTCACGTATTTTATAATTTAAGCCTTTAATTAATTAGAGCTCTAATAACACGAATAAAAATTATAATTCAATTTCAAATGTGTTGCGCGTGCGATTTTACCTTCCACTTGGTTATATATTCTAACCCACTCGTTTACGCCTTGCTTTAATCGTGTTTCCGTTCCGTTGACTGCTCGTTGACCAATTTTGACCATCTGCTTGACCAAGGTTCTACCTAATCAAGCACAGTTACCGAACACCTCGGTTGGGACTTCTACCACCATAGTCCATCACTTGCACCCACGGTCATTCATGGATAGCCATTGGCCGTCACGGGCAGCCTCTTGGTTGGCCGGATCCTTGCTGTAATTAACCCAACGTAACCGAATCCTATGGATCTCGGCTAGAACCCAACATGCAACCACAAAAACAACATCAAACGGCTATATTTCACCTCGAAAAGCATCAACCACCACAAACCACCCGCAATCCCAACCTCCTTCGGTCGACCTCCATAGCCATAATAACCACAGCCGCGACAACCACATTCACAGCCACAATCACACTCAACAAGCACCGTCACTGCTGCACTATTCTCATAACTGCAACCATCGTTGGGACCCAGATCCACCAAAACCACCACCAGTCGGGTGTTGTGGTTGTATCCTGCCGTGAACCACCACCCTTTATAGTCTCCTTCACTGCTACCCTGCACCATAACCACAACCGACAACAACCACAACCACAATCACATTCAACATCAACAGCCGCCAACGTCACCACCATTACCGGCCTCTATGGTCGAGAGTCGTGAAGTCACAGGGCACTTACTACCGTGGGCCGTCTTCGAGAATCCTCGATCAACCACTTCCGCCAACTCCTATAGCCACAGCCGACACCATCCACCACCATCCGTCGTAGCCCAGTCATCTGAACCCTACTATCACCTCCAAATCCGACCTACAATCGTCACTCCCGCCTTCGATTCCCGTTATCTTGTTGTGTTTTAGAGAAATCAAAGCCACCATCGAGATCGGGGCGTCGAGGGGAGTTGAATGAGGGGTGTCTCTCGCTAGCACTTGTCGGGACCACCATCGCCGGCGGCCAAGATCGGAGGAGGGGGGAGAAGGATTCGACCGCCTCTCTCTCTCTGACCTAATTTTTCTTTTAAAACCCTAAAAATGAGAGGACATTTATTTATATAGTGGGTTTAGTGATGGGTTCGTTAATAGGTTAGTTCGTATCGCGTTCGGATCAGTTTCTCACGTATCGTTATAAATTTCGCTTCTCGTTAGATACAATTATACAAAATGTTAAAAAAAAGATTCCGAGATTAAAATTTTATTGTATTTAAAAACATACCGAACGATTAAACGATACGACAAAATCAGCACGTTTCACGTTTGACGGTTTTACGCGTTTTCCTCGAATGAGCGTTATAATGATCATTTTAGTATCAAATTATATGCAATTAAGTATTGAAGTGATATTTTGAGCGTTAACTACCCATGTTAGCCATGTTAAAACCTTGTCTGACGAATTCTCGGGTTTTTACCTAAACGTAACCCTGTTCACGTCGCGGTCGCGATTCAGAACGCATTTATTCCGGACAACGTATCACTCACCAAATTTAATATGTTAGGATCAAAAACAATGATTAGGTGAATAATTTCAATGTTACGATGTTACGGGGTTCGGTTGACGTATCAGACGTCAGCTAGATGCCGGTGAATACCGGTATTAGCGTTTCACTTACGTATCTCCGATGCTTATGCATGATTGATGAAAATCTTTTAGCAAGCATTATTTACTTTACTATTAAGATCAACAATGATTATGATGGGATGACAAGCCATGATAAGAATTTCTGAATGAAGTCAGACGTTAGAACGCGTTAGATTGCCGGATTTTACCCGGTATGGGTTCCGAATCTGTTTTTAATTTGGATCTTTCCATAATTATTTCGAATCACATAATAATTCATTGTTTCATGGTTTCTCATTTAATTAGTTCGTAAACATGCATGTGGGCCTTAAATGGGCCTTGTTTATATGTTCGGGCCCTTATTGGGCTTATTGGGCCTAAAAGGCTAGTTTCGTTTTGCAAGGTTTCTTTGGTTAGCCCAAATCAATCCGGACCTTTATTGGTTCCTATAATACATTTAGCTTTCTAATTGGGCTAGATTTCAGAGGTGTTACAGTTTGTCACTATTGACGTCAACTAGATTTGGGAAATGTGGCTGAATGAACATATTCGCATAGAGAAATGCGGATGAACAAAATGTTAACCACATAAAGAAATACGGAAGAACTAATTTGTCCGCATAAGTTTTCAGCACTTCAGAACTTATTGTACGCATTTGTTTTGAGCCAAATGCGGCAGAATTAACTTGTCCGCATTAGTTTCACTTGAGTTTTTCTTGGAAGAAAACCATTACAGACATTGGTTATATGCCTAGGTTACCTTCACCTGCATTAACCAATGCTCTTCCCATATTAAATTTTGAACTTCGTCAAAAATTAATGTTTTTACTGTAGATAGTTTTGGTTGTTTTTGTGCTGATGCCTTTACTTATTTGAAGATGTGTCCTTTGCTTTGATTGTTATGAAAATAAGTCTGTTAATTTCACTTTATGAAGCTTTGACTGTTGATTGGATTGCCAATTCTTTCTTGGATTGAATTGTACACCAGATGTGATACAAGTTTCCCAGTTTTGACTGATCTTGGACTTTTGTGCTTCCAGATATCTACATACACTGAGATACTATGGTATAACTTCTGCACCAACACAATCTTTTTTTCTGATTTTATATTTTTAAGAAAAGAACCAACTGTACATAATGATCAAAATTTTAATTACTCCCACTCAAGTTTATATCCATATGGGATAAAATCTTTAAAGATAAAATATTTTGAAAAGTAAATGTTTTTGTGATTTTTGTTTTCTTATCTGTACATGAAGAGGAAGTATACCTTACTTGGCATCATATCAATCTTACCTGTCACAAGTGCAAGCAATTGTTAGTAAAATAGATATAATCATGAACATATTGATTGTAGGTATGTTTGTCTTCTTAAATGCATGCTTGATTAATATTTTGATGCTTATGATCTTTATCATGTTTTAAGTGAATTGAGGATTCAACATGTACCTCACACTCAAATGCATGGCAAGATCAACCATTCGCATAAAATACATGGTAGAACTTTTCAACAACTAACATGACAACATCATTTAAATTATGAAAGCACATTTTGATTGATCCTCATTGGGATTCTTTTACTTTGATCATTTTATTTATTTAATCCAAATTAGGATTATTTTTTACTTTAGTTTGGAAGGTGATCCCCGTTGGGATTCTTTTAAGGAATGTATTATTTATTAATTCATCCAGGTTGGATGTGTTCCACATTAGAAATCTTGTTAGATCAAGACATCATCACTATGTGCTTGTTTCTCTAGATATTATGTTTAGCAAAATAGAGGAGAAACTGAAGTGGGTGAATGAGATTCATAAGGCAACATTACCTGGTGTGTTTAGGTTATGAATCCAAGGATTGTTTAGGAATTATCAGTTTAGATTGTACAAATATTGATCGTGGAATTATCACTACTCGTTGTTTAATTAATTGATGATGACATAGTAATTGTAATATAAATCAACGAAGAACAGGTCAAATAAATGAAAAGCAGATGAAAGTAATAGATGAACAAACAAATTTACTTCAAATGTTTTCATTAATACTGAGTAATGATTACAATAAACTAATGAGTGATTGCTATTGTTGTTCTTGCTATTGCTAATTGATGTTTATTGAATGTTGTTCTATATGATGGTAATGATCTCTTGTGCGATCACTGGTGCCTATTTATCGATACCCTAAAAGTGTGCACCCATGCCTTGTATTTATTGGCTGAGGGATTTAATTTTACAATGGGTTACAATAACTTTCTTATTGTGGTCAGAAAGTTACTCAGATAATATTCTTGATGTGACTTGATTTCTGCCGACTAAAGTGAAGTCGTCCACAGATGTTGACTTGATGGCATTACTTCAATGATATTGACTTGTTGACTTGATATGACTTCCTTATTGAAGTACTTGCTAGAGTCTTGTTCTTCCGTATGACTTTATCCTTCCATAAGAGTTGGTCTTCCAAAGGAGTTGGCTTTCCGTAAGAGTTAAGTCTTTGAATTTCATCCGCAGTAAGTTGTTCTTCCGCAGGAACAACAGAATGTTCCATTGTTGTAGTGCTTTCGAAGGAGATCTACAGATGCATAATTCCTTATGTTCCAGTAGAACATCTACGGAAATACAAATTGTTCATCTATAGATAGTTCTTACACTTGGTCAATTTCCAAAAATGATCATGTATTATGTTTTCCTACAATCACATTTATAAATCAACACACATAATTTTTTGGGTTAACCTATACATATATTGCATACGAAAAGAAATATGTACAAGAGTTCATTACAAGAGTTGATTGAAGTTGTAAGCCTATACAATGAATCTAGACCTAACAATACTCCCTCTTAGGCTTTGACACTTGTAATAAGCTCTTCAAACTTGGCAGCTCCTTAAATCTTGCCATAATCCTTTTGTTGAAGTAGGAGACTGCATCTTTCTGATCATCGTACTTGTACTTGATCGCCATTCTGCTTATTCTCTTCAAAGTGTCAAAACATAAATCAACTACATCTTCTTTTGTTGTTAATGTAGTCACTATACTATTGTTATTGACAACTTCCAATTCATCTTGTTCTGATATTCTCAATTCGGTGATAGATGGAATGTCAGATCCTAGTAGCTGACCGGCCTTAAATTTTCTTCTTTTCTAGGCCTTTGAATGCATTATGTCTATCACCTGAATTATGTGCACATATAAGCATATGTCCGTTTGAGTATGTTCATTATTTATGTTTGGAAATTATTTGTCATGCTTTGAGCTTTCTTCTTTGCTTCATTTCTTAGTAGCACAAGCACTTTTGTTCTTTCCACACATCCCCATTCTGTGATGCGATATGTATATTGGTTTCCATCAATACTTTTGATTGAGGTTGTGCTCTTTTTTGAATATCCAACTCTTCTTAAGAATTCATCATCTACAAGATGAGAAGAGCTGGATTAGGTTCTTCTTTGTCTTAGTTTTCTTATTTTATGCTTAGAATCTTCTCTTCTTGCTTCTATCATCACATCATCTTTAAACATGTTTCTTAATTTTCCAACAATCACGTAGAAATCTCTTCCTTTCGGATTGATTGGATGGTAATAATAATGCTTTAATGGTCAGATATATCAGAATCTTACAGTGATGTAATTGTTTCAAGCCATGGGAAGTATTGTAATATCCCAGATGCCCTCTTTATTGATGCATAATCCCAGTCTGGATCATATTTCCAGGCTATGATATCATCTTCAGCCGATTTGGGAGTTGTGACATGATCATAATGTTGAATTAAAGTTGGTTTATCATCTGTGATCTCTCTAATTGTTGTTCCAAAAGGCTAGATTTTGCTAGGAATGACATCCCTTGGCTCTCTGATTAGTTGTTCCTTACCCTTGTGCATGTCTTTTCTTTCTACTATATTTGGCGAAAAAGTGGTAGATTTTGCTTGATGAGCATAAGCACGATTTGGTGCCTCTGTTCTGAAATTAACTCATGTTTCCAACTCCAAATTCATGACATACTCTATCATCTTTCTCAGTTCAGCCACGGATCTTCTTTTCAATTCATGTAACTTGTAATTGTAGTTTTGCAACCAACAGTGTATTTGGTGAGCTTAGTCGTGTCACAATGACCCAGATCTTGCTTGATCTTCTGAATTGATTGAAATTTGCAGAAAGGAATAAAATATCTAGCAGTATCAAATTCTTTCAAAACATGCTTCATCTCAGACATGTTCATTTTCTCTACCATGTCATATGAAACTCCATTATTGATCATGTCCATCAATGTTTATGATTGGGATCTTTCTTCAAGAATGTTATCAGTAGACAACAGATCATCAGATTTAGACTTTGCTACTTCATCAGCATCATCAATCTCATCTTTTATTAATTCATTCCACTTAGCGTCACTATCCACTTCAGTGTGTTCAATCGCTTTGAGAGAAGATAGATCAGCTACTGGTGTGTGCTCAGAAGATATTGTTATTGCCTTCTTTGGAGAGTCTTCCATTATAATAACCTCCCTTTGAATCTTCCCTAAGTATTTTCTTTTTCTCCTATACTGAATAATATCTTTTGTTTCACCAGTGGGAACTTGACTGCTGGTGAGATTGTGGCTTGAATAACTTCTTTAATTGGTTCTTGATAAGCTACAGATTCATTAACAAATATCTTTATCTTCAAAACTTCAATCTCCTCATCTTTTGTTTTTTGTAGATCAGCTTGTTCAGAGACGGTATTCGTGGCTTTGTTTATCTCTAACCTAAGCTTCTCTTTTTCTTTTCTTTTTGTTTCAACTAACTCATGTAACTTAGTCGCCAACTGATGAAATGCATCAACCACTTCATTATTTGTTTGTGCATCTTCTCTCAGCAGTTTGATTATTACTTCTAGTTGTGCCAGTTTTACATCTTTTTCTTTCTTTAGCCTCTTCAACTCTCTCAGCCTTTCCAATCTTTTGTTTGTTTTGATTATCAGATTGTTGTATTTATTAACCAAAAGGCTTTTGCTTTCATCAATCACTTCATCCCTCAGATCCTTCTCATTATAGGCTCCGATATCAACAAAGTAATCTCCAACCTCAGCTTGATGTTTAGCATGAGTATCTATAAATTCGTGTTCAACCTCCTCTTTATTTCCCTCTTCATCTTCTAAATGCATTTCTTTTGTTGCATCATCATTTACTTTCTTAACATCTTTAAAAGTCAATGGTTCAGTAAGTTCTAGGCTTTTGAGTTGGAGAGTTGGATTCAACAAATGGGGAAGTTGGGATTTGTGGTGGTTCTTGTTGGGAAGGTGGTTGATTGAGATTTGGTATAATTGGTTCTGTGGCAGTAGTATTGAGAGATGATTCAGATTGGGAAAGGGAAAGAGGTTGGGTATGTTCACTTGTTCGTGAAAAAGGTTCGGTTGCAGCAGTGTTTAATGATGTTTGTGACTGGGAAGGAGAGAAAGGTTGTGTGTGTTCACTTGGTGGTGAATTTAGGTGTACTGGTGGTGAGTAGGATTGGTTCATTAGAGGTGTTGGTGGTGGAGAGTTTGATGCTTAACTGTTGGTGTAGGGGACTCAACAAGTTATGCTTCGTCTTGTTGTTGGTCAATAAAGATCAGTTCTTGTGGAATGTCTGCATTTTGATCAAGCACATGTGCAAACATTTCCATGTCTTCTCCTTCATACTTCCCACTAATCGTGTTAAGCACTGATCTCCTCAAATGAGCTTGCACAAATACTCCTCCTTCTCTATCAATGTTTGGCAAGGCTTCATTTATGATCTATTGTAGGAATCTAGGGTACATGTACATCTTGTCTTCTTTTTGTAGCCTAATATGATCACATAAACATCCAAAGATGTATTTAGCATAATTATATCTTCTTCCCTCAAAGATACCAATAGTTCCAGAAGATATGTGTAAATCTCGATTCTTAGGACGTTTGCAGTTGGACATTCATCACATAAAACGTTTAAATAAAACATTTGTAGCGGAATTTAAACTTGTCATGAACATCAAAAATCATGTCAACACATCACACCATTTCATTTACATCGCATAAGTTTATGAACACGATATTCATCATAAGCCGATACTATGCCATGGTTTACAAACAAACCCTCACGTCATGCTAAAAGCCGACACAGTACCAGGGTAGGCGGCAAGGATCCCATCACATTTTCGTCAGTCACAAAAGACTAGACCCCTGTGCGCATACTCAAGGGTTAGCTAAACCGCACACGGTTGAGAAAACGGCTACCTCATTGAGTCGTGAACCTCCATCATTTGCTTGCAAGACTTAGATTCGTTCATTCCGTTCCAGTTTCATCATCGTTATCTTTCACTTTCTTTACATAATAATTTACTTATTCATACGTACGTATTAAGTAAAGTTACATCATTAATTATATAGTTTTAGAAACTATTACATCGTAGAACGATAACACATCATAAACATTATAGTAGATCATTCAAACACATTACTTACGTCAAGTTCATCTTCTCGCGTGAAAACTTGACGTTTCGCGTGAGAACAATGCATCACTCACCACTTACACGTTTAAGTACCATATCATCTCGAAACTTAGCCTCTCGCACGGTGACAATGCATCATTCAAATCCTGCATTTTAAATACCAAATCATCTCGAAACTCAACCTCTAGCTCGGTGCCAATGCATCACTTAAAACCTGCATTTTTAAATACCAAATCATCTCACGCGAAAACATCATGTCATGCGAGAACTCCTTGTCATGCGAAAACCTTTCTTTCATGCGAAACCTGCAAGTTAAAGTTTCTAACGTACAACTTTAACTACTCGCGCGAAAACTACATGTTTCCCACCCATTTCTCTAACTTTTCACGACTAAGGCTTCCTAACGTGTCTAACATCATTAGCATCATCATTCTAGGCATAATCAAGCATTTTCAAATGTTATAGTATGCATAATAGCCCCAAAACAGGAAAACTTTCGTAAAAAGGGGACTTCAAACTCACCTCGTAAAGTCTTAGCTCAAACACGACCTTCTCAAAGCCTTTAACGAACGAAAACCACATAACCACGCGTTATATACATTAATATTCATTACTTAGTACATAAAATGAGTTAATACATGAGTTATATACGTTAACACCTCGTTTCTTTGCTTTCTCTCTCTAAACCATCACTTTCTCTCTCTAACAGTAGCACTTTTTGCATAAGTGAGTGCCAGACATGGGTGTTAGCATCTATTTATACCTAGGTCAACTTTTTACAGGCTTCTCGAGCGAGAACATTCTTTCACGTGAGAACATCCCTTTCGTGTGAGAACTCCTGTTACGTGCGAAAACTTCTTCTGCCCTTCTTCTTCTCAAAATTTCCGGGCGTTACAAGTCTACCCCTTATTTAGGTTTCATCCTCGAAACCTGTCTTTCATCGAACAAATGAGGGTAATGCCACCTCATCTCTCCCTCAGTTTCCCAAGTGGACTCCGACCCCTTCCTATGCTTCCACTATACTCGCACAAGTGGAACCACTTTATTTCTTAGCCTCTTCTCCTTTCAATCAATGATGGCCACAGGTTGCTCCATATAATTGAGCCGTTCGTCGACCTCTATGTCCCCAAGTGGCACGCTCATATCCTCATCGGCTAAGCACTTCTTCAGATGAGATACGTTGAATGTCAGGTGAATTCCACTTAACTTATCGTGTAGCTTTAATCGATAGGCTACCTCCCCTACTCGAGCAATGATTCGGAAGTGCCCAATATACCTCTGGCTCAACTTCCTTCGCTTCTTGAATCGAATGATCCCTTTCCAAGGCTAGACTTTCAACATAACTCTATCGCCCACCATGAATTCCATTGGCCTACGCCTTTTGTCGGCGTATGACTTTTGCCTATCCTTCACCGCCTTCATAAAGGCATTAATCTTCTCCAACTTTTTAGTCGTGGCCTTGACCACCTCAAGGCTTCCCAACTTTTTCTGCCTAATCTTGCCCCAACACACGGGCATCCTACACCTCCTACTGTATAGCATCTCATAAGGAGTCATGCTAATGTTGGCTGGGTAACTGTTGTTATATGAGAACTCAGCTAACGGTAAGTGCTTAGCCCAACTTCCAACAAAATCATTGACGCATGCCTGAAGCATATCTTATAGCATCTGAATGGTCCTCTCCAACTGACCATCGTTATGAGGATGGTAAGCCGTGCTGATATGTAACCTCCTCTCCATCGCATCGTGGAATCTCTCCATCACAGTCAGACACAATAGACACCGGTATACCATGACGAACTACATTCTCTTTGATACACAAATCCACCAACCGCTTAGACTAACGCGTCTCACGGATCGGAAGAAAGTGAGCACTCTTCGTCAATCGGTCAACTATTACCCATATAGCATCATAACCCCTTGCCGTGTGTGGCAACATCGTTATGAAGTCCATGGTGATCTGCTCCTATTTCCACTCGGGTATATCCAAAGGTTGGATTTTCCCGTATGGCTTCTGATGTTTCGCCTTCACTTGCAAGCAAGTAAGGCACTTGCTCATGTACTCTACCACATCACGCTTCATTACACACCACCAATAATCTTTCTTCATATCCTTATACATCTGCGATGCATCAGGATGAATCGAGTATCGAGTATTATGGGCCTCATCCATAATCTTTTCCCGTAGATTCCTATAACGAGGTACCCACATCCGTCCAGATCGGGTTCTAACACCTAAAGTGTTCTCACCCAATTCTGTGACTAAACCCTTCATACGATCAGAATTAATCCGATCCTCCTTTAGAGCTTTGTCCTGAAACTCTTTGACATGTTTCATCACGTCAGCAGTCATGACCAACTGATACGCTTCCACCTAAATCGGCTTGGGTCTCTCCTTTCGACTAAGGGAATCTACCACTATGTTGTCTTTGCCAGGATGGTAATGGATCTCATAATCATAATACTTGATGAGCTCGAACCATCTCCTTTGCCTCATGTTGAGGTCCTTCTACTCGAAGAAGTACTTCAAGCTCTTATGGTACATGAAGATGATGCACTTCATCCTGTACAAGTAGTGCCTCCAAATATTCAACGTGAAGACCACAGCTGCTAGCTCCAAATCATGGGTAGGGTAGTTAGCCTCGTGAATCTCCAATGGTCGGGACGCATAGGCTATAACTTTCCCCTGTTGCATCAACACGTAACCAAGCCATGAATAAGAAGCATCCGAATAGACCACCAAGTCCTCGCTTCCTTCAGGTAACGTCAAAACTAGAGCTTGCGTCAACCTCGTCTTTAACTCTTTGAAAGCCTTCTCCTGCTCTGGACACCTTACGAACTTCACATCTTTATGAGTCAACTTGGTTAACGGAGAAGTTATCTTAGAAGTCTTGGAAGAATCTCCTGTAATAACCCACCAAATCCAAGAAACTACGGATCTCGGATGGCGTCTTTGGAGACTTCTATTGCATCACCGCCTCCACTTTCGCCGGGTCAACCATGATCCCCTCGGGATTCACCACATGACCCAGAAACTAAACTTCATGCAACCAGAACGAGTATTTGGAGAAGTTGGCATACAACTTCTATTTTCTAAGCGTCTCTAGTACCTCATGAATGTGATTGGCATGCTCCTCTTCACTCTTTGAATAAATCAAGATATCATCGATAAACACAATCACTAATTTATCCAACATCGGCCGACGCACTAGATTCATCAAATCCATGAAAAACAACTAGCACATTGGTTAAACCAAAGGACATAACAAGAAATTCGTAATGCCCATAGTGCGTACGAAAAGCTGTCTTATGAATATCCTGCTCTTTCACCTTTAGTTGATGGTAGCCAGATCAAAGATCTGTCCTCGAGAACTAACTGGCACCCTGGAGCTGATCGAACATGATAGGATCAATTAGAGCAATCTGTAACAATTATATGAACAATTCAAAGCAAAATACAAGCAATTGTAATCAAATCAAGCAAAATCAACAAAATTCATATTTCATTGATAGCAAAAGACGATTACAAAAGATAGAGAGCAGTTCTCATAAAAACATACAAAAACCTTACAATCTATACTACGTCTATGCTATTTATACTAGAACCTAAGGAACTAAATTTACACAAAAAGTCCCTATACTAGTATAAACTACAAAACTAGACACTAAAGACTAATAAATGTTAATCTTTTAAGGGACCTAACAATACTCCCCCTAAGATTTACATAGTCTTCTGTCTTCAGTTCAGCTCCATCCTTACTTTTCTTCATGATCTTGTCTTTGTCTTCATATTAATTTTTTTTTTAAAAAAAATCATGAATCTGTTCATCTTCTTCATCGGGTTCATCCTCTACCAATACTGTTAATCGATGAACATCAACAGCGTATTCAATCAAATGTCAGATTAAAACAAGTTTAACCTAATATCATGATCGAAATCATCATACAAACACGATTCAATCATCAATTTCGCACATTTGTTCGATTTGAAAGTTTAATCTGAAATTTTTTGCAGTGTTTAGGGTTAAACGACCGTACAGTGTTCGAACGACCATCAACAATTTCCATTTAAACATGAAATCAGTTGAATATGATTCATTCACTTACATTCACAATCACGAATAAACTACAACAATCTGGTATTTATGTTCGAAATAGATTCAATCGAAAAATAAGGTTTTTGGTCGAAGAAAGTTCGAGATTTCGAGTGGTCAGAGGGTTTTATGAGGGTTTTTGAAATGAGAATGAAATGAAATATCACAAGTATCCTTTTTATACTAAGTAAAAAATTTGTAGACGTATGAGCACTGTTGGTCGTTTAAGAACTGTGCAGACTCATTAGGTCACAAATTTTACTAAGTGTTGGGACATATGAGCACTATTATAGGCTTATGAGTCCAGTCGTATTAGCACTGTGAGACACATGAGGTTAGCCGTATGAGAACTATTCAGACTTATAAGCACTGTTTCAGTAGCATAATGAATCTGAAATGTCCATACACCAACTAATCAGACATATAACAACTGTTTAGACATACGACAACTGTTTGGACACATAACAACTGTTCATGCATTTTTGCACTTGGATTTTTCAAATCTTCCACCTGCACACTGTTCAAACACATTAGTAATATTTCATACTAATATTCAAACAATATTGCATATTTTTTTTACTTTTCCCTCAAATACAATTTTGACCCTCAAAATTTAACTTTTTACATTTTGACCCTCAAAATTTCAAATTTACATTTTTAACCCTCAAAGTTTAACTGTTTACATTTTGACCCTTCATTTTAGATTCAAAATGAACAAACCAAATATTTCAAAATTTGTCTTGTTTTCAACTTTTCAAAGAAGCTTTTCCACTTGCTAAAAATTATGAGCTCATTTTATCATAGATAAACACATACATGCTTTGAAATTAAAGCATCATCCTTTTAATTCAACATGATCATTTTGATTTTCTGAGAATATTCTTATTGGTTTATTACTCCCCCTAAACTTTTAAGTTTTTCAAAACTTAGATGTTTACCAATAGATCATAAGAATATCACACTTAACAATGTTATATTGCCTGTACACAAGAAAACAAGCATAAAATCAAAATGAAAGCAGAATGAAAATCTAATATTTACAATAGAATCATAGATTGCAGTGAGATCATATTAGATAAGATCAGAACATTAAAATAAAAAATTATGTTGACAGTCATAGACAATTATTAAATCCTAATCAAGTGTGTTCCAGGTCAGTGATATCACAGCAAAGGAGACACAAGATCTAAGGACAGCAAATGAGTGTTTTTGACACAAACTATCAGCTCACTTACTTTTTCAATTCTTGGATGAGTATGGTAGAAGGGTATGACAAGATGTGACGCATACCAAGACTTAGAGGATCAACCATCATCATGACATGCAAGAAAGCACATATTCTTAACTTGTTACCTAACAAATATGCATAATCAGAGTTCATGTTACTGAATTGAACAGAGAATGATCATGGATAACCATTTGATCAACTCTAACCATCCTTTTGAAAGGGTTGTGCACATTGGCATCTTTTGCATCAAAGGAGAATATCCAGGTCTGTAATGACTTACAACAGAGGATATCTCAGCACTTCAGGTCTATGATGACTCATAACAGAGAAGTAAATGATGCTTGTAACAGATCTCATGATTAGTCACATTACCATTAGGTGTGAGCAGGAGTAGCTTAACAAGCAGTCAATCTGATAAGCTAATACACTCAAAATACTTAGATGAATACACAAACAAGCATAAGGATGTGGCTAATCACAAGAATTTACTTGTTCAGTATACTAGCATGATAGTGTCTACACATCAAATCCTGATCATGTCATACTTTATTCGAGAGTGAAGTATGCAACTGATCTTACTAATGTACTATCATTTCTCACATAAGGCAAACACAGATTCATTCCTAAAATAATGAATGAAAAATGAAAAGCACTCTATTTTTGGATTTTTGATTTATAATTTTCTATTTGAGTTTTGAGTTTTCTAATTTTGAATTTGTTTTTCTATAAAAGAAAGCACACACACACAAACAATCAGGAAAATAACTATGAAAAGTTACCCTTGTGAAAATATCAGATTTAGGAAAGTATTTGATCATGAAAAGATTCAAATTTGTAACCAGGTTTACACATGGTTAATAAGGCCAATTGACTCCACTAAATACTCAAACCTTCCTGGTAGAAAAGCTTTAGTAAATAGGTCTGCCAACTGTCTTTCAGTTGCTATTTGAATCAAAATGATTAAACCTTTTTCAGAATTATCTCTTAAAAATGATATCGAATTTCGATATGCTTTGTTTTTGAGTGTTGAACTGGATTAGCTGTAATGAACATAGCAGCAGTGTTATCAATGTAAATGGGTGTTTTAAGAAAATTGAACCCATAATCTAGCAGTTGGTTTTGCAACCAAAGGATTTGAGAACATCCTGCTGATGCAGTTATGTACTCAGCTTCTGCAGTTGAGACAGAAACATTTGTTTGTTTCTTACATTGCCATGAAACTAATCTGGGTCCAAGAAACTGACAACCACCCGTTGTAGATTTTCTGTCTTGACAACATCCACCATAATCACTATCTGTGTATCCATGTAACTCAAAATTACCCTCGTAAGGATACCAAAGCCCTAAAGCTGGTTTACCTTTGAGATACCTGAATATTCTTTTGACAGCAATTAAGTGAGATTCTTTCGGGTCTGATTGATACCTAGCACAAACACATACAGCATACATGATGTCTGGTCTTGATTCAGTAAGATACATCAAAGAACCAATCATAGATCTGTATAATGTTTGGTCTACTGATTTTCCTTTAGGATCAGGCTCAATCTTGGTGTTAACGTCAGCTGGAGTTCTTATGGACTGACAATCATGCAGTTTGAATTTCTTCAAAAGTTTATCAACAAATTTCTCCTGATTGATAAAAATACCATCTGCAGATTGTTGAACTTGCAATCCAAGAAAGAAATTGATTTCTCCCATAGAACTCATTTGGAAACGAGATTTCATGATTTCTTCAAATTCATTGCACAGAGTTGGACTGGTAGAACCAAATATGATATCATCTACATACACTTGCACACATAAGAGATCATTATTATCCTTCTTTATGAATAAAGTGGGATTGATTTTTCCTCTTATGTATCCATGTTGAATCAAGTGTTGAGATAATGTCTCATACCAAATTCTAGGAGCTTGATGTAGGCCATATAAAGCTTTGCTAAGCTTATACACTTGATGTGGAAATTCTGCATCCTCAAAGCCCGGAGGTTGCTTCACATACACATCATCAGTGATTGGACCATACAAGAATGCACCTTTGACGTCCATTTGATACACCTTGAATTTCATGAATGATGCATAAGCCAGGAAAACACGAATAGATTCGAGTCTTGCAACTGGAGCAAATACTTCATCATAGTAATTCCTTCTTCCTGTGTGTATCCTTGTGCAACAAGTCTTGCTTTATTTCTTATTACAATGCCAGATCATCAGTTTTATTTCTGAACAACCATTTTGTGCCTATGGCATTTTCTCCTTCAGGTAATTCCACTAACTTCCACACTTCTTGTTTTCGAAATTGAAGAAGTTCTTCTTGCATAGCTTCAATCCAACCATTGTCCTGTAATGCCTCGGTGACATTTTTAGGAACAATCTGAGAAAGGAAACAAGAGTATAAACAAACATTTGCATGTTCAGATTTACTCCTAGTAGTTCTTTCATTCAGAGGACCAATAATCTGTGATGTTGGATGGTTCCTGTGGATACGAGATATCGGAATCTCATTTCCTTGAACATTAACATTAAGATTGGTTTGGTTCAAGTTGGAGAGCTGTTGCAATAAGGTAGAAGAATGTGGATTGAAATTTGGAACTTGAGTTGGTGAATTGATAAAGTAATCAAAGTTACTATGATCAATTGCATCTTCAGAGATGGAAGATGTGCCAGACTCAGGATGTCCAATTTCTGTACCATCATTAAGAAAAAAATGTGATGCTTCTTGATCAGCTGAAACTGAATGATCTGATGCTGAAGAATCATGTACATTGTCATTAAATTGGATTATTGAATCCTTGATAAATGAAAAAAAATGGATAATCTGGGTGAGAATCATCTGAATCATCAGAATCTGAATCATCACTGAAAGATCCAAGATCTCCTCTTGAGTTCTTCTTACCTGAAAAATCATTAGATTAATTAAACAAGTGAGATTGAAATGAGTTTGACAAAGAATCTATATCAAATAACCATGCAGGACCATTTGAAACTGATGGAAAAGAATTTTCCAGAAATTTAACGTTGAATGTTTCATTAATAGTATTTGTCCTAGAGTTATAAACTCGATAGGCTTTGGAAACTGATGAATATCCAACGAAAAATCCATGATCAGCTTTTTCTTCAAATTTTCCTAATGATCACTTGAGTTTAAAATCATAACTGGACAGCCAAATGATTTTAAAAAGTTTATGTTTGGTTTCCTGTCAAACATTAACTCATATGGAGTTTTCTTTTCATCTTTAACAAGTAAGATTCTATTCTGAACAAAACAGGTTGTTGATATCGCTTCGTCCCAGAAAGTGATTGGAATTTTAGCATCAGCTAACATAGACCGGGCAGCTTCAATCAGAGTTTGGTTTTTCCTTTCAGCAACTCCATTTTGTTGTGGAGTTCTGGGAGCACTGAACTGATGAACTATCCCTTTTTCTGCCCAAAACAAATCAATGTTAGCATTTTTGAATTCAGTTCTATTATCACTTCTTATTATCTTTACTTTTTGTTCAAGTTGATTTTCAACTTTATTAATGAATTCTTTTAGAAGATCTGCAGTTTCAGATTTAGCTTGAAGAAAGAAAACCCATGAAAATCTTGTATAATCATCTATGATGACTAAACAATATGATTTTCGACCAATACTCCTAACATTAGTTGGTCCAAAAAGGTCCATATGTAACACCTAGAGTGGTTTAGTGTTTGAGTTTATCAGTTTGGACTTATAAGACGCTCTATGTTGTTTTCCCTTCAGACATGCTGAGCAATGATCAGTTGTTGAAAACTTCTTGGAAGGAAGTCCAATAACATGATTTCCTGCTACAAGCTTGTTCATGTTTTTGAAGTTGGAATGACCAAGACGTCTATGCCAAAGCTGGCTTTCATCATTTGAAGCTTTAGCAATCAGGCAAGTAGTTTCAGTTGCAGGATCCACTTGAGACATATCCAGTTTGTATACATCTCTGTCTCGAGCAACTTTACTATCACCCAGTCATTGCTAATCTGAAAACCTGGTTTCAAGACATAACAGTGAGATTCATCAAAAAGAACAGAATAAGATTTGTCACAAATTTGGGATACACTTAGAAGATTAAAGTTCAACCGTGAGCAAAAGTTGACTTTATCAAAACTGATAATCCCATTGGACACTGTTCCCTCTCCTGTTATCTTTCCACCTGCATCACCTCCAAACGTAACATGAGTACCATCCTTAACTTAAAGTCTTGCAACAAGGCTTGATTGCCTGTCATATGCCGGCTACACCCACTGTCAACATACCATGAGTTGATTCGTCTCCACGGGCGTACCTGCAGTCACAAACATTTAAGGTGAGTTAGTAACCCAAGCCGAGATGGTCTTGGGCTTGCCAAACTTGTCAATAATTGTAAATTGTTTGAAATGAAGTTTGTTGACATCTGGTTTCTTTTGAATTTTAACATGTTCAAATCCTTTTTGAGAAACCAACTGAATATCTCTTTGTGATTTTGATTTCAAAGCATTATCAAGAAATCTTGAACTCTTGTATGAATCATTTGAGAATGTTCCTTGGTTTATTCTCACAGATCGAGAAATAAAGTTTTCTTGATTGTATTGCTGTGATTTGACAAAATGATTATTATCATAATCAGAATTGTTTCTTTTGAAATATCTCAAACCCAAGGTAGATTGTTGTTGTGAAAATTTAAATCCAATATTTTGATTTCTTATAAATTGTGGATTTACAAAGCCTTGATTATTGAATTCCTTCCTTGAAGAGTTCTTCCTGAAGTAACAATCATTGGTATTGTGATTTCTTTCATCACACAAAGCACAGTATTTGTTAAAATAACACTCAGCTGTTGTGTGATTTGTCATATCACATATGTAGCAATACTTGTTAAAGTAACATTCTGAAATGTCATGATTGTACATGTCACACATATCACAATACTTTTCAGAATGTTTAAACAACATTTTATTAACCCTTGATGTTGAAGCAACATTTGATTCTTGTTTAAATTTTGGGTTAGGCAATTTAATTTGTTGTTTAATTGGTGTGAATTTGGTCTTTTGATCTTTAGGATTTTTCTTTTGAACTTGAACAAAATTCTTTGACTCCTTTGATTCAAATCTTTTATACACAACGGAAGTCTTATGATCTGAACTTGTTCTCAGATCAGAGTTAGATTTGATCTTAGGTGTAGGTGTCATTTTTGTGTTTGTGTTCAAGTCAAAAGTTCGTGCAGACACAAACTTCACAGGTTTAATTTGAGTATTGTTTTGTGACTGATTAATTGATTCAGTTTTCTTTGCTTTTGCAGCTTTTCTTCGTCTTTGATTTCTCAATCTTGATGAAGTTTTCTTGCTTTGAAGTTTAGTTGAATCTTGAGAAGATTCCTTTTGACACTCTTGTACTTCAGTTAGTTCATTTGAACTTGAATCATTAGAAATATTATTATCTGTTTTAGCTTATTCACATTTTCCTTTAAGTTTGTTATTGAATTCAGTAGATTTTTCACTCATTTGTTCACTTTGTTCAATAACAGTTTCACCTTTTGTTACAAACAGCTTCTTTTGCTTTTGTTGTGGTTCATACGATTTGACTTTGATTGGATGACCATTTTTGATCTTGTCTAAGTCAGTTTCTTCATAAACTTCAACATTTTTCTTTTTAAAGTTCTTTTGATCTTGAAATTCTTTCAGTTTAGCTTTGTTTTCCGGTGAATGACCATGTGTATTGAAATTCTCTGGTAATGTTTTTGAGATTGATTCAGGCATAGGTTCATGTGTGAATCCTAGTCCTGTTTTATCTTTGTCATTTCTTCCATTCACCAGTTGCTTAACAATTTTCTTTGAGCTAAATCTATTTGAGTTGCTGCATGTGCCAATTTTTCTTGTTCAAGTGTTTTGTTCATCTCTTCAAGTTGTTTCTTTGCTAGTTCAAGTTCTTTAATAGTTTTGTTCCATGAAGCTTGAAGAGACATTATCTTTTCATCAGCAATTTTGTGATCTTATTTTAGTTGATTGTGCCTTGATTCTTCTTGTTTGAGCTTGTCACATATTTTGAATGAATATGTTCTGTAGTGTTCAACTAGTTCAAAACATGCTTTTGTGCACATTTTCTCTCTCACGTCTACTGGTATTTCAGGATATGAGTTTGAAGATTCAGTATCAGAAGAGTTAACAACCTTTGGTTGTTCTGATTGAGCCATAAGAGCAACTTCTTCAGTAGTATCTTTTGGGTCTGATTTGTCACTCCAATCATACTCTTCTTCTTGATCTGATTCATCATATTTAGGATCTTTAACTTCAGACCAGTCTTCATCATCAACTTCAGCAACTAGTGCCAGATTAGCAGTGAGATCAGCCGTAAATTGCTCTGCATATGCACTCCAGTCATAACCATCTTTGATGTTTACAACCAGTGCCTTCTTAGTTTCCTCACTGTTCTTCTCTTCTTTGGGTTCTGGCATTGGTAGACTTTGATATGGCTTCTGAAAAGTCTTGTTTGCATGTTGCTGATATTTTTGACCATTTGAGCTGCCTTGAGTATTTCCTCCTTGGTTTCTTGGAGCTTTACATTCTCTTGAAAAATGAGCATAACTGTTACAGTTAAAGCATCTTGATTTTGATTTATCAAACCCAACAGTTTTGTTTGCACTGGGTTTGTAATTTCTGTTAGTGTAAGAATGCTTTTGAGTTCTGTAAGCTATCATGACCATCTGCCAGTTAAGATCCATTTCTTCTACATCATCTGGATCCATTTCAAACAAATCTTGTAAAACTAGCTCCATTTGAGTTAGATGACTGCCTTGATAAGCTTGAAAGCTTGCCATGAAAGCAGTGAAAGCAGTTTTTGACTCTTCATCTTGTAAAAGAATGCTGATCACATCTTTCACTTCACTTGGATTGGGAGAGTTTGAGGAGGATGGCATCTCAGTTGAAGGTTTAGGCATTTGAGATTTAGGTGAAGACTGTGGTTGTGGTTGAGTGGAGTAAGCAGGTGTACTGGTTGTTGGGTCTAAAGGATAGTCTAATATTATCAAAACAGTCAAAGTCAACAAAGTCAACGTCAACGGTCAAAGTCAACGTAAAAGTCAAAACCGACACGTTCGAGACGTGGAACCAAGACAAGACGTTGAAGATTTAAATGACTAGGAGTTTTATTGTAATAAATATATTTTGTGTGAACAAAATATATTTTATCTTGTTTTTAGTCATGTTTTGGTTTTGGATGTTATTTTCATTAATTAGCCTAATTCTAGGGGGTTAAATGCAATTACTGAATATTATATTCACTATAAATAGGTTAATTGTAATTAGGGTTTGGTGAATGGTTGAATGACCAAGAGATTGAGGGATTATTTGTAAACACACATTTTGCAATCCAATTGAAGATCAAAGGGGTTTTGATTGTGATTATCATATTTTGATCTAGTTCTTCATGATTTGATTCAAGTGTGCTTATTCCTGGACCAAAAATATGGTATCAGAGCCATTTTGAATCAAATGCATTGAAGATTTGAAGAATTTGTTGCTGAATTTTAAAGGTGTTCATCAGAATTTTACAGAGAGAAAGTGGGGGTTTAGAGAGAGAAACTAGATCTGAAATTCAAATTTCATCAAAATCATCAGATCTACAAAGTATTACAAGGAATTTGAAGATTTACAAGTTAGAAATCAGATGAGCTCCTAAATCTATACAAGATTCAACAAATAATTTTCAGATCTGGAGATTTTCTCTCACACACACTAGTGTGTGTGTTCTTGGTGTTCTTGAGGGCTTTAAATCTTCAAGGGGCGAAACTAGCATCATTCTGAATGAAAGTTCAAACTGTTCCGGCGAAATTACAGTTTCGTCCGGCGAAACTCCGGCGAAATTCCGGCGAAATTGTAATTCCGGCGAAATTAATTCCGGCGAAACTGCAACTCCGGCGAACCTATTCCGGCGAATCTACCAGATTCCGGCGAAATTGTCCTTTTCCCGGCGAAACTACCTTTTCCGGCGAAACTAAAAACCTGCAAAATTACTACCATTTTCAGCGAAATTATAAAAAAAAAAAATTCTGCAAAATTACTTTATACCACCAACCTCTTACCAAAATCATCAACCAGCCTAAACCAACCAGAACAGAAAAACCAACACCATCGACAACCCCAATCAACATCAATCGACCACAAATCATCCCTATCCCAAACCAGCGAAACTACAGCTTGGTTACTGCCAACAATCATCACCGAACCACCACCACCTACAACCTCCCAAAGCCACTCCCTCTACCGAACCCCAAATCCAACCGCCGCACCACCAATCTCGTGACCCCTACCCACCATCACCTTCCTCCGATCACACAACAGAACCACAGATCTACCACCGTACCCACAAACCACAACCAAGAAAAACCTATTTTTCAACCTTTACCATCACAGATCTACCATCAGCCAAGTAAAAACAACCCTTACAACCTGCACCGAACCACAACCACCACAACCACCCCATCTCCGCTGACACCAACCATCATTTTATTACAGATCGATCCACAAACCACAACAAAACCTAACGAGCAACGAAAAATCAACATCAACACTATAAAACATCAATAACCATCATAGCACCATCAGAGTTACGATTCAAACAACACATCGATCTAGCAGCCATCAGCTTCTTCCGTTGCAGACACCGAGGCGCATAGAACCTTCTAGAAACAAACTGCAATTCGCCATCGGAGTTCATCAAACCTCCGGCGACTTCCTGCTACTGCTGCTGGATGCCACCACTGGTGGTGTTGAACGATCGTGAAGGTGAAGAGGTGGGAGACGACGGCGTCGCACGGTGGATATGGATCTGAGAGTCCGGTGATCGGAGGAGAGATCTAGGTTTGTGAAGAGATTCAGCGGTGTAAAGAGATGATGAAGAAGACGACGCCTCAAAAGTAGGAGGGTTTGAGAGAGAGAGTTCGATTTTGAAAGTGTCTTGTGTAGTGTTTGTGTGTGTGTTGATTTAGAGAGAAAGATTGAAGGGATAACGAGAGAGAGAGGCAGAGACTTTGAAAGAGTTTGAGGAGTTTGAGATTGTGTTTGAGAGAACTCTTCAAAGATCAGATATGTAGTAGTTATTTTATTGATAAGTTTTAGGGTTTTCAAATAGTAATTGGGTTTGGGTTGGGTTTGGCTTTAACAAATTGGGCTGGGTTTGACTTCAATAAATTGGGCCGGGTTTCTCAATTGAACTCTAAGTTTTGAGCCATTATAATAATTATAATTGGGCTGGGTTTGGGTTTAACATATTGGGCTGATTTTTTTTTACAATTGATTTGTGGGCTAGTTAAAAACCAAAGAAAGAGTTCATTTAAAAAAAAAAAAAAAAAAAAAAACTGAACTGGCAGCTTGACCCCAGTTGCTAAGATTTTCTAGCGCGACATTTAAGAATATATTTTTCCCGGGGGAGAATTATCTTACAATTTTTGGGAAAAATATTTTTGGGGCGTTTAATTGTTCAAAATTAATAACAGATTAAAAAAAATGGCTTTTGCAGAACTGTGTAAATCCTTCGAATCTGATGATCTCACAATTGCACAATGTCGGTTTGATAATTTTGCAGCTTTAAAGAATGAAAAGATGTCTGATTTTGTTGATCGTTTTCTGTTGGTGGCAAGCAATCTGAAAAAGTTTGATGCTCAATTGGGAAATCATGAACAAGTTTGGAGATTCCTTGATTCCCTCCCACCAGAATGGAGTTCACACGGCAAGTCGATTAAACGAGATAGAAATTTTCAGGATTACAAACTGATGGAGGTGGTCAACAAACTAAAAGAAATGGAGTTGGATATCAAACGTCGTGAGTACTATGAAGCAACATATCTAACTCCAACGATCACTTCAAACTTCAAAGAGAAACCAAAAGAGAGATCAGTTTCTAGCATTAATTCTGACGGTTTACCGAAACCTAGAATTGAAGAGGTTCAAGAGGAGCTTAAGCAGACATCAATAGGTAGAGGTGGAGCTGAGTTGAATGATGGAGTTTTTGTTGCTGAGAAGGAAGAGGAATGGAAGCGAAATATCAGAGTTTGCAACTGCGAGAAGGCTCTTGCTGCTGAAAAAGTCATCCTGGATCTTCCATACGAGACAGTTCAGGATATGTGTTCTTCTGCTTGTAAAATCCGTTTATTTGGTGTGTATAAAGCTAATAGGTTACTTTTAGATAACCAAAAGGAATTAACCACCATAAACGTGGAACTTAAAAAGAATGAAGCCAAGTATTTCATAAAATTAAATGAAGCTTTAAAAGAAAATGATCATTTAAAACGAACTCTTCTTGAAAGAAACGTTGAAATCAATCTTTTAAACGAAAGAGTCACTTTGGCTGAATTTGAAACAAGCAAGCTTAAAACAAAGCTTGATAGATGGACCATATCTGGAATGAAACAGGAAGAGCTACTGTGTAAACAGAGGGGAGCTAGGATTAAAACGGGAGTGGGTTGTGGTGAAAATCCATATGTTTATCCTCCTCCTAGCACCCATTGTTACTCTCCTATGCCTCAACCTCATCCATCTAATGATTTAATTGAAGCTACAGAAACTAATAGTTTAAATGCAGGTTTAAGCAATGTTAATCTTAAAGAGGTTAGAGATGAATATGATTCTCCTGCAGGTTTGGGACTCATCAAGCAAGGATCTGATGTGCAAAATGATAATTCTACATCTGATGCTCCAAAACCAGTATCAGTTGCTTCTCCAATCTTCTTTAACAAATTCAAAACAGGTAACATTCCTTCGTTTGTTCCTGTCAGGTTTGTCAAAGAAGGAACAGTTGTTGCATCGTCAGGCAATCAGAATCCTATAACTGAAGCCGACACAAAAGGAGGTGTCAATCAAGATCCGTTGGAGAAAGATCTGTGTATACGAGACTGGATAAGTTCAGATGATGAATCAAACACAGAGGAGCGTGTTGGTTCATCACAGATCATGATATCTCCTAAAATTGTCAAGTCTCAAATGCTTCCAAAAGTTGAATCAAGACCTATCCGAATTTCATCCCCACCTGCTAAACAAATCAGTAGTTCCTCCAAAACTCAGCAGAAGCACTCATCATCTTTATCTTCTATCCATCATGCTTGTCACAAATCTACCTCAAAGTGTGCCAAGTCACCAGTCATACAAAAAGGTTCTCATAAGAATGTTCAGTTCTCATCTTCTGGAACAAAATCAGAACATGCTCCATCCTCTCTTACTATCCACGGGACTACAAATAACCAAAAGCCTTTCAAGGCTTGTTTTAGATGTGGAAAAGAAGGTCACGTGCTAAAGAAGTGTCCTCAGGTTCAAAGGAATGCTCCAGACGGTAAAGGCAACACGGGTTGCTTCTCTGGATCAAGAGCTAAACAACACACATCTTTGAATGGTTGGATGAAAAACCCTCCCTCCAAACCTTTTCATGTGAAGCCGGTTTCACATGATACAAAGATGAAAATGACCAAAGCTTCAACACCAAATTCTTTTTCTTCTAGCCTTAAACAGAAAATGATTTCCAAATTTAATTCATTCAAATCCAAGTTATTTGAACCGAAACAAATTTGGCAAATTAAAAAGAAATATACAGCAATCCCCGATTGTTTAAATGATTGTGTGCAGAAGCTTGTAACTTATATTGATGAAAAAGGAACTCCCAGGACTTCGATGGCCTGGGTTCCCCTTTCTAACTAATCTGTTTATGAGTGCAGGAACAATTCAGGAGGACTGTTAGTAATCCGGTTTACTGACAGGGATTGTTCATAATTCAAATTTGAGACGGAACAAACAGGTTAAGGTCATGGTATTTTATCCACAATCTGGATTTTTATCTGCACAATCACAGTTCTCACTTCACCATCTTTGCACATTTCTTAAGAATTCATTCCTTATCTAGATATCAGTGTAGTTTGGAAGACCTTCTTTGGTAAATTTCTATTTTTGTACAGTTTAAAAAAAATTAAAAAAAACAAAAAAAAATATAAACAAAAATAGGTTTGCTAAAATAAAAATTTAGGGGAAGAGTATATCAAAATTATATAAAATAAAATAAAACAAAAAAAAGAACTTGGAACTTGATTCGAGATGACTGAGAAGTGATTGTATATCTTCATGCAATACTTGTCCTTGCATGACTTGCATTTTAAAATGAGAAATGATAGTAACTGATATTGTTATCTGATTCGCATCTTAATTTTAATTGCAAATAATAGAAAAACAAACAGATGCTTTAGTGATATGCTTGGTAGACTCAGCCTGAAGAATAAAGTAGACAGCAGCATGATGATTTAAATTAAAATATATGCTTAAGGATGTCTGGATTTACGCAATCATTTTGGCCTGCACGAAAACTGAGTCCCGACAAAAATTGGATTGAGAATTGATCTTTCGCCCACCATGATGCAAATCATATAAGCTATATCTCTATCTCTTTGCCATGTTTGGTGTATTTATGTGTCTTGTGTTTGTGCTAATCTCCTCTGCTGTACGGAAGTACTGACCTGGAGTGATGATCTCCTTTGCTGTACGATAGTACTAACCTGGAGCTCTCATCGGCACATGATTAAATGGTTATCTCCTTTGTTATACGTGAGTATAGACCTGGAGCTCTCATCATTTTAATCTAAGTTGTGTCAAATCATCTAAATGATGAATTCATCACAGAATACAATATTCTGTTGATAATCACTTACACACTCATGCACAAGCCTTGTTCTATAAAGATCATAACAAAATTCAAGAAATCCTGAGGTTGGGTGAGGGTTTTTGCCAAATGATTGTGGGGTCCTAGCATTCTAAAGTGCTTAATCGAACCTTAACAAATCATCTGATGCTTGTTGAAAAAGATAGGGCATGGGTTTAAGTGGACAAACATATCAGTAATCATTATTGATCTGTTTGAGAATTTCAAAATCATTCAAAGACTGTGATTGGATTCAGTTATCAGTATGATCTCATTGCTTGTCGATGATTAATTTCATCTTTATGCTATAGTATATTTTGAGGATGTGATCTCATGATTGATTCAGTTCTCGGTTATAAAAAAAATTAATTAATAAATATATAAAATTAAAAAAAAAATTAAAAAAAAATTATTTAAAATTAAAAAAAAATATATATATATATATATAATAATAAAATATAATAAATTTTCATTTCAAATTTTTTTTAGGTCTTCCATATTATGCTGTTACAATTTTATCATTTTCATGCATTTCACGGGAAATTGCACACACAAACGAACACGGTTTCGCTTGTTTTCATAAACAGATAAACACGGGTTTATTTGTTTTGTTGAAATGATCTAACGAGAAATATGTCGAGATTGTATTTGTGAATGTGTTTTTCAGATTTTTGCGGTAAGTGATGGCCGATCATCAGTTGCGCAATGTACCTGATCAGAGAACCTGTTCCTCAAATTTACAGAAGATACCGAGCTAGAAATCCTCCTCCTACATCTTCTGAAGCACTCAGAGATTCAAGAAAGCGGTCTTCGTTATATCTGAGAGGATGCACATGAAAAGGGGAACATAGAAAAAGGGGGAACATGGAAAAAGGGGAAACTTGTGAGATAAAGATCTTCAGTAACAAAATTTGGGAAGCATCAGTCTAGGGGGAATATTGTTGGACCTCAATATTGAGACTGAAGCTTACCAAATTGAAGATCAAGTTCACTTGACTTATCGGTGCTGATCACGATGAAAGACGTTGATAATAGTAGACTAAGGGGGAATATTGTTGGGTCTAAAGGATAGTCTAATATTATCAACACAGTCAAAGTCAACAAAGTCAACATCAACGGTCAAAGTCAACGTAACAGTCAAAACCGACACGTTCGAGACGTGGAACCAAGACAAGACGTTGAAGATTTAAATGACTAGGAGTTTTATTGTAATAAATATATTTTGTGTGAACAAAATATATTTTATCTTGTTTTTAGTCATGTTTTGGTTTTGGATGTTATTTTCATTAATTAGCCTAATTCTAGGGGGTTAAATGCAATTACTGAATATTATATTCACTATAAATAGGTTAATTGTAATTAGGGTTTGGTGAATGGTTGAATGACCAAGAGATTGAGGGATTATTTGTAAACACACATTTTGCAATCCAATTGAAGATCAAAGGGGTTTTGATTGTGATTATCATATTTTGATTTAGGTGAAGACTGTGGTTGTGGTTGAGTGGAGTAAGCAGGTGTACTGGTGAAGAATCCTGCTCCCATAAACAGATCACCTTCATCTTCAGGAGTTGATTGGTCTTTAGCCAGAAATGCATTCTCTACAGTATTTGCTGGTGAAGCAACATACTTATACTGAGTTGTTGATGCATGTCTATCATTGTTTCTTGAACTCTCATCCATCTCTACAGATTCAATTTTAGCAATGAGAAGGTCAAGATCCATTGGAAACTTCTCAGTATGTTTCAGTAAAGTGATAGTTTGTTTCCAAGAAGATGGTAGTGCATTCAGAAGTCTGTTGTTTAGGTCCTCAAGATCATTCTTGATTCCCAAATTAGACATTTCTGTGATTAATTGCACAAACCTATTCATCATTTGATTTATTGTTTCTCCTGAGATGTGCTCAAATAGTTCCAATTGCCTTTTCAGTTTTTGCTTTTTCAGATCTTGAATTTATTTCCCTCCTTCACATATGATCTTCAAAGCTTTATACATTGTATATCCAGTTTGGTAGTTTTCAAGTCTGGATAATACTTCCAAAGGTAGCCCTTTACACATGAGAGAATAGGCTTTAACATCATTTTTCACCTTCTTTAAGTCTTTTCCATGTAGGTTATCTTCTGGATATGGTTCTTGTGTATCTTTTGTATACACAAATCCTCTGTCTGGACCATCAGTAGTCACAGGAATGTATGGTCCCTTTTCAATTGATTTCCACAGATCAATGTCTATGGAATTCAAATGATGTTTCAGTCTAAGAGACTAGTTTTTAAAATCAGCTCTGTTTTTAAGTTTTAGAACTCTGTTCTCAGAATCTTCTATTTTCACCATTTTTATATTTTATCGTTTTCTAAGCTTTTGAATTAAGAAAAAGAATTAAAAAAAATATTTTTGGATTTTTGAAATTTTATGAAAAATTTCTAAGTGACAAGGCTGATAAGTCCAAACAGTGGTTAAACGCCCAACAGTGGTGATACGTCCAACAGTGTGAAACGCCCAACAGTGGTGATAAGTCCAACAGTGTGAAATGCCCAATAGCTGACGAGTCTAAGGGATTGCCTTAGAAAAATTTCCAACACAATGCTGAAAAGTCCAACAGTAGTTATACGACCACAAAGTGAAACTACCACACAGTGGTTATAAGTCCACACAGTTGTTATACGGCCACTCAGTGATGATGTGTCCAACCAAGTAGAACCACCACAGTGGTTATACGACTAGGTGTAAAACGACTGAAACAGTTGAGAAAAGTCTAACAGTTCTCAAACGACCAAACACTTAGGCAAATTTAAGTGTTTTTCAGCCCTAATACGACACATTCATCAGATTCTTATGAATGTAACGAACTCAGAAATCTCAAAATCCTTCAATTGTTGATGAATTGAGCTGAAATTTCACAATTAGTTCATGATTATACCGATAATCAATCCTATAACCTCAATTTCAGTAATTATCAACAAATTTCGATGAATTTTGGAGATTCAAAGTCGAACACTCAAGAACACTTATTCGAACTATTTTCACTAATTCACTCGATTTTTATGAGATAAACTGCAATTTGTGATTCAAAACATGTTTCTGATGATGAAACACAGCTTCGATTCACAATATTTCACTTGAATTATCAATTGATTACAGATTTCAGTGGATTTTTGAAGTTTCTATCTTCGACAGAACCTTCAAAAACACTCAACCGAGAGCTCTGATACCAATTGATAGGATCAATTAGAGCAATCTGTAACAATTATATGAACAATTCAAAGTAAAATACAAGCAATTGTAATCAAATCAAGCAAAATCAACAAAATTCATATTTCATTGATAGCAAAAGACGATTACAAAAGATAGAGAGCAGTTCTCATAAAAACATACAAAAACTTTACGATCTATACTACGTCTATGCTATTTATACTAGAACCTAAGGAACTAAATTTACACAAAAAGTCCCTATACTAGTATAAACTACAAAACTAGACACTAAAGACTAAATGTTAATCTTTTAAGGGACCTAACAGAACAAGTCATCAATCCTGGGTAACGGGTATCGATTCTTTATCGTTAACTTATTTAGCTCTCGGTAGTCCATGCACATCCGCATACTGTCGTCCTTCTTCTTCATGAACAAGACCGGAGCGCCCTATGTAGAGATACTCGATCGAATAAACCCCTTGTCTAACAGCTCTTGTAACTGAGCCATCAGTTCCTTCATCTCTAATGGAGCCAAACGTAATGGTGCCTTACCAACAGGTTGGGCGCTAGGTATCGGATCAATCTGGAACTCGATTTCACCGTCAGGTTACACACAGGATTAATCCTCTGGGAACACGTTCAGAAAATCACACACACCGGTACGTCTGACAGTCATGGCATTGTCGCATCCACATCCTTCGTGTAGGCCAAGTAGGCACCACATCCACGCCTCATACACTTCTTTGCCACCACCATCAAAATCACTTTTCGGACCATGGGAACCTTATCGCCATAGATCGTCACCACACTCCAATCGGGCGCAACCAATCAAATCATCTTCCCACGGCACAATATACTTGCCTTGTAGGTTGCTAGCCAATCCATCCCTAGGACTACATCGAATCCACCCAAGGGCATCACGGACAACCTAGAAGAAAACTTATGACCTTCTAACTCTATGTTACATTCCTCTACCACGTCAAAAATCCTGGTAGACTTACCAATGGCAGTTTCTACATCGACTAGCTCATTAATCTTTCTACTCCTAGCGGGTAACTTATCATAGAAGGCAGTAGAAATAAAACTCCTACTAGCACCTGAATCAAAAAGGACAGAGGCACAAGTTTGGTTCACTAGGAATGTACCTGACACCATGTCGGGGTCCACCCTAGCCTCCACTGTGGTTATAGTGAATGCTCTGGCTTTGGCCCTCTACCCCTCTTTCTCCTTTCCAGTCTCCTTCCCTGTCCCGTATCTCTCAGCCCTTAACTTCTGACAGTCTTTACTCATATGCCCTGCCTCGCCATAATTAAAGCATTTAACCGTGCGACAATCCCTGTTCATGTGGCCTTCTCTCCCACACTGAAAGCAGAGCTTTGATCCCCAC
Source organism: Flaveria linearis (assembly GCA_024085815.1). Lineage (NCBI taxonomy): Eukaryota > Viridiplantae > Streptophyta > Magnoliopsida > Asterales > Asteraceae > Flaveria > Flaveria linearis. The sequence goes on along the minus strand of CM044001.1, from coordinate 62,746,145 downwards.
TTACATTCTCATGCATGCTCCTTCGCACACCTTTCGCGGGCTCTCTCTCCCCCCGTCAACTCCTTTCGATCCTCAACACTCATCTTTTTACCTCCAGCCACAAAACCACCAGTATTATGGCGCTTCCCATTCCCACTATTCCACTTCTTCTTTGCCTCCACCACGGCCACCGTCTCCCGCTCATCATACAGTCTTCCCAGCAGATCCACAACAGACGTGAACATACCTGGCGGGGAGGCAATCAGATGTCTACGAATATCCGCCGCCAAACCTTGAATATACCTCTTGATCTTTCATAACATGGGCGTCACTTGATCTGGCACCAACCTTGCCATCTCATTGAATTTCGTCGTATACTGCTGGTGTGTCATGATCCCCGCCTAGAACTGCAAGAACTCCCTCTCAACCTTATCTAACTCCTTATGAGGAAAGAACTCCTCAATCACCAACTTCTTCAGTTCTGGCCACCTCATTCTTCCAATGGCCCTACTACCCTTAGCCTGGACAATGCTATCCTCCTGGTCCCAAACAACGTTTGAATCAACAAGATTTGTGAAAATTGTTGGATCAAACACAAAATATGGATGAACAAATGATGAACACCTCAAGAACACAATAAAATCCCTTGTTTGATCTTTGATGATTTGAATCTGATATTTTAAAGTGAAAACCCTCAAATCAATTGGCTCATTCAAGCTCTCCAAAACACTAAATACAACTTAACTATTTATAGTGAATATAATACTCACTAATGACACATTTAGCCCTTAGACTTGAACTAAATAGGGAAAATACAAATAAAATATAAAAATGACTAAAACAATATTAAATATATTTTGTGGACACAAAATATATTAATTAACAATAAAACTCCTAGTCTAATATATCTTTAACGTCTTATCTCGGTTCTTCGTCTCGAACGCGTCTATTTGAGTTTTCTGATAACTTTGACCGCGACATTGACTTTTGTTGACTTTGACTATGTTGATAATATAGACTATCCTTTTTAGACCCAACAATACTCCCCCTTAGTCTATCATTATCAACATCTTATGTCATCTTTAGCTCCGATAAGTCAAATTAAAAATGATCTTTTATCTCCCCTGAGAATGATGATCTGTTGCTGAAGATCATTCATCTCAAAGGCTCCCCCTTTTTGTATGCTCCCTCTCTTCATGTACATCTTTTGTGAATGATCAAGAATAGCTTTTCCAACTCTCTATACTTGAATGCTTTAGAAGGTGTAGGAGGAGGAATCCTAGCTTGGTATCTTCTGCAAACTTGAAGAACAGGTTCTCTGGTCAGGTACTTTGTTCAACTGATGATCGACCATCACTTGTAGCAAAATCTGCACCACAAACACAAACACATTCTACACATTTCTCGTTACATCATTTCAACAATACAAATAAAACCGTGTTTATCTGTGAATATAAACAAGTGAAACTATGTTCGTTTGTGTGAACAATTTCCAGTGAAATGCATAAAAATATAAGATAGTTTCATTAGCATAACATGAAAGACTTGAAAAATAATTTGAAAAACTAAACAAGAACTTTAATACTAATAAAATCTAATCATAAGACTCTAACCTAAAAATAATATATATATATATATATATATATATATATATATATATATATATATATATATATATATATGATAATAATTTGAGAACCAAGGATTGAATTAATCTTGAGATCACATTTTCAAGATATACTAAAGCACGAAGATATAATTAAACATTGACAAGTTAGTGAGGTCACACTGATGCAGAGTCTAATCACAATTTTAAGTTTTTGATAGCCAAGACAGTTCAAGAATGATTGTCGGTTTGTTCGTCCAATTTAAACCCATGCCTTATTCTTTTCAATGAGTGGCATGCAACTGATTTTATCATGTTGTAGGTTTGATTAGAGAAACTCACGTAACTTGGTTCTCACAGACATCCGGCAAAGAACTTATCCCGTCCTCAGGGCTTATCGAGTATAAGAAGTGACTTTACGAGATCAAATTTTTCTGATAAGCACAAAGATAATGATATTTGAGAATCATAGAGATTGAGGTTTGATGATTCTATTCTTCTTGAGATGGACATAGACAATGATCATTTGGGGACGATTGTGAATATCATATATATGTGTAAGTATTTGGTGGAGCTTTTGACAATGACCTTTGATGTAAGAATCATTGTGATATTATTTGAAGGGGAAACAGATGATGAGCGCTCCAGGTCTATACTTCCGTATAATAGAGGAGATGATCATCTGAGCATACTGATGAGAGCTTCAAGTCAATACTCACGTATAATAAAGAAGATCATCACCCCAAGTCAATGTTTTCGCATAGCAGAGGAGATAAACACGCACTTTATTTTATTATTATTGTACATTCTGAAAGAGTCACAGGTGACTCAAACAAAGGCTTTTCTGAAGAGCATAACTAGAAGCGTTTGTTTTTGCTAACTAGGTACTCACTTCAGGGCTTGGGTGAGGGTGATTTGTGATTTTAAGGGAATCAAGGCAGAAGTCAGATACTCTCAACTCGTTTTTAACGGGACTTGTAACTTTGTGCTGACCGAGATGTCATGTAAGTAATCCTTGTCACTGAGTTCTAAAGCTTTAGTTAGGCTACAAAATTACTGTTTACATCATTTTCGATTTGAGCCTACCAAGTATATCATATAATGAAACTGTCTTTTTTAGATTTTAGAATTTTAAGTGATACAGATATCTACATCAGTTACTATCATTCCTAACAATGTACAAGTCATGCAAACAAGCATGCAAGAAAATGTACTATCATTTCTCAGTCATCCCAAATGAAGTTTTTAGTTCCCATTTTATTTTTCATTTCATTTTTTTATTATACTCTCCCCCTAAATTTTATTTTATTTTTTATTATTTTTATTATTTTTTATTTTATTTTATTATTTTTAAATAGCCTTTTTTAATATATATATATATTTTAATTTATTTAAAAAACTGAACTAAAATAGAAATTTACCAAAGAAAGTCTTCCAAATTATACTAGTAAAAAGAGGAGAAATGAAGTATCAAGAAAATGCAGTGATTGTGAAGTGTGAACTGTAATAGTGCAAATAAGAATCTAGAATGTGGATGAGATACCGTAACCATAACCTATTTGTTCTAGCTCAATTTTGAATAGAACAATTTCTGTCAGTAAACCGGATTACTAACAGGCCTCCTGAATTGTTCATGCACTCATAATCAGACTAGTTAGAGAGGGGGGACTATTAGATCTAGGAAGAATAGGTGTAGATCAATTTGTATAGACTTTGAACTTTAATCAATTCTTGTAATAAGTGATTGTAACTGATTATCAATTATATATATATGTATATGCATTGAGTATACAGGTTAACCCACATATATATATGTTGCTTTTTGTGTATGATGACAGGCAAAAACAATATACTTGGAGAATTCCTGTAATTGGCTAAGTGTAAGAAACAACTACGGATGAACAATTTTGTTAATCCATAGATATAATTCTTACAAGACTTTCATGAAGGAACATTAGTATTCACATGATCTCAAGATAAAGTGAACAACTACTGCGGAAGTACAAGCTCCTACGAAAGAACAAGAGTTCCTGCGGAAGACAAGTTTCCTACGGAAGAACAAGAGTTCCTGCGAAAGACAAGTTTCCTACGGAAGAACAAGAGTTCCTGCGGAAGACAAGCTCCTATGGAAGACGAAGACACTTGTATGAATTTAACAAATTCAACCAAGTCAACAAGTCAACACGTCAACAAGACAGCTGTACGAATCCCAAGAGATCCGGTGTTTCCTTAACTGACTCAAAGTGCCTATAAATATGAGACATAGGTTTCACATCAAGTTGAACACAATAAGCAATATTACGGCTATCGCATATCATATCACCATTCAACCCTAGCCGCCGTCACATCATCAACATCAATACGATCAAGAATCTTTGTTCATAGCACTCATAATTATTCTTTTGTGATCATTAGTGAATATTAATAAAATACATTTGAATTAATTCTTGTGTGCGTATTTACTGTGTTTTCATAATTGTGTTCATCATAATTAAATTCAATATTTGATATCAATTATCAATTAAAAACCAATTAAACAACAGTTAATGACTATTCCGCATTCATTAACATGTCGTTATTTTAATACTCATAATTCCTGAATTGTGATCCTTGGATTCACAGGTGGTATCAGAGCCAGGTGCTCATTAATTTAGATCAATTGATCTATCAATATTAAAATTGTTTAATTGTCCTTTTAAACAATTAATTCAGAGACTATTCCGCATTCAGCAAGCACTGTCTCATTGCTTGATTGATTTAGATCTCTATTCACATCAATTGAATACTAGATCTGAGTCATTGATAGATTTGTCTACTTTAACAGTTATAGTTAAATCCATAAAATTTAACTAAAATGAGTACGTTTGGTGGATCATACCAACCCCCAAAGTTGGAAACAAAAGCTGATTTAAAATCCTGGAAAATCAAGTTCAGGAATTATGTGAATTACACTGATTCTGACTTGTGGGAATCAATCACTGAAGGTCCTTATATTCCACCCATACTTGGGTCGGATTATAATGATAAGAATCAACCAATCAGCACTAAAGATCTGTCACCCGATGATATCAAAAAGGTCAAAGTTGATATCAAAGCCTACAATTTGCTTAGTATGGCTCCTGAAGAGATATTGATCGGGTGTGAGAACTACAAAACAACAAATTTCTTGTGGAAGATACTTCATACTTGTAGGATTCTATGTGCCCAAGACACATAAAATATTGATGTGGTTAGTACGTTATGATCCAAGTCGGGTTATACCCAATAACAAGCTTAGCAAACACCAATTAATGTTTAATTGATGATATGATCATGCAATTAAATATTTACACCAAATTTAGAAAATAGGTTTTCTAAATAAGTTGCATATGAGATGGAACAATTTATTAGGATATTTTGTTCAATAATATTATTTGTAATGTTATTTAAATTAGTTAGATAACATTACAAATTAATAACAGGAGTGTATGAATTATACAATTAAATGGTTAGTTGTATATATATATATAATATAAAAGACTAGTTATATGTGTGTGTTAATGTTTGAAGTTTATAAAAGAAAGCTTCAAGTTTATAAAAGAAAGCTTCAAGTTTATAAAAGAGAGCTTCAAGTTTATAAAAGAAAACTCTAATTTTTTTTATAAACATGCTAAAGCCGTCCACCTTCCATGTGTTACAAGAATTAGATTCTTTGACAAACACAAACACATGCATGTGGGATAGTGGGTTTTATTCTCTTGAAGCACACACACATGCATGCTTGGTCTCCTCCACTAACTAGAAATACACTCCATTCTTCTCATTCAAAACAAACATGCAACTAGAACAAGTTTTCAGCTCTTTCTTTCTCTCTCAAAGTGTTCGAACAGCAGCTGGAAAAAAGAGGGTTTTTAGCATTGAAACAAGTTGGTTTTGAGCTGTTCTTGGTGTAGTTTCTCCCTAACAAGAAGGTGTTTGCAAGGATGCTTGGGGTATAGACACTTGAGGACCTCTACACTTGAGTTCTTGGCCATTTCAAGCATCTAAAACCTCTCATCTTGGTCGATTTTTCTGCTGCAGAAAGGTAGCAAATCACAGCTTCATATGGCTGTGATTTTATGTACATTTGTGTATTGTTCATAGCTTGTTTCATTCACATATATGATCCTTTGATTATGGGTTTGTTTTGTGCACTTATATGGTCATTAAAGAACATAACTTTCAGCTTAAAAATCGGTTTTAAAGCTACATATATCCGCTGCGTTTTCTGAAAGTTTAAACGGTTAAACTATGATTTTATGTTCTAACAAACCCGTCAATGGCATCAAGAGCCGGTTATGTGGATGACTTGCTTGTTTTGTCCTTTAAAATTGGTTTTAAAGGATGATAATAAACTAGTTATAGGCTTATTTTGGGCTGTTATAGTTTGTTTGAATGATTCCCAAACTTTCAAGGTCATATCACACATGCTAGTGATTAGACCTTGAAAGAAACATATTATGAAATGTTGATTGTTTGGACAATATTTAAAACCAAAAATTTCAGTCTATGTTGGCTGAAATTTGGTGGTTTTAAAAGGGGTTTCATTATATGTTTTGATGATATGATTATTGGATGATAGTGTGCATAACCTAGCCATTGACCGTGTGATGTTTGGATGCTTGTATTGGTTGTATTCATTCATTCAATTGGGTTGTATTATTTGTTGTTTGTGCTTTGTTTCAAATGTAATTTATTTATTATTGGGTTGTAATAAATAGATTAGGTGTATTTTCATTTTACTAGATATCTTGTATTAGGACTTTATATCTTGTAATATGAAGACATACACATTGGAAGCACAAAGGAAGGTCACAAGAGAAACATGGAGCATTTTGGATGCGGTTTCAAGTGGGAGGCTTTTGGAAGCTTTCCATGTGATTGTTTGTGACCCTTAGGAAAGACCTATGGACCACACTTGTGATGGAAAACAAGTGTGGACCACTTTAGATGATATGGTTATGCACATATGCTCATTGTGGTTGTTATATTATGCTTGATTGATTATGATTTTATGAATGATTGTATGATATTTGGATATGATGAACAATCTAAATAAAAATGATCTTAACAAGCTAATATAAAATGGTTCTTAGTCATTAAGTGTTAATAAATGGTTATTAAAAGGACTAATGATTTTATAATAAAATGGGTTTTATTAAAAGAACCATAGGGTACCTTGTATTTGAAAGCATACAAATACAAGTACATAGAGTTTTCTAAACTAGAATTATGAAACCTCTAAACATTTAACAAACAAGTTTAACACCGTCCTTTTGCACAACACTTAAGTCATTTGGAAACTCTTAATGGGATAAAGGTCACCTAACCATTTTGAGGGAACTTGTGACTTAAGGTGGGAATACCACATTGGTGGGATAAAGGTCACCTAACCACTTATGTTGGTAAACTCACATGTGTATGCAAGTAGGGTAACTTGATTTGCAAACCATGCTAAATGGATCCCCTAAAATATGGTTTCCAAATGGTGTTGATGGGATTAACATGTCGACTTTGCATATGATGTTTAAAGTCGATCCCATACCCCTAGAAGTTGCAAATGGTTGCAATCGTTAATCGTTAACCACCTTATTAATTTAAATCGTGGGATAAAGGTCACCTAACCACAATTTAAATGTAATGTTGGGTTCTAGATTTTAATATATAAAATTGACCTTAAAAGGCATTAATTATTAAAATAAGCAATATCGAAAATACTAATATGGATCTTTGTTAAATTTTGTAGATGGCCACCAATAATGAAAATCACGATAACTCATCCACGTCAAACCAATCACTCTGAGCGATCCTCCAAAAGGAACGTCTAAATCATAATAACTTTATTGATTGGTATCGAAACTTGAGAATTGTTCTCAAGCAAGAGAGAAGATCATATGTTTTAGACGACCCTATCCCCGATCAACCTAGCGAGGATGATGAGGAGGCTTTTAACGATTGGCTGAAATACACTGAGGACTCCGTCCAAGTGTCTTGTCTCATGCTAGCGAGCATGAATCCAGATCTCCAAAAGGAGTATGAACATCACGGAGCTTACAACATGATAACCCAGCTGAAGGAAACGTTCCAACAGCAAGCAAGGGTTGAGCGCTTCGAAACGGTTCGAGCACTCCATGCATGTCATATGGACGACAACCAATCTGTTTCATCTTATGTACTTAAGATGAAAAGTCATATTGACTGCCTCGAGAGGCTAAATTGTCCTGTCTCAAAGGAGTTAGCCACGGATTTAATCCTAAATGGCCTAACCATGAAGTTTGAGACATTCGTGTTGAACTACAACATGAATGCATGGGACAAAAGCATTGGTGAGCTTCACTCAATGCTTAAAACGGCCGAGTTCTCACCATCAATGAAGGTGGGAACAACAAAAGGCCTCATCCCGCACCCAAGACAAAGGTTGCCAAGGGTAAGGGACCCGTTTGGGGAAAAGGGAAAAGGGTGGTAAAGGTACCACCCAAACAACAAGAGAAGAAGCAAAAGGTTGCTACTAATGACCCATGCTTCAAGTGTGGGGAGATACGACATTGGGCAAGGAATTGTCCTGTCCATCTCCAAGAGTTGAAAGCCAAGAGGGATGCCGGGCAGACCTCAGGTACAACATACATGATTCATATTGATCTTAATGTTACATCTTCTAACATATGGGTATTGGATACCGGATGTGGAACTCACATTTGCAATTTGTTGCAGGGGTTCACAAGAAATAGGGACTTCAAACAAGGGGATGTTAGCCTCTTCATGGGCAATGGAACTAAAGTCTTAGTAGAAGCTCGTGGGGACTACATCCTATGACTTCCAAGTGGTTTGGAAGTTATTTTGAAGAATGTTTTGTATGCTCCTAGTTTGACTAGGAACATTATTTCTGTATCCCAATTAAGACATTATGATTATGTATTATCCTTTATTGAAAATGATATTCATGTTTCTTTAAATGGTATGTTCTATTTTAAAGCTATTCCCATTAATGGTATTTATGAATTGGTTCATGAAAATACTTTAAATAGTCCATTGTACCAAACTAACACCAAGAAACTCAAGTTGGACTTGAGTGATACCTATCTTTGGCATTGTCGTCTTGGTCATATAAACAAGAAACGTTTACAAACACTTCAAAAGAATGGTCTTTTACAAACAAATGATTGTGATTCATTTGATGTTTGTGAATCTTGTTTACAAGGTAAGATGACTAAGGCACCCTTTAGTGGAACTACCGAAAGGGCAAAAGATTTATTAGGAATCATACATTCGGATATATGTGGCCCTTTTAAGCCAATGACTTGGAATGGTGAAAGATACTTCATTACCTTACCGACGACTATAGTCGCTATGGGTATGTGTACTTATTAAGGCACAAAGATGAAGCTTTTGAAATGTTCAAAATCTTCAAGAATGAAGTAGAAAATCAACTCAATAAGTCAATTAAAATTCTCCGTACCGATAGAGGAGGTGAATACCTAACTGATGTTTTTCAAGATCATCTTAGGAGCTGTGGGATTGTCTCACAACTCACTCCACCTGGAACGCCACAACATAATGGTGTGTCTGAGAGGAGGAATCGAACCTTATTGGATATGGTCCGATCTATGATGGCTAGAAGCACATTACCTCTATCATTTTGGGGTTTCGCTTTGCTCTCCGCGGCCCGTATTCTAAATATGGCCCCAACCAAAAAGGTGGAAAGGACACCTTTTGCGATATGGCATGGAAGAGTTCCATCCCTATCATACTTAAGGGTTTGGGGATGTGAGGCTTATGTTAAGACTCCCACTCCAAACAAATTAGAAGTCCGTTTCACCAAGTGTATCTTTGTTGGATATCCTAGAGATTCTATGGGATATTATTTCTATGATCCACTGGAACAAAAGGTGTTTGTTGCCAGAAAGGGTGAGTTCTTAGAAGCAAAGTTCCTTATGGAAAGAGCTGGCAGTAGAACAGTGGATCTTGAAGAGGATCAAGAACCACAACCCGATGCACGTTTGGTTGAAGCTAGCACTCAACATGAGGATGTTGAGGAAGATCAGGGGGTTGATCAATACACACAAAACGTTCGCAGAAGTGGTAGAACTAGTAATCCACCTGAAAGATATGGATTTTTCATGGATGGATGCTATGTGGTGGATTCAGATGAACCGACCACATACCATAATGCAATGTCCAATTCGGATTGTGACAAATGGCTAGAAGCCATGAACGTTGAGATGCAATCCATGTATGACAACCAAGTTTGGGAACTTGTTGTACCACCTCTTAATTCCAAAGAAGTTGGAAGTAAGTGGGTTTTCAAGAAGAAAACCGATATGCATGGAAACTTGGATACTTATAAAGCTAGACTTGTAGCAAAGGGTTTCACTCAAACTCAAGAGGTTGATTATGATGAAACCTTCTCACCTGTTGCGATGCTAAAGTCTATAAGGATATTGTTTGCCATAGCTGCTCATTATGATTATGAGATTTGGCAATTGGATGTCAAAACCGTTTTCCTAAATGGATATCTTGATGAAGATGTCTATATGGTTCAGCCTGAAGGTTTTGTCGATCCAAATCATCCTAATAAAGTATGCAAGTTAAAGAAATCAATCTACGGATTGAAACAAGCATCGAGAAGCTGGAATCACCGTTTTGATGAGGAAGTAAAGAAATTTGGCTTCATCAAAAACGCTGATGAGGCTTGTGTGTATAAGAAGGCTAGTGGGAGCACAATAACTTTCCTAGTATTGTATGTTGATACATACTACTATTTGGAAATGACATTCCAACCTTGGAAGGTGTAAAAACCTGGCTTAGAAGTTGTTTTTCCATTAAGGATCTTGGTGTAGCCGCCTATATTCTGGGAATAAAGATCTATAGGGATAGATCAAGGCGGTTGACTGGTTTGAATCAAAGTGCATACATTGATAAGATCTTGAAAAGGTTTAAGATGGAAAACTCTAAGAAAGGTACCGTACCAATTCAAAGAGGAACGATGTTGAGTACGACTCAATGTCCAAGTTCAAAGGATGAGCAAGATAAAATGAAGGGAATTCCATACGCATCTGCTATTGGATCCATCATGTATGCAATGATATGCACTCGACCGGATGTGTCATGCGCCTTAAGCATGACAAGCCGTTACAGCAAAATCCTAGAAACAGTCATTGGATGGCTGTTAAGAATATACTTAAGTACCTAAGGAGGACAAGAGATATGTTCCTAATCTATGGATCTGGTGATGAGGAACTCGTTGTAAAAGGTTACACGGATGCGAGTTTCCAAACCGATCGTGATGATTCTCGGTCACAATCAGGATACATCTTCATTCTGAATGGAGGAGCAGTCTCTTGGAAGAGCTCCAAGCAGGATGTGGTGGCTCTATCAACTACAGAATCAGAATATGTCGCCGCCTCATTGGCAGCTCAAGAAGCTGCATGGTTGAAGAAATTCATTGCCGATCTAGCGGTTGTCCCTTCCATTCAGGACCCCTAGAAATTTTTTGTGATAACGAGGGTGCGATTTCTCAAATCAAGGAACCCCGTGCTCATCAAAAGACTAGGCACATTGAGCGGAGATTCAACTAGATACGAGATGAAGTTGAAAAGGGAAAGATATGTATTCGCAAAGTTCACACGGATCAAAACATTGCGGATCCTCTCACGAAGCTCCTTGAAAAGGCAAAGCATGAAGGTCATACTTGTGCCATGGGACTTCGATATTCTAGTGATTGGATTTGATCTGTATATTTTGTATTTGGATATGTGGAACTCTATATAATTTGAATAAGATTATTTGGTTATAATGTTTCAATTAATGATCCAATTTAGCATGTTTAATCCATGAGTAAATTGTTTACTCTAAATGTCCGTAGTCGTTCAAACTTGTGGGAACAAGTGTGAGGGTAAGACTATTATGAACTTGGATTGGTTGATATTCATAAGGATGAATATAGAGCAATGGGTTGCTACCAAGGTTCATAGATATTTGTGGGATACAAATATTGGACTAACCCACATCTCAAATTTTACTACATGGAATCTAATCGATTGATCATAAGTAAATTTGAGTAAAGGCGAATATCATTTGGTATCCTCCGACCTGAGATACATATTGGGTTTTGATATTCACTAAGTATTATACCTTGAGCTAATTCTTCACTGTCCTGAAATAGTGGACAGTGCATAAGGGTATGTTCAGGTATAACACGAAGTGTTTGTGAGAAACGTAGTACGTTATGATCCAAGTCGGGTTATACCCAATAACAAGCTTAGCAAACACCAATTAATGTTTAATTGATGATATCATCATGCAATTAAATATTTACACCAAATTTAGAAAATAGGTTTTCTAAATAAGTTGCATATGAGATGGAACAATTTATTAGGATATTTTGTTCAATAATATTATTTGTAATGTTATTTAAATAAGTTAGATAACATTACAAATTAATAATAGGAGTGTATGAATTATACAATTAAATGGTTAGTTGTATATATATATCTAATATAAAAGACTAGTTATATGTGTGTGTTAATGACTGAAGTTTATAAAAGAAAGCTTCAAGTTTATAAAAGAAAGCTTCAAGTTTATAAAAGAGAGCTTCAAGTTTATAAAAGAAAACTCCAATTTTTTTTATAAACATGCTAAAGCCGTCCACCTTCCATGTGTTACAAGAATTAGATTCTTTGACAAACACAAACACATGCATGTGGGATAGTGGGTTTTATTCTCTTGAAGCACACACACATGCATGCTTGGTCTCCTCCACTAACTAGAAATACACTCCATTCTTCTCATTCAAAACATACATGCAACTAGAACAAGTTTTCAGCTCTTTGTTTCTCTCTCAAAGTGTTCGAACAGCAGCTGGAAAAAAGAGGGTTTTCAGTATTGAAACAAGTTGGTTTTGAGCTGTTCTTGGTGTAGTTTCTCCCTAACAAGAAGGTGTTTGCAAGGATGCTTGGGGTATAGACACTTGAGGACCTCTACACTTGAGTTCTTGGCCATTTCAAGCATCTAAAACCTCTCATCTTGGTTGATTTTTCTGCTGCAGAAAGGTAGCAAATCACAGCTTCATATGGCTGTGATTTATGTACATTTGTGTATTGTTCATAGCTTGTTTCATTCACATATATGATCCTTTGATTATGGGTTTGTTTTGTGCACTTATATGGTCATTAAAGAACATAACTTTCAGCTTAAAAATCGGTTTTAAAGCTACATATATCCGCTGCGTTTTCTGAAAGTTTAAACGGTTAAACTATGATTTTATGTTCTAACAAACCCATCAATACTCTCTGTGAAGGGAGGGATAAAATAAGAAGCATTAGGAAGGACACCCTCAGGTCACAATATGAAACCTTTCATCATATTGAGGGTGAATCAATTCCTCAACAACTCACAGATTCATGCAACTGGTGACTGAGATGAATATCTTGGAGTTGAAGTATACTACTGCGGAACTAAACAAAAAGATGCTCCATACTTTGCCTGAAAGTTGGAAGCAAACTGTGTCCATGTTCATGAACACTTTAGATCTCAAGACAACTGGTCTAGACACACTGGTTGCCAAAGTAGAGGCTCTTGAAATGGATGAAAAATCAAGAAATAAGAGTGTGAGAACCCATGTCTCACCTTATCACTTCAAAGAAACAAAAAGTGCTTGAAGTGCCTTTATTTCAAACAATGATAGTGAGAACTCTTGTACTTTAAGTGATGATGAAGAAAAAGTTAGTTTCTATGCTTCTAAACCCTCAAAGAAATCATCTCAAAGTAAAAATGGTAAAGATAAAGGAAGAACTGCTGATAGAAGAGATACAACTGCAACCACAACAAAGTCTTCACAATAGAACAATCAATCCAAACCAATCACTGTGATATTGGATTCTGAAGAACAAAAAGCAGCTTTTGCAGCTTTTAGTTCAAGTTTTCAAGCATACCTGGGAAGCTCTCTAACTTCAGCAAATATCCGCAAGCAAGACTTAGAAGAACTACATCCTGATGTAGTTGAGGAGATGGATCTCCAATGGCAAATAGCAATGATTGCATATAGAGCCAAGCAATATCTCAGAAGAAACAAAAACTTGGCTGCAGCCATCAAAACATCAAAGGTTGGTGTTGACAAGTCAAAGGTAAGATGCTTCAAGTGCAATCTCTATGGACATTTCTCTAGAGAATGTAATCAACACTCAAATCTGGAGATGAGACAACATCAACAGCATCAGCAGCATCAGTAGCATCAGGCTCAACCTCATCGGCAATCAACCTCTCAAAGATCTCTGCTCAGACAACCTCAGCAGATAAATACATCCCCACTAGCCACAAATGAATCAGCAGGACCAAGTAACTCAAAGGAGTCGGGGCTGATCATACTTCAAGATGGAACATGTGACTGGAGTATGTATGAAAAGGAACTCTTGGAAGAGAATCAAGCATTGATGGCTCATATGGAAAAAAAGTTTCTCCAAAGGCCAGAGAGGTAAGAGAAAGGTTATGTTCATCAATATGTGTTGAGGAAGTTGAATGATATAGAGTCCATGCTCAACAGTTGGCTGACAATGTAAAGGAAACTATGATTTTAAATGAATCCCATGTTAGAAAACATAAGTTATATCAAATCAAAATTAACTCTTTGCAAAAGGATTTAGAAAAATTAGTTCTGAAAACTACAGCCTAAAAGCCCAAGTTGAGCATCTGACCACTTCCTTAACCAAATCCATGGCTGATCGTGCATCAACTGAAGTGAAACTTCAGAAGTTTCAACTTTCATCTTAGCAATATGAGAAGCTGTTAAACTCTCATATTGAATCAAAGAATAGGTATGGGTTGGGATATAATGCAGTTGCACCACCAATAAATGATAATTACACAACTCTACCTAAAACAATGACCAACACATTGTCAAATCATTTTATGCCAAGCACCAATCTTGAAACAAAAAAAGTCAGATCAACACTAACAATGACGTTGAGGTGAGTGAAACTGAGTCTTCTGAATAAGATCTTTTAAAACATAATGACTCATAAATAGACTATAATAAATGCGATGACTTGGATGATTCTGATGAACATGATGATGAACAAATGAACATTGGTAAGAATGTTCATGTTGAAACTTGTCTTCCAAAAGTACTTGAAGAATCAAAGCGGCAATATCCTCTAAATCAAAGAAACATGCTGAAGACTATCTGCAATAGGATTGCTGAAATAAATGAAGGACTTTAAGAACTGAATCTTCATAAAAGTTCATCATCAAAGGAAGTTGCTAACTGCGGATCAAGTAAGGAGGTACCATTTTTACCATGCAGATAAAGGTAAGAAGAAACAAGCATCAACTAAACATAAGAAAAATTCTTCAGTTGAAGATCTGCGGAAGGAAAAATCTGCTGAATCCGTAGAACAGATGCGGAAGACTAAAGCCGAATATCCGGATAAGGTATCAAAAAGAACTGCCAACAAACATGCTTAGTAAATGTTGGATCTCAAGCGACAAAGGTCAGCTAAAGTTAAACAAGAATCAGTTGATGGTGCTCCTAGCAAAAGCAAGGAAACATCAAGTGGTCCATTGGAAAAGGAGTTGAAGTCCCATAAGCTGAATAAGAAAAAGAAGTTACATGAGTCTAAAGAAAATTAAGAGGAAAAATACTGCAAATGGTGTGATATGGAAAATCATAATACTGATGACTGATACTTCAGCAGTTACTGTTCCATATGCAATATGAACAATCACATGACTTCTGATTGCTACTTCAATAAACATTATCCAATTTGCAACAAAAATAATCATTCAACTCAGGAATGTTATTTTAACAAAAAGAACAAGACAAAGAGCACGAAGAAGTCAAATGCTGAAGCGTCTGAATCAGATTCTCAATCTTCTGAAAGTCAAAAAGGCTCAAAGTCCAAGAAAGTACAACAAAAACAAAAGTCTAAACAGAAATCATCTGCTGAGGACAAACTTTTGAAGAAAAGATTATCAAATCAATCCAAAACACCTTATAAAAAGGTGGATCTGACAGACAAGAAGTCAAAGGTGTCTAATAGTTTTTTGATAATTCTGAAAAGGGAACTCCTATGACTCAATAAAAATTGAAAGATGATGAAACTTTCAGAAATTCAGGGTCAACTTCAAAATCAAAATATCAACCAAAGAAAGATAAGGTCAAGGAAGAATCACTTAAGAAGGAAGATTCCAAAACATCTGCCTCATCTTCAACAGAATGATCCTCACCACCATCAAATCAAAATGAATCAATTAGGCCTGAAATTAATACTGAAACTTCAAGATTGATTCATGAAGGAGTAACAATTTTAGACACTGGTGGCAAACCCAAGACAATTAAGGCTTGGGTTGTCAATTCTAATTGATTTCTTTATTTGTGCAGGAATAATCATGGAGAGCTGACAACAAGTGTTAAGTTGACAGTGGTTGTTCCAGGCATATGACAGGAAACTGTTCTCTTCTCCATGACTTTAAACATAAACATGCCTCATATGTGGCATTTGGTAGGGATAAGAAGGGAGGTAAAATAGTTGGTGAAGGAATGGTAACCAATGGTGTCTTAACATTTGAGAAAGTGAATTATTGTGAAAATTTGCAGTACAATTTACTAAGTGTATCTTATATTTGTGATAAAAATACACAACATTATTTGATGTCACTAATTGTTACATTCTTAAGCTAGGTTTTTCAGTTCCAAAAGAATAGGTCCATCTTAAAGCATCAAGAAAAGGAAACACATATGTTTTGGATAAGAACAACACAACACTCACAAGTCATGAAACATGTCTGTTATCCAAGTCCTCTGAAGATGAATCTCAATTGTGGTATAGAAGACTTGTTCATTTCAACTTGAAGAATATGAACAAATTGGTGAAAAATGACTTAATTGTTGGTCTGCCAAAGAAAGAGTTTTATTGTTCAAATCATTGTTCTTCATGTTACAAAGGAAAACAACATAGAGTGTCTCATAAATCCAAAACTATCAATACTAACACTACACCACTCAAATTGCTTCACATGGACCTTTTGGTCCAACCAATGTGATGAGCATTGGAAAAAGACAATATTGTTTAGTGATAGTGGATGATTACACATGATTTACCTGGGTCTTTTTCTTAAAACAAAAGAGTGAAACATCTGAACAATAATGGACTTTGCGATCAAGATTGAGAATCAACTTGATCTAAAAGTTAAGATTTTCAGGAGTGACAATGGGACTAAATTTGTTAATGCTGATCTAGATTCCTTTTGCAGGAATAGAACTCTCATTGAAGCAACTAGAACAATGCTAGCTTGCTCGAGCATATATTGTCATATATAGTGTCTCCGTCGCTTGATGAATAGTCTAGGCTTAATATATTACACCTGATATGTTGTAAACACAAGAAACTGGGTCATTCGCAGGAGCATATGCGAATGAGACTCAATCGTACAACTGAGCCATGCTAATGGACCAGTCGTGCGACTGAGAGATGCGATTGGGGCATTCGTAAGACTGAACCATAAGAATGGTCCAGTCATACGATTGAACCATACGCATGGACCAGTCATACGATTGAACCATACGCATGGTCCAATCACACGAATGGGCCCAGTCGCATCTAATATGGGCCGAGGCCTATATATACCAGTTTCAATGTGTAGAAACCTAAGGGTTTGAGAGGGAGTCTGCCCGGGGGCCTAGGTGCTGCCGGATGAAAGGGGAGATCATGCTCGATCTCCCCTTGCCAAAAGTTGTAATTCTTAAGTTGTAACGAGCTTAAAATCGTTATGTTTTATCAATGAAATCATTTGATTATTGTTCGTGTTATTGATTGACTTTTGGTTTATGCTATTATTTATCCTTCCGTCAAGAACGTGCTCGGATGTTTACCGATCCAGCGACTAGGAGTGACAATGGGACTAAATTTGTTAATGCTAATCTAGATTCCTTTTGCAGGAATAGAACTCTCATTGAAGCAGCTAGAATAATGCTAGCTGACTCTCAGTTGCCCATCACATTCTAGACAGAAGCTATGAACATAGCATGCAATGTTCAAAACAGGACTTTAATTGTCAAAGAACATAACAAAACTCCTTATGAGCTCTTATTCAAAAGAAAACCCTTTATAGGATATCTTAGAGCTTTCGGGTGTCATGTATATGTTAAACACTAAAGAACAATTGGGAAAATTTTCTGAGAAAGCCTATGATGATCTTTTTGTTGGATATTCTTCAACATCTAAATCATATAGGATTTACATTCCAGAACATGACATTGTTGAAGAAACCCCTAATGTTTCTTTTGATGAATCCGTATTTACCACAACTGTAAAAGGATCATCTTGGTTATTTGATATAGATGTATTAACAGAGTCATTTAACACTAGATATTTAATCAATGTAGGTTCTGTTGATATTTAATCAATGAAGTATCACTATCAGCTGATCCTCCAAGACCACAAGCCTCAAATATCCTGCATCAAGAATCAAATAATTTGTCAAGTCAGCAAAATGAGATACATCCAGAGATGCTAATCCTTCATCCGCATTTCATGAACATGCATCCTCAGATGATCATCCTTCATCCAGAGATTTAAATAATGCTTCAGCAGATGCTCCTACCTGTGGAGAGGATATTGTGCATACACAAAACTTGTCAGCAGGTCAACAAACTCAATCCGTAGATGTTGCTGTAACTCCTACGGATGAACAAAACACTTCCGTAGAAGTTCCTGCGGAAGACTGCAGTGATGCAGCTGAAGTACAAAATGATCCTGTTGAACCTGAAGAACACTTTGATTACTTCATAGACTCATCATCACAACTGAATCCCTCTGATCCAATGGATTTGACGAATTTAGAATCAACCATCCCAGTTGATGCTATTTCAACTACCAGTATTCATCAGTCTCATCCATCAGATAATATCATAGGAGACCTGAATGCAAGAACTACAAGACGCAAAGGGGGAGTGGCAAACATTTGCTTGTTCACTTGCTTTTTATCTCAAGTTGTTCCTCCAAACATAACAGCTACTCTAAAGGATAATAGCTCGATTGAAGCTATGCAAGAAGAACTCCAACAATTCAAAAAACAAAAGTTTTGGAATCTTGTTGATTTGCCTGAAGGTCAGCATCCAATTGGAATAAGGTGGCTTTTCAAAAACAAGCTGGATATAGAGGTATAATTATGAGAAATAAAGCTAGACTGATTGCTCAAGGATATACTCAAGAAGAAGGAACAAACTATGATGAAGCTTTTGCTCCTCTTGCAAGAATTAAAGCAATTAGAGTATTTCTAGCTTATGCTTCATACAAGAAGTTCATTGTGTATCAAATGAATGTCAGATGTACTTTCCTTTATGGAAAAATTAATGAAGAAGTCTATGTGGCTCAACCCCCTGGCTTTGAGGATCCTGACTACCCACATAGAGTGTACAAGATAGACAAAGCTTTCTATGGGCTTCATCAAGCACCAAGAAAGTGGTATGAGACATTATCATCTTTCTTGCTGAAGAATGGATACAAAAGAGGGACTATTGATCAGACTCTCTTTCTCAAACAAGTACATCAAGAACTGTTGGTGGTTCAAATATGTGTAGATGACATTATATTTGGATCAACCAACAAAAGGCTTTGTGAGAGTTTTGAAGAGTTAATGAAATCTGAATTTTAGATGAGCTCAATAGGAGAATTGACCTTCTTCCTTGGTCTACAAGTTCATCGGAAAACAGATGGAATTTTTATCAACCAAGAAAAGTACATACATCAAATTCTGAAAAAGTACAACCTTGCTGATACATCTTCATGCAAAACTCGTGCTTCAACAATAGACAAAATTGTACCTAATGCTACTGGGAAATCTATTGATCAGAGATTGTATAGATCTATGATAGGATCTCTTATGTATTTAACTGCTAGCAGGCCTGACATAATGTTTGTTGTGTGTGTTTGTGCCAGGTATCAATCTGATCTAAGGGAGTCTCATCTGAATGTTGTCAAGAGAATTTTCAGATATCTGAAACGAAAACTAGCTGTAGGACAGTGGTATCCAAAAGATGGAGATTTCAGTCTCTACTCATACTCAGATAGTGACTTTGGAGGATGCACCAACAACAGAAAATCCACAACTGGTGGATGTGAATTTTTAGGACCAAGACTTGTTTCATGGCAGTGCAAGAAGCAAACTAATGTCTCTGTATCCACAGCTGAGGCTGAGTACATAGCTGCTTCAGCTGGTTGCTCTCAAGTGCTTTGGTTGCAAAACCAATTACTTGATTATGGTTACAATTTCCTTCAAACACTAATTCATATTGATAATACAGCTTCTATTTTTATCACTTCTAACCCAGTTTAACATAGGATAACAAAACATATTGAAATCAGATATCATTTTCTGAGGGATTGCTCAGAAAAGGGATTAATCAAGTTAATCAAAGTGGATACAACAAATCAGCTTGCTGACTTATACTCTAAAGCCTTTGATTCAGTTAGATTTAATTTTCTAATTGAGTCTTTGGGTATGATTAACTTAGATTAACTCATTATAAGAAAAGCATGTGACTGTCCTTGTATATAGTAATCTGTTATGTCTTTTGTTTCAGTATGTGATATTATTGGAAAATGATAGTACACTATGCCTTTGTACTTCCTGCAATCAACTAACTTTAAATCTGATCAAAAGCATTTTGATATGTGAGTAGGTTCATCTTGAGTGGAAACTACACTAAGAGCATGCCAAACATAATGAAAAGGTGACTATGTGTGGGAACTCCATTTTAAGGATCAAGCAAGTAAGTCTTATCCTGATGTGATCAAATCACTCACCCAAACACACTATGTAAAGCACTTTTTAAACTTCTATCTTTGCAAATCATATTCCCTCTGTTTTGTGTGAACAGAGATCCGGGTTTATGATTTAGAGTATGATCTTCATCCTCCCTCTGTTTTGTGTAAACAAAGACCTGGGTTGAAGGGACCTCTGTTTTACATGAGTAAAGACCTGGTGACTTTATTAGGATCATATTTCAGCTCTTAAAAGAATCCATTGTGATCAACTGTATATTATCTAAAAAGAGCATTAACAACAAAGCATTTATGAGACTGCAAAGCTGTCTCAAGATAGAATTTATAACTTAATGTACATAGTGTAGAATTCTATATGCCCAAGACACATAGAATATTGATGCGGTTAGTATGTTATGATCCAAGTCGGGTTATACCCAATAACAAGCTTAGTAAACACCAATTAATATTTAATTGATGATATGATCATGCAATTAAATATTTACACCAATTTAGAAAATGGGTTTTCTAAATAAGTTGCATATGAGAGGGAACAACTTATTAGGATATTTTGTTCAATAATATTATTTGATGTGTTATTTAAATTAGTTAGATGACACCAAATAATAATGAGAGATTATAACTTATAAGTTAAATGATTAATTGCATAAGTTATATAACTTGTACATACAATTAAATGGTTAATTGTATGTCTAGTTACATGACCATTTAACATGTGTGTATGTGTTTAATTTAAAAAGGGGAAACCCTTTTGAATTGTCAATTTCGGCCGCCCCTCCCCCTTGATTTTATTGGACCATTTTGCTTTGACAACAACACACATTAACTTGTCTTGGATTCTCCCATTCTCTCCACCATTCTCATTACATGCAACACACACAAAACACTACTCTCTCTCTCTAAAAAGCTACGGCCAGCAGCAGCATTGGGAGCTTTTGAAGTGTAATTTTTGTGTTGTTTTGGTGATAATCTACCTAGCAAGAAGAGGTGTTTGCAAATAGCTTGGGGTATACAAGCTTGACGGTTTCTTCCTTGGAGCCTTGGCCAGGATTTTAAGCATTCATCATCCTTCTTCTCTTGGTCGATTTAGCTGCTGGAAGGAGGTAGTTTGGCAGCTTGTTTGGTTGTCACATTATGAATGTTTTATGTGTTTATATAGCTTGCTCATTCACATATTAAAGATCCTTTTGATTTGGGTTTGTTTTTCATCTTAAAACATCATTTAGAACATGAAATTTTCAGCTTATGAACATGTTATAATGCTAAACTTCTGCTGCGTTTTTCAGAAAGTTTAATGGGTTAAACTACGTTTTTGTGTTCTAAGAAATCCATCAATGGCATCTAGAGCCGGTTATGTGGATAGCTAGCTTGTATGGTCTTTAAAAATTTGTTTTATGGACTTTAAAACCCCTTTAGGGGCTGCTATGTTTTGTATGATTGATTCCCCAAACTTTCAAGGTCATATCACACATGCTAGTAATTAAACCTTTAAAGATATATATTATGATATGTTGATTGTTTGGACAATGTTTAAAACCCAAAATTTCAGTTTATGTTGGCTGAAATTTCGTGGTTTTAAGTGGGGTTTCATTATATGTTTGCATGATATGATCATTGGTTGTTAGTGTGCATAACCTAGCCTTTGGCCTTATGATTTGGATGATTGGAATGGTTGTTTTTATTCATTCAATTGGGTTGTAATCTTTATGTTTTTTATTTGGGTTGTAATTATTTACTCATTTGGTTATGTAATAAATAGATTAGGTGCATTTCTTTTATTAGAAAAATGTATTAGGATGTAATTTTTGTAAAAGGAAGATGC
This sequence comes from Flaveria linearis, assembly GCA_024085815.1. Classification (NCBI taxonomy): domain Eukaryota; kingdom Viridiplantae; phylum Streptophyta; class Magnoliopsida; order Asterales; family Asteraceae; genus Flaveria; species Flaveria linearis. The sequence goes on along the minus strand of CM044001.1, from coordinate 62,723,941 downwards.
ACAAGATGAAGACCCAAAGATGGACATCAAAGACATGGACTTGAAGTATTTGGATATGGATTCAAGTGGGAGTCCATTGACACATATAATGTGTCATTACAAACCCTTAGGAAAGACCTTATGACAACACTTGTGATGGCAAACAAGTGTTGTCAACTTAGTGGCTAAGGTTATGCACTCATGTTTATACGTTTATGCTTGTTTGAATGTTTGTTGTTTGATTGTTTGGTTGATATTTGGATATACATTACAAACTCATTAACAAACTTAACAAGCTGAAAATTGATGGTTCTTAAAAGTTAATAAAATGTTATTAAAATGATTTAATGATTTTAAAGATTAAAATAGGTTCTAATCAAAGGACCATAGGGTACCTTGTATTTGAAAGCATGCAAATACAAGTACATAGAGTTTTCTAAACTAGAATTATGAAACCTCTAAATATTCTAAAACAAGATCAACACCGTCCTTTTACACAATACTTAAGTCACTTGGGAACTCTTAGTGGGATAAAGGTCACCTAACCACTTTGAGGGAACTTATGACTTAAGGTGAGAATGCCATATTTGTGGGATAAAGGTCACCTAACCACTCATTTTGGCAAACTCACACGTATGTGTAAGTAGGATGTCTTGATTTGCAAACCATGTTAAATGGATCACCTACAATATGGTTTCCAAATGGTGTTGATGGGATTAACATGCCGACTTTACATATGATGTTTAAAGTCGATCCCATACCTCTAGAAGTTGCAAATGGTTGCAACCGTCAATCGTTGACCACCTTATTAATTTAAATCGTGGGATAAAGGTCACCTAACCACAATTTAAATGTAATGTTAGGTTCTAGATTTTAATATAAAAATGACCTTAAAAGGCATTAATTATTAAAAATAACGATATCGAAAATACTAAAATAGATCTTTGTTAAATTTTGTAGATGGCCACCAATAATGACAATCATGATAACTCATCCGCGTCCAACCAATCATTACGAGCGATCCTCCAAAAGGAACGTCTAAATCATAACAACTTTATTGATTGGTATCAAAATTTGAGAATCGTTCTTAAGCAAGAGAGAAGATCATATGTTTTAGACGACCCTATCCCCGATCAACCTACTGAGGATGATGAGGAGGCCTACAACGATTGGCTGAAGTACACTGAGGACTCCGTCCAAGTGTCTTGTCTTATGCTAGTGAGCATGACTCCAGATCTCCAAAAGGAGTATGAATATCACGGAGCTTACGACATGATAACCCAGCTGAAGGGAACGTCCCAACAGCAAGCAAGGGTTGAGCGCTTCGAAACGGTTCGAGCACTCCATGCATGTCATATGGATGACAACCAATCTATTTCATCTTATGTACTTAAGATGAAAAGTCATATTGACCGCCTCGAGAGGCTTAATTGTCCCGTCTCAAAGGAATTGGCCATGGATTTGATCCTAAATGGCTTACCAAGAAGTTCGAGACATTCGTGTTGAACTACAACATGAATGCTTAGGACAAAAGCATTGGTGAGCATCACTCAATGTTCAAAACGGCCAAGGCAGCCATGGTTAAAAGGGTTTTACCCGTTCTCACCATCAATGAAGGTGGGAACAACAAAAGGCCTCATCCCGCACCCAAGGCAAAAGTTGCCAAGGGTAAGGGACCCGTTTGGAGAAATGGGAAAGGGGTGGTAAGGGTACCACCTAAACCACAAGAGAAGAAGCAAAAGGTTGCTACTAATGACCCATGCTTGAAGTGTGGGGAGATTGGACATTGGGCAAGGAATTGTCCTGTCCATCTCCAAGAGTTGAAAGCAAAGAAGGATGCCGGGCAGACCTCAGGTACAATATACATGATTCATATTGATCTTAATGTTACATCTTCTAACACATGGGTATTGGATACCAGATGTGGAACTCATATTTGCAATTTGTTGCAGGGGTTCACAAGAAGTAGGGACTTCAATCAAGGGGATGTTAGCCTCTTCATGGGCAATGGAACTAAAGTCTTAGTTGAAGCTCGTGGGAACTACATCCGAAAACTTCCAAGTGGCTTGAATGTTATTTTGAAGAATGTTTTGTATGCTCCTAGTTTGACTAGGAACATTATTTTTGTATCCCAATTAAGACATTATGATTATGTATTATCCTTTATTGAAAATGATATTCATGTTTCTTTAAATGATATGTTCTATTTTAAAGCTATTCCCATTAATGGTATTTATGAATTGGTTCATGAAAATACTTTGAATAGTTCATTGTACCAAACTAACACAAAAAAACTCAAGTTGGATTTGAGTGACACCTATCTTTGGCATTGTCATCTTGGTCATATAAACAAGAAACGTATACAAACACTCCAAAAGAATGGTCTTTTAAAAAAAATGAATGTGATTAATTTGATGTTTGTGAATCTTGTTTACAAGGTAAAATGACTAAGGCGCCCTTTAGTGGAACTAACGAAAGGGCAAAAGATTTATTAGGAATCATATATTTGGATGTATGTGGTCCTTTTAAGCCAATGACTAGGAATGGTGAAAGATTCTATATGCCCAAGACACATAGAATATTGATGCGGTTAGTACGTTATGATCCAAGTCGGGTTATACCCAATAACAAGCTTAGCAAACACCAATTAATATTTAATTGATGATATGATCATGCAATTAAATATTTACACCAATTCAGAAAATGGGTTTTGTAAATAAGTTGCATATGAGAGGGAACAACTTATTACGATATTTTGTTCAATAATATTATTTGATATGTTATTTAAATTAGTTAGATGACACCAAATAATAATGAGAGATTATAACTTATAAGTTAAATGATTAATTGTATAAGTTATATAACTTGTACGTCCAATTAAATGGTTAATTGTATATCTAGTTACAAGACCATTTAACATGTGTGTATGTGTTTAATTTAAAAGGGGGTAAACCCTTTTGAATTGTCAATTTCGGCCGCCCCTCCCCCTTGATTTATTGGACCATTTTTCTTTGACAACAACACACATTAACTTGTCTTGGATTCTCCCATTCTCTCCACCATTCTCATTACATGCAACACACATAAAACACTCCTTTCTCTCTCTAAAAAGCTACGGCCAGCAACAGCATTGGGAGCTTTTGAAGTGTAATTTTTGTGTTGTTTTGGTGATAATCTACCTAGCAAGAAGAGGTGTTTGCAAAGAGCTTGGGGTATACAAGCTTGAGGGTTTCTTCCTTGGAGCCTTGGCCGAGATTTTTAGCATTCATCATCCTTCTTCTCTTGGTCGATTTAGCTGCTGGAAGGAGGTAGTTTGGCTGCTTGTTTGGTTGTCACATTATGAATGTTTTATGTGTTTATATAGCTTGCTTATTCACATATTAAAGATCCTTTTGATTTGGGTTTGTTTTTCATCTTAAGACATCATTTAGAACATGAAATTTTCAGCTTATAAACATGTTATAATGCCAAACTTCTGTTGCGTTTTTCAGAACGTTTAATGGGTTAAACTACGTTTTTGTGTTCTAACAAACCCATCACATAGTCCCTCAGTGTGAAAAAGTGATGATTTGACTCACAAACGGAGGACAAACTCTAATGAGAATTGAATGGGGAGCACATAACAGTTAATCATTAATAAATCTTAAAACATAATAGATTGCATGCCTAGTTGATACAATGCTCTTGTATGGATTAAGTGGAAATATATACTTGCAATCGGGTGTTGCATCAGATCATATCTCATCAAACAAATCAAACAGAGAAGAAGCTTTGTGTCATAGTATGATCTCATTATATCTAGTAGCATGTATTTTTTTAAACTGATTACATCACTTTTGGACGATCATATGTCTTTCATGCTATTCTTCTTCATAAATTTATGATAAATGCTAAATCTTATCATTAAGCACAAATTTAGGGGGAGTATTTAAGGCATGAAAATCAATAAAATTTAAAGTTTAATCAAAGAAATCATTGAAGGAATTAGAGCTTGAGCACTAACTTGGCTGCAGGATATAGGAAGAGGTTCAAATCTTCTTGTACTCAATTATCATGCAAACAAAGTCCACAAGGTCCAACAACAATAATTGGTTCTCTCACTTGGCTAGAATCAGACATTTGAAATTTCATGATCAGCAGAAGCAACGGTGAAATTTCAGCATCAGCAGAAGCAATAGTGAAATTTCAGCATCAGCAGAAGCAACAACAAAAATGTGTTAAATTATGACCGTCCGTAGAATTGGTAAACTACGGATGTGTTGATAATTTTGAAAGTATAATCCATTTTCATAGAGTGATATACTTGATATACATTTATTTAAAATGCTTTCTTCAAATGATAAGGCATCCACAGATATTGTGGTTCAGCAGATGTCCTGCGGAAGAGATGAAATCTACGGAATAAATCAATGCTACGGAAAGTGGTAAAAAGGAAGTTGGACCCACCTAATTAAATAAATGAAATTAATGTGTCCGAGAGTATAAATGATATTTTTGACTTAAAAACCTTTCATTATTCACCCTTTTCAGAGCACTTTTTCAGACCTAGAAAAACGCACTCCCTTTTCCCACTTCCACAAACATTCAAAATTACGAACTCAAAACTTCAAAACTAACACGTAATCTTGATCACGGACTATTGTTTTGAAGGTAAATCATGTCATAATCATCAATAATGAACGGTTTGATTCATGATTATCATTAAAACTGTTCGTATTCATGTCAGCACCACTGATACTAACATACTCCTTATTGTTCTTATGTACAGATGACGAATAGGTTTGTGAAAGAGCACAACGTGTGTGCATTCCTAAATGCTGATGATCCTACATCAGAAGGATGTCGAGATATCATCAGATATCTTCGAGGATCCAGGCCCTTCTATGCCTTGACGGCAGAGCCTGTGATTCATGAGGCACATATCATCGACTTTTGGAATTCAACATGAGTGGAACAAAATGAAGAAAATGAAGTAATTGTGGCTGAAATCAAAAATGAAAGGTTAAGGATAAATGAACAAGTTATCAGAAGATCACTTGAGCTGGGAGATCGAGAAGTGGGGCACCCAGACGCAGTCGAAAATGATTACATAGAGAAGGTGTTCTACCTGATGGGATATGATGGAGATTTTGACAAGGGGGAGATAATGAATGGATGACTATGCAAGCCCTATAGGTTTTCGTGCCACACTTATCTGAAGTGCATCTCTAACAGGAAGTCTGGGCTGGATAGATTTTAAAGGCACATCTCTTCAGGCATCATAGGAATCTTTGAGGGGAGAACTTACAACTATGCAAAGTACATCTTCAATTGTCTCTGTGACCAAGTAAAAGTGCAAAGGTTAGACAAGATGTACATGTTCCCAAGATTTCTAAAACTAATCATAAATGCTAAACTTCCTGGAATTGAAGATGGAGAAGTATTCGTGCAAGCTCATCTGGGTAGATCTGTGCTGAACAAGATAAGTGGGAAATATCAAGGGGAAGATATGCCCATGTTTGCACATGTAGTGGATGCACATGCTGACATACCATAAGGACTGGTACGGGTAGATCAACAAGGGGAGTCATCTGCAGATTCTGATCAAGCCTCACACTCACCTCATATAACTTCCCCTCACCAACATCAATCACCAGCAAGTGTGAACACGGAACCAATCTCACCCATTCAACCTCATCTTTCCCATAACAACTATCATTTGACACCCAAAACACCCAGCCTATCTCCCCTGTACAACAAGAATCCCAGTAGTTTCACTCCCAACCTCACAAAACACTCAGCCAATCTCTCTGATCCAAACTCTATCACCTCTGCATCCACTCCCTGATACACCTAAACAACAAACTTTTGAGAGTACCATTACTGAGCCCTTACACATAACTCCATCTTAGAACTCAATTCACTTTGGTGAGACTGAGTTAATGTCACAAGCTAGCACCATTCCAGTCTCTGTCTCCAACTCTCAAAACCAAGTGTTGTTTGATCATACTAAACCAATATCTCTAATCACTGATCATCAGCACATATTACAGCAACAATTTCTAGAGCATGTAGATCAAGCCAGTAAACACTACTCAAGTTCAGCAAGTGTAGCTACAACTGAAGTGAATGACAATAAGACTGTTGCTGAAGAAGAAGTAAAGGGGAATCTTGTTGATGTAATTGCCTATCATGAAGATGATCTGAGTGATAAAGATATCCCTGTGAGCAAGTGTTACCTGATGGCTGAATACAATAAGTTGGTGCTCAAGTCTAATAAAAGAAAACAAAGAATTCAAGAGTTAAAAGGGGTTATCAAAGAAAAGGATGAAGAGCTGATGAAGCAAGAAGCGAGATTGAAAAGACTTAGAGAAGATGCTCAAAGAAACAATGAAGTTATCGATGCACTGCTTCAACATGAAAAAAAGTTGCAGGAGTTAGTGAGATATGAGAGGAATGAGAAGGAAAAGTTGGTCTTAAAGATGGATCATATCACTGATTCTCTATCTGCAAAATATGATCTGATCAAGTTGAAAGATAAAGAAATTGAACTGCTAAAGATGAAGATCTGTGCATTGGAATCAAAGGATGCCCCATCTGTCAAACAATAAAAACAATCTTCTGAGGCTTCCATGAGCTTAATTCTATACTCAAGAAAGAGAAAGTACTTGGGTGCTACTCAAAAGAAGGTGATCAATGTAGAAGATTCACCTAAGAAGCCAAAGCTTATATCTCCTAAACACTCTTCTTTAGTAGATTTATCTACTGTGAAGTCCTTATTCCACAAGGAGAGTGATAGTGATGAATAATGGAATGAGCTGATCAAAATGGACTCACCAACAGAACATAAAGGCTCAAAGGCTGATGATCTTCTAACAACAAAAGATATTCAGGAAGAGATGCCTGAGTCAACCATGTTTATGACCCTTATAAACCATGGGTTCCCCTATGACATGGTTGAAAGGCTGAATGTCACAGAACTAAAAAATCTGCTGAAAGAGTTTGAGCTTGCAACATTTATGATTCTAAACTACGACTAAGAACAATTCACTATTTTTCAATCAGCTCAGAATATCAAGAAAGAGTTAGGCCATTATGACATAGCTAAGCTGAGTAAATACAATATGACTTGCTGGTTACAAGGTCATAACTACAAGTCACATGAGCTGAAGGGAGACAGTTGGTGAATTAAGGAGGATGATGGAGCATGTCAAGGCAGTTGAGCTTGAAACTGGTGTTAGATTAAGAACTAAAGCTCCAAATCCATCCTATGAGCAACAAAGCAAACTCCCTGCTGAACCTATAAATGTTGAATCTAAAGACCAGCACAAAGGGAAAGATAAGCTGATAACAGAGCCTAGGACAGTTATCCCTGGAAAAGTATGACCTCTGGGTGCAACAGTTAGAGAGATTACAGAGCAAAAATCTACATTGATAGAACTGTATGACCACATCACAACTCCTAGTTCTGTGGAAGAAAACATAATTATGGCCTAGAAATATGATCCAGACTGGGATTGTGCAATCATGAAAAGAACATCTGGAAGAATCCAATACTTTCATGTTGTAGAAGCATTACTAAGTCTTCCCGAGAGAGATATTAAAGATTTGCAAAGCTTAATCATTTATAACTATCCATTCCATCAAAGGGGAAGAGACTTTTCTATGTGTGTGAGTGGAATGAAGAAAAAATTCATAGATGATGTGCTTAAGAGGGCTAAGAGAGATGATGCTAAGCACAGAAAGAAAAATCAAGGAAAGAAAAAAACAATATCTGAACCCTCAACTCTTATAGATGATGAAATTTTAAAGAGGGTTGGATTCAGCAATAGAAATTCAGAATCCATAAAAGCTTTAAGGGAAATCAATATACATCTCCCATAAAAGAATGGGGTTATGTTGGGAGAACAAAAGAGCTAGTACCGCTGAGAAATGCTGAAAGGAAGAAAGCTGATAAGATAAGAATTTTTGACCCAGTGGAGATCAAAATGCTTCACCCAAGCTATACATCATATCTTCATGAAAAATTCTTCCCAGAGCTAACTGATGAAAAAGCACAGAATGACCTATGTCTATATATGCATAAGATTCAAGTGATTGACAAATTGCACGCAATGGCATACAAAAGAAGAAGACATGAAGCTGGACTGCTGAAAGGATCTACAATTCAAGAAGTCTCATAATTGAGAATATAAGAGGAAGATGAGCATGAAATTGTGCATAATGAAAGTGTAGTGGAAACACTTATTACTGAAGAAGACATTTTGGGACATAGTTTTGAAACTCTGAAGAAGCTCAGCAAGATGAAGATCAACTATAAATATGATGATCAAAAGACTGTTATGTCTTACTTTTACAACAAGATGATTGCTAGAGTCAAGGAGCTTTCAGTTTTGAGGGAATGATTACAAGTATCTAAGCCTAAGGGGGAGTATTGTTAGATCTTGGAAGAATAGGTCTAGATCAATTTGTATAGGCTTAGAACTTTAATCAATTCTTGTAATAAATGATTGTAACTAATTATCAGTATATATATATATATACATATATATATATATATATATATATATATATATATATATATATATATATATATATATATGCATTGAGTATATAGGTTAACCCACATATATATGTGTTGCTTTTTGTGTATGATGACATGCAAAAACAATATACTTGGAGAATTCCTGTAATTGGCTAAGTGTAAGAAACATTTACGGATGAATAATTTTGTTAATCCGAAGTTATAATTCTTACAAGACTTCCATGAAGGAACATTAGTATTCACATGATCTCAAGATAAAGTGAACAACTGCTGCAGAAGTACAAGCTCCTACGGAAGAACAAGAGTTCCTGCGGAAGACAAGTTTCCTACAGAAGAACAAGAGTTCCTACGGAAGACAAGTTTCCTACGGAAGAACAAGAGTTCTTGAAGAAGACAAGCTCCTACGGAAGACAAGCTCCTACGGAAGACGAAGACACTTGTATGAATTTAACAAATTCAACCAAGTCAACAAGTCAACACGTCAACAGGATAGCTGTGCGAATCCCAAGAGATCCGGTGTTTCCTTAACTAACTCAAAGTGCCTATAAATATGAGTCCTAGGTTTCACATCAAGCAGAACACAATAAGCAATATTACAGCTGTCACATATCACATCACCGTTCAACCCTAGCCGCCGTCACATCATCAACATCAATGCGATCAAGAATCTTTGTTCATAGCAGTCATAATTATTCTTTTGTAATCATTAGTGAATATTAATGAAATACATTTCAATTGATTCTTGTGTGCGTATTTACTGTGTTTTCATAATTGTGTTCATCATAATTAAACTCAATATTTGATATCAATTATCAATAAAACCAATTAAACAACAGTTAATGACTATTCCGCATTCATTAACTTGTCGTTATTTTAATACTGATAATTCCTGAATTGCGATCCTTGGGTTCACAGGGTCCCAAGCCATCGTAGTCCTCGGAGTTCCATTTTCGTTAGTGTACATAACCTGCCTAGGCACACACCCTTTTGAAAACTCATTTATCTTTTCAACCTTTTGGTTAACTTTATAAATTTTTTTCCGTTCAATTACTTTTGATTTGAAAGAATTGAATTTGGAAATCATTTTTGATTTTTAAGATCCGAAGGAAGAGATTTTGATTTCAAAACTTTGATCTTTTTCATCTTTGAATCATGTGAAACCGGCTTCACATGAGAAGGTTTGGATAGAATGTTCATCGTCCAACCATTCAAAGATGTGTGCTTTTTACTCTTCAAACATGGAAGCAGCCTGTGTTGTCTTTATCATCTGGAACTTGCCTTTGAACCTAAGGGCACTTCTTTAGCACATGACCTTCTTTTCCACATCTAAAACAAGCCTTGAAAGGATTTTGGTTCTTTATAGTCCCATGGTCATCAAGAGAGGGTGAATCCAGCTTTGAGGTTGTTGCAGCTTGTTGACAACCTTGAAGCTTATTCTTTTAGATATCAGGAAATTGAACCTTTTGAGGCTTTGTCGATGTGGATTTCGAACTGGGCTGTGATTTGAAGTGTGATGTTCGAGGAGATGAAATCTGAGCATTCTCCCGAGAACCCTTTTGTATGACTGGTGACTTAACAGACTTTAAGGTAGAATTGTGACAAGCTTGATGGATAACAGATGAATATGGTGAGTGCTTCTGCTATGTTTTGGAGGCACTGCTGATTTGTTTAGCAGTTGGGGATGAGATCCGGATAGGTCTTGATTCAACTGTTGGAAGCTTTTGATACTTAATAACTTTAGGTGCCTTGATGATCTCTGATTCATCATCAAAGCTTGTCCAGTCTTGTATACATAAGTCATCTTCCAATGGATCTTGGTTGATAACTCTTGTTGTGTCGGTTTGTGTTGTTGAGTTTTGATTGCTTGACGATTCCATAGTTGTTCCTTCTTTGACAAACTTGACAGGAACAAAAGAAGGGATGTTACCTGTCTTGAATTTGTTAAAGAAGTTATGGGAAACAACTGATACTGGTTTTGAAGCATCAGAGGTGGAATGATCATTTTGCAAATCAGATCCTTGCTTGATGAGCCCCAAACCTGCAGGAGATCATATTCATCTCAAACCTCTTTGTGATTAACACTGCTTAAACCTGCATGCAAACTATTAGTATCTACAGCTTCAATCAAATCATTAGATAGATGAGGTTTAGGCATATGAAAGTAACATTAAGTGCTTGGAGGAGGATAAATATATGTAGTTTCACCACATCCCACGCCCGTTCTGATTCTTGCTCCCATTTGCTTACAGAATAGTTCTTCCTGTTTCATCCCTGATATCGTCCATTTGTCAAGTTTAGTTTTAAGCTTGCTAGTCCTAAATTCTGCTAATGTGACTCGTTCGCTCAAAACATTAATCTCGACACTCTTTTCTAAAAGATTTCTTTTTAAAAGATCATTTTCTTTTAAAGCTTCTCTTAGTTTGATAAAATATTTGGACTCATTGATTTAAGTTCTTTGTTTATTCGATTTAGCTCTTTTTAATTTTTTATGAATAACCTGTTAGCTTTATAAACACCGAATAGACAAATTTTATATGGAGGAGAACACATGTCTTGAACTATCTCATAGGGAAGTCCTATGACTATCTTTTCCGCAGCAAGTGCTTTTTCACATTGACAAACGGTAGCGTTCCTTTTGTACCTTTCCTCCTCAGCAGCTCTCTTCTTAGCTTCCTCAGCTTCATCTCCCTTCGGCTTTCCTTCATCATGAACCTCCAGCTTCACTTCATCTATATCACTATCCTGTTGCTATTGAACTTTATACCAGCTTGCATAGGCACTAACATTACCAACACTCTCATCTTTAGTATCACACTTGAATTCTTTGAAAGGATCATAATTCTCAACAGAATCCTCATCACTGTTCACCACCTCAGCCACTAATGCATGGTTGGTTTCCTTTTTAGTTTCTTTGATCTCAGCACTTGAAGATTCATCACCAGACATGCATTGGTTGTACTCTGTTAGGACCGTGTACAAACGGAGTACTAACAGATTCAATGTAGAACCAAATCAAATAGTGCAGAATCCTATTTGAACGGCGATCCAATCAGTGAGATCGCAAACCCGGATGAAACTAACGATTAGACAACGTTAAGAACAGATAGGAATTGATCCAGGACAAACTATGAAGTTGGATGGACTCTAGAAATCGCTTTGGACGACTAGGGTATGCAGGAAATCAAAGTGTCCCGTTTTTCCACAAATTATGTGATATTTATAGGTTGTTGTATACAGTCGTACGACTAAGCCATAAGCATGGTTCAGTCTTATAACTAAGTCATACGATTGATCCATACTCACGACTGAGCTACCCGATTGGTTCATCGTACGACTGAGTCAATCTTATACTTCAGTCGTGCGACTGAGCCAATCACCTAGTTCAGTCGTGCTACTGGACCATAAGCATAGTCCATTATCATGGATAACCATAAGACTGAGTCAAACACACAACTGATCCATTTTTGACTTATTACTATGAATGACTACGGCAAGCCCATATATATTATTCAGTCTAGTGCGTATATGTAAACGATATGAGATTACGATAAACATCATAGTAAATAAACATGCAAATACATATGAAATTACTAAAATACCCTTGCATTCAATATTAATAAAACTGAAATACATCACATTTATAAGTATAATGAACTGGGTACAAATGTATCAACAAACTCCCCCTTGGACCTAGTTCATTCTAACATCTAACATTCTTCAAAAACTCGGCAAACTTCTTATACTTCTCTTCCTTGGACACTCCAGCATGGATTTCAAATTCAAAACAAAGTCTGATCATATGCTGGAATTGTAGAGCTTGCATGATGTCCAGAGTGTCATAGAATAGTGGCCACTTGTATAAAGTATAGACATCATCCTCCGACAAGTTGGTCAGCCATATTGGGTCAAAAACCCTGATCGTCTCTATCTTCCCTTCTCGATTCAATACAATGACTGCTTCACCAGTTCTCCAATCATAATACCACCATTTGAAGTAGCACGAGAAGTCTTGTGGCATCTTCCTCAGTGGAATCTTAGTCATAGTCTTCAGAGGTTTCCACTTGAGTATAACCTTTGGCCTTCCAAAAATTTGACCAGTCTTCGTTTTGCTTACAATTCGCGCTAGGCTGTTGAGGCTTGAAGTTCACCCATTTGGTGCGGTATTCTTTCTTCAACGCGCTCTCAAACCATCCTAAAATATGTCTTGAATCAGCATACAAAAGATTCAGACAGACAATTTGTTCAGCTCATAACCCAAGAGTGTCTTTAAATCGTGAGGATGTTTGTGGTATTCTACTCCCTTTTCTCTCTTTACAGCATAGACGTTTAAGTCTTCAAAGTAAGCCCAGCTGAAAATCTTTCCAGAAACTTTCTGACCCCGCTTGACTTTATACAATTTTGTGTAGGCATCCTGTTTTGGTGGTTCTCTTTGATTCCTGAGATCAGCAAAACAAGTAAACCATTCTGCTTTCTTCTGTTCAATCTCGGCATCTTCGACTTGAATTGTAACAGCCCAACGTAACCGCACCATGATATTGTCCGCTTTGGCCGGGACGAACCACCATCGCCTCACGGTTTTGTTTTCACCTGAACCGGGACGTACCACCATCGCTCAGGCAAAACGCGTCACAGTGGGGAAGGTCTCAAGCCCCTTATATAGAAGCATTCGTTCTCCTTCCCAACCAATGTGGGATGTTATAATCCACCCCCCTTAGGGAGCCCAGCGTCCTCGCTGGCACACTGGCCCAGCCCTGGCTCTGATACCATCTGTAACAGCCCAACGTAACCGCACCATGATATTGTCCGCTTTGGCCGGGACGAACCACCATCGCCTCACGGTTTTGTTTTCACCTAAACCGGGACGTACCACCATCGCTCAGGTAAAACGCGTCACAGTGGGGAAGGTCTCAAGCCCCTTATATAGAAGCATTCGTTCTCCTTCCCAACCAATGTGGGATGTTATATGAATGGCTTCTTCAGCGGTCTCTTTCTCAGTCACCTTTTCATTTACTTTATCAAAAGTCTCACTGTCAAACATCTCTCCCAAATCTAGTAAATCTTCACCATCATCATTCGTATATTTGGGATAGTGTTCAGAGGTGACGTCTTCTATTTCCACTTCATCGACACCATGAAGTTGTTCATCACTCATAATATCTAGTTCATGTGCATCTCTAACAATCTCGTCTGGATTCAGTCTAAACATCTCTACTAGTTGCTCATCAGATAGGTAGTGAATAATCTCCCCCTCTTCAGGTGTGTAGCTTACTGACCGCCTAACGATTCCTTGAAGATCCAGTTACATGGTAAGCTGAGTCTTCACTATCTAGAGAGGTTCAACATCGAGCTCCTCAAACTGTTAAGATTTATCTGCTGGACATAAATGTCATTTTTTAACAAAACTCAATAAACGGCATAGCATTCATCAAAATTAAAACTTTCAATATCATTAACTTAAAACTTTTCATTAAAAACAAGTACAAGTTACATAGGCATTTTTAAATATTACTTGTATCTTTCCCTTGATTGTCCTTTTCAGGTAAGGCCGAGGTTGAGGCTCCCCGGTCTTGATTCTTCTTTGTTCGCCTTTCTACAGCTGATTTGGTTGATGTAGAAGCTTTGCCATGACCTTCTTCTTGGTCTTCATCATCATCATCATCTTTGCCTTTTTCTACATCACTGCCATTAGTAACATCCTCATCATCTTCATCATCTAACTCATCATTAGAGTCATCATCATCATCAGAGTCATCATCATCATCATCATCATCATCTCCGTTACCTTTCAATCTTAAGGCATCTTCCCTTTTGCCTTTTAATCTCAACATGATCTTTTTCTTTTTCTCTCAAAAATCCTTATCCTTTCATCTGGCGCTATGAGCTGCTGATTCTGAATGGTCTCATTGGCTCTAACAATAGCCAGCTCTTTTGCATGGTTTCTGCTAGTTAGCTAGCCTATCTGTTGGTTTTGAGCAGCGTTTTCAGCCATCAACTGGTTTATTTGACTTGTTTTCATGTCATCAGCTGCTAGCAACTTGAGTACCATTATGATTAGGCTAGCTAGTTACTCCTCTAAACCCACACTGGATAGTGATGAGCTCTGAGGTGAAGGGGCATGTTGAGTAGAGGTGTCGGCCTATGTGACAAAAGGGTTTGTAGTTGAGGTAGTGAAAACAGGGATGGGAATGGTTGATGTTTAGGGAAGTGAAGTTGTAGTAATTGTGGGAGAGATTGGGGTAGGAATGGTTGTGGCAGTGGGTGAGATGGTGGAAGTAGCAGGAGTTGGGCCAGAAGATGTTGCTGGTTGAGCTTGAGCAGGTTGATTAGTGCTCATCAGAACTAGCCTAGGTCGTTTGCCCTTCTTCTTGTATGGCCTAGCCATTCTTTTCTTTCTCGAACAGGAGGGAGTCGATTCCTTACTTTTGGTGCTTAGTTGCACAGGAGTGTTGTTGGACCAAAAGAACCAATGAGCCAGATCAGAAAAACCTTTAAGTCCCACAAGTCATCACAACAACTGCTGAAGACATCATCAGTTGTTTGACAAAGTCTGAAGATCAACAGCTGATGACTAAAGTACTGAAGCCTTCATCAGCTGAAGACCAAAGTCTGAAGATCAACAGCTAAAGACTAAAGTACTGAAGTCTATCAGCTGAAGTACAAAGACTGAAGACATCAGCTGATGTAAACAACTGAAGACATCAGCTGATGACAACAACTGAAGTTCAAGTCTGAAGTCCAAGTACTGAAGCCTTCAGAGTTTGTCACAACAGCTGAAGAAGTATTCTTCAGTTGTTGTGATGGTTTCCTTTCAGTCTTTTCTTTTCAGTAATTTTATTTTGTATTTCAGTACTTGTAAAACGACTGAAGAGCATGTTCTTCAGCCGTTGTAGTTTCAGTAGTTATAGTTCAGTAGTTTCTTTTCAGTAATTGTAGTGATAGTTAACACTTGTCTTGTGTATGAAGATGTTAGTTGTTTGACATCTTCAGTAATTGTGTTAACTTTCAGTAGTTTGTTAAATAACAGTTAGATGTCACTGTCAATTGACATCAGCTGACGTCATCTTTCCATATAAAGGAAAGATGTCGTAATTGTAAAGGTTGTCGAAGCATATATTGAATGAAATACATCCTTTATGCAGAAACTCTTTCCTATTCTATAATTGTACTGTTTGATTGATAAATCTCTTGTGTTCTTGCTTTGAGTTTGTCTAATTCGTGTGCTAATTCCGCTGCAAATCTAATCTAATTCATCAAACTAGATGCTGAGATCCTTTCAAATGGTATCAGAGCTGGTTAATCATTGATAGATTTAACAATTGATCATTGAAACTGCTCGCTTGCAATCTACGTTTGATCGAACTAGCAAATTTGCAAGAATCGGTTACAGAGATTGAGTTTCTGTTGCTTCTAGCCATTCAATTTGAGGTTCTAAGTGGTTTTGAGCTAGATTTGTTTAGTTTACCTTGAATTTGTCTGAATTCTGAAATAACGACACCAACAAATGATCCTCATAATACTGGCTCCTCAACAAAGCCTCCGATGCTTGTTAGGAGTGAGTATAACATATGGCAACAATGTATGCTCCATCATCTGTCTATCAACAACGCTGGTTGTTGGAAATCAGTGGTGCATGGACCATACAAGCCTATGGTGAGCATTCCTGAATCAATTGAGAAGGTTCTGAAGAAACCTGATCAATATTCAGATGAAGATCTACAGCTGTTTGAAATTGATGCTAAAGCCCATGGAATTCTGGTCATGACACTGCCTAATGAAATCTATTCAGGGATTATGCATCATGAAACTGCTCATGATCTCTGGGTTGCTCTGAAGGAACAATTCGGAGGAACTGATGAGGTCTTAGTAAATACTAGGGAAATCCTCGCCCAACAACATGAGACATTCTCTCATAGGAAGGGTGAGACTCTGACTCAACAGTTTGAGCGATTCTCATGTTTGATTTCTGAGCTGAAAATGGTTAAGCAAGAGTATTCAAATAGCCAGATGAACAACCGATTCCTCAGATCCCTGCTTGAGAGATGGGACACATACACTATTGTCCTACGCTCTAGTGCAAATCTGAGCACTCTATCTCTCACCCAACTTCATGGGAAACTGCTTACATTTAAAAGAGAGATAGAACAGAAAAGGAAGTTGTCATCATCTGGTAAGCTCACGGATGACTTTGTTTCAGGCAATACTGCACTGATAGGTCAGGAGTCAGAATATGCTGCATCAGAGAGTGCCTATGATGAGCATATTGATTTCTCTACCAACACTTAACATGCCTTTGTTGGTGTTGATGGTAGTTCAGGTGGTAGTAGTGATAACTTGTGTTTTCTGATGGAGGATCGGAAGGGCATTCCAGATGATGATCTGGTAGAGATGGATATTTTGAGCCAAATGGCAATAATCAATATCAGATCTCAAAAGTTCTACAAAACAACTGGTAAAAAACTCCCTGGACTCTCTGGCAAAACCAAAGTTGGTTTTGACAAGAGCAAGTTGAGGTGTCATAAGTGCCATAGGCTTGGACACTTTGCTAGAGAATGTAGATCATCTGGATATAATTCATCAGCACCCTTTGTGACTTTTCCAAGCAATAGCTCACAGAACAAAGGGCAACATTCTACCAGTTCTGGTCATCCATCACAAGCTCAGTCATCACCTGCATATTTTGTCCCTCAAGGTCATATGCCATATCCTTACCCCTGCTTCTACATGCCACAGACCAGTCAAGTTCAAGCACCCATTGCTCAACAACCACAGGCTCTTCCTGAACCTCAACCATCCCAATCTCATCAACAACCTCAACCTCAACAACACAGCTTTTTCACCTCAGGAGTTGTTGACTGGAGCAGTTTACCAGATGATATGTCTGGTCATGAAAAACTATTTCCTAGTGCTAGTCAACATGGTGGTGACAATCCTTTTGGAAACCTTACTCTCATGGCCCTGGAGGATGAGCCATGGAGTCTGCTGATAGCTCATCCTCCAATGTCTCCATATCACAGGTATCACAGGTATCCTCTGAGGCCAAAGCGAAGTTATGTTCTGATTCATGCATAGCCACATTTGCATCTATTAGAGAAGCAAATGTAGCTTTGATTAACAAGAACCTTGAGCTAGAGCAAATAATTTCCAAAACAAAAGCTGAATTTGAGTCTATGCTTAATGATAAGAATGATGAGATTTACAAACTTAAATGCCAAATCACTGATGATAAGGCTAGGGAAGAGGTACTTCTAGAGAAGTACAGAGAACTCAAAGAAACACTTGCAGATACCTAGGTAGAGTGTGATCGCTGGGTACAATCCTGCAAGGGTTTTGAAATGCTTCTCAGCAAGCAATCAGCTTCCAATGTGAAGTTTGGCATTGGTTATAATCATACTGTTCCTCCTACATATTTTACTCCCAGAGCAGAAGTAGAATTTGATGGAGAAAGCAATAACTAATCCTTTTCATCATGTGATTTATTATCTGATACAGCACCATCAGAGGTTGAAGTCAGCATTAATTCCTCACAGAACCAATCAGCTGATATTGATGGTTCAAATGCTGACACTCACGTGATCAAAAGATCACTTCAGGTGTTATCTCTCAAGGTACTGAAAGTACTGAAGAGCAAGTAATAACACCTGAAGAACAAACCCAAACTACTGCAAGTACTAAAGGGAAGAAAACTGCAAGTAGAAAGGGTGGGAAAACTACTGAAGAAGATATCAGGAAAGCAAGTACTGCAAGGAAGAAAACTGCAAGTACTAATAGCAAACTGCTAAAGAACAAGTCTTCAGTAGTTTCATCTTCTTCAGCAGATGATCAATTAAAGATGAAGAAAAAGCCATGTGAAATATGTGGCTTATTCAATCATCTTACTGATGATTGCTGGTATAAAAAGGGCTCCAAACTCAAACACAATGGGGACATTAAAAAGAAAATGGACAAAATGAAAACTGAGTTTTAGACCAAGTTTGTACCAGCAACATCAAAACCTGTAACCCCAAAGTCCAAGAAGAAATCCAAAAAGGAAGGGGTTAATCAGGCAACAGCTAAGGTTGCTCAAATGAAGATGGTACAACACAGGAATCCATCAAACTCAAGTACTAATGTGTCTAATAAGCTGAAAGCTTTATCAAAAAATCAGACACAACTTTTTATGATGGTTCAACATCTATTGGGGAGAGTCAACCAATTAGATGCTCCTGTGCTGAAACCACAGAAAAGGAAATCCAAGCCAAAGGATTCCTCTTCTACACCATCTCCATCCCCTCAGGCTGTTATTCATAACAAACCAGTTAGTCTACCATCTGTTGATGAGAACAGACCGAAAACCAAAAAGGCTTGGGTCTCAAAACCTAACTAATTTGTTGTGATGATTACAGGGTTCTTCAGCATGCCAAAGAAGCATCCGGTATGTAGACAGTGGAGGATCCATGCATATGACAGGGAGCAGCTCTCTTCTTCATGACTACTCTCAAGGAAAGAAGGGGTTTATCTCTTTTGGCAATGATGCTAAGGGTTACATCATCGGCAAAGGCTTTGTTACCAATGGGGAAATAAGGTTTGATGATGTTAACCATGTGGAAAATCTCAAGTACAACCTCTCGAGTGTCAGTCAAATGTGTGATAAAGGCCATGTTGCTCTTTTCACTAGTTAGAACTGTAGGATTTTGTCATCCAAAGTTCTGAGTTTGATTGACAAGGTGTTGAATGATCATACTCTCCTGAAGGCCAACAGGACAGGAAGAGTATATGCCTTAGATCTTTCCAAGAAAATAGATCTAAAAGGCTATCCTTGCCTATTCTCCAAGGCTTCTCCTCAAGAATCTACTCTATGGCATAGAAGGTTGGGTCATGTGAATCTCAAAAACATGAACCAGCTGATACGCCAAGGTTTAGTAAGAGGGTTGCCTATGAAGGAGTTCAAATGTGAACACAATTGCACTGCTTGTTTAAAGGGAAAGCAACACAAAGTTTCATTCCCTCCAATAGAAGAGCCAAAGTCCACTGTCTGCTTACAACTACTGCATATGGATCTTTTTGGTGCTGTCAGAGTGATGAGCATGGCAAAGAAGAAATACTGTCTGGTAATTATGGATGATTACTCCAGATTTGTATGGACTTTCTTCTTGCATTCCAAAGATGAAGCTGCAAAAGCAATTATTAACTTTGTGTTATATGTGGAGAAGCAGTATTCCCTTCCAGTCAAGTGTGTGAGGAGTGATAATGGCACAGAATTTTGAAATCACACACTTGATGACTTCTATCTGTCAAACGGAATCAAGAGGCAATTTAGCATTCCAAGAACTCCTGAACAAAATGGAGTGGTGGAGAGAAAGAACAAGACCCTTACTGAAGCGGCAAGGTCAATGTTGGCGGATTCAGGATTGCCACTGACCTTTTGGGCTGAAGGTGTCAACACAGCTTGCTATGTGCACAATAGGGTGTTGGTGAATCAAAGGTTGATGAAGACTCCTTATGAAGTACTACATCATTTGGCCCCTTTGATTTAATTCTTTAGAGCATTTGGGTGTCCATGTTACATTCTTAACACAAGCAATCCACTCCAGAAGTTTGAATCAAAGGTGGATGCAGGATATTTTGTTGGTTATTCATCTGCTTGCAAGGCATAAAGAGTATTCAACTGTAGAACAAAGATAGTTGAAGAGACTTTGCATGTGAAGTTTAATGAATCTACAAAGGACAAGATTCCACAAAACCCTGTGGAGTTATTTGATTTGGACATACTGCAATATGTTCCTTATGAGGCTCCAGCTGTTGCTCCTATCAACAGTTCTCCACCTGGTGGTACTGATGATGATGTAGCCAGTACTCACCTTTTCAGGTTAATGACCATCTGCCTAAGTCTTCTAAACCTGATGCTACTGTAGCTTTAGCAGCTCCATCCACAACAAATGCTGATGAGATTTCTGCATCCTCAACTTCATTTGAGTTGCCATCACCAACATGGTTCCAAGAATCTACATCACCATCTGTTGCTGCTGAAGGTTCTACAAACACTTGCACAGATCTCATTGTTTATCAAGAGCTGAAGAATCACCCAATGTCTCAAGTCATTGGTGATATCAATGCTGGAGTTTCAACAAGAAGTCAATTGTCCAATTTCTACTTCTATGCTCTCTTCATCAATCAGCAAGAGCCAAAGAACTACTATGTTGCACTAAGAGACATTGGATGGGTTGAAGCAATGCAGCTTGAGCTTCTCCAGTTCAAAAAACAGCAAGTGTGGGAGCTTGTTCCTTTACCCCAAGGTAAGTGTGCCATAGGCACTAAATGGGTGTTTAGGAATAAAACTGATAAAAAGGGCCAAATTGTTAAGAACAAAGCCAACCTGGTTGTACAGGGGTTTGCACAAGAAGAAGGTATTAATTATGATGAAACCTTTGCCCCTGTAGCCAGACTGGAGGCAATTCGATTGTTTTTCGCTTATGCTGCTTTTCATAATCTTAAAGTTTTTCAAAAGGGTGTCAAAAGTGCATTTTTATATGGTAAAATAAAAGAGGAAGTTTATGTGTGTCAACCACTAGGTTTTGAGGACATTAAACATCCTGATTGGGTGTATAACCTTGATAAGGCTCTTTATGGGTTGAAACAAGCTCCAAGAGCATGGTATGAAACATTGTCTAACTTTCTTCTTCAAAATAAATTCACTAGAGGCTCCATAGATAAAACTTTATTCATTAAGAAAGTAGGGCAGCATAAGCTACTTATTCAAATTTATGTTGATGATATAATTTTTGCATCCTCTGATCCACAGTTGTGTGAAGAATTTACGAACTTAATGAAAAAGAAGTTTGAAATGAGTGCCATGGGAGAATTACAGTTCTTTCTAGGTTTGCAAATCAAACAAAGGACTGATGGAATCTTCATTCATCAGTCCAAATATACAAAAGATCTTTTGCATAAGTTTGATTTACAAAACTGTAAGCCTTGTTCTACTCCCATGAGCAGCTCCACACAACTGAATGTTGATCAGAAAGGTAAAGCGGTTGATGAAACCCTTTACAGATGTATGATTGGGCCTTTGATGTACCTTACAGCTTCTAGACCAGAGATTATATTTGCAACATGTGTCTGTGCTAGATTTCAGGCTGCACCTAAAAAATCCCATTTGATTGCAGTCAAAAGGATCTTTAGATACTTGTAAGGCACCAGATCTCTATTACTTTGGTATTCAACTGGGCACTCCTGCAAATTAGTTGCTTTCTCAGATAGTGACTATGCAGGGTGCAAAGTCACCAGAAAATAAACTTCTGGTGGATGCCAATTTCTAGGCAATTGTTAAGTTTCTTGGCAGAGTAAGAAACAAACATCAATTGCTATATCCACTGCTGAAGCTGAGTACATTGCTGCTACAAGTTGTACATCATAGGTACTCTGTCTTCAGAATCAATTATTGGATTATGGCATTCCAGAGACTAAGACACCATTACTCATGGATAGTGCTTCAACTCTTTGTATTGTGAAGAATCCTGTCCAGCATTCTAGGAACAAACATATTGAGATCAGACATCATTTTATTAGGGATTGTTTTGAAAAATGTCTGATTGACCCAAAGTTTGTTCCTAGTGCTGATGAGCTTGCAGATATTTTACTAAGCCTTTAGACAGTGTAACTTTTCAAAATCTTGTACTAAGGCTTGGTATGCTACAGCTAGAATAAATTGACTAATACTGATGCTTTCAGGTCACAAGTGCTGATGAGCATCAGTATACAAAAGTCAAATATAAGTACTGATGAGTCATTTAGTCTTCAGCATTTTTCATAACTACTGAAGACTAAAATCCTTCAAAGTACTGAAGTGCAGTATTTGTTGAAAACAGCTGATGTAGTTACAACTACTGATGTGGTTATAACTACTGATACCTAGTTCTCACAAATAAGTACTGAAGAACAAATTTTGTCCACAAGTACTGATGAGTAATTTTACTCATAAGTACTGAAGACAATATCTGTTCACAAGCTCTGAAGAATATTTTCTTTTATCAGATCTTCTGAACATCTGTTCACAAGAGCTGAAGAATAAATATTCGCAAGAGCTGAAGGCCAATGAAACATCTGAATATCAGACAAAGTCTGATGTTTAAATGTTGAGGTCAGCATGAAACAACTAAATTGACAACAACAGCTGATGAGTAAAATTTTACTCTTCAGCTGATTTCAATGTCTGCTGTTTCATATCCAAAAAACTGAAGGACAATACCATGTCTTCAGTAGTTTTACAACTACTGATGACTAACACCAAGTCCTCAGTTGTTTACAACAACTGAAGCAAAACCATGTCTTCAATAGTTTACAACTACTGAACCAAGTCTTCAGTTGTTTACAACCTCTAAAAGCAACAACATGTCTTCGGTAGTTTACAACTACTGATGACTAACACCAAGCTTTCAGTCGTTTACAAACTCTGAAGGATAATACCATGTCATCAGTCGTTTCAAACACCTGATGACTAACACCAAAACCATCAGTCGTTTCCTTTTAGTTGTTTCCTAACCCTTATAAACTCCTAACCCTAACTTCAGAGTTTTACATTCTCTTATAACCTAACGTTCCAAAAACTCTGAAACCTCTCTCCTAACATTAATGGCGACCATGCAGCTTAAACCTCGACACAATTGTGTTGCCTACCTGACCAAATCACCATTTTGGACCAAGTTTGATAAAGCCATTGATCTCATGGTCGATTCCCCATTCCAAACGGCTTTTCTCCTCAATCCCACCATCCACGCCGACTCCTTAAGCCAGTTTTGGTCGAACGTCACCCTCACTGGAGAGAATGACGCCGAGGTCGCTCTCCAGTCGTTCGTAAACACTCGTAAGGTGGTCATCACTCCGGAAATCCTTCGCCAAACCCTAAAACTGGACGATGCCACCTTTCCCACTGGATATCCAAAGGGCACCACTGATCTATCCTTTGCCCATCATGGATACCAGGGTAACCTCAGTGCTTCTACCATCCTAAAGAAGCATTTCCATGACGCAGAACGCCTTATATTCCACATAGTGAATGTCTGCTTAGCCCCAAAAACCTCTTCATGGGACCAAATGTCCTCCAGGTGGCAGCAGGTATTATTTTCTATCCTTGAGCAACAACACTTAAATTTTTCCGAAATAATCTTTTTAGAACTTAAGGATATGGCCTGAAAACCTATTGCTAACCGATGGATATTATATCCACGGTTCATAATGGCCATTATAGAGGACCAGCTGAAAGCTGAGGGACTTGTTGGCCTTGGAGTCCCTGCCATGGCTGTATTACCTGAGGTATACTCCGGGCACAACTCTGACCAGACACTCAAAAAGGCTGCCAAGCTGCGAAAACCCACGCATCTGGAACCCACAGCCTCCACCTCCAAATCCAAAGTCCCCACCAAACCTAAACAAAGAAACCCAAAAAGGCTACTCAGGGAGATAAGTCCCCTGAGGATGCCCCTGCAACACAAAGGCAGGAGATATCTACTAGCATTAATCCCCCAGTAGATGCAAGGACTCCACCAGCTTCAACCGCTCAGGCATCCTCTCAACAGGAGCCTGTAGCAACCACAATAGGGGCACCCACACATCTGGAACCTTTCTCACTTGAGGAGGTTGCCATTGAAACACACCAATCTCCCCGGGTGCATACTGCTTCTACCCCATCTCCTATTGCAACCGCCCCTCAAACCGCTACTATTATTATTGCAATAGTGCTGACTCAGCTCAACATTCCACCCTCTCCCCAGGAACCTCTAACAACTGGGGAAACCCCAACCAATGAGAGGGAGGACACAAGTGTTGCTGAGAACCCCCAGCACAGGGATTACCATGTTCGATCTCCCAGTGTGGAAGAGGAGATCCGAACTTCTGGTGAGGCTGCCACTTCCCCTGATTCAGCACATGAACAGGATGATGCTGGTACTATAGCTAAGTCCTCACCAGAGGCAACTGCCAATGAAGGTTCTAACCTGAGGCAGGAAGTCCCCAGTACCAAGAACAAGGGGCACATGTGTATACTGAGCCACACTCAGCACATGTACATCCTGATTCAATCAGGAGGTCAGGTGATTTAGCAACAGCTGATGATGACCTGGGCTTCTTTTATGATGTTCTAGCCCAGAACACTATTCTTGAGGAGGAGGTAAGTAGATTAAAAGATCTACTTGCCCAACTCTCTCAAGAATCAAGTCCATCTGCCACCAAAATCACCCAACAGATGGCACCTTCATCTGAAGGTCTCACAAACACCGAACCACTCCTAAAATCTCGACCACCAGCCTCAGCTTCTGGCACTATTTCTCAGGAACAGAACCCCCCTGAGCAAATAGCTGCTATCTTTCAAAACTCCCTTCCTCTCATCACACCCATTATCACTGATATAGTGATCAAAACCCTTGATGAGAGGCTTCCCTTTGTTATACAACCCCTGGTGGAGGATGTTGTGGCAAACAAGCTTTCTGACAGTCAAACCCTTGCAACCAATGCAACCAAAAAGGGGGAGACTCAGTCAGTGAAAGCCATCAGGAGAAAGAGGATTGAGGAGGTGAAAGAGAAAGAGGGAGAAACTGAGATGGAGTTGATGGTGGAGACTGAGAAGGTGAAGGAGGTTGAGAAGGGAACTGAAATGGAGAAAGTGACTGAAAGTACAAAATACTTTCATGTCATATAGAAGAAGAAGAAGAAAGAAAAGGAGTCTGAGAAGAAGTTGGATGAGCTAATAAAGGAAGCTGATGCTGAACACAGCCGATCAATGGATAACATCATTGATCAGTTGTTTAGGAAAGGTTTTGATACTACCCAACTTGACTCAGAGATCAGAAAGTTAGAGGTGCAAGAGATAGAAAACCGATGGACTTGCTATAGCCAAGAAGAGAAGGAGAGGCTTGAGGCTATGGCAAGGTTCACTTCGAAGTATCTGGGGAGATCAGTCCTGGAGATCAAGTCATGGACCAGGGACAACATCTTGGCAATAACCACCAAGATCAGTTCGTCTGAGGTATTTACCAAAGGGCTGGTCATAGAAGCCCTGACTGAAGCAGGTGTTGGGAACAGGACTGCTCTAGCAAAGCAAACCAAATCTTCACTCATATCAAAACTGCTAGAACAGCCTGCCAAAATTTCCACACCAAACCACTACCACAACCCACTAAACCAACTCCCTCTCCCACAAAACCAATAGCCGATGATGCACCCTTGAATAGGAAGAGAAGGGTGTTGAGGCTGGAAGATGAAGAAGAAGATGATGATGAGGAAGAAGATAGGCTGCCAATCTCAGCTATCATGCAGTTGCCTAAAGCCAAAAGTCTCCCTCTGACAATTACTCCTGAGCTCCAAAGACAGACTGTGAAAGTGAAGCTAGAAGAAGAAGAGCTTCACAAACATCATGATGAGGAATTGTTGAAAAGGGTAGACAAAGCATATGCAGCCTCCTTATCAAACATAAACATGAGGAAACAAGCTCAGAGACTATACACTCTCAAGCACACATTTCAATATCAAAGAGAGAGAGTGAGGATTCAGCCTGATCCCAGGTCTCACAGGATCCAAAGGAGAAACATTCCTCAGAGATACAATGGGCAAGTGAAAAAGATTGTAGATGCAATGATCACACTTGCCATTGTAATATCACCCTGGGAGATCCTTAAAGATTTCAAGAAGGCTTATACATCTAATATGCCCCACAAAAGATGCTGGAAAATAGAATGGTGAAAAAGGGGCTGGTGTATAAGAGGCTTAATGAAATCAGAAAGGATGAGCTCCAACTGTTACTTGAGGGTAATCACCCGGATGAATTTGCTTACAGAGAGATCATAACAGTGGAGCTCAAAAATGGTATACAGGTCAAATTCCTATCTGAGTTCTACAGGCCTGAAGGATTCTTTGAAGGTGAGGCAGAAGAGCTTACAATGGAGGAACAGATTGTGTTTTTAGAAGCGTACACCAGAGAATCATATAGGCTTATAGTTGGGAAGTAGGTCTCATGGATG
This sequence comes from Flaveria linearis, assembly GCA_024085815.1. Lineage (NCBI taxonomy): Eukaryota > Viridiplantae > Streptophyta > Magnoliopsida > Asterales > Asteraceae > Flaveria > Flaveria linearis. Next base: position 62,697,451 of record CM044001.1, on the reverse strand, counting down.
GGATAACAGCTTTGTGTCCAGTTCCCCAAGACAGAGCTCCCATCCATCCTTTGCCAATCAGATCATTGAGACTTCTTCCCAGGCCTGTGCTGACAAGTGTCACTTCTGAGCTGATCTAGAAAACAAAAGACCAATCATTATGCCTTAATAAGTGGGACACTTCAATAAGCTTAAAGGTTTTGGGTGCATTGGTTCAAGGGGAGTTTGTTGGACCAAAAGAACCAATGGGCCAGATCAGAAAAACCTTTAAGTCCCACAAGTCATCACAACAACTACTGAAGACATCATCAGTTGTTTGACAAAGTCTGAAGATCAACAGCTGATGACTAAAGTACTGAAGCCTTCATCAGCTGAAGACCAAAGTCTGAAGATCAACAGGTGAAGACTAAAGTACTGAAGTCTATCAGCTGAAGTACAAAGACTGAAGACATCAGCTGATGTAAACAACTGAAGACATCAGCTAATGACAACAACTGAAGTTCAAGTCGGAAGTCCAAGTACTGAAGCTTTCAGAGTTTGTCACAACAGCTGAGGAAGTATTCTTCAGTTGTTGTGATGGTTTCCTTTCAGTCTTTTCTTTTCAGTAGTTTTCTTTTGTATTTCAGTACTTGTAAAACGACTGAAGAGCATGTTCTTCAGTCGTTGTAGTTTCAGTAGTTATAGTTCAGTAGTTTCTTTTCAGTAGTTGTAGTGATAGTTAACACTTGTCTTTTGTAAGAAGATGTCAGCTGTTTGACATCTTCAGTAGTTGTGTTAACTTTCAGTAGTTTGTTAAATAACAGTTAGATGTCACTATCAAGTGACATCAGCTAATGTCATCTTTCCTTATAAAAGGAAAGATGACCTAATTGTAAAGGTTGTCGAATCATATATTGAATGAAATACATCCTTTATGCAGAAACTCTTTCCTATTCTATAATCGTACTGTTTGATTGATAAATCTCTTGTGTTCTTGCTTTGAGTTTGTCTAATTCGTGTGCTAATTCCGCTGCAAATCTAATCTAATTGATCAAACTAGATGCTGAGATCCTTTCAAGTGTAGGTTGGATCTCCCTCCTCAGTGTCCAGACCGTTAGCCTTTGATTGACGTGCCCCAACTGCTTCCTTTCCTCGTGCAGTTACGACCCACTTTTGTCCAACAATCCTAGCAAGTGGATCCTCATCTGTCTCATCTGACTCGTCTCTCATATCAAAATTCTCCACATCCTTAATAATTGGTGTGTCTTGGGAGGCTAATGATTGCTTAAAACCTCCAGCAACCGCAGAGCTGACATGCTAAGATCCAGGAGTGTCTATGGAGGTATCAGTAGCAGTAGTTTGATGCAGAGCCTCTCCACCTCCTCCTTGACCATCATTCTGGTCATCATCATCATCATCCAGATCGTCAGGTACGACTATATTCTCCACATCAGAATCACTATCATCGTGACACCATTTTCTTCTGGCAGGTGCAACGTAGTCAACAGTTGCCAAATGACCAAACAATCTTCTAACATGAGGCTTCTATGTCTTCCCTCTATACACTTTCATCCATCATAAAGTAGTATCATCCATAGCCTCAAGAATCACCTGATCATCTTTATTCTTCGGTAAGTTGGGAAGCTTTTCATTTATCAGCATCTGAAGGAGACGAAGATGCATGCAGAAGCTGTCTTTTCCTTTCATCTTAATGTTCTCCTTCATGTACTTGAAGAACATCCTCGAAAAGTTGAATGGATGATTCAGAATCAGTGCTACATATGCATTCTGCATCTAATCACTCAGTTCATCAAAGCCTCCACGTCTTGATGCTAGACATCTAAGTACTACATGAGCTAAGTACTTGAACGGTGGATACTTGTTGCTCTTGTTCAGAACTCCAGCATTGATATCTCCAGCATACTTAATTCTTAGAAAATGTCCACGAACAACCAGGGGATGTAACTTCACTGGATGATCCTCATCTTCTCCCAGTTCTAGAACTCGTCTTAAGTCATCTTCTCCAATGTCAATGGCTTCACCAAAGATCGAGTTGCAATTCTGTATGGTTCAACACTTCTATCTACCACAATATTCTCCTAAAATGCTTGCTGCAGTGACCTTTAAGGGGTACGGGCTGTTGAAATAGCCTTGTATATCCTGGATCGATTTAGGAATTCTATTACTCCTACGAACTCAGCAGCATTCTTCGACGTGGTGTTCGGATACACACAGATATTGTGCTTTATGTTCATCATCCATCTGTCAGCCATTTTAGGGTATCACACACCACCTGTAAGGCCCCGTTCCCGGGCACCTCACAGTTGGTCATTCATAGCGCTAAATATACATAATAGTATACATTTCATAAAACACTGCAGCGGAATTATATTAATAAAAGCCCATACATTTCATTTATAATTACTGTTGTTAAGCAATACATCGTTGTTTACTAGTTACAAAATATTGTTTAAATGCATTACAAAACAACAATATCAAAACATGAATGGACGTTAATCTTGCCCCATTGAGTAGCTTCACCCTCATGCCATCCTCAGCAAAATTTACCTGCCAACTGAAAATGCATAAAACTCAGCGTTGCTGAGTGAGTTCTAGTTTTAAAGGTATCAAAATACCTTGTATAGATATATGAAAATATCTTTTGTTGTAAAATACTTCCTTTATTTTGGTTTGTGATCACACATCATACATGCATCAAGGTAATACTTTCTTTCATTCCTTTACTGTACGCATTCGTTTATTTCGTACTTTTATCATTATCTTTCACTTTCTTATGGACCAATGTGCAATACCCCAAACATTATGCACGAAGCTGATGCTGGGCCTGTGGTCTATAAATAGACCACGAACATTGTGTACTAAGCTGACCCAGTCACCTAGGGTATGCTACAAGGGTCCCTGTCAGTCTTAATGACTGACCCTGCATGCATCCTTGGGATTAGCTAAACCACATACAGTTGAGCTAACGATAACATGGTCGTGCACATCCTATTTATTTGCTTGCAAAACTTTCATTCTTTCATTTATGTTCCACTTTTCTTTATCATTAATCTTTCGCTTTTCTTAATGATAATACTTTACGTATATGATCATAAACACACCACGTAAAGTCACACAATAATAATAATTATGGAACATAAGAATAGATCATAATTATGCACAATAATTACAATTAAAACCCTAAAGTCAAACTAGGGTCAAACCATAATCATTCTGTTTTTCTCCAAAATTTCAGAAAATTTCTAAGGGTTCTGGGCGCATGAGCACTATGCAGGCGCATGAGCCCTGCTTAGGCGCGTCAGCACTATTCAGGCGCATGGCCTTACACTTAATCCTTTTTCCCACTAAGTTTTGGGCGCATGAACTATTTAGCCGCATTGGCACTATTACGGCGTATCATCCTATACTTAACTTTCTAAGGCACATTTTCAGGCGCATGGGCCCTGTTTGGGCACATGACCTTAGTATATTCTAAGGCAAAAAGGCTAGGCGCATGGGCCCTGTTTGGGATCATGAGCAACACTTAGATCTTTCTAAGGTATTTTCAGGCGTATGGGCCTTATATAGGCGCATGGGCCTTATATAGGCGCATGGGCCTTATATAGGCGCATGGGCAACCTGTTTAACATACTCCTCAATTATTTTTAATCCCAAACATTATTCATTATATTCTAAGCTTCTTAATACCCTTCTAAACATAATCATCACATAAACATCCATAAAACATCATCATACAACATAAAACATACGGGTACCCAAGCTTAAAAATTATAAAATCATTTTAATACATTTTTAGCCCCAAGAAGTGTTAAAACATGTAAGAACATGGGGTCTAGAACTCACCTTTTGCAGCCTTGAAACAACTTCTTCAAATTTAGGCTTTTTAGAGAGTTTTTAACACTTCAAACACCTACAACACATAACCCGAATACATTTGAAACACATAAGAACATATACTCTCGGTTCATAAATCAAAACACAACCAAAAACCAAGCCAATTATATAAAAATCTACTTACCAAGATCAAAGTCGACTACTACTCTCTTCAGAAACTGAAACTCTTCTCTTCTGCTTCTTATTTTCTTTTGATCGATAAAAGTGGATTTGAAAGGATAGTATGGGAGACCATTCCCCATAATATATTATAATAATTTGACTTTTGTACTTTTACACAAAACCCCCTCCACTTTTGTTCATTTATCTTTCTTTCAAGATACTTCTCCTTTTCTTTTTTATTATTTTTCTTTTCTGTTATTTGTCTAGAATTTCGGGTGTTACACCACAAACACCCAACAATATGTTAGTAAAGTTAACCTCACTAGAAAGGTTGAAAGTTTGAACAAAAACCTCATGCTACTGGTTCAATCATATGACAGGACTGTACGAATGAACTCAGTCACACGATTAAGCATCCGACTGAACTTAGTCTTATGATTTGCCCAATCGTACGATTGGATGACCGATTGGTTCAATCATGCGATTGAACCCTACAAATGGTTCAATCATACAATTGAAGCTCATCATTATGTCCAGTCGCATACAGACGGTTCGTGTCCAAGACTTCTTGATTATGGTTAGTTAGTTATGAAAACGTTTGTGTTTGGTGTCCTTAGATGCGTATATTTCTGACAAAACACTAGGTTCTTTTAATATTTACTTTAATACTTATTTGTTGGTTCAATTTGATGATCTCATTCTTGGTTTGGGAAGTGACCGATTTCGCGTGTTTTGGTTCGGTTTAACACAACTTAAATCTTGTAACCTGTCTCGCATTTACCTGCCACAACACCCCAAACGGTTAGAAGTCGAAAGAGTACTATTTGGTTGCAAGAAAAAATTCAAAATTTCACCCCCTCACTTCTCCGGTATTTTTAGACCAGTTTGAAAAGCGGAGGCTAGTGAGGTGATTGAACCCATTTTATATCCTAGTTACTCTCAGTCATGCGACTGAACTTAATCGCATTATCCATACGTGCGATTGGAGTCCAGTCATGCGACTGGTTCATACTTATCATTTCAATCATGTGATTGGCTCATGCTCTTGATCCAATCGTGCAATTTGGCCATACTCTTGGTCCAATCGTGCGTGTGGGCCATACTCATGGTCCAATCGTGCGACTGGGCCATACTCATGGTCCGATCGTGCGATTGGGCCAATCTCATGGGTTCGACTTACTTTGACTCAGTTTTGCACGCAGTTACCTCAGATGGAACTTTCATATCTATCGATCATCCTAGACATGACCTTTTTTATCTTTTGATCATCTCAGACGTGACCTTTTATCCAACAACTTTCATTTATTAAAATTTCTCATCACCTCAGACGTGATACTTTTATCTTTCAGAAACAAGATTTTCATAGTTATTATTCATTCATTTTAAGATATTCACTGAGTTTGATCATATCACATAGTCCGACACTAACACATTGCACACCTAAGTAAAACGGAAAAACTTGAAATGTAAAACTGAAATAAGACATCTTTTTGTAAATTTTCATTTGAGAAGGGTTGAAAACACTTTAAAATCATTTAAAGTTTTTCTCCCCCTGAACAGAACAATTTCAAGCATTTACTACATTTAAAGAACGATTCAGATGGAATCATACAGGCAAAAACATAATTATTTGGGACATTTTGTAAATATATCAGTAACAGGAGAGATGGTATATACATTTCATAGAATCTTTTCATACAAGAATCCAAGGCACTAACACGAAATCATGCCAGAACAGCTACGCTGCACACTTTGACTTTGAACATCGGGAAATGCAGTCAAGATGATGGTCAGTACATTTGTCCATTAAAATCCATACATAGATTTTGACAAACATCGGTGATAATTTATGTGTATTAGATCAACAACTATTTGCAGATCCCAAGCTCATATGGTAATCAACATTCCTCAGGAGATTTTTGAGCGGTCTAGTGGTAAACAAACACAGAGCTTCAAATCAGTGTTGTACACCTCAAAGCAGATGTTTTGCAAAGAAGAGACTATTCTAAAAGCTTTAAAAGAGATGCAAAGCCTCAGGTCAGTGCCATCGCACAGCATAGAGGCATAAACAACAATGAATTCTTAGAGTATTTAGGTTATACTTTGCCTCAGGTCAGTGCCATCACACAGCAAAGAGGTGCATGACCTATCTTCTTTTTAGAGCAATATGATCAGACATTTAACGCATCAATGTCATTTTTTATCAACTCGATTGTGTTAAGCACTTATTTTGAGGCATTATGACATTTGTCATATTCATTGCTTAGATTTGTGGTCATTCGCACACATTTGTGGCTTTGATTTGCTCCTCACCCCTTATTGGAAGTTGGTTGATTGTGAAGACCAGGGATAAGATGGGTACCCATAACTTGTTGATATATTTAGTTTAAGTGAATCACCAATGATGTCCACTAGTCTATTTGTGTTGAATCTACCGACACATCATATGATGGACTTGCACCCCCTAGATCTACTTTCTCTATGTAACCGCGGTAACCAACTAGCTTACTATCATTTTTCAACTTATTAGGCTTTGACATCTCAGATATATAATTTTCTATGATTATTAACATAATCTGAGTAGTTTAAAAAGGAAAATCTTTTTGGTGTCCCAAGCAATTTAATGCCTGTGTACTATCATTTTCCATAGAATTGAATCTGCTTCTCAGAGTTGTTGTCTTTGCCTTTCAGCTTACCTGCCATTCCCCTTTTTTTTTAATTATAGAAAATATTCTCCCCCTAAATTTTTAAAATAGAAAATCTTTTTGTGATTTTGAAATTTTAAAGCCAGAATTAAAAAAACACAAAAAAAAAAAAAAAATAACGAAACAAAAATGATGGACTATGACCTTAATTCCTCCAGAATCACCTCATCTTTCTTTTTGACGCTGTTAACCTCTAACAAATAGTAAAATCTCGGTTTATCAAAAGCTTTTCTGTAGAGGTTGGCTCGTTGAAAATTCGCGTTAATTTTAATCACATCAATGAAAGTGTTAATTTTAATCACATCAATTTTAATCGGCTTGTTGATGAACTTCAATTTTATGATTGAACCAGTCGTAGGGTTCAATCGCAAGATTGAGCCAATGGGTCATCCAATCGTATGATTAGGCAAATCACACGACAAAGTTCAGTCGGATCCTTAATCGTGCGACTGAGTTCATCCGTACAGTCCAGTCATATGATTGAACCAGTAGCATGAGGTTTTTGTTCAAACTTTCAACCTTTCTTGTGATCTTAACTTTACTAACATATTGTTGGGTGTTTGTGGTATAACGCTCAAAATTCAAGACAAATAAGAGAAAAGAAAATAATAAGAAAAGAAAAGGAGAAGTATCTTGAAAGAAGATAAATGAACAAAAGTGAGGGGGGTTTTGTGTAAAAGTACAAAAGTGACAGAGATGATTTGATTAGCTTGGGAAGGTGGCTTGCTTCTCTTCTCCTCTACCCTTGGTACAGAGCTTCCATTTCAAGAACCTTTCATCCGCAAATTATTATAATATATTATGGGGAATGGGCGCCCATACTATCCTTTCACATCCACTTTTGTCGATCAAAAGAAAATAAGAAGTAGAAGAGGAGTTTCAGTTTCTAGATAGAGTAGTAGTCGACTTTGATCTTGGTAAGTAGATTTTTATATAATTGGCTTGGTTTTTGGTTGTGTTTTGATTTATGAACTGAGACTATATGTTCTTATGTGTTTCAAATGTATTCGGGTTATGAGTTCTAGGAGTTTTAAGTGTTAAAAACTCTCTAAAAAGCCTGAATTTGAAGAAGTTGTTTCAAGGCTGCAAAATGTGAGTTGTAGACCCCATATTCTTACATTTTTAACACTTCTTGGGGCTGAAAATGTGTTAAATTGATTTTATAATTTTTAAGCTTGTGTACCCTTATGTTTTATGTTGTATGATGATGTTTTATCGATTTTTATGTGATGATTATGTGTAGAATGGTATTAAGAAGCTTAGAATAGGATGAATAATGTTTGGGATTAAAAATAATTAAGGTGTATCTTAAACAGGTTGCTCATGCGCCTATATAAGGCCCATGCGCCTGAAAATACCTTAGAAAGATCTAAGTGTTGCTCATGCGCCCAAATAGGGCCCATGCGCCTAGCGTTTTTGCCTTAGAATGTACTAAGGTCATGCGCCCAAACAGGGCCCATGCGCCTGAAAATGTGCGTTAGAAAGTTAAGTATAGGATGATATGCCGTAATAGTGCCAATGAGGCTAAATAGTTCATGCGCCCAAAACTTAGTGGGAAAAAGGATTAAGTGTAAGGCAATGCGCCTGAATAGTGCTGATGCGCCTAAGCATTGCTTATGCCCCTGCAAGTGCTCATGCGCCCAGAACACTTAGAAATTTTCTGAAATTTTGGAGAAAAATAGAGTGATTAGGGTTGACCCTACTTTGACTCTAGGGTTTTAATTGTAATTATTATGCATAATTATGAGCTATTCTTATGTTCTATAATTATTATTATTGTGTGACTTTACGTGGTGTGTTTATGATCGTATACGTAAAGTATTATCATTAATAGAAGTGAAAGATTAATGATAAAGGAAAGTGGAACATAAATGAAAGAATGAAAGTCTTGCAAGCAAATGAATAGGAGGTGCACGACCATGTTGTCGTTAACTCAACTGTATGCGGTTTAGCTAACCCGAAGGATGCATGCAGGGTCAGTCATTGAGACTGACAGGGACCATTATAGCATACCCTAGGTGACTGGGTCAGCTTAGTGCACCATGTTCGTGGTCTATTTATAGACCACAGGCCCAACATTAGCTTCATGCATAATGTTTGGGGTATTGCACATTGGTCCGTAAGAAAGTGAAAGATAATAATAAAAGTATGAACTAAACGAATGCGTACAGTAAAGGAATGAAAAAAGTATTACCTTGATGTATGTATGATGTGTGATCACAAACCAAAATAAAGGACATATTATACAACAAAAGATATTTTCATATATCTATACAAGGTATTTTGATACCTTTAAAACTATAACTCACTCAGGAACGCTGAGTTTTATACATTATCATTGGCAGGTAAATTTTGCTGAAGATGGCACGAGGGTGAAGCTACTCAGCGGGCAAGATTGACATCAATTCATGTTTTGATATTGTTGTTTTGTAATGCATTTAAGCTACTCGGAGGGGTGGTGTAATCACATCAATTAAATGCTTTTCAAAAAATTTGAAAATCCATGTTAATGTTAATTTAAATTAATAGCAACAGAATTATCAACAAAGATAGGAGTGTTAGTAAATTGCAATCCATAGTCGCACATTAGTTGTTGAATCCATATGATTTGAGAACAGCAGCTTGCAGCAACAATGTATTCAGCCTCACATGTTCATAGAGTGACAGACATCTGCTTTTTGCACTGCCATGTGACTAGTCGTCTTCCAAAGAATTGACACCCCGTAGAAGTTGACTTATAGTTCATCTTACAGCCTCCATAATTCGAGTCACTATACGTAGTAAGTTCAAAGTCATCATCATGAGGATACCACAACCAAAGTGTTGGTGTACCCTTTAGATACCGAAAAATCCGTTTCACCCTGATGAGATGGTTCACTATAGGTTTTGATTTATATCTTGAGCAGAGACACGTGGTGTACATGATATTAGGACGAGAAGCTGTGAGATACATGAGAGATCCGATCATCCCACAATACATGGTGGCATCAATCCTCGTTTTCATCAGGTGTCACATCGTGATTTGTGGCAAGAGGGGTACCAGCTAAAGTGGCATTTTCCATGTCAAAGCGACTTAGTATGTCTCTCATGTATTTAGTCTGATACTGGAAGATGCCAGTAGGCATCTGATCCACTTGTAAACCTAGAAAGAACTTCATTTCTCCCATGGCACTTATTTCAAATTTAGCTTTCGTCACGATTTCAAATTCTTTACATAGATCTTCATTTTGGAACCGAAGATTATGTCATCCACATATATATGAACCATAAGCAAATCTCCTTCCTTTTCTTCTATGAACAACATGCAGTCAATAACTCCCCGAGGAAAACCATGTTTTAGCAGATGTGTGGAGAGTTTCTCATACTAGGCTCGAGGGGCTTGATGCAATCCATACAAAGCCTCGTCTAATTTATATTCCCTGTCCCGATGATAAGGTCCTCAAATCCCTCGGGTTGACTGACATAAACTATTTCATAGAGGTCACCATGAAGGAAAGCACTTTTCACATCCAGTTGGTAGACCTTAATTTTCATGTAGGATGCATAGGCAAGGAAGATCCTGATTGCTTCCATTCGAGCCACTTGAGCAAATATTTGATTGTAATCCACCCCTTCGACTTGTCTAAATCCCTGAACCACTAACCGTGCTTTGTTTCTGATAATGACTCCCTGGTCATCTTTCTTGCAGTGAAGAAGCCATTTTGTTCCAATGACTTTTGCACCCTTTGGTCTATCCACCAGTGTCTAGCCACCTAGTTTCTTAAATTGTAGAAGTTCTGTTGGATCCTATATGCCCAGGACACATATAAGATTGATGTGGTTAGTACGTTATGATCCAAGTCAGGTCATACCCAATAACAAGTTATACAAACACCAATAAGTATTTGTCTATTGTTAGGATCATACAACAAATAAAGACACCTAATTTAGAAAATTGGTTTTCTAAATATTGCTCTTATGTTAGAACAAATTATATGAATGATTTTGTTCAAGAGAGATTTATTTGTTTCATTATTTAAAATGGTTAGATAATGACTTATAAAAGAGTGTTATGTTATAAAAATTACAACAAGGGTTTAATTTTTATAACTTGAATGGATGATATAATGTAAATAAAACAAGGAATTAAAATGAGCAGGAAATGCATTTCAAATGCATTCCCACGGCCAAACAAGTGGGCATGGGGAAGCCAAACTTTCTTGTTTATTGCAAGACTTAACTAAACACACACTCATCCATCCATTCAAGCTAATTCTCTCTTTCTCTGTCACACATGCAAGAGTAATTCTCTCCTTCTTCTTTCTTCAAAATCTCAAAAATCTTGGCTGTTTTCAAGAGTTTCTTGGCTGAACTTCAAGCTAATTGTTGGCTGGAAATCGAGTTCTAGAAGAGGTTCAAGGTTTGGTGTAACACTACATAGCAAGTAGGTGTTTGCAAGACTTGTGGGTATCGAGATTTGAGGTCCTCCACCTTGAAGGATTGCTGCTCAAATAACATCATCATCTTCAAAGTTTCGACCCCTTTTTGCTGTTGAAAGATAGTATATGGCAGCCTCAATATGGCTGTCCATAATGCACGTTTTATGCTTTCATAGCTTGTCTATTCACATAAAAATGATCCTTGTAATATGGGTTTGTTTTATACATTTATGTGGTCACCTAAAGAACATATTTTTCAGCTTATAAACAAGTTTATAAAGCTATATATCCGCTGTGTTTTTTCAGAAAGTTTAAATGGTTAAACTTCGATTTATGTACTAACAAACCCATCAATGGCATCATGAGCCGGTTATGTGGATAACTTGCTTGTTCTTGTCCTTTAAAATTGGTTTTAAAGGAGAATTATCAACTAATTATAGGCTGGTTTTGTCACACCCTCAATTTCCACGAACGGGGTTTTACCGTTAGGCGTGTGACATACCAGGATCTCAGACACAGTCATATCGAACGACACTATATGAATTTAAAATAGACATTTGACTTCATTCAAAAGAACATAAACAAGCTTACAATAGTGCGGAAGCGAGTACATAATTAGTAAATCCATTACAGTACAGTTACAATAGCCATGTTTAGACAAAATGTTCAATGCTGAAAATATAATAGATGAATGCATGTCCTGAGTGCGTTTCCTTAGCGTGCATCTTGAGCTTATGCATTCCTGGGACCTGAGAAAACATGCTAAAATGTGTCAACATAAAGTTGGTGAGTTCACAGGTTTATTCAACAATAAATTTGTTCGTAAGCGTTCGGTAGTTTGCGTTTCAATGGTTTAGTATATAGAGCATATCGTTAGGTAGCTAGCCTATGTTCTTGTTACATAGCGTTTCGAACCGAAGCTGACTGTTTACGTCCTATATGTGTTTGTTGTATCCCGTCACGTCTCGCAAGACCGTGACAAATGTGTTAGGTCAATCAAGCACCCGTTTGACCTCCAATCAAGCTAGCGCGACTAGCACGGGCGGGGTTTGTCAGACCCAGTAGTACTACCCAAATTACCTTGCTAATCCCATTACTAACGGTTCGAGTGTGTCAGGACATGTTGTGTGTTTGCACTAACGTAACAAGCGATATCAATAATACTACAACCATTTAAGTAAATCTGTTTTGCATGTTTTCTCCCCCTAAAGAAAAGGATGTAAAATAGGGACCGTGAAACTCACTGATGATGTAGTAAGTACGTAGGATGAAAGTCTCCCAAGAGTTGTTTACGATGCGCTGTCAAACACCTATTGACAGTTATGTTAAGCGTTAATATTGTGTTTAGCGTTAATAGACATGTTTAGTCGGGTCGGGTCGCATGGGTTCGGTCATGGGTGACACACACACACACATGCAGGCATACGCATATCAGAAGAATTCGCTAACGATGACTCAAATCGCATAACAAGGCTAGACGCACGACTGGACACTTCATTCGCACGAATGGGCCTTCAATCATACGAATCAATCTCATTCGTACGATTGAACCCTCATTCGTATGACTTAGCATTCAATCGTACCACACATCACCAATTCACCCGACTCAACAACCAATCGTACGACTGGACCTTCATTCGTACGATTGGACCTTCAGTCGGGTGTTACTCAGTTGCACACATTCATTCGGTTGACTCAGTCGCACAGACTCTCAATCGCATGCATTCATTCGTACGTTACACACATACGTATGGACTCAATCGCACGATCCAACCCAGTCGCGCCACTTAGTCGTACGATGGACCCAGTCGCATGGTTCAGTCGCATGGCTGGCCCAGTCGCGTACTGCAGTAGGTCGCGACTGCTGGACGGGCTGAACAGCCTTCGGCTGTCCCGTGCTCGATTTTCACACAATTAGGACTTCCAGGAACACTTTCCTAACATGTCTAAGTGGAAAGCACACGCTGATTGACCTCACACGCACCCCCACGACCACAGCATTCGGGTTGAACCCTAACACCCGAACCCCATACTTGCAGCAGTGAAACGAGCAATAAAACGGATGAATGAGGTCACCTAGCTGCTGGGAACGTGATTTCTCAGCTGTTGCGTGGTTTAGCCGGTGAAAACGGGCTCAATCGGGGTGGTTTTGGTGCTAGGATGAAGACACGGAGAGGAAGAGAGCGTAAGGGAGAAAGAGCAGAGTGTGAGGGTGTTTGGGCTGGTGGGTGGGTATTTATACCCAGCCCCAGTTTGCCAATTGACAAGTTTAGCCCCTGCACTTAGGTACCGAGTTCCCAAATTTGTTTCAGTTAATAACGACGTAGATGGGCGAGCTATGTTAATTAAGAGGATACTTTAGGAAATCTCGTTTATGTGAATCCTCTGCAAACACCCGTGTTAGTATTTTATCATAATTTATTCAACGATGTCGGTGGTGGTGTTTGTATACGTTTCGTGTATTAACGTGTATGTGGCAATGATAACGACAACGTTTTGAATAGTGTTAGCCTGAAATTACGGGGTGTCACATCATCCCCTTGTTGCAGGAATTTTCGTCCCGAAAATTAGTACATCATGTTACGTGGTTTTACGGGGAAGTACAAGGCTCAACGGTTTGTGATGCATGTTGAATAGAGTACCTGCGTATCTAAGAGGTAGATGCCTGATTTTGGAACAGTTGAGGGTACTTCTTCTTCATCTGATCTTCGCGTTCCCAGGTAAATTCTGGTCCACGCTTTGAGTTCCAACGGATTTTGACGATAGGGATACGACTATGTTTGAGCGTTTTGACTTGTCGATCCATGACTTCCACTGGTTCCTCGATGAAATGTAGTTGTTCATCCACATGTATCTCGTCGAACGGAACGATAAGAGTCTCCTCTGCCAGGCATTTCCTCAAGTTGGAGACGTGGAACACATTGTGTACTCCACGAAGTTCTTCGGGTAGGTTCAATTGGTAGGCCACGGGGCCAACCCGTTTGACAACCTCAAACGGTCCCACATACCTAGGGCTTAGTTTCCCGCGTTTCCCGAAATGAATCACACCCTTCCAAGGTGACACTTTCAAAAGCACCTTGTCACCTATTTGGAATTCCAACGGTCGGCGACGCTTGTCAGCGTAGCTTTTCTGTCGGTCACGGGTTGCTGCCATAAGGTTACGGATCTGCACGATCTTCTCAGTCGTCTCGTACACTAGTTCAGGGCCGGTGAGTTGACTTTCTCCAACTTCCGCCCAACAGATTGGTGATCGGCACTTACGCCCATACAATGCCTCAAATGGGGCAGCTTTGATCGATGTGTGATAGCTATTGTTGTAAGAAAACTCAACTAGCGGTAAGTGAGTTTCCCAACTGCTGTCGAAATCTATGACGCAGGCACGTAACATGTCTTCTAGGGTTTGGATCGTACGCTCACTTTGGCCATCGGTTTGAGGGTGATAAGCAGTGCTCATATCCAACCGCGTCCCCAATGCTCGTTGCAAAGACTGCCAGAAGTGTGAAGTGAATCGAGCGTCATGATCAGAGATAATGGAAATCTGTACACCATGCCGAGAGACTACTTCCCTTAGGTAGATACGAGTTAACTTTTCCATACGATCAGTCTCCCGAATTGCCAGGAAGTGTGCGGATTTCGTCAAGCGATCCACGATCACCCAAATGGTATCGCTTCCGCTGGGAGTCCGAGGGAGTTCGTGATGAAGTCCATAGATATCTGCTCCCACTTCCATACTGGTATTTCTGGCTGTTGGAGTAAACCAGACAGTCGTTGATACTCTACCTTAACCTTAGAATAGGTCAAACATCTGCTCACGTAGGTGGCGATATCTGCTTTCATGTTTGGCCACCAGTAAAGAACCTTCAGGTCATGGTACATCTTGTCTTAACCTGGGTGGATTGAGTACAGTGATTTGTGAGCTTCGTCCGTTACCAGTTCTCGTAGGTTTCCATACGAGGGAATCCACGTTCGATCCATGAAGTAGTGGATTCTGTCCGACTTGGTTTCCAGTTGCTTCTCCATACCTCGTAGCGATTCGGCTTTCAAATTCTCGTCTTTTAACGCCTCAAGTTGAGCATTGCGGATCTGGTCGGGTAAAGCGGTGTGAATGGTGAGTTGCAATGCTCGAACTCGTCTTGGCTTGGGGGTTTCCTTCCGACTTAGGGCGTCTGCTACTACATTGGCCTTTCCCGGATGATACTTGATCGTACAGTCATAGTCGTTTAACAACTCGACCCAACGACGTTGTCTCAAATTTAGCTCCTTCTGTTCAAAGATGTGCTGGAGACTCTTGTGATCGGTGTAAATGGTGCACTTGGTACCGTACAAGTAGTGTCTCCATATCTTGAGTGCAAACACAACTGCTCCAAGCTCTAGGTCGTGTGTCATGTAGTTTTTCTCATGTATCTTCAGTTGTCGTGATGCATAGGCAATCACCTTATTGCGTTGCATTAGTACACAACCGAGGCCTTGTATAGAAGCATCACAGTAAACTACAAAATCATCGGTTCCCTCCAGCAGGGATAGAATCGGCGCTGTACAGAGTTTTTGCTTCAGAATCTGGAATGCAGATTCTTGTTTATCACCCAATCGTACGTAGTGCCTTTATGAGTCAATGCGGTGAGAGGTTGAGCAATCTTCGAGAACCCTTCGATGAACCGTCGATAATAGCCAGCCAACCCGAGAAACTGTCGTACCTCGGTCGGAGTCTTAGGCGTAGCCCAGTTCTTGATAGCTGCTATCTTTGCCGGGTCAACGTGTATCCCATTCTCATTGACCACATGACCCAAGAAATGGACCTCTCGTATCCAAAAGTCGCACTTTGAAAATTTTGCATACAATTGTTCTTGTCTCAACAGCTCTAGAATCAGTCTAAGGTGCTCTTCGTGTTCTTCCTTATTCCTTGAGTAAATAAGGATGTCATCGATGAAGACAATGACGAACTTGTCTAGATAGGGTTTGCACACTCGGTTCATCAGGTCCATGAAAACCGCTGGTGCATTGGTCAACCCGAATGGCATAACTAAGAACTCGTAGTGGCCATACCTCGTTCTGATAGCAGTCTTCGAAATATCTTCTTCTCGTATCCTTAGTTGATGATAGCCCGCTCTTAGGTCTATCTTGGAATAATAACTCGACCCTTGTAGTTGATCGAACAGATCGTCAATGCGCGGGAGAGGATAACGATTCTTTATTGTTGCCTTGTTCAATTCCCTGTAGTCGATACACATGCAGAAAGTTCTGTCCTTCTTGACAAACAGAACTGGGGCTCCCCACGGTGATGAGCTAGGTCTGATAAAACCCTTATCCAATAGTTCCTGCAATTGCGTAGACAGTTCTTGCAGTTCCTTTGGAGCTAATCTGTACGGTGCTCTCGCGATAGGGGCAGCTCCTGGTACCAAATCGATTTGGAACTCGACTTGGTGATGCGGTGGGAGACCGGGTAGGTCTTCAGGGAAAACCTCAGGATAATCACGTACAACTGCGATGTCTTCAATTTTCTTTTCCTCGGTTTCTTTTTCAGTGACCATGGCTAGGAAAGCGGTGTGACCCTTACGCAAACACTTCTGAGCTTTCATGTAGGAGATGACTCCAGAGACCATGCCACTTCTTTCGCCCTTAACCAATAATGTTTCACCAGTAGGAAGTGGTATACGAACGATTTTCTCTCCACAGATGATCTCAGCTTGATTCTTAGATAGCCAGTCCATACCTACAACTACGTCGAAACTACCAAGTGTGACAGGCATCAGGTCTATATCTATCTCATGACCACATAATCCTAGTCTGCACCCCTTAACGATATGAGTCGCCTCAATTAGTTTTCCGTCAGCTAATTCTACAACATAACTAGGTTCCACGACAGCTAGGGTTACATCTAAGAACTTAATGAACTGGTTGGAAACAAAGCTCCTATCAACTCCAGTATCAAATAGTATAGTAGCGAAACAACTATTCAGGGGAAACGTACCAGTAACCACATTCTGGTCATCCCTTGCCTCGCCGGAACCGATCACGAATGCACGACCCTTGGCATTGCCCCCATTTTTACCCTTGTTTTCTCCCTTCAGCTATGGGCAATCCTTCCTGTAGTGACCCTCCATACCACATTCATAACAGGCTCTAGTCACTCCACCCTGGCGTTGTTAGTGAGGTTGTTGTTGCTGAGTCATTATTTCACCCCTGCAGTCTTTGGCTGCGTGACCCATCTTTCCACATCTCTGACAACGGAGTCGATCACATGGGCCATGATGATGGAAGTTGCACCGGCTACACTTAGGATTCTTGCCCGCGTAACTACTCGACCCCTGGCCATAGTTGTTGTTGTTCTGATTGTTGAAGCTTCTTGAAGGGTCAAACTTTTTGGTCTGTTGTTGTTGGGTGTTGTTGGAGCTTGAAGATTTGTTGTTGTTATTGCCGTCCCATTTCCTTTTGTGATCAGAAGAACCAGAAGCAGCGCCACGTTTAGGCAAGGTGCCCTGTGCCACTACCTGGTCCGTGAGTTTATGAGCCAGTCGGATGGCTTGCTGAATAGTGACAGGATCAGCAGCCATCACACTAGCCTGGATCTGAGGAGCTAGATCATCAATGTATTTTTCAATCCGTTTGTAGGCCGGAGTCACCATCTGAGGACATAATGCAGCCAACTCGTGCGAACGAGTCGTATACTCCTCAATGTCAGAACCAACCATCTTTAAATTCCAATATTCTGCCTCCAGCTTCTGGACTTCGCTCCTGGGGCAGTACTCTTCTTTCATCAGAACCTTGAAGTCACCCCATGGCATACCATTAGCAGCACCAAGCCCTAAAGTTTGGACTTGTGAGTTCCACCACGTCAGGGCTGGTCCCTCCAATGTGCCGGAGGCGTACTTGACGTGATTTCCATCAGGACAGTTGCACATGGCAAACACTGACTCGAGTTTCTCTAGCCAGTGAAGCAATGTGACAGCACCCTCAGAGCCGCTGAAAGAATGAGGCTTGCAATCCATAAACATCTTGAAGGTACAGACTGTGGGACCTCCTTGATTTGGATTCTGGTTGTTCTGGTCCTGATTGCGAGCTTGCTCATAAGCTGCAAGCGCATCAGCCACGCGCACATTGATGATAGCATTCAGCTCGGCTTGAGTCAGGGTGATATTTCCTCGTCCACCCGTGTGTCCCGCTCTTCTTCCAGACATGATTTCTTCAATTCACAACACATATTAATCAATAACCGGATAATAATTATTGACAATAATAAATTGTATTCATGCTAGTAAGAATGAAGGGTTTGTCTGCATATCGATAGTGAAGCTATATGAGGATCCGAGGCCTTATGCCTCCAATTATGAAATTGAGGATTTGTACTGACCATAACCGTTTTTACCAAATAGAGTTTCCAGAATTCTCATGCACGACAAATTACAATTACGTGTGCACCCGTGATTCTAATTTGCTTTGCATGGTCACACATGGTTCCCCCTATTCGAGATAGCGTACCTTGTCCAGTACCAAGTGTTATCAATGATAGAAGTATCAAAGATATATTTGTTACACCAAGAGTCGAATAACGAAAGTTGTACTAAGGTTGTACAAGTGGTTTGGTTAGGGTGACAACGGGAATTAAGACAAGTGTGAGAGAGTTGAGAGAGTGTGGTATTGTTCTTTTTGTTTGACATCGTTAAGCTTATCATGTGTGTTAGGAAAGAGTTTCATGTTCTAATCGTTGAAATGTTTGGTTCAATTCGTTGTTGCTTCCACTCCGAGAGTGAAGGATCAAATGTAATCATTGGTAGTGAGCGAGCGGGATTCTCCGCCCCTCTGTCAGTCGGTAATGACACACTTGTCATACCTATAATGTTATGTTTGCTCAGTAGTGTAACGTCAGTACACCAGAAGGTTGTTTGCACAACAGTGGTAACCATGTAAAAGTGTCTGTGCAATACTAGTGTTGTGTCTAAGGCTATAGTCTAGATGCAATGCAATCCTAGTTCTCTATAACCTGTGGCTCTGATACCAATCTGTCACACCCTCAATTTCCACGAACGGGGTTTTACCGTTAGGCGTGTGACATACCAGGATCTCAGACACAGTCATATCGAACGACACTATATGAATTTAAAATAGACATTTGACTTCATTCAAAAGAAAATAAACAAGTTTACAATAGTGCGGAAGCGAGTACATAATTAGTAAATCCATTACAGTACAGTTACAATAGCCATGTTTAGACAAAATGTTCAATGCTGAAAATATAATAGATGAATGCATGTCCTGAGTGCGTTTCCTTAGCGTGCATCTTGAGCTTATGCATTCCTGTGACCTGAGAAAACATGCTAAAATGTGTCAACATAAAGTTGGTGAGTTCACAGGTTTATTCAACAATAAATGTGTTCGTAAGCGTTCGGTAGTTTGCGTTTCAATGGTTTAGTATATAGAGCATATCGTTAGGTAGCTAGCCTATGTTCTTGTTACTTAGCATTTCGAACCGAAGCTGACTGTTTACGTCCTATATGTGTTTGTTGTATCCCGTCACGTCTCGCAAGACCGTGACAAATGTGTTAGGTCAATCAAGCACCCGTTTGACCTCCAATCAAGCTAGCGCGACTAGCCCGGGTGGGGTTTGTCAGACCCAGTAGTACTACCCAAAATTACCTCGCTAATCCCATTACTAACGGTTCGAGTGTGTCAGAACATGTTGTGTGTTTGCACTAACGTAACAAGCGATATCAATAATACTACAACCATTTAAGTAAATCTGTTTTGCATGTTTTCTCCCCTAAAAGAAAAGAATGTAAAATAGGGGCCGTGAAACTCACTGATGATGTAGTAAGTACGTAGGATGAAAGTCTCCCAAGAGTTGTTTACGATGCGCTGTCAAACACCTATTGACAGTTATGTTAAGCGTTAATATTGTGTTTAGCGTTAATAGACATGTTTAGTCGGGTCGGGTTTCATGGGTTCGGTCGTGGGTGACACACACACACACATGCAGGCATACGCATATCAGAAGAATTCGCTAACGATGACTCAAATCACATAACAAGGCTAGACGCACGACTAGACACTTCATTCGCACGAATGGGCCTTCAATCGTACGAATCAATCTCATTCGTACGATTGAACCCTCATTCATACGACTTAGAATTCAATCGTACCACACATCACCAATTCACCCGACTCAACAACAAATCGTACGACTGGACCTTCATTCGTACGATTGGACCTTCTGTCGGGTGTTACTCAGTCGCACACATTCATTCGATTGACTCAGTCACACAGACTCTCAATCGCATGCATTCATTCGCACGTTACACACATACGTATGGACTCAATCGCATGATCCAACCCAGTCGCACCACTTAGTCGTACGATGGACCCAGTCGCATGGTTCAGTCGCATGGCTGGCCCAGTCGCGTACTGCAGCAGGTCGCGACTGCTGGCGGGCTAAACAGCCTTCGGCTGTCCCGTGCTCGATTTTCACACAATTAGGACTTCCAGGAACACTTTCCTAACATGTCTAAGTGGAAAGCACACGCTGATTGACCTCACATGCACCCCCACGACCACATGCATTCGGGTTGAACCCTAACACCCGAACCCCATACTTGCAGCAGTGAAACGAGCAATAAAACGGATGAATGAGGTCGCCTACCTACTGGGAACGTGATTTCTCAGCTGTTGTGTGGTTTAGCCGGCGAAAACGGGCTCAATCGGGGTGGTTTTGGTGCTAGGATGAAGACACGGAGAGGAAGAGAGCGTAAGGGAGAAAGAGCAGAGTGTGAGGGTGTTTGGGTTGGTGGGTGGGTATTTATACCCAGCCCCAGTTTGCCAATTGACAAGTTTAGCCCCTGCACTTAGGTACCGAGTTCCCAAATTTGTTTCAGTTAATAACGACGTAGATGGGCGAGCTATGTTAATTAAGAGGATTCTTTAAGAAATCTCGTTTATATGAATCCTCTGCAAACACCCGTGTTAGTATTTTATCATAATTTATTCAACGATGTCGGTGGCGGTGTTTGTATACGTTTCGTGTATTAACGTGTATGTGGCAATGATAACGACAACGTTTTGAATAGTGTGAGCCTGAAATTACGGGGTGTCACAGGTTTTGGATGGTTCAATAAACCCCATGTCTTTCAAAGTTATATCTACATGCAAATGGTTAAACTTTGAAAGATAGAAAAATCAATTGGTTGACATGTTTGGTTATTGTTTGTTTGCACAAACAAACCCGAATTTTCAGTTTGTGTTGACTGAAAATTTAGGGATTGATGGGGTTTATTTAGTTTGTTGAATGATGATTATGATTGTTCTTTGATGGTGCATAACCTAGCCTTTGGGCTTGTGTTGTTTGGATGATTGGAATGGTTGTTTTTATTCATTCAATTGGGTTGTAATATTAATGTTTATTATTTGGGTTGTAATTATTTATTCATTTGGTCATGTAATTAATAGATTAGGTGCATTTCTTTTATTAGAAAAAATGTATTAGGATACAATTTTTGTAAAAGGAAGATGCACTAGATCAAGACCCAAAGATGGACATCAAAGACACGGACCTTGAACTATTTGAATATGGATTCAAGTGGGAGTCCATGGACACATATAATGTGTCATTACAAACCCTTAGGAAAGACCAAATGACCACACTTGTGATGGCAAATAAGCGTGGTCACAATAGTAGCTATGGTTATGCACATATGGATGTTTATATTTATGCTTGGTTGAATGTTTGTTATTTGATTGTAAGGTTGATATTTTGACATGCATTACAAACTAATTAACAAACTTAACAAGCTAAAAAATGATGGTTCTTAATCATTAAAAGTTAATAAAATGTTATTAAAATGATTTAATGATTTTAAAGATTAAAATAGGTTTTAATCAAAGGACCATAGGGTACCTTGTATTTGAAAGCATGCAAATACAAGTACATAGAGCTTTCTAAACTAGAATTGTGAAAATGTAAATCCCTTTTGAAAACAAGTTTAACACCATCCTTTTACACAACACTTAGGTTACTTGCAAACTCTTAGTGGGATAAAGGTCACCTAACCACTTTGTGGGAACTTGTAACTTGAGGTGAGAATACCATGTTTGTGGGATAAAGGTCACCTAACCACTTATGTAGTAAACTCACACGTGTCTGTAAGTAGGACGACTTGATTTGTAAAATATATTAAATGGATCACCTAAAATATGTTTTACAAAGGTGTTGATGGGATAAACATGCCGTTATAAACATAAGATGTTCAAACGATCCCATACCACTAGAAGTTGCAATAGGTTGCAATTGTCATTCATGACTACCTTGTTAATTTAAATAATGGGATAAAGGTCAACTAACCAATATTTAAATATAACGTTGGATTCTAAAATTTTATTTATTAATCGTCTATGAGACATAAAAGGGTATTAATAAATGAAATATAATTATATCAACGAATACTAAAATGAAACTTTGTAAAATCTTGTAGATGGCCGACAACAACAACGCTAATAACGATGTACCAAACCAAAACAACCAATCCCTAAGGGCGATCCTTCAAAGGGATCGTCTAACACCTAACAACTTCATGGATTGGTACCGCAACTTAAGAATCGTTCTCAAGCAAGAAAAGCAGGATATATCCTTGATGTTCCCATCCCCGATGAACCTAACGAGGAGGATGTGGAGGCCTATAATGATTGGGTTAGATATGTGGAAGACTCCATCCAAGTCTCTTGCCTAATGACACCCGACCTCCAAAAGGAGTATGAGCTCCATGGAGCTTATGACATGATCACTCAGTTGCGGGAAACATTCCAGCAACAAGCTAGGGTGGAGCGCTTTGAAACAGTTCGAGCGCTTCATGCATGTCAGATGGAGGAATCCCAATCGGTTTCATCTTATGTTCTTAAGATGAAAAGCCACATCGACCGCCTTCAAAGGCTAAATTGTCCTGTCTCAAAGGAGTTGGCCACGGATTTGATCCTTAATGGCCTAACTAAAAGGTTTAAGGCATTCGTCATGAATTACAACATGAAAGGATGGGACAAGAGCATAAATGAACTTCATTCAATGCTTAAATCAGCCGAGGCGGGAATGGGTAAAATGGTTTTACCCGTTCTCACCATTAACGAATGTGGGAGAAAGAGAAGGTCTCTACCCCCTCCTAGGGCAATTGTTGCCAAAGGAAAGGGGCACGTTGGGGGAAAAGGGAAGATGGTTGTTAGGGCGGAACCACCGAAGCCCAAGGAGAAGAAGCAAAAGGTTGTTGTAAACGATCCATGCTTCAAGTGTGGTGAGATAGGGCATTGGATGAGAAATTGTCCAGTCTATCTCAAAGAGTTGAGAGAAAAGAGGGATGCGAGGCAAACCTCAGGTACAATTTACATGATTCATATTGATCTTAATGTTATATCTTCTAACACATGGGTATTGGATACCGGATGTGGAACTCATATTTGCAATTTTTTGCAGGGGTTCAAAAGAAGTAGGGACTTCAAACAAGGGGATGTTAGCCTCTTCATGGGCAATGGAGCCAAAGTCAAAGTTGAAGCTCGTGGGGAGTACATCCTAAACCTTCCAAATGGTTTGGAAGTAACTTTGAAGAATGTTTTGTATGCTCCTAGTTTGACTAGGAACATTATCTCTATATCCCAATTAAGACATTATGATTATGTATTATCTTTTGTTGAAAATGATATTCATGTTTCTTTAAATAATATGTTCTATTTTAAAGCTATTCCCATTAATGGTATTTATGAATTGGTTCGTGAAAATACTTTAAATAGTTCATTGTACCAAACTAACACCAAGAAACTCAAGTTGGATTTAAGTGATACCTATCTTTGGCATTGTCGTCTTGGTCATATAAACAAGAAACGTATACAAACACTTCAAAAGAATGGTCTTTTAAATACAAATGAGTATGATTCATTTGATGTATGTGAATCTTGTTTACAAGGAAAGATGACTAATGTACCCTTTAGTGGAACTAACAAAAAGGCAAAAGATTTATTAGGTATCATACATTCGGATGCATGTGGTCCTTTTAAGCCAATGACTTGGAATGGTGAAAGATACTTCATTACCTTTACCGACGATTATAGTCGCTAT
Source organism: Flaveria linearis (assembly GCA_024085815.1). Taxonomy (NCBI): domain Eukaryota; kingdom Viridiplantae; phylum Streptophyta; class Magnoliopsida; order Asterales; family Asteraceae; genus Flaveria; species Flaveria linearis. Next base: position 62,673,272 of record CM044001.1, on the reverse strand, counting down.
GGGTATGTGTACTTATTAAGGCATAAAGATGAAGCTTTTGAAACGTTCAAAATCTTCAAGAATGAAGTAGAAAATCAACTCAACAAGTCAGTTAAAGTTCTCCGCACCGATAGAGGTGGTGAATACCTAAGTGATGTTTTTCAAGATCATCTTAGGAGTTGTGGGATTGTCTCACAACTCACTCCACCTGGAACACCACAACATAATGGTGTGTCTGAGAGGAGGAATCAAACCTTATTGGATATGGTTCGATCTATGATGGCTAGAAGCGCATTGCCTCTATCATTTTGGGGTTTCGCTTTGCTCTCCGCGGCCCGTATTCTGAATATGGCCCCAACCAAAAAGGTGGAAAAGACACCTTTTGAGATATGACATGGAAGAGTTCCATCCCTATCATACTTAAGGGTCTGGGGTTATGAGGCTTATGTTAAGACTCCCACCCCAAACAAATTGGAAGTCCGATCCACCAAGTGTATCTTTATTGGATATCCTAGAGATTCTATGGGATATTATTCCTATGATCCACTGGAACAAAAGGTGTTTGTTGCCAGAAAGGGTGAGTTCTTAGAAGCAAAGTTCCTTATGGAAGGAACTAGCAGTAGAACAGTGGATCTTGAGGAAGATCAAGAACCACAGCCCGATACACGTTTGGTTGAAACTAGCACTCAACATGAGGATGTTGAAGATGATCAAGCGGTTGATCAATACACACAAAACGTTCGCAGAAGTGGTAGAACTAGTAATCCACCTGAAAGATACAGATTTTTCATGGATGGATGCTATGTGGTAGATTCAGATGAACCAACCACATACCATGATGCAGTGTCCGATTTGGATTGTGACAAATGGCTTGAGGCCATGAACATTGAGATGCAATCCATGTATGACAATCAAGTTTGGGAACTTGTTGTACCACCTCTTAATTCCAAGGTAGTTGGAAGTAAGTGGGTTTTCAAGAAGAAAACCGATATGCATGGAAACTTGAATACTTATAAAGCTAGACTTGTAGCAAAGGGTTTCACTCAAACTCAAGGGGTTGATTATGATGAAACTTTCTCACCTGTTATGATGCTAAAGTCTATAAGGATATTGTTTGCCATAGCTGCTCATTATGATTATGAGATTTGGCAAATCGATGTCAAAACCACTTTCCTAAATGGATATCTTGAGGAAGATGTCTATATGGCTCAGCCTGAAGTTTTTGTCGATCCAAAACATCCTAATAAAGTATGCAAGTTAAAAAAAAATCAATCTATGGATTGAAACAAGCATCGAGAAGCTGGAATCACCGTTTTGATGAGGGGGTAAAGAAATTTGGCTTCATCAAAAACGCTGATGAGGCTTGTGTGTATAAGAAGGCTAGTGGGAGCATAATAACCTTTCTAGTATTATATGTTGATGACATACTACTATTTGGAAATGACATTCCAACCATGGAAGGTGTAAAAACTTGGCTTGGAAGTTGTTTTTCTATCAAGGATCTTGGTGAAGCCGCCTATATTCTGGAAATAAAGATCTATAGGGATAGATCAAGGCGGCTGATTGGTTTGAATCAAAGTGCATACATTGACAAAATCTTGAAAAGGTTCAAGATGGAGAACTCTAAGAAAGGTACTATACCTATTCAGAGAGGGACAATATTGAGTACGACTCAATGTCCAAGCTCAAAGGAGGAGCAGAATAGAATGAAGGCAATCCCATATGCATCTGCTATAGGATCCATCATGTATGCAATGATATGCACTAGACCGGACGTGTCATGCGCTTTAAGCATGACAAGTAGATACCAACAAAATCCTGGTGATAGTCATTGGATGGCTGTCAAGAACATTCTGAAGTACCTAAGGAGGACTAAGGACATGTTCTTGATCTACGGGTCTGGTGAAGAGGAACTCGTTGTAAAAGGTTACACGGATGCGAGTTTCCAAACCGATCGAGATGATTCACGATCTCAATCGGGGTACATCTTTATTCTGAATGGAGGAGCTGTTTCTTGGAAAAGCTCAAAGCAAGAAGTCGTAGCGTTGTCCACTACAGAGTCAGAATACATCGCCGATTCAATGGTAGCACAGGAAGCTGCGTGGTTGAAGAAATTCATAGCCGATCTAGGGGTAGTCCCTTCCATTCAGGATCCTCTGGAGATTCTTTATGATAACATGGGTGCGATTGCTCAAATCAAGGAACCTCGTGCTCATCAAAAGACTAGGCACATTGAGCGGAGATTCAACTACATACGAGATGAAGTTGAAAAAGGAAAGATATGTATTCGCAAAGTTCACACGGATCAAAACATAGCGGATCCTCTCACGAAGCTCCTTGAAAAGGCATAGCATGAAGGTCATATTTGTGCCATGGGACTTCGATATTCTAGTGATTGGATTTGATCTATAAATTTTGTATTTGGATATGCGGAACTCTTTATTAGTTGAATAAAATTATTTGGTTATAATCTTTCAATTAATGTTCCAATTTAGTATGTTTAATCCATGAGTAAAATGTTTACTCTAAATGTCCGTAGTCGTTCAGACTTGTGGGAACAAGTGTGAGGGTAAGATTTTTATGAACTTGGATTGGTTGAAATTCATAGAGATGAATATAGAGCAATGGGTTGCTACCAAGGTTTATAGATATTTATGGGATGCAAATATTGGACAGACCTGCATCTCAAAATTACTACATGGAATCTTGCTGACTGATCATAAGTAATTTTGAGTAAAGGCAAACATCATTTGGTGTCCTCTGACCTGAGATACATATTGGGTCTTGATATTTACCAAATATTATATTTTGGCTCAGTTCTTCACTGTTCTGAAATATGACAGTACAAAAGTCTGAATTCAAGTATAATATAAGGTAATTGTGAGAGACGTATGTAGTCAAGATGGGATTTGTCCCTCTTATTCGTTGAGAGTAAGATGTCTAAGGCCTGATAAAGTTAAATCAATGAGAATGATCACTCTGTGTCTCTAGGATTTAACATGACATCTCTGACAAAAGGACAGATGATTGATTCACCTAAAACATTTCAAGTATGGTACTTGAAGAGGATGATGTTATTGAATGACACTTAGTCATACGTATTAAGGGTAGTAAACCGTTGCTAGGCGGTATTTACTGCTTGCATCAATCTTCTATGAATCTTGTGCAAGTGGGAGATTGTTGGATCTTATATGCCCAAGACACATATAAGATTGATGTGGTTAGTACGTTATGATCCAAGTCAGGTCATACACAATAACAAGTTATACAAACACCAATAAATATTTGTCTATTGATAGGATCATACAACAAATAAAGACACCTAATTTAGAAAATTGGTTTTCTAAATATTGCTCTTATGTTAGAACAAAATTATATGGATGATTTTGTTCAAGAGAGATTTATTTCTTTCATTATTTAAAATGGTTAGATAATGACTTATAAAAGAGCGTTATGTTATAAAAATTACAACAAGGGTTTAATTTTTATAACTTGAATGGATGATATAATGTAAATAAAACAAGGAATTAAATTGAGTGGGAAATGCATTTCAAATGCATTCCCACGGCCAAACAAGTGGGCATGGGGAAGCCAAACTTTCTTGTTTATTGCAAGACTTAACTAAACACACACTCATCTATCCATTCAAGCTAATACTCTCTTTCTCTGTCACACATGCAAGAGTAATTCTCTCCTTCTTCTCTCTTCAAAATCTCGAAAAATCTTGGCTGTTTTCAAGAGTTTCTTGGCTGAACTTCAAGCTAATTGTTGGCTGGAAATCGAGTTCAAGAAGAGGTTCAAGGTTTGGTGTAACACTACCTAGCAAGTAGGTGTTTGCAAGACTTGTGGGTATCAAGATTTGAGGTCCTCCTTGAAGGATTGCTGCTCAAATAACATCATCATCTTCAAAGTTTCGACCCCTTTTTGCTGCTGAAAGGTAGTATATGGCAGCCTCTATATGGCTGTCCATAATGCACGTTTTATGCTTTCATAGCTTTCCTATTCACATAAAAATGATCCTTGTAATATGGGTTTGTTTTATACATTTATATGGTCACCTAAAGAACATATTTTTCAGCATATAAACAAGTTTATAAAGCTATATATCCGCTGCGTTTTTTAGAAAGTTTAAATGGTTAAACTTCGATTTTATATTCTAACAAACCCATCTCTAGCCACCTAGTTTCTTAAATTGTAGAAGTTCTTCATGCATTGCATTAACTCATGCCTCGTCTTTCAAAGTGTCACTTACATACCTAGGCTCGATTTGAGAAACAAAACATTTATATGCCCCATCATGAACATATCCCTTTTCCATCACAGCTGCATAGTCAGTAGTGTACAAATGATTTTGTGTTTGTACCCCGGAGAGAAGATCCCCAGTAATGTTTTTAGGGGGATTATTCATACTAACCTAGTCACTGGAGTGGTAGGAACAACCACATCAGATTCCAATTGAGTGATTACTGGTTCATCTTCTGAGGCTATAGGGTGGCTAGTCCCTGAAGAGTCAGCCGAGTCATTTCCTCCAAATGGAGAACTCTCACCCGAGCTGACATGCTCTTCGTTATTGGAATTTGCATTTACTCCCTCCTTATCATCAGAGGTGTAATCATTGACCTCTTGTTCTGCCCCTGAGGACCCGGAAACATCATCGATTGGAGTTGTTGAGTTGGAATTCAGATTAGGAGTATTCAGAACATCATATATCATATGAGCAGCCACCTCATCTTCAGAATATTCAGGAGGAAGATTAAAGGACTTGAAAAATCCATCATAATCAAAGAAAGATGAGGGATCTTTCCCTGCAGGAGGGGTGGTGTAGCGTTGAACATCCACGTTGCACCACACTTCAACTTGACCTGTAGCATTGTTGTAAACCTGTTTGTCAGGAATATTGTACCAAAGAAAAATACCCTCCTCTACCTTTTCACTAAACTTGTCTGTCTGAGTTTTCTTCAATAACATACATGGAGCCCTAAATGGTTCCAGATACTCCAGATTTGCTTTACGTTCTTGTAGCAACTCAAAACACGTTTTACCATGACGCTTGACAACAAGTACACGATTAAGAGTATAGCATGCATTGGCAACTGTCTAATTCTAGAATTAAACTAGCAATTTTGAATCTGCCAACATTGTCCTTGTAGTTACGATCAAGCTTCAGTTTTTACATTCAGCAACTCCGTTCATCTGCGGAGTATAAGCAGAAGAAAATTGATGAACAATACCATTCCCTTTGCAAAAGGCATCCATTTCCTGTTTCTTAAATTTTATGCTGTTGTCTGAACGAATCCTCCTCACTTTCAACTTATACAAGATTCCAGTGTAGTGACTAAAACCTTGAATGATTCAAACGTCTCTGGTTTTGCTTTAAGAAACATGACCCTGGAAAACCTTGAGTAGTCATCAGTTACTAAAACGTAGTACCAGTCCCTTGCAATGCTTTTAGTACTCATAGGACCAAATAAATCCATGTGCAAGAACTATAGTGGTATCTTAATTGAATGTACTTTCTTTGATTTATGAGATACCTTGGTCTGTTTACCATTCTTGCATGATATGCAGAAATCTTGATGCTGAAATTTTTTTACAGTAACTCCTTCAACTAGATTATTTTTAACCAAATGATTCATCTTTCGTCGATTGATGTGTCCCATTCTCCGGTGCTAGGAGATGGAGTCTTTCTCTGTGGCTTTAGACAAGAAACATTGTGCATCTGACTCAGTAATAGACGCTCTTGACATGTCCAAGGCATACAGATCATTATATCTTGAAGCTGACATCAAGATTTGCTCCTTAAGGATAACGTATTCCTTTTTTAGTATGTACCACTTCTTATCATCGAACGTCAGTTTTTAAACCATTTATCGCATATTTAAGAAACATATACAAATTGTTTTCCAGTTGCTAAACATGATTCACTTTATCAAAGTTCACTTTTCCATTTTCCACTTCACCTTGCGCTGTTATGTAGCCTCCTTTTTTTCAAGCAAACGATACATGTCCCCCTTTGATTTGTTTGACATTGAAAAGGAGAGACAGATTCCCGATTACGTGCCAGGATGCCCCACTATCGATAATCTAGGTGTTAGTGATAATGTTGTAGCAGACAACCTGCACAAAAGCAAAAATGATTTATGTAAGAGTGGGACCCAAGCCTTAATGGTCTTGGGTTTCCCAAAGGCATCACACATCACAAACTCTACCCAGTGTCCTTGTGTAGTTGGAGATTCTACCTGCTTCATCTTTTTTGCACTATCAGACACAATTGGTGATTTGGCTTTCCACATGCCAGTCTTGTGTAAGGACTATTTGTGATAAACAGATGACTTGTTGATTGTTTGAACCTGTGGTTTGCTTTCATCACCATATTGCACCTCGGTCATCATAGCTTTGCCCGTGGCTTGTCTGTGTTTCCTGTTGTGTTGTGGAGGAGCAGTTGATCTTGATTTTATAAACCTTGGTATGTTTTCATAAAATTTTCAGTCCTCCATCTAGGTGTTTGATAGTAGGGATAATTAGGAGATATATGTCCCCTTTCTCCACATTCATAGATGGGTCTCAATTCAACTACCCGGGGAGATCGTTTGTGGGGTGGAGAGTATGGTCTAGGATTGGTCTTTTTCTTCTCCATTTTAGGATGTTCACCTTCTTTCATAAAGTTAATTCAGGAGTTTTTGATATAAACATAGATTGGTTAAAACCTGAACCGGAAGTTGAATGATCATCTTGTTCATCCTATTTTCAATGATTACTTATTCTTTAGTGCCAGAAATAGATGCACTTTGGTCAATCACCAGTTGTATAGGTCTAACTGTGGTATCCGGATCACAGACAAGAGGAGTGGTCACCACATGATCCTTGATTAGGTGATTATTTACTGGTCTACATTTTCTTTTTAAAAGAATCGCATGTGTTGGTGGCACTTCTTGATAACCTATCCCTTCCCCCATTTCTTTCTTTGACTAAGTTATTAACAATATGAGAAGAACTTGCAAGACTGTGTAGTTTCTGATTTAAAGATTCAAATCAACTTGAAGAATGGCCCTTTCTTTCTTTGTTTTCTCTATAGTAGTTAGATAGAACTTAATGTAATTAGCTTGATTAAAGGCAACAACTTCAGTTTCCCTAAGCTGCTTCCCTAACAGATCAATCTTTTCTTTGAAACAACTTTCATTTTGTTTTAAAACCCGGTTAGGTTCTGTGCAAAGTTTTAAGTCATTTACTAAACTATCATTGTGATCTAACAACTTAGCAAATTTTAAATCTATGCTATCATGCAACTTATTACATTCTTCACAGTCAAGTTTATCAAACAGTTAATCTTTGGTATTTACCAGTGATGTGCCGGAGAGGTTAGCCATTAGAGCAGAGTGAGATTTCTCGTTATTTAGACTTTATGCTAGCAGCAGACAATCCATCTTCAACCAAGTGTTCCACTGCATCCATAGCTTCCTCTAAGTCTGAGTTTGAACTATCAACCATGTTTTCGCTTTCACTTGCAGAATCATCATCGAGATCATCCACCAAAGCCATATTAGCTTCACCATCAGGGATAAACCTGAAAGTCCAGTCTTGTCTTTCATCTCCTTGAGCTACCATAGCTTTGGATCCTTGGCTTGTTGAAGTCTCTTTCTTTTCCTTGTCCTATCAATTGTTTGAAGTGAAAGGGTTACCATTTCCTGTCTTCTTAGGCTTCACACACTCTATTTTGAATTGACCCTTTTCTCCACACTTAAAACATGAGAATTTAGTTTTATCAAAACATTTATACGCCCCATCATGAACAAAACCCTTTTCCATCACACCTGCATAGTCATCAGCGAACAACTGATTTCGTGTTTGTACCCCGAAGAGAAGATCCCCAATAATGTTTTCAGGGGGATGATTGACACTAGTCCTGGTCACTAGAGTGGTAGGAACAACCACATCAGATTCCAATTGAGTGATTACTGGTTCATCTTCTGAGGCTATGGGGTGGCTAGTCCCTGAAGAGTAAGCCGAGTCATTTCCTCCCACTGGAAAACTCTCACCCGAGCTAACATGCTCTTCATTGTTGGAATTTGCATTTACTCCCTCCTCATCATCAGAGGTGTAATCACTAACCTCTTTTCTACCCCTAAAGACCTGGAAACATCATCGATTGGAGTTGTTGAGCTGGAATTTAGATTAGGAGTATTCAGAACATCATACATCATATGAGCAACCACCTCATCTTCAAAATATTCCGGAGGAAGATTAAAGGACTTGAAAAATCCGTCATAATCAAAGAAAGATGAGGGACCTTTCCCTGCCGGAGGGGTGGTGTAGCATTGAACATCCACATTGCACCACACATCAACTTGACCTGTAGCGTTGTTGTAAACCTATTTGTCAGGAATATTCTACCCAAGAAAAATACCCTCCTTTGCGTTTTCACTAAACTTGCTTGTCTGAGTTTTTTTCAATAACATACATGAAGCTCTAAATGGTTCCAGATACTCCAGATTTGATTTAAGTTTTTGTAGCAACTCATAACACGTTTTAACGTGACACTTGACAACAAGTACCTGATTGAGAGTATAGCATGCATTGGCAACTGTCTCATTCCAGAATTGAATTGTCAATTTCGAATCTGCCAACATTGTCCTCGTAGTTTCGATCAAGCTTTGGTTTTTACGTTCAGCAACTCCGTTCATCTGTGGAGTATAAGCAGAAGAAAATTGATGAACAATACCCTTCCTTATGCAAAAGGCATCTATTTCTAATTCTTAAATTTTGTGTCGTTGTCTGAACGAATCTTCCTCACTTTCAACTTATACAGAGATTCCAGTGTAGTGACTAAAACCTTGAACAATTCAAACGTCTCTGCTTTTGCTTTAAGAAACATGACACAGGAAAACCTTGAGTAGTCATCAGTTACTACAACGTAGTAGCAGTCCCCTGTAATGCTTTTAGTACTCATAAGACCAAATAAATCCATGTGCAAGAACTATAGTGGTATCTTAATTGAATGTACTTTCTTTTATTTATGAGATTTCTTGGTCTGTTTACCATTCTTGCATGATATGCAGAAATCTCGAAGCTGAAAATTTTTGACAGCAACTCCTTCAACCATATTATTTTGAACCAAATGATTCATCTTCCGTGGATTGATATGTCCCATTCTCCGGTGTCAGGAGATGGAGTCTTTCTCTATGGCTTTAGACAAGAAACATTGTGCATCTGACTCAGTAGTAGATGCTCTTGACATGTCCAAGACATACAGGTCATTATATCTTGAAGTTGACATCAAGATTTGCTCCTCAGGGATAACTTATTCCTTCTTTAGTATGTAGCACTTCTTATCATCGAACGTCACGTTTATTGCATATTTAACGAACCGATAACAAATTGTTTTCCGGTTGCTGAACATAATTCACTTTATCAAAGTTCAGTTTTCCATTTCCCACTTCACCTTGCGCTGTTATGTAGCCTCCTTTATTTCCAGTAAAAGATACACGTCCCCCACTATCGATAATCTAGGTGTTAGTGATAGTGTTGTAGCGGACAACCTACACAAAAGCAGAAATGATTTGTTTAAGAGTGGGACCCAAGCCTTAATGGTCTTGGGTTTCCCAGAGGCATCACACATCACAAACTCTACCTAGTGTCCTTGTGCAGTTGGAGATTCTACCTGCTTCATCTTGTCCACACTATCAGACACAATTGGTGATTTGGCTTTCCACGTGCCAGTCTTATGTAAGGACTGTTTTTGATAAACAGATGACTAGTTGATTGTTTGAACCTGTGGTTTGCTTTCATCACCATATTGCACCTCAATCATCACAGCTTTGCCCGTGGCTTGTCTGTGTTTCCTGTGGTGTTGTGGAGGAGTAGTTGATCTTGATTTTTAAACCTTGTTTTATTTTCATAAAATTTTCAATCCTCCGTCTTGGTGTCTGATAGTAGGGATAATTAGGAGATATATATCCCATTTCTCCACATTCATAGCAGGATCTCAATTCAACTACTCTGGGAGATCGTTTGTGGGGTGGAGAGTATGGTCTAGGATTGGTCTTTTTCTTCTCCATGTTAGGATATTGACCTTGTTTCACAAAGATAATTTGTTTCACCTTTTGATTAGAACTTTCTTTTATTTTATTGAGATTTTGATGACGTCCTTTTTTATGAGATGTTAATTCAGGAGTTATTGATATAGAAATAGACTGGTTTAAACCTGAACTGGAAGATGCATGATCATCTTGTTCATCCCATTTTCAATGGTTACTTCTTCTTTAGTGCCATAAGTAGATGCACTTTGGTCAATAACCGGTTTGTACAGGTTTAACTGTTGTATCCGGATCACTGAAAAGAGGAGTGGTCACCACATGATCCTTGATTGTGTGATTATTTACTGGTCTAGATTTTGTGTTTAAAAGAACTGCATGTGGTGGTGGCACTTCTTGATAACCTATCCCTTCCCCCCATTTTTTACTTTGACTAAGTTCTTAACAATGTGAGAAGAACTTGTAAGACTGTGCAGTTTTTGATTTAAAGATTCAATTCAATTTGAAGAATGGCATTTTCTTTTTTTGTTTTCTTTATAGTAGTTAGATAGAAATTAATGTCGTTAGCTTGATTAAAGGCAACAACTTCAGTTTCCCTAAGCTGCTTCCCTAATAGATCAATCTTTTCTTTGAAACAGCTTTCATGTTGTTTTAACACCCGGTTAGCTTCTGTGCAAAGTTTTAAGTCATTTACTAAACTATCATTGTGATCTAACAACTTAGCAAATTTTAAATCTATGTTATCATGAAACTTATTACATTCTTCACAGTTATGTTTATCAAACAGTTGAGCTTTGGTATTTACTTGTGACGTGCCGGAGAGGTTAGCCATTAGAGCAGAGTGAGATTTCTCGTTATTTGTAGACTCTGTGCTAGCAGCAGACAATTCATCTTCCACCAAGTGTTCCACTACATCCATAGCTTCCTCTAAGTCGGACTTTGAACTATCAACCAAGTTTTTGCTTTCACTTGTAGAATCATCATCAAGATCATCCACCAAATCCACATTAGCTTCACCATCAGGGATAAACTTGAAATTCTAGTCCTGTCCTTCATCTCCTTGAGCTACCATAGCTTTGGATCCTTAGCTTGTTGAAGTCTCTTTCTTTTCCTTGTCTGGTCGATTGTTTGAAGTGAAAGGATTACCATTTCCTGTCTTCTTAGGCTTCACACACTCCCTTTTGAAATGACCCTTTTCTCCACACTTAAAACATGTGACTTTGGTTTTATCAAAACCAAAAGTTCTCTAGTCTTCTTCACGAATTTCTTTGCTCTTCTAAAAGCACTAGCCAGGGCCCACATTTTATCCATTCTCTCTAATCCTGCCTCATCAACCTGCTCATAGTCTTCATCAGCAAGATGACAGTTTCCTATCTTTCCAGCAACCAACCCATCACATGAGTGCAGTACTGCAACAAGAAGATCCATATGTTCCTTGGCAACTTTATTTGTAACATTTCCAAAGTTTCCAGTCTTCAGCTTTGTATGATTTGAGTCAGAGGTGTTGCATTAAAATCCTAATGATCCAGACGATTCACTTCTAGATGACCCACTCTGGGAATTCCCAGAGGTGTTAGATACAAAGGTTGTCTGAATAGGTGCTCCTGAAGAAACTGGAGTGGGAGCAACGTTATACAGTGATGGATTCTGAGTGTGTGCTCCCTTATTTGACTTGTATTTAAGCCTTAGTTCCTCCTCCCTCAATTTCAAGGTAAAGTCGATATATGGAGTAGCAAATGTATCATTTTGTCTCAAATTTGAAACAAAATGATGCAATTTATCAGGAAGCCCATCAGCGAAACTTGTAACTTTATCTTCCATGGATGTAGTGACCCCATGTGTGTGCAGCTCACTCATCAAATGATAAAATCTATCTATTATATCATCCAAACATTCATTTCCGATAGATGCAAAATTATTAAAATCTTTCTTGAGAACCTTTTCTTGAGAACCTTTGCTTTCAGAGCCTTCAAAGTAGCATTACCATCATACCTCGTTTCTAAGGCCGACCACAATTTCTTTGACTGTTTATGTTCTGAGAACTGACGAAAAATATCTTTTGGAATTGACTAGGTTAGTGGAGAATATGCTTTCTTCTCAACATTATGAGCTACTTTTTGTGTGCCATTCATACCACTTAGATTAATTTAACACCATTTGCCTCAACAGGTGTAGAGTAGCTAGTTTCAATAGCTGTCCATAAGTTAGGGTCAACTCCATTAAGATAAATCTCAAAACATTGTTTCCATTGAGGGTATTCATCCAATGTAAACACTTTTTTGTTGGTTTGTTACTGTTTTCCAATTTCATTCTCTAACAATAACAATTGCTGTATCTTTGAGTCCTTTCCGGCAGTGAAAACTGAGTTCTGATCGTCCATATTTTCAAAGTTTGAAGAAACACAGAGTCAATTTTAAAGTCTGATTTTTTGATGCGATTGGACTCAATCGGGCGATTGAAGGATGCAACTGAGGTCAATCGTACGATTGAAGTGTACGATTGGGTTTAGTCGTGCGATTGAATCAAACTTGCGACTAAAAACCCTGATTTTGAGAAATTCATGATTTTAACCAAGTTTAGACTTAAAACAATTTCAAACACACCAAGAACAGTATTCAAACGAAAAGTTTAAAACTTTCTGCTAAAGCACACGTCAAAAACACGTTTTAAATCGAAAATCAAGAATTTTAAACGAAACACAGATTCAATCCATGAAGAATCAAGAGCCTTGGCTCTGATACCACTTGTTAGGACCGTGTATGTACGGAGTACTAACAGAATTCAACGTACAACCGAATCAAATAGTGTGGAATCCTATTTGAACGGCGATCCAATCAGTGAGATCGCATACCCGGATCAAACATACAATTAGACAACGTTAAGAATATTATTCCTCTTTTAAATTTTTTAAAAAGTCACTTTTTGATCCAAAAATTTAAGTTTCTAAAACAAAACTTTTGTTTTTAGGGTTTTGACTTTTTGACTTAAGGGTTTTGACCAAATAGACTGGTGTGACATTATTAAACGAAATATTCCTTACTTTCACCACGGAAAATTTTGTGACATCACCTCGGTCAAATTAATTGATTTAAATTAATTAATTTCCTTTATTTAGTGAAATTAGTTAAAATCAAATTAATTAACAACCAATCCTAGTGACTTTAGGATAAATCAAATTTAGTACCAAGCAAAATATTTAAACAAATTTAACTTAAACCGTTAAGTTAACAAATTTAAACAAACATGTCTGACGAACTTTTAAGAACAAACAGTGGTCTAAAACCACCAAGACTGAAAAACAAAGCAGATTTTAAACAATGGAAGATTATGTTCCGTAACTGGATTATCTTTCAAGACCCGGATTTATGGACTTCCATAACCGAGGGACCATACATACCTGTAAACCTTGGTCCAGACTACAACATACAAAAACCAGTAAGTTTAAAGAACATAGCTGGTGATGAATTGAAGAAGGTGAAAACAAACATGAAAGCATACAGCATTCTGGCAATGACATTGCCATTTGAAATCTTAACACTGGTTGAGAATTTCAAAACAGCAAACGAACTATGGAAAGTTCTTCACACAATGTGTAAAGGAAGTGATGAAATAAGGGAAATCAAGAAAGAAAAATTGAGGACCCAGTATGAAACTTTCCATCATGTTTAGGGAGAATCTATTCCCTAACAACTTCACAGATTTGTACAACTGGTGAATGAGATGATTGTTTATGGTCTCGAATACGAATCTGTTGAAATAAACAAAAAGATGTTGCATATATTGCTTGAGAGTTGGACTCAGTCAGTGTCACTCATGAAAGCAACATTAGATCTGGGAGCATTATCATTGGATTCTCTAGTTGCTAAAATGGAGGCACTAGAACTAGATGAAAAATCCAGAAATAACAACACTATAAGACATGTAGAAGCATACAAGTTCAAACAACTACAACATACATACAATGCTTTTCTGACAAGCACTGGTGAAGATGAAGATGAAGAATTCCTAGACACTAGTAAGACATCATTCTTCTCTACACCAGATTCATCCAACAACATACAAAAGTCTAAGAAGACTGGTGTTCATGCTTCTCATGAAACAACTCCTCAAAGAAAACATAATCAACATCATCATGCTTCAAGCTCAAGCATGCAACAACAAACAAAGCATCAAAACGTACACAAGTTTGATATGCCCATTCATGCTCTCACTATCATTCTTCAAAGTGAAGAGCAAAAGGCAGCTTATGCAGCCTTTTTAATAAGTTTTGAAGCTTGTTTGGGTGCAAATCTCACACCGTCTCAAATTAGTCAACAAGATTTTGGATGAACTTCCACCAGACACAGTTGAAGAAATGGATCTTCGGTGGTCTATGGCAATGATTGCATATTGATCAAAAAGGTTTCTGCAAAGAAACAGAGGGCTAAGCATGGACAAGAAAACAAAGATTGGTTTTGATAAAACCAAAGTTAGATGCTACAATTGCCAACTATATAGACATTTTTCAAGAGAATGCCAACAACCAAGAGTTGACAGAAACAACAATCCAACACCAGCATCAAGCAGCTACCATCCAAACAGACAGATCCCACAACCAATCAGTGTCCCTGTTGCACCAACTCCACCTCAAATCACACAATACAGTCCAAGTCAACAATCCAAATCATCATCCATGGTCATTAAGAAGGATGGTGAATGTGACTGGAGCATGTATGAAACTGAAATTCAAACTCCAGATCATGCCCTCATGGCCGATACTAAAGACAAAATTTCAGATATCCTGAAAGAGGTAAAGGAGAATCTATGCACACAAGCATGCATAGATGAAGTCAATAGATACAGAGAACATGCAGATAAACTTTCAAAGAAAGTAATCGAAACAAACATCTTAAATGAAAGTCTTAAATCAGAACAAAAACAATATGGCATCAAAATACTTTCATTACAAAATGAGTTGGACAAATTATTGTCTGAAAAGTTAACACTTGTAGCTCAAATTAAGCAGCTTTCTATATCTTTAACCGAATCCAAAACAGTACAGGCTGAAACTGAAGTGAAACTTTAGAAGTCCCAGGTAAGCAACAAGAAGTTTGTAGAAGTTCTTGCTCAACAAAGGGCTTTTAAAGACCCTTCAGGTTTTAGGATATAACAAAGTTAATCTACCGTATAATGATAATTATATTCCTTTGTCTGATTTCAAGAAAAACAAACAGGGTGAGTCACTTGACCCACATGACAGAACAGATGATTCAAAGCCATCATCATCAACATCATCAAAGTCATCATTAAATGATAGAACACCTTTGATAAAATTTGTTAAAAGTCATGATTCACCACTACTAAATCAACAAATTTTTATCAAGGAGAAAATAATGAATTTGATGAACAGACTTCTGATGAAGATGATGTTGACTTGCTGGATGAAGAATCCATTCAACCAATTACTAAAACTGACAAAGTTTAAAGTCTGGTTGAAGTTCTAACAAAACAAACAAAGCAGACTCAAGGATTTGACATCTGCTCTCGTGGAAAGAATATTGAATCTTCCAATGTTTTTGTCAAACAAACAAACATAAGAAAAGGGAAAGCTCAAACATCTGTGACTTTTGATATTCCACTTAAGTCAAATTTGAAATCAAAAGTTGTTAACAAAGAAGACAATACTAATTTACCATACTGTGAATGGTGTGATCAACACACTCACAACACTGAAAAATGCAAATATGGTAAATATTGCAAGTATTGTCACATGAACAATCACAATACTAAAACTTATCATTTTCACAACTATTGTTCTATCTATAAAAGGAACAATCACAGTACTGATAATTGCTTTTTCAATAAGAAAAACAAAAAACAAAACACACAGTCTCAAGTTGTAAAACCTAATGAGAAACAAACAATTGCTCCTAAAAGGAACAAGGTGGGAGTACCAAGACAAACTCCTCATCAAAAGGTTGTTCTAAACAATGACAAAACATTTTATGACACCTTTAAACAAACACCAAAGAGACATAAGTCTCAAACCAGACAATCATCAGACATTAGCTCTAGCAAGAGAAGAGCTCAAAGTACATCTCTTGTCAGAGCTAAAATCAATCAAAGGAAATCTAGTGTACCTAGAATTCCTAAACCACTAGAAAATGCAATTTTAGAATAAATTTGCATCATGTGAAAAGATGGGAAACCCAAGACCATCTTAGCTTGGGTTGCACCATCTAACTGATTTCTTGTGTTTTCTCAGGGACATCAAAGAAGGCCTGACAACATGTGGTATGTTGACAGTGGATGTGCCCGACATATGACAGGAAATTGTTCCCTCCTTCGGGATTTTAAGGGCAAACATGGAGGAAATGTAGCCTTTTGAGGTGATAAGACAGGTGGAAAGATAACTGGTGAAGGGACAGTAACAAATGGTTTGATCAGCTTTGAAAATGTCAACTACTGCTCCAACCTTCAGTTTAATCTTCTAAGTGTATCCTAAATCTGTGATAAGGGATACGCCACCTTATTTGACTCCAACAACTACTACATCCTCAAGACAAATTTTCAAATACAAGAAGATTGTATCCTTTTAAAAACTCCACATCATAACAACACATACATTGTTGATATGAACACTGTTTTTACAACCACTCCTGAAACATGTCACAGGAGATTAGGACACTCTAATTGTAACAGAATGAATCAACTTGTAAAAGGTGACTTAGTAATAGGTTTACCACAACAAGAATTCATCTGTACAGACCACTGCATTGCATGTCTGAAAGGCAAACAACATAGAGTGTCTCACAAGTCTAAATTGGTAAACTCTAACAACACACCACTCAAATTGCTTCACATGGACCTTTTTGGCCCAACAAACATCCTAAGCATAGGAAAGAAGCAATAATGTCTTGTTATAGTAGATGATTACTCCAGATTTTCTTGGGTATTCTTTCTACTACACAAGTCAGAAACACCAGGCATACTCAAAACATTTATCACTAAAATTAAGAATCTATTGGATCATAAAGTTAAATCTTTAAGAAGTGATAATGGTACTAACTTTAAGAATGACAGTATCTTTTCCTTTTGTGCAAAAAAAGGAATAAGTCATCAGTTCAGTGTTCCTCAGCAAAATGGAGTAGCTGAAAGGAGGAACAAAACATTGATAGAAGCAGCCAGATCAATGCTTGCTGACTTTCTATTACCCATATCTTTCTGGGCTGAAGCAACCAACACTACTTGTTACATACAAAACAGAACATTAATAATCAAAGAACATATAAAAACTCCATATGAATTAACGTTTAAAACAAAACCTTCTATTGGATTTCTTAAAGATTTTGAATGTTCTGTTTCAATCTTAAACACCAGAGAACAATTCCAAATTTGCTGCAAAAGCAGATGATGGATTCTTTGTTGGATACTCTAGAAGCTCAAAATCTTACAGAGTATACAGTCTAAGACTTAATATTGTGGAAGAAACAACTGATATTATTTTTAATGAACACTCTTTCACAAAGAAAGTCATTGGATCAGACTGGTTGTTTGACATTGATTCATTAACAAAATCATTTGACACATCATATTTTGATGTTACATGTACAAAAGAAGATATTGAATATCCTATGGTACCTCCTCAACCAACTATTGATGTTCCTCTAACTGCTGATCCTCCAAGGAGAACAAACACATCTCCTTCAAGCACAACAGTTACACCTCCAATGGAACAAACCAAAACATCCAATGAAACAAACACATCTACACCATCTTCATCAACTCCTGTGACAACCAAACCACCCAATCAACCAACATCACATGAACCTCACACAGTTGAAGAAGTTGATGATTATCATTCTTTACCAGACACACATCATGACGATGAAATCTTAGATTTCTTTCATGATTCCCCACAAACATTCAATGAACCTGCACAGCCAGAATGTCCCTCAAACACAAATACCCTTGCCCAACGCACCACACCAGAACAAACATTCAACAATCTTGATTCAACAATTCATGTTGATCAGATTGAAACAACAAGAATACACAAAGATCACCCTTTAGAAAACATCATATGTGACCTTAATACCTGACTGATAAGGAGTCAATCAGACACACCAAACATTTGCCTGTATTCCTGTTTCTTATCCCTAACTGTACCCAAAAACATGACCGAAGCACTTAAAGACAACAGTTGGATAGAAGCAATGCAGGAGGAACTATAGCAATTCAGAAAGCAAGAGGTATGGAAACTGGTTGATCTAGCTGAAGGTCAATATGCCATAGGCACAAGATGGCTATTCAGAAACAAAGCAGATGACAGAGGGATTGTCATTAGAAACAAAGCAAGGCTTATTGCCCAAGGATATACTCAGGAGGAAGGCATTGATTATGATGATGTCTTTGCTCCAGTAGCTAGACTAGAAGCCATCCGAGTGTTCCTTGCATATGCCTCATCTAAAAACTTTATTGTCTTTCAAATGGATGTAAAATGTGCATTCCTTTATGGAAATATAGATGAAGAGGTATATGTTGCTCAACCACCAGGGTTTGAAGATCCAGAATTCCCTCATAGAGTCTACAAGTTGGATAAGGCTCTGTATGGTCTTCATCAAGCATCTAGGAAGTGGTATGAGACTTTATCAAAGTTTCTACTACAGAATGGGTATACCCGAGGGAATATAGACCAGACATTGTTCTTAAAGAAGAAAGGACAAGACTTGTTAGTGGTTCAAGTCTATGTGGATGATATCATCTTTGGATCCAACAACACACAATTTTGCAAAGAGTTTGAAACCCTTATGCAATCAACAATCCAAATGGGTTCAATGGGAGAACTTACCTTCTTTCTTGGACTACAAGTTCATCAATCACAAGATGGAATTTTTATCAATCAAGACAAGTATGTACATCAGATTCTCAAGAAATATAACATGGCAGACTGCACATCAAGCAAAACACCATTTGCAACTGGACTAAAGTTTGGACTAGATCCAGAAGGAACATCAGTTGGTCAGAAACTTTATAGATCAATGATAAGTTCTCTGATGTACCTTACAGCAAGCAGACTAGATATGATGTATGTAGTATGCATATGTGCTAGATATCAAGCAGATCCAAAAGAATCACACATTAATGTTGTAAAGCGAATCTTTAGATACTTAAAAGGCAAACAAGCACTTAGTTTGTGGTATCCCAAAGATGGAGACTTCTCTTTATATGCATACACAGACAGTGATTATGATGGATGCAATAACAACAGAAAATCCAGTATAGGAGGGTGTCAGTTTCTTGGATCAAGATTGATCTCATGGCAGTGTAAGAAACAGACAAATGTCTCTGTGTCAACAGCTGAAGCAGAATACATAGCTGCTTCTACATGCAATTCTCAACTGTTATGGATACAAAACCAAATGCCTAACTATGGCTTTACTTTTCTTAAAACACCCATACACATTGACAATTTTGCCGCCATGTTTATAACAGACAATCCTGTTCAACATTCAAAAACCAAACACATATAGATCAGATATCATTTTCTAAGAGATTGCTCAGAAAAGGGTCTGACCCAGTTGATCAAAGTTCATACAAACAATCAATTGGTTGATCTTTTTACAAAATCATTTGATTCAACTAGATTTGAATTTATAGTTTAGTCACTTGGTATGATCAACTATGAAACAACAAATTAATGTTTTCAAACATTAAAATCAAACAGTCTTGATTTTGTCAAAGTCCAAAGCAATGTTCCACTTCTATCTTTTTTGAAATCAAGATTACATGAAAACTAATCATTTCTAACATTGAATCACACATACACTTCATGAGAAATGATAGTACACTAGCATAGCTCTTCTCTCGAGTCTTTTCCACAAATAAAGACTGATGATACATTGTTTGATATGTGGATAGGCTCAGCATGGGACACCTAATATTAGATACAACAATGAAGAACTAAATTCTCATGATTGTGTGATCAACAACACAACTTGGTTTATGGTAAGTATTGATTTCTTTACCATGGATAGCTTGAAATCTAACTTCAATACACCAAGTGAAACATATTATAAATTGCTCAATTTAAGTGTCTCCTCTGTTATGATATTCATAGACTTGGAGTACACCAAGACATTCTTTGTTGTGCTGAGCATAGACCTGAATGTTCTTAATCTTGATCTACAAAAGATTCCCAATGAGGAACACATCCTATAAGGATGACCAATCAATAAAGTCTTTATGACCAGCTTCTAAAGAGAAGTGCAAAAGAATCCTAAAATTGATCACCCAATAAACAAGAAAATGATTGAGAATTTATCATCCTAAGTAGCTAGGTCTTAAGTATTGAAATTACTTTCTAGCTTATCTTGAGGAGAATCATACATATCATACAATCTGCTGTAGGGTACACACACCTCATATCAATGAACTCATAACATGATAGTCACTCACTGTTTAAACCATCCATTAATACCATGCTTGAGTTTAAGTGGATCAATATATCCACAATCAACATTGTACTTGTCTATGTCTATTCTTTAACATCAAACAAACAACCTAGTAAAGAACTACAGACTAGTATGATCTCATGGTTTGTGCTCATGATTCATGTGGTTATTGATTAAACATGCATTTTGTGTGAACAAAGGATAAAAATTCTTGATACATCACAAGTAAATCACTCTTAAACAAACATTTGGACTTTGATAATTTCAAATTAACCATGTATAATTTTTTGTCAAAGTTTTATAAATATGCAAAAATTTAGGTGGAGAAATTGAATATTGAAATTATCCAAGGCAGCAAAATTGTGCATTAACATTCAAATTTGAAAAATAAACAAAGCCAACGTCAAGCCAACACTAACAAATAGCAAGTTGACACATATATATTTATTTGTTTATTTATTGCATAATATTGCTTTAGAGTGATATCAAATCATCCATATATTGAAGTGTTAAAATTCAATATTTTAACATACATTTAAAGATTTTTGAAAAATATCCAAAATTAATTTGAATATTTAATTTAAAGATTTTTAAATTATTCAGAATTAATTTGAATTTATAATTTTTCAAACAGATCAAACAATCACACCATTCAAAATTTTATTAAAATTTTTGAAAATTTTTTCAACTGTTCATACAGCGAATGAAGAAAAGGTTCATCGGCTATGAACAAAATAGTAAAATTCCCTAAAATCAATCATTTTGACAATTGTATATATAGCGGACAACCAAAACATTCATCAGCTGAAGGTACAGTATTAAACAAAGTGTTTATAGCGTATGAACATTTGGTCATCCGCTGTGAACATATCAAACAAAACAAACAAGTGTTTACAGCGTATGAACATTTGGTCATCCACTGTGAACATATTAAACATCAAAGCAAAGTGTCTACAGTGCACGAACAAAAGTGTTCATCTGCTGTTGAAACAGTTGAAAATAAATGGTCATACATAGCGTATGAACAAAATTGTTCATCCGCTGTGTGAACAGTTCACAAGTCAAATGTAAAGCATATGAACAAAATTGTTCATCCGCTTTGTGAACAGTGCACAAGTATTATGCATAGCGTATGAACAAAATTGTTCATCCGCTTTATGAACAGTGCATAAGTATAGTGCACAGCGCATGAACAAAATTGTTCATTCGCTTTGTGAACAGTATACACAAAGCACAGCGCATGAACAAAATTGTTCATCCACTTTGTTAACAGTGCACAAGTACTATGCACAGCGTATGACAAAATTTTTCATCTGCTTTGTGAACAGTGCATAAGTATAGTGCACAGCGCATGAACAAAATTGTTCATCTGCTTTGTGAACAGTACACACAAAGCACAGCGCATGAACAAAATTGTTCATCCGCTATGTGAATAGTACACACAAAGCACAGCGCATGAACAAAATTGTTCATCCGCTTTGTGAACAGTAAACATTATAGGGTCCACAGCTTATAGACAAAATTATACAGTGGACATTGTGTCCACAGCGGACACTGTTCCCATAGCGGATAACCAATTTTGATTCAAATTTTTACACAACAAACATGTACTGTATGCACAGCGGACACACATATTGTCCGTTGTATATATAATTCACACTTGTAATTTATTCATTCACCACAAGTAAAAGTGAGAAAATTAGTAAAAATTCAAAAATTTCAAAACCTGCGATAAACCCTTAAACCTCTGTTCATTCATAACCAAAATTCTAGTCGATTTATCATCTGATTCACAATCGATTAGGTATAACAAAAGGATTCTAGTATTCAAACAACCATTAAAACATCTTGTGTTATGATTTTAATTAGACATTGTTCGACCTAGGTCGAATATCAAACAGAGATCATAATCATGAATTATTTGATGTTTTAAACCAAATCAAACATAGAATCTGTGATAGATAACCACTATTGAATGTGTATGATCTGTTAATTTGATGAAATTTGATCAAGTCTTCATCGGGTTCATAGTCAAACATGAAGTTCATGTCAAAATTTATACAAAAAATGCTTCTAATCTTTGAACATGATGAAATTTTTTTAAAATGTGTTATAACTTCGTAATCAGGTTCAAAATGATGCAACAAACATGAAAAATTAGTCAATTTGGCATGACTTTCATCAGACAAACATTAAATGAATGTTCATTCAATGTGCATTAAATGATCATATTTGACTTTAATAGGTCAAACTGAAATTCATGATCAAACAGATATGAGATCAAACTTATGTATGTGTTAAACAAAACAACTTGTTAATGATGAACAAACACAATATAACAATTTTTTTGGATAAAATCAATACAAATTAGACAAGATTTGCAAAATCAAATTTGACAAAAAGTTGACTTTTGAAAAGTCAAACTGGTTCAATTAGATCATCGCAAAGATCATACACACACAAGTGTTTAACCATACATTCAATCATCTCATAACAAACAAAATATACCAGCATACACTTGATCATCATTTCATCATTACACTTTATTTGCATACACTATTCTAACACTTAATCTTTTACTACTGATATGGTTGATTTAGTGTTTGTAAAGGATCACAACATATGTGCATTTCTTGATCCTGACTCTCCTAGATCAGTGAACTACAGAGACATGACTCAAGCAATCAGACAAACAAGACGGGTACATGCTATGACCTTCAGACCAGACATATATGAAGATCACATTGTCTAGTTTTGGACTAATTCGCACCTTGGAGAGATTGATGATCAGCAAGTAGTTATATCTACTGTGCATAACCAAGATATCATCATCTCTAAAGAAGTGATCAGAAGGGTGTTGCAATTAGGTGAAGAAGATGCACAAGACCAAATTGAGTTTGATGAACACTATGATCTTCATGTGTTCAGGCAAATAGGCTGTACAGGAACCATAGAAAGAAAGCATATCAAAAAGGCAAACATGTGTACACAGTTCAGGTTCCTCATGCATACTTATCAGAAAACCATGACAACTAGAAAGATAGGATTGGGATGCAACATCCTTAAGGGCATCATGTGCATTAGCAAGCATCATTGCACGAAGGCCATTTAACTTTGCTGCTCAAGTTCTCAATGGCCTTGTCTATAACATCACAGAAGTGAGAAACAGATTTCTGATGTTTCCAAGATTTCTACAGATAATCATAGATGATTTATTGCCCAACATCCTGTTGATACATATGTACCTAGTTTAGGAGATTAATGTAAAATGTCTTTCACGTACTACATATTTGTAATTGAATGGGTATAAATGAAATACAATATGTGGTTGATGCTTATAATGTTTAATGTTTCATTGTTTATTGTGTGATAGCTCATATTGAACAAACTATATAGGTTTGTGAAGTGTATGAAGTTCTCATGCGAATGGACCATGCTAATGGGCCATACGCATGAACACTTCATGCTAGTGGACTAGTCGCACGCACGATTGTGACATGTGATTGACTCAGTCGCACGACTGGACCTTTAGTCGTGCGGATGGATCAACCGCATGCTTCAGTCGCACGACTGGACCATGCTGATGGTTCAGTCGCACGAATGAAGACTCCAAACCTATAAATACCACTTAATTCGTGGAAAAACAAAAGAATTCGAATACCTACGCACATACTTGTACCCTAGTCATCAAGAGGCTCAAGAAAACCTATTCCAACTTCATATTTCGTCTCTGATCAATTCTCGTTCGTTCTTAATGTTTGTTTCATTGTAGGATTGATCAGATTGTCATTCTCGCTAATTGGATCGCCAATCAAATAGGATTCCGCACTATTTGAGTTGGTATACACGCAGAATCAGTTAGTACTCCATACGTACACGGTCCTAACAAGTGGTATTAGAGCTTTGGCTCTTGATTTTACGTGTGATTCAATCGATTTGGTATAAAAAATCACGTTTTTAATTCAAAACACCATCTTTTGGGTTAAAACAGTGTTTTCGACGTCTCCAGATAAAAAAGTTCACGTTTTTCGTCATACGGCAGATTAGGGTTCATAAAAATTCGTGTTTGTGGGTCAAAATCGTCAAAACCTCGAATTTTTCAAAACAGCAGCCTTCAGTCGCACGAATAGCTCATTCTTAGAACTGAACTCAATCGTACATCCCATACGCACGACTGAACTCTGTCATTCATCCATTCGTACGACTGGACACCCTGTTTGTATTGTTCATTTGCACCTGTTCAAATTCATGATTGACTCATCCGCATCTGTTCAATCGCACGGTTGAGCTATCCGCATTGTTCAATCGCACGGTTAGCCCAATCGCATCTGTCCATTCACACCAGAAAAATAGTTTGTTCTAAAAGTCAAAGTAAATAGAAATGGAATATCAGTACTCAGCGTTCACAGCAGGTCAGGATTCACAGATTCAAAATCTATTGCTTTTGGAAAATGAAGTTGGTAATCACAATAAGCCTCCTAAGCTCATAACGTTAGATGATTACCCAAAATGGAAGCAAAGGTTCGAGATATACTTAAATGGAGTTGATCCTAATCTGTGGGATTCAATCGAGACTGGGTATAGCATGCCGGTTGGTGCTGATGGAGTAAAACTTACCTTGGGTGGCATGACTGATAGCCAGAAGGTCAAGTACAATGCAGAGAAGAAGGTGTACGCTTTGTTAACTCAGTCAATTCCTAAGGACGTATTCCATCAGTTTTCTGAGAATAAACAAGCCAAGAAGTTATGGGATGCTCTGGAAAAACGGTATGTCGGGAATGCGACGTTGAAGGCATTAAAGGCAAAGGCTTTGAAGAAGGATTTTGATAACTTCCCTTCAATAGGAAAAGAGAGTCTGGATGACGTTATTGACCGCTTCTATCACTTGATAAGTGAGCTGCACACTCATGGAGTTACCACGTCTATGGAAGATAAGGTGTCGAGTTTTGCAGATGGATTGCCAGAGAAGTGGGTTTCGTTTGTATCAAATCTCAGACAGAATGATATGCTGGCGAAGTTGGATATCAACGATTTCATTCTAAAGCTGAGAGAGGAAGAGTTGAGGATGAAGTACAGATCACAGAAAAGTTCATATGATCAGAACCCGTCACTTTACAACTCAACTCCTCAACCAAAGACTTCTGGAGCACCACTCCAAACAGCATTCGTTTCTAGTTCAGCTGCTCCGTCTCAAGCCATTTCTTCAGGATCTGACACGTCAGGGTCATCTTGCACCCAATACATAGCACCTGAAGCCAATGCTATGAAATTAAAGACCAAGAATCTCGGTAATATGACTGTTGAGGTAGCAAAGGAGCATATGGATCTTCTAGCAGCTGTCGTTCACTCCTATGATGGTCTAGTTGCTGGGAAAATTGGAATCTGCCATCTCGCCGATGAAGACTACGAGCAGGTAGATGAAACTGAGCTCGAGAGAATAAATATCATGTGGGCATTGGCTAGTGCTATCCGGAGGGCAAAGAAGTTTGTTAAGAAGACCGGACAGAACTTGATAGCCACAAAGGATACAACCTTTGGTTTTGACAAAACCAAAGTTACATGCTTTAACTGTGGAGAAAAGGGGCACTTCAAACGCGAATGTGTGAACCAAGAAGACAGTAATGGTAATCCATTCTCATCTTTTAATCATCAAGATAAACCCACAAGTAGCACCACATCGTCAAGCAAGGATCCTAAGGCCTTGACTGCACAAGGCGATGAAGGACAAGATTGGACCTTTCGCTTTGTGTGTCCGGGAGAATCTAACATTACATGCGTTGAGGGTTTGGATGATGACTAGGCAAGCGAAGGTGATATAGCAGTGGAACTTGTAATGTCAGATCATGAAGATACTGCTACTGTGGTCACTCACCAGAATGAAGAAGGTCCCAGCATAACATGTTCAGAATCACCAGCATCCGAACAGTCAAACTCTATGATGATGCTGATTCAACCGAACCTTCTAAGGTAAGTTCCACAGACCAACTCTTTGATAATCATGCTTGTTCTGAATGTAATAAATTTAGGGATAGCATAGATTCAAAATTTGCTAGGTTATTAGATCACAATGATAGCTTAGTAAATGATTTACAACTGTGCACGGAAGTAAACCGAATTTTAAAAAAAAATGAGCATAGTTATAAAGTGAAAATCGAACTGTTAAAAAACAACTAAGGGAAACTGAAGTTGTGGCCTTTAACAAAGCAAATGATATAAAGTTCTATTTAAACTCCTTGGAAGAAACAAAGAAAGAAAAAGCAATTTTGGAAGTCAAAGCCAACTCACTAAAACAAAGTAGTTCCACCACCACATGAGACCTTGTTGAATGCTAAAAGCAAACCAATTAATAATAACCCAATCAAGGATCATGTGGTGTCCACTTCTCTTGTAAGTGATCCAGATTCCATAAGTAAACCTGTTAAATCTGTCACTAAAAGAAGGAGTCCACTTTGAAGTCAAAAGGTAAGATGCCTATTGTCAATTTAGATGAACAATTTGCACAGGTTAAGGTGAAGTCAGGGTCAAACATGTCTCATTCAGAACCCAAAAAGATCAAACAATTTAACCAATCTAGAGCAGCATGTTTAAGTCCAAATAAACAAAAGGGTAAAGATGTTAAACATGTTCAAACAATGAATTTTGTTAAAGAAGTCAAAACATCTAAACAAGAAGTGTCAAAACCCAAAGAAACTAAAGTCACACCTGTGTCACATACCTCCCAACAGAAATAGTTTAACCAACATGTCGAAAGCAGATCTTGCTACACTTGTGGAAAGTATGGACACATTGCTTTTAAATGTTCTTATTATCAAACACCAAGAAAGAAGATTGAACTTAATGATTCAAAACCTAGTTCTTCAAAAAGGAGGTCAATTACTCCACCAAAAAGAACCTTTGAACCTAAAGTTCAAACAATAAGCCAGTCGTCTGTTTATCACAAACAGGCCTTAAATAAAACTGGCTTATGGAAAGAAAAATCATGTTCCGTGTCTGAAAATGAGAACAAGGAGAAGAATGATCTATCCTCATCCTCAAATGGCCAGTTGGTAGAGTTTATGATGTGTGATTCCTCCGGGGTACCCAAGCTAGTCAAGGCTTGGGTCCCTAACCTGAACTAATCATTTCCTTTAGATGTGCAGGTTGTCCGCTATAGTGCTTCTTTGAATACCTGGATTGTTGATAGCGGTGCATTAAGGCACATGACTGGAAACCTGTCATTCTTGTCAAACATCAAACAGATTAAAGGAGGACATGTTTCATTTGCTGGAAATAAAGGAGGTTACATCACTGCACAAGGAGAAGTGGGAAACTAGAAAGTGAAGTTTGATAAGGTAAACTATGTTCAACAACTTCAAATAGCTTACTTTTTGTTTCTCAGGTATGCGACAAAGAGTTCAAAGTTGTATTTGACAACAAGAAGTGCTATGTTCTGAAGAAAGACTATGTCGTTTTGGAGGACCAGGTGTTAATGTCAGCTTCAAGTTATAACAATTTGTATGTCTTAGAGCTCTCAAAGGCTCCATAAACTATCATCGAGTTCAATGCTTCTTGTCAAACGCAGCAGAAAAAGACTCCATCTCCTGGCATAGGAGAATGGGACACATAAATCCCCGGAAGATAAATCATTTGATCAAGAATGATCTAGTGCGAGGAGTAAATGTTCAAAACTTCCAACTACCGGATTTCTGTGTCGCATGTAAGAACGGAAAACAGACAAAGAAGTCTCACAAGGTAAAGAATGTTCATTCAATTGACCTGCGTCTTGAGCTTCTTCACATGGATCTGTTTGGTGATTTGTACTGCTTTGTAGTTATGGATGATTACTCAAGATTTTCTTGGGTGATGTTTCTGAAATCCAAATCAGAGACATTTGAATCATTCAAAGAGCTAGTAACTACATTGGAATTGTAGCTCCTAGATAATCAAACTTGAATCAAATCATGAAGAATCATAGATCAAAATATGATGAACACATTAAAACCCTAATTTGATCTAATATTGATTGCATATGATTTGTACAAATGGAAACCCCAATCAATTGGTCATTCAACCATTAACCCAATCCTAATTACAATTAATCTATTTATAGTGAATATAATATTCACTAATTGCATTTAACCCCCTAGAATTAGGCTAATTAATGGAAATAATATCTAAAACCAAAACATGACTAAAAACAAGATAAAATATATTTTGCTCACACAAAATATATTTATTACAATAAAACTCCTAGTCATTTAAATCTTCAACGTCTTGTCTCGGTTCCACATCTCGAAC
Source organism: Flaveria linearis (assembly GCA_024085815.1). NCBI lineage: Eukaryota > Viridiplantae > Streptophyta > Magnoliopsida > Asterales > Asteraceae > Flaveria > Flaveria linearis. The sequence continues at coordinate 62,644,552 of CM044001.1, read as the reverse complement.
GTTTTGGGTTTGACTTTTGCATTGACTTTGACCGTTGATGTTGACTTTGTTGACTTTGACTGTGTTGAAAATTTTAGACTATCCTTCAGACCCAACAATATTCCCCTTTAGTCTACTATTATCAACATCTTTCATCGCGATCAGTACCGATAAGTCAACTGAACTTGATCTTCAATTTGGTAAGCTTCAGTCTCAATGTTGAGGTCCAACAGGAATCACTCTACAAGCTGAAGGTAAGGCAAGTTCGCTTCGACAACGGCACCTAGTTCAAGAACCAATGGATAGAGGAATTACGCAAAGAAAAAGGAATTGTGTACCAATTCACATCTGCCTACACTCCTCAAATGAACGGGGTTGGTAAGAGGCAGAATTGCAGGTTGATAGAGACAGCCCGGACGATGCTAGTAGACTCGAAACTGCCTATCCAATTCTGGAACGAGGCAGTAGCTAATGCATGTTACACCCTTGATCGAGTCCTGGTCGTCAAGCGTGTAACACCCGTAATTTCTTTTAAAGAAATAAAAGAATAAAATAGAAAGAAAAAGGAAGGAAACGGAAGTCAACTTAAAGTTAAGGGGTAAAAAGTGCCAAAAGGACAAAATCATTGAAAAGTTGGTGTAAAAGAAGGTATGGCCGCCCATAACCCCCTTCACACTACTTTGCATTCGGTTTTTAGAGAGAGAAACAGCAAGGACTTCGATTCTTAGAGAGAGAAAGAAGAAGAAATCGGATTCAAGGTAAGAATTAGTGTTTTTAAGTTGTGTTTTGGCTAAGATACCGAGAATGCATGTTCTTATATGTGTGTTTTTGTGTTCGGATGCGTTCATTGGGTTTTATAGGTGTTCAACTTGTAGCAAACGGGTTTTGAAGGAGTCATACCCGAGAGACTGCAAAGGTGAGTTTCTAGACCCCCTTTTTACTCGTTTTTAAGTGTTTTGGGGCTGGAAAATGCATGTAAGTATGTTTTTATGAAATGGGTATAATACCCGTATAATATGTGTATGTGTACATCTATAGAATATGTTTTGGGATGAACGTAGGTTTAAGTTTATGTTAAATTTATGCCTGAAACCATGTGTGCATGCTTAGAACTAGGCATTTGGATGTGTGGTATTTGGAATATGAATTAGATACATGTCCAGGTTGCTAATACGTCCAACAGGGTGGTCGTATGACCAAATAATTTTTCTAAGGGTGTTGAAGAGTCCAATAGTGCTCATACGCCCAACAGGGTGGTCGTATGACCAGATGATTATTCTAAGTGTAGGGTGAAGAGTCCAATAGTGCTCATACGCCCAACAGGGTGGTCGTATGACCAGATGATTATTCTAAGTGTAGGGTGAAGAGTCCAATAGTGCTCATACGCCCAACAGGGTGGTCGTATGACCAGAGAAAATTTTCTAAGTGTAAGCTCAAAAGTCCAACAGGACTAAAACGACCAACAGGGGTCATACGCCCAGAGCCTGAAATTTTTCTAAGTGTAGCTGATGAGTCCGACAGTGGTGAAACGCCTAGAACAGGGCTTATACGCCCAAAATACTTAGACTTTTAACATATTTCCCTTGGAGTTTGTGCAGTAGGGTTTCACCTGACTGTTGACTAGGACGTTATTGAATGTGAGTGATGATGCTATGTATGATTACGTATGTATGATGCTATGTATGATGATGAATGTATGATGATGAATGTATGATGATGAATGTGTGATGAGTGTGTATGTTCCTTGTAATTGTGTATGCTTATCTTTCCGAAACTTTACGAATAACGAGAATGAACTAATGAAGTATTATGTAACGTAAAGTGAAAGATAATGAAAGAGGAACATGATGATGAATGCATGTATTAACGAATGAACGAAAAGAAGAATGATGATGAATACATGCATTAATGAACGAACGAATTATGTCTTGCAAGCATTGAATAACGCGATTGGTCCTTCTCTGTGATTGACCATGGTCATGGTACCTCTACCGCTTACCTCTAGTACCGTGGCATACGTTTTGTTGTTCATATGTTGACTTCGGCCCGGTAGCTAATAACGATCGGGGTGTAGCATATGGTGTTGGTACAATTCACCTTTCAATGTGCAAGTAAGTATGAACGGGATTCTTGTCATTCGACCACAGTAATCATAGCCAAGTGCTATGAAGTGGGTAAAGCCTGACAGAATCCATACGAGAAGTTAAAGATAATGATGTATAACGAATGATGAAGATAATAATGAATATTATCTCTGTGTACGTATGATGTATGAACGCATGCACGAAAGGATACTTTTAAATAAGTAAAAGTATGTTTTATTATAAAACTAGAACTCACTCAGCAACGCTGAATTTTATGTGTTTTCTAGTTGGCAGGTAGTGTTGCTGAGGATGGCACGAGGCGGCTACTCAGCTCTTTTGGGATGGCATTCTTTTGTTAATGTTTTTGTATTGTAATGCAAACAAATGATATTTTGTAATGGGTGTTGTATTACTTTGCAAAAGCATTTATAGTAAATCCAAAGTTTCCGCTGCATGGTTTTTATTAAGTTATATTAAATGTATGTTTTATGGGTGATGACGACCAACTGTGAGGTGCCCGGGAACAGGGCCTTACAAAGCGTCATGGTAAGACGTGTTACGAGTTACTCCAACGAAGTAAACCTAATCTAGAGTACCTCGAACCGTTTGGTGCACCATGTACAGTGCTGAAAAAAACTCAGTCAGGGAAATTTAGCGAGAAAGCTGAAGAAGGGATTTTCTTAGGATACAACATACCGAATAAGAGAGTTTACAATAACTCAACGGGTCAAGTGGAAGTGTGGTGCAGTGTTGATGTACAGAGATACACCACCCCCTGCTGGAAAAGGACCCTCTTTCTTTTTCGAGTATGATGGATTCTTTAAATCCTTCAACATCCCTTTCTCTCCTTCTGAGGATGAGTTATCGACCAGAATGATGTACGACGTATTAAACACACCTTCACTGGATTCGATGACTTCAGCTTCACAAGGTGAGCCTTCTAGTTCTTCAAGGGGAGCACCTGAGCTAAGTGACTCCTCCTCTGATGATGAAGACGTAGCAAATGATCAGGTGGATCAAGGGCAACAGGTTCCTGCTACTCTAAGTACACAAGCATCTACTATTAATGCCTCTGACACTTCAGAACCTCACACTCCCACTGCCTCAGATATTGAACCTGTTGTTTAGAATCTGGATAATGAGGTAGTTGTACCCACCACTCCTGGATCTTGAATAAATGTTTATCATCCATTGGATAATCTCATTGGAGATGTTAGATCAGGAGTCCAGACTAGAAGATAGCTATACTCAGCTGATTATGCCTCGGTAATGGAAAAGGGATATCTTCACGATGGTGCATATCGATGTTTTGTGTCTTAATTTGAGCCAAAATATGTTAGTGAAGCCCTAAAAGATGAGGCATGGGTGAGTGCCATGCAAGAAGAACTTCTTCAATTCAAGAAGTTGGGAGTATGGACTCTAGTGGACAGACCTAAAGGTGCTAAGGTCATTGGCACCAAATGGGTCTTGAAGTGCAAGAAAGATGACCAAGGGGTCATTATAAGAAACAAGGCTCGACTTGTAGTTCAAGGATTTTGACAAGTCGAGGGCATTGATTACAATGAAGTTTTAGCACCCGTGGCAAGAATGGAAGCAATCCGTATCTTCCTAGCCTATGCATCTTACATGAATATCAAAGTCTGTCAATTAGATGTAAAGAGTGCATTCCTTCATGGTGAAATACGGGAGACAGTGTACGTCAGTCAACCTGAAGGATTTGAGGATCCATATCATCCGGACAGAGTTTACAAACTAGATAAGGCTCTATACGGGCTCCATCAAGCCCCAAGAGCTTGGTATGAGAAACTCTTAACTTATCTTGTGAAACATGGCTTTCATAGAGGAGTGATTGACTGTACACTGTTCATAAAAAAAGGATGGTGACTGACTATTAGTTCAGATCTATGTTGATGACATAATCTTCGGTTCCAAAAACGAAGCATTATGTAAAGGATTTGAAGCAGTAATGAAAGCAGAATTTGAGATGACTGCCATGGGTGAGATGAAGTTCTTTCACGGGTTACAGGTGGATTAGACACCGAAGGGAATATTTCTACATCAGACCAAGTATGTAGGCGCTATTCTCAATCGGTTTGATATGGAAAATGCTTCCTCAGCTGGAACTCCACTTGCAACAAACCATGACGTTGCACCCGACGAAAATGGTGATCTGGTGGATGCCATTATGTACCGAGGAATGATCGGATCTCTCATGTACCTCACTTCCTCAAGACCTGATATCATGTACGCGACATGTCTATGCTCCAGATATCAGGCGAAACCTAAAGTCAACTATCTCATAGGCGTCAAAAGGATATTTCGTTATCTGAAGGGTACTCTAACACTTGGGTTGTGGTATCCTCATGACGATGACTTTGAGCTTACAGCGTATAGTGATTTGGATTATGGCGGCTGCAAAATGAACTACAAGTCCACTTCAGTAGGATGTCAATTCTTTGGGAGAAGATTAGTCACGTGACAGTGTAAGAAGCAGACATCGGTAGCTCTGTCAACTTGTGAAGCTGAATACGTTGCTGTTGCAAGCTGCTATTCACAAATCATCTGGATTCAACAACAAATGCGGGACTACGGTTTGAAATTCTCTACTACTCCTATATTTGTTGATAATTCTGCTGCTATAGCCGTAACTAAAAATCCGGTCCAATATCCTAAGACCAAACACATCGGAATTAAATATCACTTTATACGTGATTGTTTGGAAAAGAATTTAATCGTTGTTGTTAAAATCAATACGGATTTTCAACGCGCTGACCTCTACACAAAAGCTTTTGATAAAACCAAGATTTTTATATCTGTTAGAGGTCAACGGCGTGAAAAAGAAATGTGAAGTGATTCCATAAGATGAAAATGCTTAGTCCGACAACCGTTTAGTTTTATTTTCTTTTATTTTTCTTATTTTAATTTTCCTGTCTTAAAAATCCAAAAACACAAAAAGATTTTCGGTTTTAGAATTTTAGGGGGAGAATAGGTTAGTTTAGTATTAAATTAGTTGTTCTATTTAATGACTCAAAACAAAAATGAGGGAGGAGGACAGTCTAGTTAATAAAAATGAGATCGTATCTGTGATATCAGTTCAATGACTATGGAAAATGGTAGCACACAGGATCAAAGAGTTTGTGACGTTAAAAGAATTTAAATGATTAAGATGCAAAATTTGAAGTATAAGTTTGAGAAGTCTAAGCAACATAAAAGGAAAAATGATAGTAAAACTAGCTACTAAGGTAACACAGAGAAAGTAGACCTAGAGATTGCTAGATAACTAGATGATGTGTCGGTAGATTCAACACAATAGATAAGTAGACCTCGTTGGTGATTTCAAGCTAAAACTAAGTTGTTCAACAAGCTGTGGGTTATCATCTTATCCCTGGTTAACACAATCAACGAAATTCCAATAAGGGGTGACGAGCAAAATAAACGCCACAAATGTGTGCGGATGGCCATAAAAATGAGCAAAGCACATAAAAAATGCAAAAAGCAATCAAGCTAATAACCTATGTTATTGGTGAGATCTGTGTAAAAAGATTATAATTGCTCAAACAAGAAGGTAGGTTGTGTGCCTCTCTGCTGTGCGATGGCACTGACCTGAGGATAAGCATAACCTAACTATACTAGAATTCATTGTGGTTTGCGCCTCTCTACTATGCGATGGCACTGACCTGAGGCTTTGCACCTATTTGAAAGCTCTTAGAATAGTTGATTCTTGTCAAAATACCCGTAGACCGCTCAAAAATCTACTGAGGAATGTTGATTACCATATAAGTGTGGGATCCACAAATGCTTTTTGAAATAATTAAACCTAAATCATCACCAATGTGTCTCAAAAATCTGTGTATGGATTTAAGAGGACAAGTATACTGACAATCATCGTGAGCTGCAAGTCTTGAAAGTCCAAATCATTGTGTGTATCTTACAGTACTAGTATGATTTCCTAAACATGCTAATGACTCTCGGTGAAAACAAGAATCTAGCATCAAAAGACTTTGATAATATATCCCAAATGATTTGATAAACCTGTACGATTCCATAATGAATCGTTCCAGTTATGATCAATGTAACTTGATGCTATACTGTTCTAGAAAGGAAAATCTGGTAGATACTTATCTTAGGATTTCAACCTCACCCAAAATTACGAAAATACGTTTTAGCTTTGTCTTTTAGTTCTAGTTTTTTAATTTGTTTAAATTTCTAGTTAGTTTAGTTAATAAACGTCAGACTATGCGTTGTAATTCTATCTGGAATTTAATCACTAAAAGGGGTCACGTCTGAGGTGACCAAACGAGTTTCAAATGTTAAAAGGGGTCACGTCTGAGGTGACAAACTGATTTTACTATTAAAAGGATCACGTCTGAGGTGATCAAAAGTTTTCTAAGTTAAAATGGTCATGTCTGAGATGATCACTGGTCAAAATGTTTTATCAATCGTTAAAAGGGATAAGTGTTAAATGGTCATAAAGTCAAAATCATAGTATTAGCCATTCGTATAACTGGACCATGAGTAAGGACCAGCTGCACGATTGGACCATACGTATGAGCCCAATTGCACGAATGGAGGTGACCGACTGTGCCATTCGCACGACTAAAACCCATTCGCACGAATGGAGGTGACCGACTGTGCTAGTCGCACGACTGATCTTTAATAGCATGATTGGAGGTAACCGAATGTGCCAGTCGCATGACTGACCCTCAGTCGCACGAATCAAGGATGCGACTAGGTTCAGTCACACGTCTGGAGGAAACCCTAGTATAAATAGAGAGGGAGTCGGTCGCACATTCTCATTCTCCCCTCAATCTCTCTCAAACGCACGAAAGTACCATTACTCTGCCACATTTTCATTTGATTGTCTAGACCACTGATTATTGTTATCTGACGATTTGCAGTGTTTACCCAGGTAATGCGCGATGATGTATAATCCAAAGATCAATCGATTTGTGCCCAAAATGATCAAGTTTGAGACCAAACCATAACCGAGACTTAGTCAAGTAATAAACTGATAAAACTAAGTATCTTGATGAAATAAAAGATATTAGATGCTATGTCGGACATTTGCGAAACTAACGAGCCAAACCACAACGTCTAACATCAAGTTTTGCTAAAAATTTGAATTTGAAAAACAAAACAGTCTGTCATGCGAATGGACAACCTGATGAACTTCAATCGCACGACTGAGCTATGCGAATGGCTCAATCGCATGACTGAGCTGGACGAATGGGTTCAACCGCACAACTGAACCAGGCATATGAGTTCAGTTGCACGACTGGTGTAAATGCATGAGAGAACATACGACTAAGCCCAGTTGCATGACTCAGTCATACGTATGAGCTCATTCGCATGAGTAGATCTCAGTCGCACAGTCTATTCGCACGACTAGATCTGAGTCGCATAGCCCATTCGCAGGACAGAACAAAAGTTTTCAAGTCCAAAGAATCAAATTGTCATTGATTGAAACTTAGTAACGTTTATTTACTTTGTGTAACAGATGGCGAGTCGTTGGACTATGAGCACAAAGCATAACGTCTATGCTCATCTGGATCTGTCCTCACGGAACACGGCTGAGTTCTCCGGTATTATCACATTCTTACGGAGATCGAGGATCTTTCGTGCCATCTCGACACCGTGCACCGTATATCGTTCAGTCTAGCAGGCTTTCTGGGAAAGCACTGTTGTCGACAGGTCCTCCGAGCCCCACTGTATCAGGAGATCCATATTTGGTGAGGCCATAGAGATCACTAAGGAAGATCTCAGGACTGTATTGGAGTTTGGGGACGATGCTGACTACCCTACGCGGCTACATCCACTGACAGTCCGAGGATGTTTTCTGAGGGCTAAGTACCCGGGGGATATCAACGTAGGTGTGCTCAACAAGAGCAACCTGTGCTCCCAATTCAAGTACTTAGCCCACGTGTTGTTAAGATGCATCGCCTCAAGGAAGGGAGGCTTCGACGAACTGTCCGATCAGATGCAGAACGCCTACGTGGTGTTGGTTCTTAATCACCCATTCAGCTTCTCAAGGAGGATCTTCACCTTTCTGGTGAAGAACATCGAGGAAAAGGGCAAAGAGAGCTTCTGCATGTACCCGCGCTTTATGTAGATGATTATCGATCAGAAGTTCCCTTCTCTGCGAAAGGAGAAGGAGGACGTCGTGGTTCTAGAGGTGATGGATGATACCACTCTAGGACGGATGAAGGTTTACCGGGGCAAGCAGGTGAACCCCCAGTAAGGCCACTGTTTGGGTATCTGGCCTGGGAGGAGTATGTGGCGCTAGCTCAGTGAAAGTGGTGACACGATGACAGCGACTCGGACACCGAGCAAATTATGCTCCCAGATGATGACTCCGATGATGATTACAGTGGTGATGGTGGAGATACAGGCCCCACCCAATCTAGGGCCACTGCTACTGTTGTGACATCTCCACCATCCACCCAAGGAGGTGCTGAGACTGTCGAATTCCATCAGGACTTCCAACCTGATGAGCAGGAGGAGTCGGATCAGGAGCCTCTGGTGCGAACGATGGGGAGTCGGGTCGTAGCCACTGAGAGAGGTGTTAGAACGGTTGGTGGACGCCATGGCGAGTCTGGGGAGGCTACTTCTGATCCATCACACACCCCAGACGAGCCTAGTAGCCAAGTGGATCTGTGTTCAAGGGCACACGGAAAAAGAGGATGGCTCAACCCTACGGGAAGAAGGGGAAGAGGCCCAGATTTACCTTGATTACCACCACTTCTACCACTCCAGCCACCACCTCTACCACTACAGCCACCACCAGTACTACCACACCACCCACTACTACCACCACACCCACTACTACTACCACACCTCCACCTTCCACTTCTACAGCCCATACTTCACCACCCATTCATTCACCACCAGCCATATTCACCACAGCCACAACTACCACCACCAGCCACCAAGCCGGACCATCATCCCATCCCATATTCCCAACAGGATCATCCCTTCCTCCCATTTGAGTGGAGGAACAACTTTCAGCACTGAACCGTATGGTGCTGAAGCTGTTGGCTGTTGATGAGGAGAAGACTGCATAGATACGTCAGCTAGTGGAGCTCAATGATACCCAAGCACAGCAGATCTCTCAGCAACCTCAGCAGATTGCCCAACTCCAGGAGCATAACATCCAATCAGCTAAGAAGATAAAGGAGTTGAAGGCTTCTAACAAAACGATCATGCTTAAGCTCAAGGGAACAAAAGATGAGCCTTTGAAGATCAGATAAGGAGATGATGATGATGATGATGATGATGGTGGTGAAGATGATGACAGTGATGATGATGAGGTGAGTAATAATGGAAAGCCAAGAGGGAGGCAGGATTATGATGATGAAGAAGAAGGTGATGCAGCTGCGGCTGCATCTGCCTCAGCTCAGGGTCAAGAAAGAAGAACGAAGAAAAGGCAAGACCAAGGAGCATCATCCTCTGCCCCACCTACTTCCCCGACTGCATAAGATCCCAACATGATTCAGGACAAAAGTTATGTATTTATGAAAGCTTTGTACTTGAATCATGAATTAATGTTATGTAAATTAATGTTTATATTTTGTTATCAAATGTTTGATTGTCTTGATTACATACTAACTATTGATGTGTTTACATGTTTAATTCAAGCAGATCAAACATCTCAGCAAGATGAATATGATGTTGCTCCCCTACAGCAAATCAAGTCTCAATTAACTATGATATTTGATTGTAAGGGATTGTCAGGAGGTCTGTGAGTTATACTCCCAAAGAAGGAGAAACAATTCATGACCTTACTGATGAGCAACTTGCTGAGATGTTCCGGCTGAACCCGGATGAGATTGTCAAGGACGCTCCTACTGTTGATGTGGCTAGTGACGATGAGCTTAACGATGTGGATGAAATAGAGATTGAAGACGTCACAGCCCAGCATTATCCAGAGTACACTGACCGAGAGTGAAATGTGGTTCCCAATTTGGGTAGTACTCTTGGTAGTGATACATTTGAGAAGCTGGATCAGATGGAAAAGGAGGCCGAGACATCAACAAGCCAAGCCCAAGCCTCGAACACCGATGTTGATATCAAAAAGGCTAAATGGGCGGCATGTTTTCCAGAGATCCGAGCCCAGCGCACTGCACCAAAGTCGAGTGCCTACACCATGCTCTATAAAGTGAAGAAGCATCTCAGGGTGTCTGGCAGGATTTTAGCGTAGGCATACTTTAAGGATCTGAGTGTGTATGCAGTCAAGAGGGAGAAGGGAATAGAGTACTTCAGATTTCCATATGATCTAAAGACTCTTCCTGGTTTTGAGCTTAACCAGCTGGCACGCCTAAAGTTGCTATATGCTGACCCGAAGAAGATGTCAGGCTGGTTTGAGGCTGCTTTGAGAAGAGAGTACCACACCAGGTGGGTTAACTTTAGACCTCAACAACCGAAGAGGTACATCAGAAGGTCTGAAGTTGATCCGATTACTGGAAAGCCAAAGGTTGTGTTGAAAAGGAGTCCTCCGCGCACTATGTCAAGAATCCCTCTAAGGGAGATGCCACAGGACTTCAGTCCACACTTCAAGTGGTGGTACTATGATTGGAGAACATGTGAAGCAGTAATAGTCTTGCAGAAGGAGGGCCAAATGGATACTATCAGGGCATTTGACCCGATGTGGCTGACCAACTTGTCTTCTAATGATGTCTACACATTATACAAGTGGCCACTGTTATTTGATACGCAAGACATTGTACAAGCCCTACAGTTCCAGAACGTTATACGACTTTGTTTTGCGTTTGAGATAAACGCCGGAGTTACAAGAGAGGAGAAGTACACGAATTTTAATGAGCTGATGAAGAATGTTAGACAATGATGTAAACTAGGTCCAAGGGGGAGTTTGTTGATGCATATGTACCTAGTTTAGGAGCTTAATGTAAAATGTCTTTCATGTCTTACATATTTGTAATTGAATGCGTATAAATGAAATACAATATGTGGTTGATGCTTATAATGTTTAATGTTTCATTGTTTATTGTGTGATAGCGCATATTGTACTAACTATATAGGTTTGTAAAGTGTATGAAGTTCTCATGCAAATGGACCATGCTAATGGGCCATACGCATGAACACTTCATGCTAATGGACCAGTCGCACGATTGTGACATGTGATTGACTCAGTCGCACGACTAGACCTTCAGTCATGCGGATGGATCAACCGCATGCTTCAGTCGCACGACTGAAACATGCTGATGGTTCAGTCGCACGAATGAAGACTCCAAACCTATAAATACCACTTAATTCGTGGAAAACAACCGAATACCTAGGCACATACTTGTACCCTAGTCGTCCAGAGGCTCAAGAAAACCTGTTCCAACTTCATAGTTCATCTCTGATCAATTCTCGAGCATTCTTAACGTTTGTTTCATCGTAGGATTGATCAGATTGTCGCTCTCACTGATTGGATTGCCAATCAAATAGGATTCCGCACTATTTGAGTTGGTATGCACACAGAATCAGTAAGTACTCCGTACGTACACGGTCCTAACACATCCTAAGAGAAGGAGCCATTTTGCAGCCTGTTCATCTTAATGAGTATGTGTTCAATAGGATAAGATCTAACATCTATGTGACAACCGGTCCCAAGGTCACTATTCTAAACCCTAATTTATTTGCATCATATCCCATCTTATGTGTACTAATAATGGAAACAATTTAATTATATCAATAATATTAGAATCACCATTCATTATTTGATCCATTTTTATGATTTTATGTGAATTTAGTCATTTTAAGTCTTGCCTTTTTAGAAAATTTATGCCCGGGAATATTAATTAGTCACCCTAAGTAGAAATCACTTAGTCTTAATTAAAACATATAAAATGTGCACACACACACATACTTGAAGTTTTCGGTCCTTGCATGCATTATCATGCACAAGACACTTAGTCAACTAACAAAAATTAATCACCTAAAATACTACATTACACCACACTTTACACTACATAATACCAATTCCTAATTAAAAATTTAAGTCAAAAACCCACACTACTAGCCAAAATCGGCCGCCCCCCTTGTCCCCAATAGAATTGCTTGCTTGCCACAACACTCCACTTCTTTTTATCACCCATACAACACACATGCATTTCACTTTTGCAAGACTCACTCCCTTCTACTCCCTCCTCTCTCTCTTGGATCCTTCTCACCCAAAAACACACACAACACTCTCCCTTTCAGCCTCATTCCCAGCTCCAAATCACGAACAACAACAATAACAACATCGGCCAATAACAAACCGCAAGAAGGGTGACCATTTGGTAATGTTTTGAAGCTTGAATCTTGCAAAACCGAGAGTTCCAGCCTTAGTTCGAGATTCTCCAGCCTCATCCAAGGAGATTTCATCCATTCACGACCATCCACACCATCTAAACCATGAGATACATCAATGTAAGCTCACTATGTTCGGTTTTGGTCATTTCTCAAGTTTGACTTAATTTTTCACCTAAAAACCCTATTTTTCTTGCTGTAGCAGAAACTTCTCACTAATACCTTGTTGTTGGAGAGCTTTCCACATTCTTGAAGGTATCCTATAAGTATAACATGTCGACCTATAGGTGTAACAAGAGTTACACCTAGAAAACCCTCTTTTTGGGTGATTCTCACCACCCAACTTGTGCATCTTGTAACCTTTGCGACCTAACCTTGTAACCTGATTTCTAATGGCTCATTAAACTCCTAATAATCTGGTTTGAATGTTAAAAATGGTTGTACACCATGAATGGAAGGTGATAACACAAGAACACTATGAAAGACCACTCTTTCTACAAGTTACAACACACCTTAAACACTTTCTTGAAAACCCTCTTAAACAAGGGTCATAACCTTCTCAAAAATGAGTTTTATACAACCCAACAACCTAATTTTTATGTTAGATGAAGTCTTAGTAATGAATAAACTCAAGTTACAATAATTTACACAAGTGTAATGGTCGGTTATGGCATTTTCTATGTATTTGAAGGCTATGGATGTGTAGAATGACTAGGCCATGATTTGGGACTGTTATTTCAGTAATTTTTGATGTATATTAAGAGTGTTAATATTGTTTAATCTCTGGAACAAAGGACATGTTGTGTTTAGACCCATTTTGGTCACTTTCGGTACCCGAAAACATGCTAAAATTACTTAAAAACAAGAAATCTTGATATATAAACTTTTTAAAGAGAATTCCAGGTTCATTAAGGATTAATAATGTTTTCTGGAGTTAATGGGAATTTTTAGTGGTCAAAAGACTCCCATCAGCTGAAGACTCTCATCAGCTGTTCTGACAAAGTCTGAAGAATAAACAACTGAAGTTCAAAGAACTGAAGTACAACAGCTGAAGATCCCAAAGTACTGAAGACAAGTACTGAAGTCTAAAGTACTGATAATCACAAGTACTGAAGACTTCAAGTACTGAAGACAAGTGCTGAAGATCAAAGTCTGAAGAACTGAAGAACTGATGAACAAACTGTTGATGCACAAAGTCTGAAGACAACGACTGAAGACATCAGCTGATGACAACTACTGAAGTCATTAGCTGATGAAACATCTGAAGACCAAAGTCTGAAGACCAAGTGCTGAAGTTTCAGAGTTTGTCACAACAGCTGAAGAAGTCTTCTTCAGTTGTTGTGATGGTTTTTCCTTTTCAGTAGTTTATTTACTTTCAGTAGTTGTACAACAACTGAAGAGCATGTTCTTCAGTTGTTATAGTATCAGTAGTTATAAACGACTGAAGAGTTTGTTCTTCAGTCGTTGTAGGATTTCAGTAGTTTACTTTTGTCAGCACTTAGGAACTTTTGTAAGAGGATGTCAGTTGTTGACATCTTCAGTAGTTTTATGTTTTGACAACTGTAATTTAAATATTCAGTGATGTCAGAAAAGGACATCACCACCATGCTCTTGCCGCCTATATAAGGATGGCAAGCCATACAGTTTTAAATGCCGAAACGTGCGACCAATAGAACATTTATTGTTTCGCAGAACTCTTCTCTCTCTATGTTAATGCTTTAATTGCAATATCTTTTATGTTCTTGCAAATTAATGTGCTAAATCCGCTGCAAACATAATCTAATTGATCAACACGAGAGGCTGAGATCCTGTCAAATGGTATCAGAGCAGGTTAATCATTGATCGATCTTACCATTGATCATTTGAAACTGCTCTTTTGATCTCTCAGTTTGATCGAATTAGCAATTTGCAAGAGTTAGTCATAAAGAGTGAGTTTCTGCTCTTTCCGGCCAAAATCTTGAGGTCTTTTGGTGGTTTTGAGTTACGATTGTCGTGTTTAAACTTGTTCTTGACCAAACCCTGAGATGACAACACCAACCAATGATCCTCACAATACTGGTTCCGCAACCAAGCCTCCGATGCTGGTTAGGAACGAGTATAACATATGGCAAAGACGTATGCTGCACCACTTGGCTGTCAACAGTGCTGGTTGTTGGAAGTCAGTGGTGCATGGGCCATACAAGCCTATGGTGAACGTCCCGGAATCTAATGAACAGGTTGCGAAGAAACCTGAACAGTATTCGGACGAAGATCTAAAGCTGTTTGAAATTGATGCTAGAGCCCATGGAATTTTAGCCATGGCCATTCCAAACGAGATATATTCAGGGCTCTTGCATCATGAGTCTGCTCATGACCTATGGGTTGCTCTAAAGGAACAATTTGGAGGAACTGATTCGGTCTTAGCAAACAATAGGGAAATCCTTGCCCAACAATATGAGACTTTCTCATATAGAAAGGGTGAGACTCTGACCCAGCAGTTTGAGCGGTTCTCTTGTTTAATCTCTGAGCTGAAGATGGTTAAACAAGAGTACTCTAAAAGCCAGATGGACAACAGGTTCCTCAGGTCATTGCCTGAGAGATGGGACACATATACCATTGTCCTACGCTCTAGTGCTGACCTTGACACTCTATCTCTCACCCAACTTCATGGGAAACTACTCACTTTTGAGAGAGAGGTAGAGCAAAAGAGGAAGTTGTCATCTTCTGGCAAACTTGCTGATGACTTTGTCCAAGGTAATGCTGCCTTGATAAGTCATGAGTCAGAATATGCTTCATCAGAAAGTTCTTATGATGAGCATATTGATTTCTCTACAAACTCAGAACAAGCTTTTGTTGGTGTCAGTAGTTCAGGAGGAGGTGGTGACAACTTGTGTTTTCTGATGGAGGATTTGAAGGGCATTCCAGATGATGATCTGGAAGAGATGGATATTTTGAACCAAATGGCCATGATAAATATCCGCTCTCAGAAGTTCTACAAAAGAACTGGTAGGAAATTCCCAGGACTCTCTGGCAAAACCAAAGTTGGTTTTGACAAGAGCAAGTTGAGGTGTCACAAGTGCCAAAGGCTTGGACACTTTGCAAGAGAGTGTAGATCATCTGGATCTAACTCATCTGCACCCTTTGTGACTTTTCCCAGCAATAGCTCACAGCACAAAGGGCAACCTTCCTACAGTTCTCCCCATCCATCTCAAGCACAAGCACCACCTGCTTATTTTGTGCCACAGGGTCATATGCCTTATCCTTACCCCTGTTACTACATGCCTCAGCCTGGTCAACCTCAAGCACCCCCGGCTCAACCACCTCATGCTCTTCCAGAGCCTCATTCTTCCCAATCTCATCACCACACACAACCTCAACAACAAAGCTTTTTCACCCTAAATGCTGTTGACTGGAGTAGTCTACCAGAAGAGCTATCTGGTCAGGAACCACTACTCCAAGGTGCTGGTCAACATGGTGGTGATCAACCTTTTGGAAATCTTGCTCTGATGGCCCTTGATTCTGCTGAAGGGTCATCATCCAATGCCTCATCTCAGGTATCCACTGAGGCAAAAGCCAAGCTTTGTTCAGAGTCATGCATAGCAGCATTTGCTTCTATTAGAGAAGCAAATGTAGCTTTAATAGATAAAAATCTTGAGCTTGAGCACACTATTTCCAAAAGAAAAGCTGATTTTGAGGTTGTTCTAAAAGATAAAAATGATGAGATTTACAAGCTCAACTGCCAAATCAAAGATAGTAAAGCTAGGGAAGATGTACTTCTAGAGAAGTACAAGGACCTCAAGGAAACTCTTGCGACCACCCAAGTTGAGTGTGATCGATGGGTGCAATCTTGCAAGGGTTTTGAAATGCTTCTTAGCAAGCAAACATCTTCCAATGTGAAGTTTGGCATTGGTTATAATCACACTGCTCCTCCCACAGACTTCATTTCAAGAGCAGAAGTTGAATCTGATGGGGAGAGCAATAACCAATCCTTCTCATCATGTGACTTACTATCCTCTGAATCAGCATCATCAGAGATAGACTATCACATGACCAAAAGGCTGATCAACTCAGGAGTTGTCACTAGAAGTACTGAAGGTACTGGAGAGCAAGTGACAACATCTGAAGTTCAAACCTCAAATACTGTTAGCACTAAAGAGAAGAAAACTAACAGTAGGAAAGGTTTGAAGACAGCTAGAGAGGATACCAGGAAAGCAGTCACTAGGAAGAAAACTGCTAGTACTGATGACAAACAGCTGAAGAACAAGTCTTCAGCAGTTAAATCCTCTTCAGCTGATGATCAGCATAAGATGAAGAAAAAGCCATGTGAGATATGTGGCTTGTTCAATCATCTTACTGATGACTGCTGGTACAAAAGGGGTTCCAAACTCAAACAGAAGGAGCAAATTACTGAGAGCATCAATAAAATGAAGAATGAGTTTGAAACCAAGTTTGTACTGGCAACATCCAAGCCTGAAATCCCTAGGGCCAAAGTTAAATCCAAGAAGGTAGGGATTACTCAGGCAACAGCTGAGGTTGCTCAGAAAAAGATGGTACAACATAGGAACTCATCATCAGCAAACTCCAATATGTCTGAAGAGCTGAAAGCCCTATCACAGAATCAGACACAATTGGTGATGATGGTTCAGCAGCTAGTGGGAAGAGTCAACCACTTAGATGCTCCTGTGTTGAAACCACAGAAAAGGAAGTCCAAGCCAAAGGGTTCCTCTTCTGTACCATCTTCTTCACCTCAAGCTGTCACTCACAACACACCTGTTAGTGCTACACCTGTAGCTGAGAACAGACCCAAAGCCAAGCAGGTTTGGGTCTCCAAGACTAACTAACACATTGTTGTGTTTGCAGGGTTCTTCAACATGCCGTAGAAGCATCTGGTATGTAGACAGTGGAGGATCCATGCATATGACTGGAAGCAGCTCCCTTCTTAATGACTACTCTCAAGGAAAGAAGGGATTTGTTTCTTTTGGCAATGATGCAAAGGGTTACATCGTCGGAAAAGGCTTTGTTTCCAACGGGGAAATAAGGTTTGATGATGTTAACCATGTGGAGAATCTCAAGTACAACCTCTTGAGTGTCAGTCAAATGTGTGACAAAGGCCATGTTGCCTTTTTCACAAGCCAGAACTGTAGGATTCTGTCATCCAAAGTTCTGAGTTTGATTGACAAGGCATTGGATGAACATACTCTCCTGAAGGCCAACAGGACAGGAAGAGTGTATGCCTTAGATCTTTCCAAAAAGATGGATCTAAAAGGCCATCCTTGCCTATTCTCCAAGGCATCTCCTCAAGAGTCTACACTATGGCATAGAAGGCTGGGTCATGTTAATTTCAAGAACATGAATCAGCTTATAAGCCATGGTTTAGTAAGAGGATTGCCTCTGAAGGAGTTCAAGTGTGAAGATGACTGCACTGCTTGCTTGAAAGGAAAACAACACAAAGTTTCATTCCCTTCAATAGAAGAACCAAAGTCCACTGCCTGCTTACAACTTCTGCACATGGATCTCTTTGGACCTGTCAGAGTAATGAGCATGGCAAAGAAGAAATACTGCCCGGTAATTGTGGATGATTACTCCAGGTTTGTATGGACTTTCTTCTTGCACTCCAAGGATGAAGCAGCAAAGACAATATTGAACTTTGTGTTACAAGTAGAAAAGCAGTATTCCCTACAGGTCAAGTGTGTGAGGAGTGACAATGGTACAGAATTTAGAAACCACACACTTGATGACTTCTACCTGTCCAAGGGAATTAGAAGGCAGTTTAGCATTCCAAGAACTCCTGAACAGAATGGAGTGGTGGAGAGAAAGAACAGGACCCTCATTGAAGCAGCAAGGTCAATGTTGGCTGACTCAGGGCTGCCACTGACCTTTTGGGCTGAAGCTGTCAATACAGCTTGCTATGTACAGAATAGAGCCTTAGTAAATAAGAGGTTGATGAAGACTCCCTATGAAGTTCTTCATCATTTGGCCCCTCTTATTTCATTCTTTAGAGCCTTTGGGTGTCCTTGTTTCATTCTCAACACTAGCAACCCACTCCATAAGTTTGCTAGTAAGGTGGATGCAGGGTACTTTGTTGGTTATTCATCAACTTGCAAAGCATACAGAGTCTTCAACTGTAGAACCAAAGGGGTTGAAGAAACTTTGCATGTTAAGTTCAATGAATCTCCAAAGGACAAGATTCCACAAAACCCTGTGGAGATGTTTGATCTGGACATACTGCAATATGTTCCTTATCAACCTCCATCTGTTGAGCCTGTCAACAGATCTCCACCTAGTGGTACTGAAGATGATGAAGTCAGTACTCACCTCTTCAAGTTCAGTGACAACCTGCCTAATTTCACTGAACCTGATGCTCCTGTAGCCTCAGCAGCTCCATCCACTACAAATGCTGATGAGATTTCTGCTTGCTCTACTTCATTTGAGCTGCCATCCTCTACATGGTTTCAGGAATCTCCATCACCATCTGTTGCTGCTGATGGGTCTACAAACACTTGCACAGATATCATAGTTTATCAAGAGCTCAAGAATCACCCCACTTCACAAATCATTGGTGATATTCATGCTGGAGTTTCAACCAGGAATCAATTGTCCAACTTCTGCTTCTATGCTCTCTTCATCAGTCAACAAGAACAAAAGAACTATCATATTGCTTTAAGAGACAATGGATGGGTGGAAGCTATGCAGCTTGAGCTACTTCAATTCAAGAAACAGCAAGTGTGGGAGCTTGTTCCATTGCCCAAAGGTAAGTGTGCTATAGGCACCAAGTGGGTATTCAGGAACAAAACAGATGAAAAGGGCCAAATTGTCAAGAACAAGGCCAGACTGGTTGTTCAAGGGTTTGCACAGGAGGAAGGAATCGATTATGATGAGACCTTTGCACCTGTGGCCAGACTAGAAGCAATTAGATTGTTCTTAGCTTATGCTGCCTTTCACAGTCTCAAAGTTTATCAAATGGATGTCAAAAGTGCCTTCCTATATGGAAAAATCAAAGAAGAGGTTTATGTGTGTCAACCACCAGGCTTTGAGGACAATAAACATCCTGATTGGGTGTACAAGCTTGATAAGGCTCTTTATGGGCTGAAGCAAGCACCTAGAGCCTGGTATGAGACACTCTCAACCTTTCTTCTAGAGAACAAGTTCACTAGAGGCACCATTGATAAAACCTTATTCATCAAGACTGTGGGACACCATAAGCTCCTTGTTCAGATTTATGTTGATGATATCATCTTTGCATCCTCTGATCCAAAGTTGTGTGATGAATTTACAAAGCTTATGCAGCTGAGATTTGAAATGAGTGCTATGGGAGAATTACAGTACTTTCTGGGCTTGCAAATCAAACAACTAGATGATGGAATCTTATCCATCAGTCCAAGTATACCAAGAGTTGCTGAATAAGTTTGATTTACAATCCTGTAAGCCCTGTTCTACTCCCATGAGCAGCATCACACAACTAGATGTTGATCAGAAAGGTAAAGCGGTTGATGAAACCCTTTACAGATGTATGATTGGGTCCTTGATGTACCTTACAGCTTCTAGACCAGACATCATGTTTTCAACATGTGCTTGTGCTAGATTTCAGGCTGCACCTAAAGAATCCCATTTGATTGCAGTCAAAAGGATCTTTAGATATCTGCAAGGTACCCAATCACTAGGACTTTGGTATTCAGCTGGGCATTCATGCAAATTAGTTGCTTTCTCTGATAGTGACTATGCAGGATGCAAAGTCACCAGAAAATCCACTTCTGGTGGTTGCCAATTCCTAGGCAATTGTTTAGTTTCTTGGCAGAGTAAGAAACAAACATCAATTGCTACATCCACTGCTGAAGCTGAGTATATTGCTGCTGCAAGTTGTACCTCTCAAATACTCTGGCTTCAGAACCAACTTCTGGATTATGGCATTACTGAGACTAAGACTCCATTATTAATGGATAGTGCTTCAGCTCTTTGTATTGTTAAGAATCCAGTCCAGCACTCTAGGACCAAGCATATTGAGATCAGACATCATTTTATCAGGGATTGCTATGAGAAAGGTCTGATTGATCCTAAGTTTGTGCCTAGTGCTGATGAGCTTGCAGACATTTTTACTAAGCCTTTAGATAGTGCCACATTCCAAAATTTGGTACTAAGGCTTGGTATGCTGCAGCTTGAATGATGACCTATGCTGGTACTCTTAGTTCACAACTACTGAAGAGCAAAGGTCAAATATAAGTACTGATGAGTAATTTAGTCTTCAGCTCTTTCACAACTACTGAAGACTAAACTGACTCAAAGTACTGATGTACATTATTTATTGAAAAAAAAACTGATGTAGTGAAGTGGATTACAACTACTGATGTATGATTTTCAATAAATAAGTACTGAAGAACAAATTTTGCTCACAAGTACTGATGTGTAATCTTACACAAATACTGAAGACAAAATTTGTTCACCAGCTCTGAAGAATTTCATCAGCACTTGTGAACATCTGATCCCAAGAGCTGAAGGCATATTCCCAAGAGCTGAAGGGTCAATGAAACATCTGAAAGTCAGCCAAAGAGCTGATGAGTAAATGTGGAGGCTAGTATGAAACAACTGATTTGACGGAAACAGCTGATGAGTAATTTCTCATCAGCTGATAACGACAGCTGATGTTTCATACACAAACAACTGAAGGACAAAACCATGTCTTCAGTAGTTCACAACTACTGACATTAGTAGTTCACAACTACTGAAGGCTAACACCAAGTCCTCAGTTGTTTACAACAACTGAAGCTATACCATGTCTTCAGTAGTTCACTACTGATCTCAGTAGTTCACAACTACTGAAGGCTAAAACCAAGTCTTCAGTTGTTACAACGTCTGAAGAAGAATACTAGGTCATCAGTAGTTTATAACTACTGAAGACTAACAGTAACTCTTCAGACGTTCACAACATCTGAAGGACAAAACCAAGGTCTCAGTAGTTTCAACTACTGAAGGCTAACACCAAGTCCTCAGATGTTACAACCACTGAAGGTTAAAACCACGTCATCAGCTGTTACAACAACTGATCACTAACACCAAAACCTTCAGTAGTTTTCTTTCAACCTTTGCCTACCCTATAAATACCCCACCTTCAGAGCATTTACTCCTCACTTGACCTAATCCTTACAAACCTCTGAAATTCCCATACACCATTAATGGCGAACATGCAACTGAAACCTCGACACAACTGTGTCGCCCACCTTACAAAATCGCCATTATGGCCCAAATTTCACCAAGCCGTCGACCTTATGTATGACTCATCATACAAAACGGCTTTTCTCTTGAACCCCACACTATACACTGACTCCTTGACGGAGTTTTGGACCAATGTCACTGTCCAAACCGGAGAGCAGAATGCCGAGGTCTCTCTCCGGTCCTCCGTCAACGGCAAACCCGTGGTTATCACTCCAGCTGCTCTACGCCAAACCCTAGAGCTGGATGATGCCACTCACCCAACTTCCTACCCCAAAGGTACCCTTGATCTCTCCTTCACATCTCATGACTATCAGGGTAACCTCTCCGCCTCTACCTTGTTGAAGAAACACTTTCCTGATCCTCAACGCTTGATCTTCCACATGGTGAATGTATGTCTGGCTCCCAAGACCTCTTCGTGGGACCAGATGTCCACAAGGTGGCAGCAGGTATTGTATTCTATCCTTGAGAAACAACCTTTAAATTTTACTGATCTTTTATTTTTGGAACTCAAGGACATGGCCACAAAACCTTTTTCTAACCGTTGGAACTTATATCCACGGTTCATAATGGCCATGATCGAATACCAGCTTCAGGCTGAGGGACTAGTTGGCACTGGGGTCCCTGCCATGGCTGTTCAAGCTGAGGTATACTCCAGGCACAACACTGACCCCACACTCAAACAGGCTGGCCGGCTGCGAAAACCCATGCAGCTGGAACCCACAGCCTCCACCTCCAAATCCAAAGTCCCCACCAAGCCAAAAGCCAAAAAGAAGCCCACAAAGGCTACTCAGGGAGATGAGTCCCCTGAGGATGCCCCTGCCACACAAAGGCAGGATGTGCCTGCTGGTTCGATTCTCCCAGCAGGTACCACGACTCCACCCACCACAACCGCACAGGCTTCCTCTCAACAGGAGCCTGATGCAACCAATTTTGGGGCAACCACATTACTGGGGTCTTCCTCACTTGAGGAGGCTGCCATTGAAGAGCACAGTCCTCCCCATGTGCATACTGCTTCTAGCCCACATACAGAGGAGACCGCCCCACTAAGCCCAACATTAGTTATAGCCAAAGTGCTGACTGATCTGAGCACTCCACCCTCTCCCCAGAAACCTATTACCACTGGGGAGACTCCAACCGAAGAGGGGGTGGGCACAAGTGCTGATCAGAGCCCACAGCACAGAGAATCAGTTCACTCTCCCAGTGTGGCTAGGGAGAGCGAACAATCTGGTGAGGCTGCCACTTCCCCTGCATCAACATCTGAGCAGGGTGAAGCTGGTAACATCTCTAAGACCTCACCAGAGGCAATGGCCGATGATGGATCCAATCCTGAGGCCAGAAGTCCCCAGTACCAAGAACAAGGGCACATGTCATTACTGAGCCACACTCAGGACATGTTCATCCTGACAATGTCAGGAGGTCAGGTGATTCAGCTTATGCTGATGATGACCTGAGCTTCTTCTTTGATGTAGTTGCTCAAAACACTATCCTTGAGGATGAGATAAGCAGACTCAAAGAGCTGCTTGCTCAGATGACTCAGGATAGAAGTCCATCTGCCACCACTACCCCACAGATGGCACCTTCACCTGAAGGTCTCACATACACTGAGCCACTTCCACAAACTCAGCCACCAGCCCCTGCTTCTGGCACTAGCTCTCAGGGACAGAACCCCCCTGAGCAGCTGGATGCTATCCTCCAGAAATCCCTACCTCTCATCACACCCATGCTTAAAGATATAGTTATTCAAACCCTTGATGAGAGGCTTCCCATATATATCCAACCCATGGTGGAGGTTGCCATCACTAAGGCTCTTGCTGATAGTCAAACCCCAACCAATGCACCCAAAAGGGGGGAGACATCAGTGCAAGACAAGAGGAAGAGGGGTGAGGAGGAGAAAGAGGCAGAGAAAGAGGTGGTGGTAGAGAGGAAGATGGCTGAGGAGACCAGTAGGGTGAGGGAGAAGGGGAAGAGGAAAGTGAGGGAGGTAGAGCAGATAGGAGTGGCTGAAATCCAAAAGGATTTCAGTTTCACTAATAAGAATAAGGGAGAGGGAAAGAAGGTGGCTGATCCTGATCTAGCAGCCCTTGTCAAGGAGGCTGATGCTGAGCACAACCGTTCAATGAACAAAGTCATTGAACAGCTGTTCAGGCAAGGCTTTGACAAGGACACTGCTTTGCTAGATCAAGAGATCAGAAATATGGAGAGGAGAGAAATTGACTACCGATGGACTACTCATAGCCAACAGGAAAGACAAAAACTTGAGGCTATGAGTAGGTTCACTTCGAAGTACCTGGGCAGACCAGTCCTTGATGTTAAGGCATGGACCAGGGACAAACTCTTGGCAATAACCACCAAGATTTGTTCAGCTGGTGATTTTACAAAGGGACTGGTCGCAGAGGCCCTATCTGAAGCCGGTGCTGGGAACAGGACACTGCTAGTCAAGCTAACCAAACCAGCCCTTATCTCTAGGCTGCTAGCAGTGCCTGCCAACACACCCACACCAACAACCCAACCACAACCCACAAAACCAACTCCTTACCACCAAAACCCACAGCCAATGATCCACCCTTGAAGAAGAAGAGAAGGGTGCTGAGGCTGCAAGATGAAGAAGAGGATGAGGAGGATAGTCTGCCACTCTCAGCAGTCATACCTCTACCCAAAGACAAACCACAAACCATCAATCCCACCTCACAGCAGGACACTGTGAAGGTTAAGTTAGAAGAGGAGGAGTAGCAGAAAAGACATGATGAGGAAATGCTGAAAAGCATTGACAAATGCTATGCTGCTACCACCTCTATCATAAATATGCAGAGAGAATGTCTGAGGTTATTCACCCTCAAACAAACCTTTCAATATGAAAGGGAGAGGGTGAGAACTTGGCCTGACCCAAGGGTGCCTCACAGGATAGTCAAGAAGGACATGCCTGTGAGATACAAAGCCAACTAAAGAGAATCGTAGATGAAGAGATCTCTGTGGCTATTGTAATAACACCCTGGGAAATAGTAGATGAATTCGAGAAAGCTTATAGAGCCAGCCAAACACCCTTTTCAATGCTAGATAATAGGGTAGTTAGGAAGGGTCTGGTCTATAAGAAGCTTGAGATTTTCATAGAGATGAGCTCACTTTGTTGTTAGAGGGTAAACCCCTGATGAGTTTGCATATAGGCAAATCACAACACTTGAGCTCAAAAATGGTAGACAGGTCAAGTTCATCTCAGAGGTGTACGGTCGGGAGGGATTGTTGAAGGTGAGCCTGAAGACCTGTCCAAAGAAGAACAATTGATGTTTCTTCAGGCTTACTGTAGAGAATCCTACCGGCTTGTACGAGGGGTGTAGATCTCATGGATGGGATAATAGCTTTGTGTCCAATTCCCCAAGACAGAGCTCCCATCCATACTTAGCCAAACAAATACTTGAGACTACATCTCTGGCCAGTGCTTATCTGGGTCAACTTCTAATCTGATCTAGAAGGAAATAGACCAATCTTTATGCCATCAATAAGTGGGACATCCAATAATTAGAGGTTTTGGCTGCATTGGTTCAGGGGGAGTTTGTTGGACCAAAAGAACCAATGAGCCAAGATCAGGAAAACCTCTAAGTCCCACATGCCACTGCAACAACTGCTGAAGACTCCCATCAGCTGTTCTGACAAAGTCTGAAGAATAAACAGCTGAAGTTCAAAGAACTGAAGTACAACAGCTGAAGATCCCAAAGTACTGAAGACAAGTACTGAATTCTAAAGTACTGATAATCACAAGTACTGAAGACTTCAAGTACTGAAGACAAGTGCTGAAGATCAAAGTCTGAAGAACTGAAGACTGATGAACAAACTGCTGATGCACAAAGTCTGAAGACAACGACTGAAGACATCAGCTGATGACATACTGAAGTCATTAGCTGATGAAACATCTGAAGACCAAAGTCTGAAGACCAAGTGCTGAAGTTTCAGAGTTTGTCACAACAGCTGAAGAAGTCTTCTTCAGTTGTTGTGATGGTTTTTCCTTTTCAGTAGTTTATTTACTTTCAGTAGTTGTACAACAACTGAAGAGCATGTTCTTCAGTTGTTATAGTATCAGTAGTTATGAAGAGTTTGTTCTTCAGTCGTTGTAGGATTTCAGTAGTTTACTTTTGTCAGCACTTAGGAACTTTTGTAAGAGGATGTCAGTTGTTGACATCTTCAGTAGTTTTATGTTTTGACAACTGTAATTTAAATATTCAGTGATGTCAGAAAAGGACATCACCACCATGCTCTTGCCGCCTATATAAGGATGGCAAGCCATACAGTTTTAAATGCCGAAACGTGCGACCAATAGAACATTTATTGTTTCGCAGAACTCTTCTCTCTATATGTTAATGCTTTAATTGCAATATCTTTTATGTTCTTGCAAATTAATGTGCTAAATCCGCTGCAAACATAATCTAATTGATCAACACGAGAGGCTGAGATCCTGTCAAAAGATAATTTAAATGGATTTAAGGAAAAACGGGTGCTAACGAGAGACGTTTTTAGGAAAATCTAAGAAAAATGGATATAAGGTGAGAAATTATAAAAATCATGTTATTAGTAGGATAAATAATAAAATAATTATAAAGTGGAAAGGTTGGTCAAACAAGCTTTTAAAATGGTCAAACCCGGTTAAAAACGTGTTTTAACGGTTTTAACGTAAAAACGAGTCTTCCACTACTAGAGGTAAATTTTGTTATTTAAAAGGTTGGAAACTTATATAGAAGACCTTAAAAAGTTATCTACTGGACCTAGACTCAAAAACATGAAAACTCATAGGTAACTGTTGGTACACATGTCCCCAGTTCTAGTCTAGTGAGCTGAAATGTAATAAACTTCTATCTTGTTACACATATGTAATGTTAAATCAATCTAATGAGAATCTCTTCTTTATATGGTTGTTGATGATATAAATGTTATATCTACTTATTTTTTAGTTGTTACACGCTTATATGACCATGTTATATAGGTTTACAGTTGTGAGACACAGTTCTGAATCATTAAAAGTTCATGAATGTTTTGACTAAACATCTCTTTCAGTCGCCCGACTGGACCATGCGAATGGTCCAATCGCACGGTTGAACTAAGAGGCTGAGTCAATCGGACGGTTGAGTCATCAGTCTGACTCAAGCGTACGAAGGAATCAGTCGTATTACTCAATCGCACGACTGAGTCAGTTGCAAGACTCAGTCGCACGAATGAGATCTGTAACCTATAAATACCACTTAATTCGTGGAAAAACGTAACACTTCGAATACTAGAAACCCTAATCGCCCCAGAACGTGCTGTTCGACCATTCCAACTTCATAGAGCGTTTCAGATCATTCCGAGTCAATTCATAACGTTTTCTAATCGTAGGATTGATCTTGAATTCGTTCTCACTGATTGGATCGCCAATCAAATAGGATTTCCGCACTATTTGATTCCGCACTATTTGATTCGGTACAACGAAGAATGCGTTCTAGGTCAAAGGTGTTCAAAAAATCATGTTTTCAGCCGACCAAGTCGCACGATTATCTTAATCGTACGACTGAACTCATTCGCCCCGGTCTTTCGCACGTTTGAGTCATTCGCCAGTCCAGTCGCCGGTTGAGTCAATCGCCAGTGTCAATCGCCCGATTGAGTCAATCGCCCACTCCAGTCGCACATCTGAGTCGTACTGTCTGTTCAGTCGTCTAAGTCTCTCAGTCGTCTGTTTCAATCGTACGTTTGAGTCCAATCGCATATAGCCCATTCGCACATAAGTTTAATTCTCAAGTTAAGTTAATTCAAAGATGGACTCAGAAATTATGCCATGTCAGCTGGAAAGGATTCACGAATTCAGAATTTGTTGTTACTGGAAAATGAGATAGGGAACCATAACAAGCCACCTAAACTATTGACAATAGAGGACTTTCCACAATGGAGACAACGTTTTGAAATCTATCTTAATGGTGTAGACACTAACTTATGGAACTCTATTGAGGTGGTTATAAAATACCAGTAGGGGCTGATGGTGTTCCTTTGACTTTGAGTGGACTCTCCGATACACAAAATGTGCCTACAATGCAGAGAAGAAGGCTTATGCTATTTTGACTCAGTCCATTCCCAAGCCTATCTTTCATCATACTCAGAGCACAAACAAAGTAAAAACTGATGGAAGTCCTTGAAAAGAGGTATGAAGGAAATTCTAACTTAAAGGCACTGAAAGGCAAAGCTTTGAAGAAGGAGTTTGATAACTTCTCGGCAATTGGGAATGAAAGCCTAGATGAGATCATCGATCGTTTCTACCATCCTGATGAGTGAACTTAACACTCATGGTGTTAAGACGTCAATGGAAGACAAGGTTTAAGCTTGGCAGATGGTCTACCTGCAAAGTGGGATTCATTCATTTCTACTCTGCGATACAACTCAGTTTTAGACACCCTGGATATCAATGACTTTATTCTAAAACTGAAAGAGGAGGAAGTGCGACAAAAATACAAGGCTAAGAAGGGTTCTTATGCTCAAGACCCCTCACTCTCTTCCATAATGCTGCAAAGTCTTCAAAACTTCAGGTGCATCTCAAACTTCTGACCAAGGCTCATCATCTGCAAATGAGTCTCTTGGTGCATCTTGTGTTAGTCAAAGTCCTATTGTTACTCAGTCTGCTAAGTTGACAACAGAAAATCTGGGAAAGGTAACAGTGGAGGTTGCTAAAGAGCACATGGATCTATTGGCTGCTGTTGTGCACTCGTATGATGGTTTGGTGGCGGGCAAGATTGGTAATTGCCACCTTGCCGATGAAGATTATGAACAAGTAGATGAGAATGAGCTGGAAAGAATGGACATCATGTGGGCTCTTGCTAGCGCTGTCCGAAGAGCAAAGAAATTTGTGAAGAAAACAGGGCAGAATCTCGTGGCTACTAAAGATACAACCTTTGGTTTTGACAAGTCTAAAGTCACGTGCTTCAATTGTGGAGAAAAAGGCCATTTCAAAAGGGAGTGTTCAAAGCCTAAGAAGACTGGGAATGGGAATCCTTTTTCCTCGTTCAACAGGCAAGATAGAGACAAGAAACCAGCAGCCACGGGAAGTGATTCTAAAGCTATGGTGGCACAAGGAGATGAAGGACAAGATTGGTCCTTTCGATTCGTATCTGATGAAGCTAACATAGCATCCGTGGAAGACTTGAATGAAGACTCGGCGAGTGAAGGCGAAAGCTCAGCTGAAGTTGATACTGCTGATTTGGAAGAGACGTTTGATGCTGTTGATGAAATCGTCAAGAATGAGTTGACTTCAGAATCTGAAGCTCAATCTACGTCTCAGAATGCTTTCATGGCTGGAACATCGACATCCACACAGGTAAAATCTAAAGATGAACTATTTAATGAACAATGTGAGAAATTTAAAGAAAGCATTGATCTAAAGTTTGCTAGGTTATTAGATCACATGATAACTTAGTAAATGACTTAAAACTGTAAAGCATTGATCTAAAGTTTGCTAGGTTATTAGATCACAATGATAACTTAGTAAATGACTTAAAACTGTGCTCAGAAGCTAATCGTGTCTTAAAACAAAATGAGAGCAGTTATAAAGAGAAGTTAGATGCGTTGCAGAAACAACTAAAGGAAACTGAAGTTGTTGTATTTAACCAAGAAAATGACATTAAATTCT
Source organism: Flaveria linearis (assembly GCA_024085815.1). Taxonomy (NCBI): domain Eukaryota; kingdom Viridiplantae; phylum Streptophyta; class Magnoliopsida; order Asterales; family Asteraceae; genus Flaveria; species Flaveria linearis. Next base: position 62,615,377 of record CM044001.1, on the reverse strand, counting down.
ACTTAAAGACCATTGAAGAAACTAAAAAGGAAAAAGCAGTCTTATAGGTAGAAAATGAGTCATTGCAACAAAACTACATAGTCTCGCGAGTTCTTCGCACATTTTGAAAAACTTGGTTAAAGAACGCAACAATGGGGAGGGATTGGGTTACAAGGTAGTTCCACCACCACATGAAATCCTTTTGAACACAAACAACGTCCAATTAATAATAATCAAATTAAGGATCATGTGGTGACAACTCCTTTGGTGAGTGATCCGGACACTGCAGTTCAGTCTGCTTCTTCGGATGATAATCAGAAACTCTCAGCATCAAGAATGGTCAATGTTGAGAAACAGGTGGAAACAAATGTACAAACAACTCTTGGTTTGGAATCAAAGTCAAATATTACACAAACCAAGATTTCTAAATCCACTCAAGCTAAACCAGTTAAAAGGGATAATGCTCAACCTCAACGACAAATTAATCAAAATGTTAAACAAGTTAAATTTGTTAAAGAGGGTACATATTCAAAGATTGAGACCAAAAGACCCATTCCTGAGGTTTACTCACCGCCCTACAAGAGATCTCCTAGTCCTGATGAATGGAGATCCTGCTATACTTGTGGTAAGCGAGGTCATATTTCAACCAATTGTCCTCGCTATCAGACACCAAGAATTAAAGTTGAGTTAACCGACAAAGTCAAAGTAGATTCAAAACAGCGATCTAAGACCCCGGTGAGATCGAAAACACTCATTAGGCATAAAACACCTTCTAAGTCGTTTTCGTCCCCCCCCACGTGAAAGACAACACAGACAAGTCCCCGAGAGGTCTGTGACACCGGCGAGAAAAACTGTTTCTGAATCTAAACCATATGCTCAAACTGTTAATCAGTCTAAAGTTTATCATAAACAATCCTTTCACAGGGATGGTTTATGGAAAGCAAAGACATCTGGTGAGTCTGACAGCCAGGACAATCTGAAAGTTGACATTCCACCTACTGATAAAGGACAGTGGGTTGAATTCATGATGGTTGATTCCTCTGGGAAACCCAAGCCAGTCAAGGCTTGGGTCCCCCTCCTTAACTGATTGTTTTCAATTATGTGCAGGTTGTCCGCTACAGTGCTTCATCAAATACATGGATTGTGGATAGCGGAGCTTCCAGGCACATGACAGGAAACAAGTCTCTTCTTTTCAATGTCAAACAAATTAAAGGGGGACACGTTTCATTTGCTGGAAATAAAGGAGGATACATTACCGCTCAGGGCGAAGTAGGTAATGAGAAGGTAAAGTTTGATAAAGTAAATTTTGTTCAACAACTGGAAAACAATTTACTTTCAGTGTCTCAGATATGTGACAAGGGCTTCAAAGTTATGTTTGACAACCGAAAATGTTACATACTGAAAAAGGAGATGGAGATTCCAGAGAAGCAGGTTTTGATGTCTGCATCCAGGTACAATGATCTATATGTCTTGGATATGTCTAATGCTTCTACCTCTGAATCTACAGCATAATGTTTCCTCTCAAAAGCTACAGAGAAGGACTCCATCTCATGGCATAGAAGGATGGGACACATAAATCAAAGGAAGATGAATCATCTGATTCACAACAACCTAGTTGAGGGAGTTACAGTCAAGAACTTCCTACTTCCTGATTTTTGTGTCTCTTGCAAGAAGGGAAAGCAGACCAGGAAATCTCACAAGACCAAGCACGTCAACACAATTGAGATGCCCTTGGAGCTGCTACACATGGATCTATTTGGTCCTGTAAGCACGAAGAGTATAGCAGGAGACTGGTACTGCTTTGTAGTCACTGATGACTACTCAAGATTCACCTGGGTGATGTTTCTGAAAGCTAAATCAGAGACGTTTGAATCATTCAAGGTGCTCGTCATGACTTTGGAGTCACTCTACAAACTGAAGGTAAGGAGAATTCGTTCTGACAATGGCACAGAGTTCAAGAATCAGTGGATGGATGCTTTCTGCAAGGAGAAGGGTATTGTTCACCAGTTCACCTCAGCATACACGCCACAGATGAATGGAGTTGCAGAACGAAAGAATCGGAGCTTAATTGAGACTGCGCGAACCATGTTAGCTGATTCAAAGCTCCCAGTTCAGTTCTGGAATGAGGCAGTTGCAAATGACTGCTACACACTTAATCGTGTGTTAGTAGTCAAAAGGCATGGTAAGACTTGCTACGAGCTACTTCAGAAAAGAAAGCCAAATTTGGAGTATCTGGAACCATTTGGAGCTCCATGTACATTACTGAAGAAGACTCAGGATGGCAAGTTCAGCGAAAAAGCAGATCAGGGAATATTCTTAGGATACAGCATCCCAGACAAGCGAGTTTACAATAATTCGACGGGTCAGGTAGAGGTGTGGTGCAATGTGGATGTTCAGAGATTCACCACACCTCCTGCTGGAAAAGGACCATCATCATTATTTGATTATGATGGCTTTTTCAAATCCTTCAATCTTCCACAGCTTGATTCAGAGGATGATGCTGCTACCCAGATGCTGTACGATGTTCTTAACTCACCAAATCTGGATTCAAGCAACATCACACCTACTGCTGGTGCCTCAAGCTCTTCGACTCCTGCTCATGATGAGAGTGATGATTCATCAGATGGTGAAGAAGCTCCTGCTTCTAACACTGAGCAAACAGCTAATCAACACAGTGAATCATCAGCTGCAATACCAGCTGCAGGAAATCCGGATACTGAACCAGCTGTCACCAATCTGGATTCTGAGGTTGTGGTTCCTACCACACCAGTGACTAGGATCAGTGTGAATCATCCCCCTCGTCTATCATTGGGGACATTCAATCCGGTGTGCAAACACGAAATCAGCTGTACTCTGCTGAGTATGCAGCAGTCATGGAAAAGGGGTACGTCAATGATGGGGCATTCTCATGTTTTGTTTCACAAATCGAGCCTAAATATGTCTGTGACGCCCTGAAAGATGAGGCCTGGGTCAATGCTATGCAAGAAGAGCTACTCCAGTTCAAGAAACTTGGAGTCTGGACACTAGTTGACAGGCCAAAAGGAGTTAAGGTGATTGGTACCAAATGGGTACTAAAATGCAAGAAGGATGACCAAGGTGTTGTGATCAGAAACAAGGCACGCTTGGTTGTTCAAGGCTTCAGACAAGTCGAAGGAATCGACTACAATGAAGTCTTTGCTCCCGTAGCTAGAATGGAAGCTATACGTATCTTTCTAGCCTACGCCTCTTACATGAATATCAAAGTTTATCAACTAGATGTTAAGAGTGCATTCTTGCATGGGGAAATCCGTGAAGAAGTATATGTCAGTCAACCCGAAGGTTTCGAAGATCCTTATCATCGGGACAGAGTCTACAAGTTAGACAAGGCTCTGTATGGGCTACATCAGGCTCCTCGAGCTTGGTATGAAAAGCTCTCCACCCACCTTCTGAAGCATGGTTTTCGCAGGGGTGTGATTGACTGTACATTGTTCATAAAAGAAAAGGATGGTGACTTGCTTCTGGTGCAGATCTATGTGGATGATATCATCTTTGGATCTAGAAATGAAGTGTTATGCAAAGATTTCGAATCTGTGATGAAGGCAGAATTTGAAATGAGTGCAATGGGAGAGATGAAGTTCTTCCTGGGATTACAGGTGGATCAAACACCAACTGGCATTTTCTTACATCAAACCAAGTATGTCGGCGACATTCTCAGTCGGTTTGACATGGAAAATGCATCTGCTGCCGGTACCCCTCTCGCCACAAATCATGATGTGGCTCCTGATGAGAATGGGGATTTGGTGGATGCCACTATGTATCGTGGGATGATTGGATCTCTCATGTATCTCACTGCCTCGCGTCCAGATATCATGTATGCAACATGTCTATGTTCTAGATATCAAGCGAAGCCAAAAGTGAATCATCTGATTGGGGTAAAAAGGATTTTCCGTTATCTGAAGGGTACTCCAACACTAGGTTTGTGGTATCCTCATGACAATGACTTCGAGCTTACTGCGTACAGCGATTCAGATTATGGTGGCTGCAAGATGAATTTCAAATCGACGTCAGCAGGGTGTCAGTTCTTTGGAAGACGGTTAGTCACGTGGCAATGCAAGAAGCAGACCTCGGTTGCCTTATCAACCTGTGAAGCTGAAGACGTTGCTGCTGCAAGTTGCTGCTCTCAAATCATCTGGATTCAACAGCAAATGCGCGACTACGGTTTGAAATTTTCTAACACTCCTATTTATGTTGATAATTCTGCTGCCATAGCTGTCACTAAAAATCCTGTTCAACACCCAAAAACAAAACACATCGGGATTAAATATCATTTCATACGCGATTGCTATGAAAAACAATTAATTGATGTGATTAAAATTAACACGGATTTTCAGCGCGCTGATCTCTACACCAAACCGTTTGATAAACCAAGATTTTTATATCTCCTAGAGGTCAACGGCGTTAAAAAGAAAAGTGATGTGATTGCTGAAGAAGCAGATTCATAGTCCGACTTGTGTTTTAGTTTATTTCTTCTTTCTTTCATTTTTATTTTTATCTTTTGTATTTCCATGTCATATAAAATCCAAAAACACAAACAGATTTTCTGTTTTAGAATTTTAGGGGGAGATTTATTTCAGTATTCATTTACTTATTAAAAAAAAAAAAAAAAAAAAAAAAAAAAAAAAAAGGGGGGGAAGATAAGCTAAGCTGAAAAGGCATAGACAAATAGACTGGAAATGCGACTCGAGAAAACTGGAAAGTGATAGCACACAGGCACCGAGTTACTTGGAATATCAAATTGGTTTTTCGGTTCTAAACATAAAAATCATAAGTCAGAGAAGTCTAAGTCTAACAAAATGGGAATATGATAGAAGCTTTGACTGGTATTGTAATTACTTGGAGAAAGTAGATCTAGGGTTGTGTAAGTACACAATACGATGTGTCAGTAGATTCAACACAATAGACCATTAGACATCATCAGTGAACAGGCTTAAACTAAATTTATTCAACCAGTTGTGTGTTCTCATGGTATCCCTGGTCTGCACAATCAATCAATGTCCAATAAGGGGTGAGGAGCAAGCAAATGCCACAAATGTGAGCAAAGACCTGAAAAACAGAGCAAAAGATGACAAATGTCGTTTAAATAATGCATATGCAAATATACTGCTCTAAGAAGATAAATAGGTATTGCACCTCTCTGCTGTGCGATGGCACTGACCTGAGGCTAAGCATAACTTATTCGTTCTAAGAATTTATTGTTGTTTGCGCCTCTCTGCTGTGCGATGGCACTGACCTGAGGCTTGGCATCTCTTTGACAATTTTTAGAACCAAATCTTCTAAGTCCAAGACCGCTCAAAAATCTCCTGAGGACGATTGATTACCATATACCTGTGGAATACACAAATACGGTTTGAACTAATTCATCAAATTAATCGCTGATGTGTGTCAAACGTCTGTGTATGGATTTAAGTGGACAAACATACTGACAATCGTCGTGGCTGCATCGCCTGATGTTCAAAATCAATAAGAATTACATATTAGTTCAAACATGATTCCCAGTTAGACCTTAGAAGTCTTCCATAAGTGAAAAACTGTACAATCATATCATGCAAAGTGTAATAAGCACTGAATGTTCCAAGTGATGGTGTATATGCCTGTCTGATTCCACGAGAGTCCATTCCGGATAAACTGTCAATGCTAACAAGTTATACAAGCCTGCCCCAGCAAAAATCACAAAAATAGGTCTTTCTATTCATAGGTTAAGTTTTGTTTAGTCCTAGTATAATGTGTCGTGTCGGACTGTGTATATTGCTATCTGTTAAACATCACTGAAAATGCTTAATGTCTATTTAAACAACTTGTTTCTGAAAGGTTAAAAGGATCACGTCTGAGGTGATCAGGTGGATAAATGGATCACGTCTGAGGTGATCGGGTGGTTAAATGGATCATGTCTGAGATGATCAATTGCATATAATGTTTTATCCATTGGTAAATAAACTAAGTGTTGGTTCATACCTTAAAATTGGCACAAGGATAGACCAATCGTTCGACTGAATATGATATGACCCAGTCGGCCGAATAGGGTGTACGATTGAATACAATCGTAAGATTGGACCATGCGAATGAACCCTATCGGCCGGTTGAATGTATCCGACTAGGTCAAACGTGCGAATGAGGTATGCGAATGAAACACATCGAACGATTGGAGGTGACCGACTGAAATTGTCGTGTGGATGAATTTCAATCAGCCGATTGGAGATGAACGATTGGGTAGACGGCACGACTGAGACTCAGTCGTCCGACTATCCAAGACGACTAGACTCAGTCGGCCGACTAATCAAGGCGACTAGACTCAGTCGCCCGACTGGATTTTGCCCTAGTATAAAAACAGACCAAATCATAACCAGTCGTTCACTCTCCCAAATCGCCCCCTCTATTCGCCCGACCTAAGGAACCGCTGTCGAAATTTCCTTTGATCCATATCTGCTTTTGTTTACGTGTTCTAACACTCATTGGTGATTATACAGGTACTACTCAAAGTGGTTCATCGATAACACTGATAAATGATGTCCAAAATCTCTCGAATTCAGACCAAACAGTAACCGAACGCATAATGAACAAATAGGCTGTCCAAACTAGCTTAAACATTCGAATAGAAGTTAGAACATGATTTATCGGTAGTTTCCGAGTGTAATGAGCACAATTTCGACGTTTAACTTCAAGTATAGCTCAAAACACGAATTTGAATGGACAAACTGTCGAGTATGCGACTGGACACACTGATGAACTCCAATCGCCCGACTGAGAAGCCGATTAGTCTCAGTCGCCCGACTGAGATGAACGAATGAATTAAACGCACGACTATGCTCACTCGCTTGACTTAGTCGCCCGTATGAATAAATTCACCTTTCAAGACTCATTCGTTCCACTCAGTCGCACGGCTATGTTCATTCGGTTGCTCAGTCGCCCGACTAACCAAAGTGGGTAACTCATTGATTTTGTTTACTCTCTTCTACGTGTACTAACGTAAACTTACATTGTGTTACAGATGGCGAGTCGATGGGTTATGAGCACGAAGCACAACATTTGTGCTCATTTGGACTTGACCTCTAGGAATGCCGCTGACTTTTCTGGCATTATCACATTTCTGAGAAGATCGAGGATATACAGAGCCATCTCAGCACAGTGTACACCATACAGGTCGATGCAGCAGTCGTTTTGGGAACACGCTGTGGTAGACAGATCCAGGGAGCCCTATACTATTAGAAGCACCGTTCTTGGGCAAGCTATAGAGATAACAGAGGAGGACTTAAGGACAGTCCTAGAACTAGGAAATGATGGTGACTGTCCTGTTCGTTTACATCCAATGACAGTCAGAGGGTGCTTCCTGAGGGCTAAGTATACTGGGGACATAAACTCAGGGATGCTCAACAAGAGCAATCTCTGCCCCCAGTTCAAATACCTAGCCCACGTCTTGCTCAGGTGTATTGCCTCACGAAAAGGAGGCTTCGACGAGCTCTCAGAGCAAATGCAGAATGCCTACGTTGCTTTGGTGCTGAACCACCCTTTCAGCTTCTCCAGAATGATCTTCACTTACTTAGTGGAGAACATAGAAGTTAAGGGAAGAGAAGGCTTCTGCATGTATCCTCGCTTCCTGCAAATGATCTTTAACCAAAAGCTACCTATGTTGCCGAAGCAGAAGGAGGATGCAGTTGTGCTAGAGGTGATGGATGACACCACCTTAGGCAGAATGAAGGTTTACCGAGGAAAGCAGGTCAAGCCCCCGGTAAGACGTTTGTTTGGGCATCTGGCCCGCGAAGACTATGTGGCGCCAGCTAGGAGAAAGTGGCGTCACGAAGATAGTGACTCTGATGTAGAGCATGTGGCTCTACCCTCCGATGACTCCGATGATGATGACCAAGGATCTGGTCAGGGTGGAGATGGTCAAGGAAGACCTGAGACAGCTCCAATCCACCCTGACTTCATGCAGGAGGAGGAGGACTCAGACGAGGCACCACTAACCCGGACAGTGGGTAGTCGGGTAGTGGCAACCGAGGAAGGTCTGCGGGCAGTTGGTGGTCGGCCAGGAGAGACTGGGAGCTCTGTTGCTGACCCATCATATAACCCAGTCTCTCCCAGCAGCCAAGGGGGAGCCTCCGGGTCAAGAGGGACTCGGAGGAAACACATGGCTCGTCCTCATGGGACGAAAGCCAAACGCAGGAGGATCACTCTTGTTTCTACTACCCCTGCAACTACCACTTCCACAACACCTACCCAAACCACCCAAACCACTCATACCTCTCAATCCACCATCATACCTCTCAATCCACCATATCCCAAACACCCCAACCACCACCACCTCTATACCCCCACGTAATACTTCCACATCCACCACCACCACTGTACCACCATTTACAGCCTTTACCTCTAACCCCATATTCACCACAGCCACCACCACCACCACCTCCACTCAACACACAGGCCCCTCACCGTTCCCATCCAGCTCATTCATCCCACCAGTTTCTGTTGTAGAGCAGCTTGCTGCCCTAAACAGCATGGTGGTTAAGCTGATGGCGTCTGATGCGGAGAAAACGGCTCAGTTACAGCAGCTGAGAGAGTTAAGTTCCTCTCAAATTGCTGAGATTCATCAGCTACGCGAGCAGATTTCTTCCCAAGCCCAGGTGATCACCTCACAGACAGATCAGATCACTGAGTTACTTCAACATGAGGCAGAGACAGATGCTAAGTTGGGAAAGCTAGAGGCGGGTCATAAGACTCTTGTGCTAAAACTGAAAGGTACTCAAAGTGAGCCCCTCAAGATTGGAGAAGGTGATGGTGATGATAATGATGATGATAGTGAGGATGAGGAAGACGATGATGAAGATGATGAGGATGATGACGATGATGATGGTGGTGAAGAAAGTAATGATGATGATGAGAAGAAAGAAGATGATGAAGGTGAAGGGGGAGAACTGCCGGAGGTCAAAGCGATAATGTTGCAGGCGAAAGGCGTACTAAACGCCGACATGATCAAGGCCCCTCTTCATCTACTCCAACTGAAGATCCACCGGAGATACAAGGCAAAGTTCAAGACTAGACATTTATTTATTATGCTGAAAACTTGTACTTGAAATTATGTATTCTAGTCTGTTATATATAAAATTTTGTGGATATAAATCATCTTTGGTTATGTGATCAATGTATACTTACTTGCAATATGTTTGATTTTGTAACAGGATCAACCACACAAGTCGATGAGCATGATGTTATGCCCCTTCGTCAGATTGAGACTAAGTTGACTATGATTCTTGATCTTCAAGGGATAGTGCAACGGTCTGTGGGTTACTCAGCTGAAGAAGGGGAAATCATTCACGACTTGACAGATGAACAGATTGCAGAACTGTTCAGTCTTAATCCGGATGAGTTGGTAAAAGATGCTCCCGCAGTCGATGTAGTCAGCGATGAAGAACTTCAAGATGTCGACGAGGTGGAGATTGAGGACGTAACGCTGATCATTATCCCCAATACACTAACGCCGAAGGCGAAGTGCTTCCAGATGTGGGGGAAACCTTTGACAGCAATATATTTGATAAAGTGGAAGAGATGACAGCAGCTAAGGCAGCTGCAGAAGAGATTCCTCAGGCAGATGAAGCGGATCGTGCAACCAAGAAGGAGGAATGGATTGCCTGCCTTGAGGAAATGAAGAAACAGCGTGGGCCTCCAAAGTCAAATGCCTACACCAAGCTTTACAAGATTAAAAAGCATCAGAAGGTGTCAGGAAAGATTATCAGCTGGGCATACTTTGATGATCTCAAAGTATATGCAGTGAAGAGAGAGAAGGGAATCGAATATTTCAGATTTCCTCATGATTTGAAAACTCTCCCAGGGTTTGAGCTTAATCGTCTAGCCAACTTGAACCTCCTATATGCTATTCCAGGAAAGATATCAGGATGGTTTGAACAGGCACTAAAGAAAGAGTACCATACTAGGTGGGTCAACTTTAAACCTCAACAGCCAAGAAGGCTATTTCATAGGACTGAGGTTGACCCCACCTCAGGAAGACCAAAAGTGGTCTTGAGATGGCACCCTCCGCGCACGATGTCGCGTATTCCATTGAGGGAGATGCCTCAGGATTTTGCACCCCATTTCAAATGGTGGTATTATGACTGGCGAACTGGTGAAGCCGTCATAGTTTTGGAGAAAGAAGGAACGGTCGAGACGATAAGAGTGTTTGATCCGATGTGGTTAACCAACTTGTCTGAGTCTGATGTCTATATCTTATTCAAGTGGCCACTGTTCTTTGATACACAGGATATTGTGCAAGCACTGCAATTCCATAATGTTATACGTATCTGCTTCGCATTAAATATTAATTCTGGGATCTCAAGAGAGGAAAGGGTGAAACGATATGAAGAGTTCAAGAAAGAAGTAAAAGTCTAGATAGAACTAGGTCCAAGGGGGAGTTTGTTGGTACACATGTCCCCAGTTCTAGTCTAGTGAGCTGAAATGTAATAAACTTCTATCTTGTTACACATATGTAATGTTAAATCAATCTAATGAGAATCTATTCTTTATATGGTTGTTGATTATATAATGTTATATCTACTTATTTTATTAGTTGTTACGCGCTTAATATGACCATGTTATATAGGTTTACAGTTGTGAGACACAGTTCTGAATCATTAAAAGTTCATGAATGTGTTTGACTAAACATCTCTTTCAGTCGCCCGACTGGACCATGCGAATGGTCCAATCGCACGGTTGAACTAAGAGGCTGAGTCAATCGGACGTTGAGTCATCAGTCTGACTCAAGCGTACGAAGGAATCAGTCGTATTACTCAATCGCACGACTGAGTCAGTTGCAAGACTCAGTCGCACGAATGAGATCTGTAACCTATAAATACCACTTAATTCGTGGAAAAACGTAACACTTCGAATACTAGAAACCCTAATCGCCCCAGAACGTGCTGTTCGACCATTCCAACTTCATAGAGCGTTTCAGATCATTCCGAGTCAATTCATAACGTTTTCTAATCGTTAGGATTGATCTTGAATTCGTTCTCACTGATTGGATCGCCAATCAAATAGGATTCCGCACTATTTGATTCGGTACAACGAAGAATCGGTTAGTACTCCGTACGTACTCGGTCCTAACAGTAACCATCTTAAACCCTTCGGTTTTACCGTAACCGGCAATGTTAAACGCGTAAATTATAAACCGAGTCCATAAACTGAAAAGTTGAGTATATGTTAAAGTTATAATTAGTTCTTTAAACTGATTTTTGGTAATTAAAGGTCATCTAATACAAGAAACCAAACTTAAGAATAGAAACTGTCAATTTGGAAACTTCAGGGGCTAAACTGTAAAATTTTGTTAAACTTCATAATCGACTCCAATAAGCACTTTAGTCACTTTAATAGCATGTTTACCAAATATTCTGCACTTAGTAATGTAGAAACCTTTAATGGTATGAGAAACCTTGACTTTCCATAAACGGAAATTTTTTATACAAACCCTAATCGAATCAAAGCCGAATCCAACCAACTAAGACTTAGACACTCTTGATGCACCTTAAATAGGTTTAGATCAGTATATAATCACTTAATATATTCATGTTAGGGTGCTAGACTTGAGATATTCCCGGCACACGAAGGATTTCTTTGCTTAACATCTAAGGTGAGTTCTAGTGATCCCTTTATACTTACTGTTTTTGGGATGGGACATGCTCTTTTGTTTATGAACTATGATTGTGCTTTATTTCATGCTTGTATGTGGGACTTTTGGATACCTACTGATACTTATATCATGATCATTAATCATTTTGTGAACCGCTTGTTTTATGTGGATAGATCTATTTGGGGAATCCCCCATGCACAGTGGCTCCCGCTAAAGGGAGGTACCCCACTGAGATCCTGAGGGGTCGTTTGTGGCATGTAACAGGTTTTGAATAAGAAACTATGATGAACCATCCTGGCAGGAATGGTTCACTGTTCTGAGGCTTGGTTCTTTCCTTCGGGAATATCCGGTTAAACACAAGTTTAGAAGAGGCCAACCGGGGACCAAGTGAAGGGTTGATTGTGATACCCCATGATGACTGATACTAAAAATGATGCTTTTAAAATCAAATGAGATATTCATAAACTTTCACACTTGATTCTAAAACCTTTACTGTGGACTTTAAGAGTTCCTTTTATTGTTTTGAAACTTTAAGCACTTGAATTCACCAACTTTTTAGTTGACACTATTTTCTTTTAAGCATGTTTCAGGCAACCCGTGAAGAGTCTTAGTTGTTATGGAAGACTTAGACTCAACCCCATGACCATGGCATTAGTTGTGTGACCAAATATATGACTTGAACAATTTGATACAATAACTATTTAATTTATGTTGAAACATGTAAACATTTGGGGCTGGATATGTTTCCAGCCCGGTGTCTTTTAAAAAATTGAAATTCCATGTGATGTTCTCTCCCTTTGGACTCTTATGTTGGTTTCTTTCCGCTGCCATGTATGTTGTTGCTAATCTGTGACGTCCCACCCTACCTGGGCCCGAGGGTGTGACAGATTGGTATCAGAGCCAAAGGTTGTAGAGAAGTCAGGAATACCATAGTAGACCCTAGGCTAAAACCCTGATACCCTAGGACTTTCCTTGTGGGGAAAGTGTTGGAATGATCGGGTTGGGTAAATTGACGATTACACTTTATCAAAGTAATTATGAATTTACCGGACGTGTAATTTCCATCACGAACCTCTAAGTTATGTTTGGACTTTTCTGTTTAATGCTGATTAACTTTGAAACTTATTTTGACTGGATATTTGAAATGGATTTTTAAAGATGAACTGTTTTGCCTGACATTATTTTGAGAAGCAATTGATTCTAATATCATTGATGAGGAATACATAGAGATTCCTGATACTAATGCCATCACTAGTACTATGAGTATGTTATTATTAGTAAGACTATCATGAGCTATGAGAAACCAAATTACTCATGATATCTTTTTATAGGAAACCAACCATGGCTGACAAGGGAAAAGCACCTGCATACCCTACTGAGAGCAGTGCACCAACAGGGGACACCAAGAAGGCAAAACTACGCACGGAGTATGAGGAATACCTTAGGAGGTATGGACACCCGGGTTGGATATCCGTCACGTTAGAGGACACTGAAGCTTCCGAGGACTCTTCTTCGACGACACCTTCCAGGAGCCGGACGCGGTCCCATTCGCCGCATGTTGCCGCTCCGTCCCACTCACCTATCCCGCCTATTGGGAATAGGGGAGTACGCACCGTCACTCGTCCATGAAAGAGTGCTAGACCTGGACCTTTGGTCTCATTTAGGATGTCACCTCCTCCTCCACCACCGGTTAGAACTCCTATACCCGCACCGCCGCCGTTCGAGCCACACCGACGCCACCCACAGGAGGAGCCTTGGATGCCTCCGAGGCACAGCATGTACGACGGCCCTAGCATACTGGTAGGGGATAGGTATTCACAATCCAGCCGCCGGGCTAGTGACGTAGGACCCACTGATGCAGCACTAGAGGAGCTCTTGAAGACCGTCCGTCATCACGAGCTGACTCTTTAGCATGCTACCCGGACCTCCCAGTCTGCTCAATTCCAAGCTATGATGGCGTTACACGGGGTGTAGAGGTTGGAGCAGGAGCAGAGGAAGAAGAGCTCTGGATGGATAGGATGGCTAAAGAAGAAGTGGATGTGAAGGCGACATGTGGAAGGAGGAAGAACTATCTGTCATTGGACGGTCGAAGGAAACAATCTTATTGTTATTTGACACTATTATTATTATTATTATTATTCATGGGGGTGATGGCACCTTCCACTTTGTAAGAGCTAGACTCTGATACTATGGACTTTGTCTTGTTTTGAACTGATTTCTATGATACAATGTTGTTGAAACATTTATGATTATGTGTCATGTGTTGTGTATTCATGGTGTTGGGCCATGCCATTCTTGATGACTGTTTAAACTGTTTAAATTGGTAATCTGTGGGAAATTGGAAGGCTGTGTATAATTATTCACCGTATTCTCTCCTCGTATAGAGGGAGCCTTGTAGGTTATTGATGCATAGATTGTTTGAAACAAATTATGAGATGCTAAATGACTTTATTTGTAGTACTATCAGAATGCCTACCAGAAGACGAACACGCATCAGAAGGCAAGGAGCATACCGAGGTCGTCATGAAGGAACAAGGCGAACCAAAAACCAACCTCCTACTCCTCCAGGGACTCCCATTGGGGAGAATGCTAACTCAGGAAATGACGAGAGGATGGCAAATCTCGTGGCACAGCAAATTGCGCACGCTATACCAACCATCATTGCTCAAATCAATGCTGACCGGAACGTCGCCGGAGGTGGTACTGGGACTGAAAACTACGAGGAATCTGAAGCTGTTGGTCCAAGTTGAACACACTTGATCAAATCATGAAGATTATAGATCAAAATATAATGAACACATTAAAACCCCAATTTGATCTAATATTGATTGCATATTTGATCAAGATTATAGATATCACCGATGGATCATACATTTTTCGTTTTCATTTATTTATTTTTACACCCTTTTAAATACCTGATAACTAACCGTGATATATAGAGGTGAAAATGGAGAGCTTCGTGTGGGAGTAAGACGTGCAATGAGAAAGCAGGGAAACGTGCCATCATCTGTCATATCCAGTCATAGCATGCATCTTGGTGTCCTTGCCACAGCATGGCATGCCATCCAAACAGGAACAATATTTACAGTCTATTACAAGCCCCGAACAAGCCCTGCAGAGTTCATTATTCCGTATGATCAGTACATGGAGTCAATGAAGAGCAACTATTCCATAGGTATGAGATTCAAAATGAGGTTTGAAGGTGAAGAAGCTCCAGAACAAAGATTTACTGGAACAGTTGTTGGGATTGAAGAATCTGATTCAAAGATGTGGCCTGAATATAAGTGGGGATGCTTGAAGGTAAGATGGGATGAAACATCGACTATTATTCGTCCAGAGAGAGTATCGCCGTGGCAAATAGAGCCTGCTCTCTGCCCGCCTGCAGTAAATCCACTTCCGGTACATAACAAAAAAGGCCTCGACCTAGCATGCTGCCTTCATCCCCTGATTCCTCTGTTCTTACAAGAGAATGTTCATCAAGGGCAGTTACAGCAGACCCTTCACCTGCAAGTGCATTTTCAAGGGTCTTGCAAGGATGCGAATCGTCAACATCACGAGTCCTTTTTGGAGAGAGTAATGAATCAGATTCATGTGCTAGGCCCATCAGTGGTCATCTTCACTAACAATAGATGAAAATGACAAAATTGACCCTCTATCCGTCTCTCAACGTTACTCAGGAATGGATAAAGTTTCCTTCGGAAGGCCCACTGAATCCTATTTCACAGATCTATTATCGGGCTTTGGATCCTCTCCTAGTCGAAGTCAAACTGAAGGAAAGTTCAACTTACAATCAAACCCATGGTTAACCCCTCCCTCCAATCTCTCCCTTAACTTAATGTGCTCCACCATGAAAGGTGCTTTTGATGAGTATTCTGTTCATAGTAATCCAAGGGGTAATGAGCAGCAGCCACATGGAAAGTGGCCAATGCCACCACCACTCGCTTCATATATGCAAATTACAAAATCACCGCTGGCTCAGCAAAATGAGGTTAGCAAATCAGAAGATGGCAATTGTAAAATATTTGATGTACCCTTTGGTAATAAGGTTGCTTCAGAGGCGCATCAAGCATTGAAATTACAACAATACCCCTCATTTGAATCTGGGCAGATATCTGAAGAGACCTCGCGACTAAAAAGTATCGGTAACCCACCAGCTGATAAAGAGATAGACAAGCGATATCAAAATTCCCAGTCATGACTGAAAGGCAACCTAGGAGTTTCACCTCGTAGTTGTACAAAGGTTCATAAGCAGGGGATTGCCATTGGTAGGTCTCTAGATCTTACCAAGTTCAACAACTATGATGAATTGATTGATGAACTAGATGAGCTGTTTGATTTCAATGGAGAACTGAAAACCTGCAACAAGACTTGGCAGGTTGTATACACAGATGACGAGGGTGACATGATGCTTGTAGGAGACGATCCGTGGCAGGAATTTTATGGCATGGTGCGTAAGATTTACATTTATACAAGAGAGGAGGTTCAAAGAATGAATATTGGGACTTCAAACTCAAGGGGCGAGGATGATTCATCGGTTGCAGAAGGTGTAGATGGCAGGGACACGGGGGCTATTCCATCATCTTATAGTCCAGAGCAGGCATAGGATTTCAATAACTATATCTAGGTATATGTTTGTAGGGAGAGGTATGGTTGGTATACATAGGTTATGGCAGTTGAGCAGTGTACCTGATCTGAGAACCTGTTCCTCAAGTTTGCAGAAGATACCGAGCTAGGAATCCTCCTCCTACATCTTTTGAAGCACTCAGAGATTCAAGAAAGTGGTCTTCGTTATAACTGAGAGGATGCACATGACAAGGGGGAACATAGAAAAAGGGGGAACTTGTGAGATAAAGATCTTCAGCAACAAAAGTTGGGAAGCATCAGTCTAGGGGGAATATTGTTGGACCTCAGCATTGAGACTGAAGCTTACCAAATTGAAGATCAAGTTCAGTTGACTTATCGGTGCTGATCTCCATGAAAGACATTGATAATAGTAGACTAAGGGGGAATATTGTTGGGTCTGAAAGATAGTCTAATATTATCAATACAGTTAAAGTCAACAAAGTCAACGTCAATGGTCAAAGTCAACGGAAAAGTCAACACGACGCGTTCGGGATGAAGATTAGAGACAAGACGTTGAAGATATATTTGTCTAGGATGTTTATTGTTAATAAATATATTTTGTGTCGACAAAATATATTTAATCTTCTTTTTAGACATTTTGGGTTTTAATTGTAATTTCTAATTGTCATAGTTTAGGGTGCTAAGTGTCATTAGTAAATTGACATTTACTATAAATAGTAAAGTATGTCAATTAGGGTGGAAAAGCTTGAATGAGCAATTGATTGGGGTTTCCATTTGTACAAATTATATGCAATCAATATTAGATCAAATTGGGGTTTTAATGTGTTCATTATATTTTGATCTATAATCTTCATGATTTGATTCAAGTGTGTTCAACTTGGACCAACAGAAGCTATCAGGAAGGGGTGCTCCTACAAAACATTCATGGTTTGCAAGCCAAAGGACTTCCATGGCACCGAGGGTGCAATTGAAACATATAGGTGGCTGGACGAAATCAAAGTTGTGTTAGACATCAGTGAATGCAAGTTGGAACACATGGTGAGGTTTGCTTCTCAATCTCTCAAGGGACCAGCACTTGAATAGTGAAAAACCATCATTCAGCCTTGAGGCTGAGATGCCATTGGTAGAATGAACTGGTCTGAGTTCAGGGAACTAATCACCAACAAGTACTGCCCGATCAACCAGCTAGAAAAACTAGAGGCTAGATTTCTGAATTTGGAGATGAGGGGCCCGAACTACACCGAATACATCAACCAGTTCCTTGCACTGTCCCGACTGGTACCACACTTGGTGATGCCAGAATCCAAGGGTGCGGCTCGCTTCATTTGGGGGTTACACCCAAGGGTGAGGGGCATGGTTCGGTCTTCCAGGCCTATAACCATACAGGCTGCAGTCAACTTTACCAGTAGTCTGACCGACCACCTAGTTAGAGCTGGGTGGACTGAACATGAGAAAACTGAGGATAAGAAGAAGGCTGTGGAAGAGAAGAGGAAGTGGTTTGATACTAGGAAGGTGGTCGACAGCAGTAGCGGTTCAAGCAAGAGACCTGGAGAAGAAGCAAGACGAAGTGACCGTGGTGGAAAGGCAAGGAGGTTGTATCTAGGCACAAGCCCCTTCTATGATAAATGCAAGCTTCATCACCAAGGCGAGTGCAATCCCATGCCTTGTTATCGGTGCAAGAAACCTAGTCACCTGATTAAAGACTGTTCCTACGAGCTTGGAAAGCAATGCTATGAGTGTGGAGATCCAGGGCATATGAGGAACAAATGCCCCAAGCTAGCAAGAAACAAGGACACCCGACCCAACAAGCCCAAGGGAAGAGCTTTTGTGATAGACCCAGCTGGAGCTCGAAAGGAACCTGATGGGGTTAATGGTACGTTTCTTGTAAACGATCATCCTGCTACCGTTTTGTTTGATACAGGAGCGACTGCTAGTTTTATCTCTAGTGCTTTTAGATCCTTGATTGACCTAGCTACGTGTACCTTAGCCGATACGTTTACTGTCGAATTAGCTGATGGCAACATTTTAGAAACTAATGAAATCATAAAGGATTGTTAAATAAATCTAAATGGAAATACATTTAAAATAGATCTGATACCCATTAAGTTAGGAGGATTTGATGTGGTTGTTGGTATGGACTGGTTAGCTAAGAACAGAGTCGAAATTGTTTGTGATGAATGCCTACTCAAGATACCGTTGAACGACAAGGAAGAGTTAGTGGTGCAAGGAGAAAGGAGTAACACTTTATGCCCCATGATATCCCATTTAAAAGCTACCAATAGCTTAAGGAAGGGATGCTCAGCTTTCATCATCTACGTGATGAAGACCAAAGAGGAGAAGAAGATTTCGGATATCCCAGTAGTTTCTGAATACCCTGAGGTGTTTCCGGAAGACCTACCGGGACTTCCCCCGAATCGATAAGTTGAGTTCCAAATAGATTTGCTGCCTGGCGCTGCACCGGTAGCCAAAGCGCCGTATCGACTCGCTCCTCCTGAGATGAAGGAACTGATGACACAGATCTAGGAACTATTAGACAAAGGATTCATACGTCCGAGTGTCTCTCCATGGGGTGCCCCGGTGTTATTTGTGAAAAAGAAGGATGGAACCTTATGCATGTGCATTGACTACCGGGAGTTAAATAAGTTGACCATAAAGAATCGTTACCCACTTCCGAGTATAGACGACCTATTTGATCAACTTCAAGGAGCAAGCTACTTTTCCAAGATAGATTTAAGATCCGGTTACCACCAACTGAAGATAAGGGAAGAAGACATACCCAAGACGGCTTTTCGAACTAGGTATGGGCGCTATGAGTACTTAGTCATGCCCTTCGGGCTGACCAATGCACCAGCAGCATTCATGGATCTCATGAACCGTGTATGCCGCCCATATCTCGACAAGTTTGTGATCGTGTTCATCGATGACATTCTGATCTACTCCAGTAATAAGGAAGAGCACGAGAAACATCTCAGACTAATTCTTGAGTTACTCAAGAATGAGCAACTATATGCCAAATTTTCAAAATGTGAATTTTGGATGCGAGAGATCCAATTTTTAGGGCATGTAGTGAATGAGAATGGAATTCAAGTTGACCCTTCCAAGATTGAGGCTATAAAGAATTGGAAGAGTCCTGAAACTCCCACTGAGATTAGGCAATTCCAAGGATTGGCCGGATACTACCGACGATTCATAAAGGACTTCTCATGCATTGTGCAACTCTTGACCGCACTGACAAAGAAGAGCAAAACCTTCGAGTGGGAACCAGAGCAAGATGAAGCCTTTGAGACGCTCAAGGAAAAGTTATGCAGTGCACCCGTTTTAGCCCTCCCAGAAGGAGTCGAAGAGTTCGTAGTCTATTATGACGCCTCGCGTCAGGGGCTAGGATGTGTGCTAATGCAACGCAACAAGGTCATTTCCTATGCATCTAGATTGCTAAACGATCACAAGAAGAACTATACTACGCATGATTTGGAATTAGGTGTCGTGGTATTTGCTCTCAAAATGTAGAGGCACTACCTCTATGGCACGAAGTGCGTCATTTACACCGACCATCGAATTTTGCAACACATTCTTGACCAGAAGATGCTAACCATGCGTCAGAGAAGATGGGTTGAGCTGTTAAATGACTATGAGTGTGAAATCCGTTATCATCCCGGTAAGGCCAACGTGGTGGCAGACGCTTTGAGCAGAAAGGAGAGAGAATAACCACTTTATGTACGAGCTTTAAGGATAAGTGTGTACACTGACCTAATTGCATGGCTGAAAGAAGCTCAAAGTTAAGCGTTAAAGGAGGAAAATTTAACGGGAGAAGGATTAACTGGAATGGAAAAGCGATTTGAAAAAGGAAATGATGGTACATATAAGTGCGAAGGGAGAACTTGGGTGCCAAAGCATGGGGGAATTCGAGAGGTAATTCTCGATGAAGCTCACAAATCTAGGTATTCAGTTCACCCTGGAAGTGATAAAATGTACCAGGATTTGAAGGCACTTTTCTGGTGGCCTGGAATCAAGAAATCAATCGCTATGTATGTCGGAAAATGTCTAACCTGTGCCATGGTAAAAGCTAAAAACCAAAACCATCAGGGACGTTACAGCAGCCAGAAATCTCATAATGGAAATGGGATAACGTCACGATGGATTTTGCTACCAAGTTACCTAGAACGTCTAGGGGTCATGATGCTATTTGGGTAATAGTGGATAGACCAACCAAATCAGCCCACTTCTTACCAATTCGGGAAGACTATGACATGTCAAGACTGGCTCAACTTTATATCAATGAAATAGTGGCTAGGCATGGTGTACCACTATCCATAATCTCCAACCGTGATGGGCGTTTCACTTCGCATTTCTGGAAATCACTCCAACGAGCTTTAGGAACCCGGCTGGACTTAAGCACGGCTTACCACCTGCAAACTGACAGTCAAAGCGAAAGGACTATTCAAACTTTAGAAGATATGCTGAGAGCTTGCGCGATTGATTTTGGTGGAAACTGGGATAACCATCTTCCATTGGTGGAGTTCTCCTATAATAACAGTTACCATGCAAGTATCAATGTTGCTTCGTATGAGGCTCTCTATGGTAGGAAATGTCGGTCACCCTTGAGTTGGAATGAAATTGGTGATAGCCAAGTGTTGGGACCCGACATCGTATTGGAGACCACTGATAAGATTTTCAAAATCAAGGAACGTCTACGGGCAGCAAGGGACCGTCAAAAGAAGTACGCTGACAGAAGACAAAAACCATTAGAGTTTCAGATAGGTGATAGAGTAATGTTGAAGGTAGCACCATGGAAAGGAACCGTGAGATTCGGAAAAACAGGCAAGTTAAGCCCAAGATACATTGGACCACTTGAAATACTTGCAAGAATTGGTCCTGTGGTTACAAGTTGAAACTACCACAGAAATAGAGTTATATACACGACACCTTCCATGTATCAAACTTGAAGAAATGCCTGGTAGACAAAACCTTGGAGCTACCGTTGAAAGAGACAAGAATCAATGATAAGCTGAACTTCGTGGAAGAGCCCATAGAGATCACGGACCGCTTGGTTAAGCAACTCAGGCGAAGCCGCATACCTAAGGTTAAGGTTAGATGGAACTCGAGACGAGGGCCGGAATTCACTTGGGAACGTGAGGACGAGATGGGGAAGAACTACCCGCATCTCTTCAAACCCACCCGTACAAATTCTAATCGAAGCTAAAATTTTGGGACGAAATTTCCTAAACGGTGGGAGAATGTGACAACCGGTCCCAAGGTCACTATTCTAAAACCTAATTTATTTGCATCATATCCCATCTTATGTGTACTAATAATGGAAACAATTTATTTATATCAATAATGTTACAATCACCATTCGTTATTTGATCCATTTTTATGATTTTATGTGAATTTAGTCATTTTAAGTCTTGCCCTTTTAGAAAATTTGTGCCCAGGAATATTAATTAGTCACCTTAAGTATAAATCACTTAGTCTTAATTAAAACATATAAAATGTGTGCACACACACACACACATACTTGAAATTTTCGGTCCTTGCATGCATTATCATGCACAAGACACTTAGTCAACTAACAAAAATTAATCACCTAAAATACTACATTACACCACACTTTACACTACATAATACCAATTCCTAATTAAAAATTTAAGTCAAAAACCCACACTACTAGCCAAAATTGGCCGCCCCCCTTGCCCCCAATAGAATCGCTTGCTTGCCACAACACTCCACTTCTTTTTATCACGCATACAACACACATGCATTTCACTTTTGCAAGATTCACTCCCTTCTACTCCCTCCTTTCTCTCTCTTGGACCTTTCTCACCAGAAAAACACACACAACACTCTCCATTTCAGGCTCATTCCTAGCTCCAAATCGTGAACAACAACAATAACAACATCGGCCAACAACAAACCGCAAGAAGGGTGACCATTTGGTGATGTTTTGAAGCTTGAATCTTGCAAAACTGAGAGTTCCAGCCTTAGTTCGAGATTCTCCATCCTTATCCAAGGAGATTTCATCCATTCACGACCATCCACACCATCTAAACCGTGAGATACATCAAGTGTAAGCTCACTATGTTCGGTTTTGGTCATTTCTCAAGTTTGACTTCATTTTTCACCTAAAAACCCTATTTTTCTTGTTGTAGCAGAAACTTCTCACTACTACCTTGTTCTTGGAAAGCTTTCCACGTTCTTAAAGGTATCTTACAAGCATAACATGTTGACCTATAGGTGTAACAAGAGTTAGACCTAGAAAACCCTCTTTTTGGGTGATTCTCACCACCCAACTTGTGCATCTTGTAACCTTTGAGAACTAACCTTGTAACCTAATTTCTAATGGCTCTTTAAACTCCTAATAATCTTCTTTGAATGTTAAAAATGCTTGTACACCATGAATGGAAGGTGTTAACACAAGAACACCATGAAAAACCACTCTTTCTACAAGTTATAACACACCTTAAACACTTTCTTGAAAACACTCTTAAACAAGGGTCATAACCTGCTCAAAAATTATTTTTAGACAACCCAATAACCTGATTTTTATGTTAGATGAAGTCTTGGTAATGAATAAACCCAAGTTACAATGATTTACACAAGTATAATGGTCGGTTATGGCATTTTCTATGTATTTGAAGGCTATGGATGTGTAGAATGTCTAGGCCATGATTTGGGACTGTTATTTCAGTAGGTTTTGATGGATATTAAGAGTGTTAATATTTTTTAATCTCTGGAACAAAGGACATGTTGTGTTTAGACCTATTTTGGTCACTTTCGGGACCCGAAAAGATGCTAAAATTACTTAAAACAAGAAATCTTGAGATATAAACTTTTTTAAAGAGAATTCTAGGTTCATTAAGGATTAATAAAGTGTTCTGGAGTTAATGGGAATTTTTAGTGGTCAAAAGATAATTTAAATGGATTTTTAAGTAAAAACGGGTGCTAACTGAGAGACGTTTTTAGGAAAATCTAAGAAAAATGGATATAAGGTGAGAAATTATAAAAATCATGTTATTCCAGTAGGATAAATAATAAAATAACTTATAAAGTGGAAAGGTTGGTCAAACAAGCTTTTAAAATGGTCAAACCCGGTTAAAAACTCGTTTTAACGGTTTAAACGTAAAAACGAGTCTTCCCACTGCTAGAGGTAAATTTTGTGATTTAAAAGGTTGGAAACTTATAAAGAAGACCTTTAAAAGTTAGCTACTGGACCTAGACTCAAAAACATAAAAACTCATAGGTAACCATCTTAAACCCTTCGGATTATAAACTGAGTCCATAAACTGAAAAGTTGAGTATGTGTTCTTAAAATAAAGTTATAATAAGTTCTTGAAACTGATTTTTGGTTATAAAGGTCATCTAATACAAGAAAACAAACTTAAGGGTAGAAACTGTCAATTTGGAAACTTCAGGGGCTAAACTGTAAAATTTTGTTAAACTTCATAATTGACTCCAATAAGCACTTTAGTCACTTTAATAGCATGTTTACCATATATTCTGGACTTAGTAATGTAGAAACCCTTAATGGTATGAGAAACCTTGACTTTCCATAAAAGGAAACTTTTTATACAAACCCTAATCGAATTAAAGCCGAATCCAACCAACTAAGACTTAGACACTTTTGATGCACATTAAAGAGGTTTAGAACAGTAGCTAATCACTTAATATATTCATGTTAGGGTTCTATACTTGAGATATTCCCGGCACACAAAGGATTTCTTTGCTTAACATCTAAGGTGAGTTCTAGTGATCCCTTTTTACTTAATGTTTTTGGGATGGGACATGCTCTTTTGTTTATGAACTATGATTATGCTTTATTTGATGCTTGTATGTTGGAATTTTGGATGCCTGCTGATACTTATATCATGATCATTAATTATTTTGTGAACCGCTTGTTTTATGTGGATAGATCTATTTGGGGAATCCCCCTCGCACAGTGGTTCCCGCTACAGCGAGGTACCCCACTGAGATCCTGAGGGGTGGTTTATGGCATGTAACAGGTTTTGAATAGGAAACTATGGTGAACCATCCTGGCAGGAATGGTTCACTGTTCTGAGGCTTGGTTCTTTCCTTCGGCAATATCCGGTTAAACACAAGTTTAGAAGAGGCCAACCGGGGACCAAGTGAAGGGCTGATTGTGATACCACGATGACTGATACTAAAAATGATGCTTTTAAAATCAAATGATATTTTCATAAACTTTCACACTTGATTCTAAAACCTTTACTGTGGACTTTAAGAGTTCCTTTTATTGTTTTAAAACTTTAAGCACTTGAATTCACCAACTTTTTAGTTGACACTATTTTCTATTAAGCATGTTTCAGGTAACCCATAAAGACTCTTAGTTGTTATGGAAGACTTAGACTCAACCCCGAGACCATGGCATTAGTTGTGTGACCAAATTTATGACTTGAACAATTTGATACAATAACTATTTAATTTATGTTGAAACATGTAAACATTTGGGGCTGGATCTGTTTCCAGCCCGGTGTCTTTTAAAAACTTGAAATGCCATGTGATGTTCTCTCTCTTTGAGCTCTTATATTGGTTTGTTTCCGCTACCATGTATGTTGTTGCTAATCTGTGACGTCCCAACCTACCTGGGCCTAGGGGTGTGACAATCTATCAAGGGGATGAGGTGCCTGTGCCTCTTCATATGATTGACCATGACATCCCTATTCCTGAGGAATTTCTTAGAATTCCAGGAAAAGATAAACCATACATGTTATTTCAACAAGCCAATCAACCAGCCCCAATCATTTAACCAGCCCCTATCATACAGCCTGAACCAATCATTCAACAACCACCAATCATACAGCCTGAACCAACAGAACAACCACCGGTCATCCAAGCTCAAAACATACAGCCTGATCAACCAATATCACCACAACAACCTCTAAGCCCACAACCATTTAGCCCTCAATCATCCAGGCCTCAAAAAACATATTTTTCATCTCCACCACACAGCCCAAACCTATCTGATCAACAAACACTTACATCTATATTGAGAAATATAGATTCATCACTTGCCCAACAAACAGATGAGCATGAAGATGTTGGAACTTCATCTTATGGGCCTAAATCTGAACAAGCAACTACTGCTGCTGAGTTTATTGAATCAAGCAGTGAAATGCTCACAGAAGAAGATATTGAGCACTCCAAAGTCTTTCTATTCACTGAGTATAAGAAACTCATTGAAAGATCAAAGCAAAGAACAAAGAAGTTAAAAGAAAGACTCAAAGAGAAAGATAAGGAGATTGAAAAGCTAGATTCAGATCATAAAGCTCAAAAGTTGATTGTGAAGGTTGTGGAGCAACAGTTGAATCAAACCAAGAAGACATTAAAGGAGAAACACCATAAACTCCTTGTTGCCAAAGCTGAGATTGACTATTGGGGCAATCAATCAATAGCTAAAGAACAAGAGATTGATCAATTGAAAAGGATCATAGAAGCTCAAGCCAAAGAAATTCAAAGATTAAACAGAGAGCTTGAATACAATGACACTCAGCTGAATGAGGAAGAACATTCAGTATATCTTACTGAAGATCTGAGTGAGTATGAGAAATCAGCCAGTGAAGCTGAAACAAGTCAACAACAAGGTGAGCAAACAAAATTAGCAATGATCATTCCTGAAGAATCATACTTAATGGATCAATTGTTTAGCGATGTTAATCCCTATGAGAACATACACTACTTGTAGGATCTTATATGCCCAAGACACATACAAGATTGATGTGGTTAGTACGTTATGATCCAAGTTAGGTCATACCCAATAACAAGCTATACAAACACCAACATACATTTATTTATTGATAAGATTATATAATAAATGTTGACACCTATTTAGAAAATTGGTTTTCTAAATATTGCTTTTATGATAGAACAACATTATATGGATAATTTATTCTAGAGATATTTATTTGTTTCATTATTTAAGATAGTTAGAAAATGACATATAAAAGAGTGTTGTGTTATAAAAATTACAACTAGGTTTTAATTTTTTTAACTTGAATGGATGAAAGAGTGTAAATAAAACAAGGGATTAAAATGGGTGGGAAACCCATTTTCAATTGCATGCTACGGCCGCCCAAGGGGGCCTAGGAGACCCCAACTTTTCTTGTTATTTGCAAGACTTAACCACAAACACACTCTTCCATTCATTCCAACCAACACACTCTTTCTGTCTCACATGCAAAAGAAGTCTTCTCTCCTCCTTCTCTCGAAAAACTCGAAATTCTTGGCTGAAATTGAAGTGGTTCAAGGCTGATTTTTGGTTTCAAGAAGTTGGACAACACTTGGTGTCATACTTCCTAGAAAACAAGGTGTTTGGAACAAGCTTGTGGGTATAGCAACTTGAGGTTCTCTTCTTTGAGGGCTGCATATTCGACATCATCATCATCTTCATCTCACTCTTCTTTCATTCGATTTTGAGCTGCAGTAAGGTAGATTATGGCAGCCCTTATGGCTGTCATATTATGTTGATTTATGCATACATAGCATACTTATTCATAAAAAAATGATCCTTTGATATATGGGTTTGTTTCATACATAAATATGGTCACTTAAGAACATGTTTTTCAGCTTTATAATCAACTTTATAAAGTAATTATTCCACTGCGTTTTCAGTAAGTTTAAGAGGTTAAACTATGTTTTGTGTTCTCACAAACCCATCAATGGCATCTAGAGCCGGTTATGTGGATAGCATACTTGTTAGTATCCTTTAATAATTTGTTTTATGGGATTTTATAACACTTTTAAGGGCTGAAATGTTCTTGTATGTTGAATCCCCAAGCTTTCAAGGTTATATCACACATGCTTGTGATTAAACCTTGAAAGATATGTATAATGATATGTATATTGTTTGGACAATGTTTGAAACCCGAATTTTCAGTTTATGTTGGCTGAAAATCATGGGTTTTAATGGGGATTCTTAGTTATATTTGGATGATATGATGAATGTTCATATTTGTGCATAACCTAGCTTTTGGCCTTGTGTTGTTTGGATGTTTGCAACGTTTGGTTTTGGTTTATTCAATAGGGTTGTATATTAATTTGTACTTTGTTTAAAAATGTAATTTGTCTATTTATTCATTGGGATGTAATAATAGATTAGGAGTATTTTTCTTTTACTAGAAAATATGTATTAGGATATATATTTTGTAAAAGAAGATGCTCTGGAAAGAAGCACAAGAGGAAGACACAAAAGAAGGACTTGAAGCATATGGATGCAACTTCAAGTGGGGGTCTATGAAGACCTCAATTTTGTGTTGTATTCAACCCTTAGGAAAGACCAAATGACCACACTTGTGATGGCAAACAACTGTGGTCACAATAGTAGGTATGGTTATGCATATTGTGGTTGTTTATATTATGCTTGTTTGATTGTGATTTTATGAATGATTGTATGATATTTTGATATGATAAACAATCTTAATAAAAATGATCTTAACAAGCTAATATAAAAATGGTTCTTAATCATTAAGTGTTAATAAATGGTTATTAAAAGAATTAATGATTTCGTAATAAAATGGGTTTTATTAAAAGGACCATAGGGTATCTTGTATTTGAAAGCATGCAAATACAAGTACATAGAGTTTTCTAAACTAAGATTATGAAAACTTTAAAATCTTGACAAACAAGTTTAACACCATCCTTTTGCACAACACTTGAGTCATTTGGAAACTCTTAATGGCATAAAGGTCACCTAACCATTTAGAGGGAACTTGTGACTTAAGGTGGGGATACCACATTGGTAGGATAAAGGTCACCTAACCACTTATGTGGGTAAACTCACACGTGTGTGCAAGTAGGGTAACTTGATTTGCAAACCATGTTAAATGGATCACCTACAATATGGTTTCCAAATGGTGTTGATGGGATTAACAAGCCGACTTTACATATGATGTTTAAAGTCGACCCCATACCTCTAGAAGTTGCAAATGGTTGCAACCGTCAATCGTTGACCACCTTATTAATTTAAATCGTGGGATAAAGGTCACCTAGCCATAATTTAAATGTAATGTTGGGTTCTAGATTTTAATATAAAAAATGACCTTAAAAGGCATTAATTATTAAAAATAGCAATATCGAAAATACTAAAATAGATCTTTGTTAAATTTTGTAGATGGCCACCAATAATGACAATCATGATAACTCATCCGCGTCCACCCAATCATTACGAGCGATCCTCCAAAAGGAATGTCTAAATCATAACAATTTCATTGATTGGTATCGAAACTTGAGAATCGTTCTCAAGTAAGAGAGAAGATCATATGTTTTAGACGACCCTATCCCCGATCAACCTACTGAGGATGATGAGGAGGCCTATAACGATTGGCTGAAATACACTAAGGACTCCGTCCAAGTGTCTTGTCTCATGCTAGCGAGCATGACTCCGGATCTCCAAAAGGAGTATGAACATCATGGAGCTTATGACATGATAACCTAGCTGAAGGAAACGTTCCAACAGCAAGCAAGGGTTGAGCGCTTCGAAACAGTTCGAGTACTCCATGCATGTCGTATGGACGACAACCAATCAGTTTCATCTTATGTACTTAAGATGAAAAGTCATATTGACCGCCTCGAGAGGCTTAATTGTCCCGTCTCGAAGGAATTGGCCACGGATTTGATCCTTAATGGCCTTACCAATAAGTTCGAGACATTCGTGTTGACCTACAACATGAATGCTTGGGACAAAAGCATTGGTGAGCTTCACTCAATGTTTAAAACGGCCGAGGCGGCCATGGGTAAAAGGGTTTTACCCGTTCTCACCATCAATGAAGGTGGGAACAAGAAAAGTCCTTATCCCGCACCCAAGGCAAAGGTTGCCAAGGGTAAGGGACCCGTATGGGGAAAAGGGAAAGGGGTGGCAAGGGTGCCACCCAAACCATAAGGGAAGAAGCAAAAGGTTGCTACCAATGACCCATGCTTCAAGTGTGGGGAGATTGGACATTGGGCAAGAAATTCTCCTGTCCATCTCCAAGAGTTGAAAGCAAAGAGGGATGCCGGGCAGACCTCAGGTACAATATACATGATTCATATTGATCTTAATGTTACATCTTCTAACACATGGGTATTGGATACCGGATGTGGAACTCATATTTGCAATTTGTTGCAGGGGTTCAAAAGAAGTAGGGCCTTCAATCAAGGGGATGTTAGTCTCTTCATGGGCAATGGAACCAAAGTCCAAGTTGAAGCTCGTGGGGACTACATCCTAAAACTTCCAAGTGGCTTGGATGTTATTTTGAAGAATGTTTTGTACGCTCCTAGTTTGACTAGGAACATTATTTCTGTATCCCAATTAAGACATTATGATTATGTATTATCTTTTGTTGAAAATGATATTCATGTTTCTTTAAATGATATGTTCTATTTTAAAGCTATTCCCATTAATGGTATTTATGAATTGCTTCATGAAAATGCTTTAAATAGTTCATTGTACCAAACTAACACCAAGAAAATCAAGTTGGATTTGAGTGATACCTATCTTTGGCATTGTCATCTTGGTCATATAAACAAGAAACGTATACAAACACTTCAAAAGAATGGTCTTTTAAAAACAAATGAATGTGATTCATTTGATGTATATGAATCTTGTTTACAAGGAAATGACTAAGGCACCTTTTAGTGGAACTAACGAAAGGGCAAAAGATTTATTAGGAATCATACATTCGGATGTATGTGGTCCTTTTAAACCAATGACTAGGAATGGTGAAAGATACTTCATTACCTTTACCGACGATTATAGTCCCTATGGGTATGTGTACTTATTAAGGCACAAAGATGAAGCTTTTCAAATGTTCAAAATCTTCCAGAATGAAGTAGAAAATCAACTCAACAAGTCAATTAAAGTTCTCCGTACCGATAGAGGAGGTGAATACCTAAGTGATGCCTTTCAAGATCATCTTAGGAGTTGTGGATTGTCTCACAACTCACTCCACCTGGAACACCACAACATAATGGTGTGTCTGAGAGGGGGAATCGAACCTTATTGGATATGGTCCGATCTATGATGGCTAGAAGCACATTGCCTCTATCATTTTGGGGTTTTGTTTTGCTCTCCGCGGCCCGTATTCTAAATATGGCCCCAACCAAAAAGGTGGAAAGGACACCTTTTGAGATATGGCATGGAAGAGTTCCATCCCTATCATACTTAAGGGTCTGGGGTTGTGAGGCTTATGTTAAGACTCCCACCCCAAACAAATTGGATGTCTGATCCACCAAGTGTATCTTTATTGGATATCGTAGAGATTCTATGGGATATTAGTTCTATGATCCACTAGAACAAAAGGTGTTTGTTGCCAGAAAGGGTGAGTTCTAAGAAGCAAAGTTCCTTATGGAAGGAACTAGTAGTAGAACAGTGGATCTTGAGGAGGATCAAGAACCACAACCCGATGCACGTTTGGTTGAAACTAGCACTCAACATGAGGATATTGAGGATGATCAAGCGGTTGATCAATACACACAAAACGTTCGTAGAAGTGGTAGAACTAGTAATCCACCTGAAAGATACGGATTTTTCATGGATGGATGCTATGTGGTAGATTCAGATGAACCAACCACATACCATGATGCAGTGCCCAATTTGGATTGTGACAAATGGCTTGAGGCCATGAATGTTGAGATGCAATCCATGTATGACAATCAAGTTTGGGAACTTGTTGTACCACCTCTTAATTCCAAGGTAGTTGGAAGTAAGTGGGTTTTCAAGAAGAAAACCGATATGCATGGAAACTTGGATACTTATAAAGCTAGACTTGTAGCAAAGGGTTTCACTCAAACTCAAGGGGTTGATTATAATGAAACCTTCTCACCTGTTGCGATGCTAAAGTATATAAGGATATTGTTTGCCATAGCTGCTCATTATGATTATGAGATTTGGCAAATGGATGTCAAAACCGCTTTCCTAAATGGATATCTTGAGGAAGATGTCTATATGGTTCAGCCTGAAGGTTTTGTCAATCCAAAACATCCTAATAAAGTATGCAAGTTAAAGAAATCAATCTATGGATTGAAACAAGAATCGGGAAGCTGGAATCACCGTTTTGATAAGGAGGTAAAGAAATTTGGCTTCATCAAAAATGCTGATGAGTCTTGTGTGTATAAGAAGGCTAGTGGGAGCATAATAACTTTCCTAGTATTGTATGTTGATGACATACTACTATTTGGAAATGACATTCCAACCTTGGAAGGTGTAAAAACCTGGCTTGGAAGTTGTTTTTCCATTAAGGATCTTGGTGAAGCCGCCTATATTCTGGGAATAAAGATCTATAGGGATAGATCAAGGTGGTTGATTGGTTTAAATCAAAGTGTATACATTAAAAAAATCTTAAAAAGGTTCAAGATGGAGAACTCCAAGAAAGGTACCGTACCTATTCAAAGAGGAACAATATTGAGTACGACTCAATGTCCTAGCTCAAAGGATGAGCAAGATTAAATGAAGGCAATCCCATACGCATCTGCTATTGGATCCATCATGTATGTGATGATATGCACTCGACCGGACGTGTCATGCGCCTTAAGCATGACGAGCCGATACCAGCAAAATCCTAGAAACAGTCATTGGATGGCTGTTAAGAACATACTTAAGTACCTAAGGAGGACAAGAGATATGTTCCTAATCTATGGATCTGGTGATGAGGAACTCGTTGTAAAAGGTTACACGGATGCGAGTTTCCAAACCGATCGTGGTGATTCACGATCACAATCGGGATACATTTTCATTCTGAATGGTGGAGCGGTCTCTTGGAAGAGCTCCAAACAGGATGTGCTGGCTCTATCAACTACAAAATCAGAATGCATCGCCGCCTCATTGGCAGTTCAAGAAGCTGCATGATTGAAGAAATTCATTGCCGATCTAGGGGTTGTCCCTTCCATTCAGGACCCCCTAGAGATCTTTGGTGATAACAAGGGTGCGATTGCTCAAATCAAGGAACCTCGTGCTTATCAAAAGACTATGCACATTGAGTGGAGATTCAACTACATATGACATGAAGTTGAAAAGGGAAAAATATGTATTCGCAAAGTTCACACGGATCAAAACATTGCAGATCCTCTCACGAAGCTCCTTGAAAAGGGAAAGCATGAAGGTCATACTTGTGCCATAGGACTTCGATTTTCTAGTGATTGGATTTGATCTATAAATTTTGTATTTGGATATGTGGAACTCTTTGTTATTTGAATAAAATTATTTGGTTATAATCTTTCAATTAATGTTCCAATTTAGCATGTTTAATCCATGAGTAAATTGTTTACTCTAAATGTCCGTAGTCGTTAAGACTTGTGGGAACAAGTGTGAGGGTAAGATTATTATGAACTTGGATTGGTTAATATTCATAATGATGAATATAGAGCAATGGGTTGCTACCAAGGTTCATACATATTTGTGGGATGCAAATATTGGACTGACCTTCATCTCAAGTATTACTACATGGAATCTTCCTGATTGATAATAAGTAATTTTGAGTAAAGGCGAACATCATTTGGTATCCTCTGACCTGAGATACATATTGGGTCTTGATATTTACCAAATATTATACTTTGGCTCAGTTCTTCACTGTTCTGAAATATGGCAGTACATAAGTCTGAATTCAGGTATAATATAAGGTAATTGTGAGAGACGTATGTAGTCAAGATGGGATTTGTCCCTCTTATTCGTTGAGAGTAAGATGTCTAAGGCCTGATAAAGTTAAATCAATGAGAATGATCACTCCGTGTCTCTAGGATTTAACATGACATCTGTGACAAAAGGATAGATACTTGTTTCACCTAAAACATTTCAAGTATGGTACTTGAAGAGGATGATGTTATTGAATGGCACTTAGTCATACATATTAAGGGTAGTAAACCGTTGCTAGGTGGTATTTACTGCTTGCATCAATCTTCTATGAATCTTGTGCAAGTGGGAGATTGTCGGATCTTATATGCCCAAGACACATACAAGATTGATGTGGTTAGTATGTTATGATCCAAGTCAGGTCATACCCAATAACAAGCTATACAAACACCAACATACATTTATTTATTGATAAGATCATATAATAAATGTTGACACCTATTTAGAAAATTAGTTTTCTAAATATTTCTTTTGTGATAGAACAACATTGTATGGATAATTTGTTCTAGAGATATTTATTTGTTTCATTATTTAAGATAGTTAGATAATGACATATAAAAGACTGTTGTGTTATAAAAATTACAACTAGGTTTTAATTTTTATAACTTGAATGGATGAAAGAGTGTAAATAAAACAAGGGATTAAAATGGGTGGGAAACCCATTTTCAATTGCATGCTACGGCCGCCCAAGGGGCCTAGGAGACCCTAACTTTTCTTGTTATTTGCAAGACTTAACCACAAACACACTCTTCCATTCATTCCAACCAACACACTCTTTCTCTCTCACACATGCAAAAAAAAGTCTTCTCTCCTCCTTCTCTTGAAAAACTCGAAATTCTTGGCTGAAATTGAAGTGGTTCAAGGCTGATTTTCGGTTTCAAGAAGTTGGACAACACTTGGTGTCATACTTCCTAGCAAACAAGTTGTTTGGAACAAGCTTGTGGGTATAGAAACTTGAGGTTCTCTTCTTTGAGGGCTGCATATTCGACATCATCATCATCTTCATCTCACTCTCCTTTTTGTCAATTTTGAGCTGCAGTAAGGTAGATTATGGCAGCCCCTTGTGGCTATCATATTATGTTGATTTATGCATACATAGCATGCTTATTCATATGAAAATGTTCCTTTGATATATGGGTTTGTTTCATACATAAATATGGTCACTTAAGAACATGTTTTTCAGCATTATAATCAAGTTTATAAAGTAATTATTCCACTGCATTTTCAGTAAGTTTAAGAGGTTAAACTATGTTTTGTGTTCTTACAAACCCATCACTACTCACCTATCTTGAGACAACACTTTCACACTCCTGATCCAATTTCTCAAGAAACTAGTATTACTCATCATGATCCTTTGACAGACAAACAAAAGGAATTGATCAAACAAATCAGTGAAGCTTTAAAAGATTCATCTAAAGATCAAGCATCATCATCATCTGAAACTCCTTTCAGAACTTATGAAAGGAAAAGAAAGAGATCTTATTTACCCTGTAGGTCCAATTGATCGGTTTTCAGTGCAGAAGAAAGCTTGAATCGTTCAATACCAAACAAACACAATAAACACTAAGAGTTGAAATAATTATTTAAAATCGCGTCAAGGTGCATCCAAATTACCGATGAGCAAGTTCTTCTCTCAAATGGAGGCAAGTCTTTGATGGTATCATATATTGAGTTTTGGACAGATATTGGTTCATTACTCAACATTATTATTGTTATTGTTATAATATATATAAAAGTATGGTTGTATATAGGTGATATTGGGAGCATGCCATTATGTACAAAGGTGTTTTCTAGGTAACCTTTTGAATGTAAGGAAAGTTATGGACTCTAATAAAAAAAATATTGTAGGTCCAATTGATCGGTTTTCAGTGCAGAAGAAAGCTTGAATCGTTCAATACCAAACAAACACAATAAACACTAAGAGTTGAAAATCAAAATAACACCAAAAAGCTTTCAAATAAGGTTTTAATGATGAACAATAGGGAATGAAATGAAATAAGCTCAATGTATTCAGAAAGAACAAGCTTACAATAGCCTCTTGCACACTAATGCACAAGCCTTGTTCTATAAAGATCGTAACAAAATTCAAGAAATCCTGAGGTTGGGTGAGGGTTTTTGCCAAATGATTGTGGGGTCCTAGCATTCTAAAGTCCTTAATCGAACCTTAACGAATCATCTGTTGCTTGTTGAAAAAGATAGGGCATGAGTTTAAGTGGACAAACATATCAGCAATCGTTATTTATCTGTTTGAGAATTTCAAAATCTTTCAAAGACTGTGATTAGATTCAGTTATCAGTGTGATCTCATGGCTGGTCGATGTTTAAATTCATCTTTGTGCTAAAGTATATCTTGAGGATGTGATCTCATGATCGATTCAGTTCTTGGTAATTAAAAATATATATATATATATAATAATAATATAATATACAAATATATATATACATAAAATAAAATTAAAAAAAAGAAAAAACTATAATATATTTTCATTCAAAATTCTTTTAGGTCTTCCATATTATGCTATTGAAATCATCTCATATTTTCATGCATTTCACGGGAAATTGCACACACAAACGAACACGGGTTCGCTTGTTTTCACACAGATAAACACGGGTTTATTTTGTTAAAATGAAATGATCTAATTAGAAATATCGAGATTGTGTTTGAGAATGTGTTTCATATTTTTGCTACAAGTGATGGCCGATCATCAGTTGAGCAGTGTACCTGATCTGAGAACCTGTTCCTCAAGTTTGCAGAAGATACCGAGCTAGGAATCCTCCTCCTACATCTTTTGAAGCACTCAGAGATTCAAGAAAGTGGTCTTCGTTATAACTGAGAGGATCCACATGACATGGGGGAACATAGAAAAAGGGGGAACTTGTGAGATAAAGATATTCAGCAACAAAAGTTGGGATGCATCAGTCTAGGGGGAATATTGTTGGACCTCAGTATTGAGACTGAAGCTTACCAAATTGAAGATCAAGTTTAGTTGACTTATCGGTGCTGATCTCGATAAAAGATGTTGATAATAGTAGACTAAGGGGGAATATTGTTGGGTCTGAAAGATAGTCTAATATTATCAATACAGTTAAAGTCAACAAAGTCAACGTCAACGGTCAAAGTCAATGGAAAAGTCAACACGAAGCGTTCGGGATGAAGATTAGAGACAAGACGTTGAAGATATATTTGTTTAGGATGTTTATTGTTAATAAATATATTTTGTGTCGACAAAATATATTTAATCTTCTTTTTAGACATTTTGGGTTTTAATTGTAATTTCTAATTGTCATAGTTTAGGGTGCTAAGTGTCACTAGTAAATTGTCATTTACTATAAATAGTAAAGTATGACAATTAGGGTGGAGAAGCTTGAATGAGCAATTGATTGGGGTTTCCATTTGTACAAATTATATGCAATAAATATTAGATCAAATTGGGGTTTTAATGTGTTCATTATATTTTAATCTATAATCTTCATGATTTGATTCAAGTGTGTTCAACTTGGACCAACAGAAGCTATCAGGAAGGGGTGCTCCTACAAAACATTCATGGTTTGCAAGCCAAAGGACTTCCATGGCACCGAGGGTGCAATTGAAACATATAGGTGGCTGTTGAGTTAGAAAAACTAGAATCTCCTCCATTAAAGCTTCTAAAAGTGAAGTCTGAACCTGTTGAGTTAGATGCTCCTCAATCATCATCTAAAGCATCTATACTAGAAGACGG
The DNA here is from genome assembly GCA_024085815.1 of Flaveria linearis. Classification (NCBI taxonomy): domain Eukaryota; kingdom Viridiplantae; phylum Streptophyta; class Magnoliopsida; order Asterales; family Asteraceae; genus Flaveria; species Flaveria linearis. Next base: position 62,578,831 of record CM044001.1, on the reverse strand, counting down.
GGAGATAGACCAATCTGGTGAACAACAACCTATTCCCATTATTATCCTAAGAGATTCTAATGAGGAAGAAGAAGAAAGGGATGAGCATGAAACAATGCAAAACATTCAAGAGCTCTTTGAAGATGATCCTCAAACCTTGATGGGGATAGAGCTGACCACCAGAGGTTTCCCTTATGATTCATTCATTCATCTTAACCTATCTGAGGTTAAAGTCTTGGTCAAAGACTTTCAAGAAGTCATGCAAAACGAACAAGAGCAAACATACAGGAGATACAAAGAAATCAAGGATAAACAAGAGCTTGAAAAGAATCTGCCCATAGATCCACAAATAGAGAAGATGACCTACTCCCAGGTGAAAAGTTGGTTGAGTCATACAAGAGTACCATATAGGTCATATGCAGGGAGAACATTAACTCAAATGAAAGAGATGGCAAAAGAGATATACAAGAACATGTTAGCAAATGCTCTTAAGCCACAGGTCTTCAGACCTCTCCGTGCATCTTCTCTATCAACTTATCATCAAGCTCCTCCTGAACTTCATGAGATAGAGGAACCATGACAATTCATGCCTCATAGGCTATGGCCTGAAGGCGATGAAGTTTGGGAGATGATCAGTGAGAAAAAATTTTTTGTCAAGCTCTATGACAAAATGACTCTCACAGCAGATGCCAATGAAAGAAAAATTGTGGCATGGAAAGATGATGAAATATGGGATGTTGTGCTAATCAAGAGAGTATCTGGACTTGTTCAGTAGTTATCATACATATCCCAGCTAGGAACATTAAGCTATGAAGATAGATTGGACCTGATGTAATTAAGGATCAATAACACAAACAATCCCAGGGGAGCAGATTTCTATCATATATTAAGAGCTTACATGAATAGATAACATCATGAGATGAAAGCTAAAGCTGACAGAGAAGATAAACTACATATCTCAAAGCTCAGAAGAGAACAAGATTCATCAAGCAAACAAAATGAAGTCACGCAGAAATCTTCTTCTGAAATTGATCTTGTTCTTCTTGAAAGGGTTGGTTACCCTTTAAGGCCATCTGACTTAAAGCTTATCATGAAGAAGACAGATGGCAATCAATACCAGCATCCAATAACCAGATGGTATTATGATGAAAGTCATTTTAAAGTGGTGCTGGAGAGAAAACTTAAGGGAAAAGAAGCAGCAGACATAAGACTTTTTGATCCAGTTGAGATAAAGCTGCTTCATCCATCCTATGTCTCATTTCTGAAAACCAAGACATTCCCTGCCATTGAAGATGTGTTGTGTAAGGGAGATTGCTGCTATTTTATACACATGCTAAGAATTTTGGGCACTGTGTATGTAAATGCTGCATTAAAGCAAAGGTTGGAAACACATCAACAACCCCTCACACACATAGATGAAATAACAAGAATAAGAATATCTGAAAACAACAATTTGGAAATTTTGAAGGGCAATCATGTTGTAACCACACTGGTTAGCAACATGATGTGCAAAGCCTTGATCAGTCAACTTTGGAACAGCATGTTCATTTGAAAATAGATTTCAAATATGATGATCAAAAGAGTGTTGTTGACTACTTTATGGAACACATAGTCAATTACAGAAATGCATACAAGACAACAACACTCAAAGAACAACTGAAAGAAGATAAAGTTGACCAATCCATAGAGAAAGACATTGAAGACACTCTTAAGGCTATGGAAGAATCAAAGAAGCAGTCAGAAGAAGCACGACCATCTCAATCTTAAGGTTTCTTATCATCGCTGGTAGAACAAACAACCAATACACATCCTTCTTTATGATTCTTAGTTTATCATTCAATCATACAATCATGCACACATATGTTATTATACATATGATAATCATACAATCATGCACACATATGTTATTATACATATGATAATCATACAATCATACAATCATTCAATCATACAATCATGCATACTTATGTTATTATACATATGATAATCATACAATCATTCAATCATACAATCATGCATACATATGTTATTATAGATATGATAATCATACAATCATTCAATCATACAATCATGCATACTTATGTTAATATACATATGATAATCATACAATCATGCATACTTATGTTATTATACATATGATAATCATACAATCATTCAATCATGCATATAAGAGATCTTATACTCTTATGAACAAACAATCATCATGTCACATGATTTTATGCATATGACAAACATAAAAGCACACATACATATGTTTTATAACATACACATGGATTCAAACATACATTTATGTATTGTTGATATAAATACATGACTTTCATGCAATCATACATTTATACACCAATACATACATGATCAAACATAATCATTCAAACAATCAATCATACATGTAAACAACAATTCAAACAATCATCCAGGTAAATTACACTTGTGCAATCTTATAAACAATCAATTAATCAACACAGGCAAGTACTACACTTGTAATCAATCAATACACTACAATAATCAATCATTCATACAAATAACAATCATACATAACATACAAAAGAAACACACACATTAACATCATTAACATAAAACAGAAAACAAAATGTACATAATGTTTAGGGGGGTACTGTTGGACTCCTTATATTAAACAAAACAAAATTAACACACACACATAATTAACAAACAAAATAAACATCGATCAATGGCAACATCATACTTAGGGGGAGTACTGTTGGACTCAACAAAGTGCATTAAGAATTAATGCAAGAAAGTACGATGCCTGCCATTACCAAAACATGTGTTTCAACACACAATTCATACATTAGAAACACAATAACATCATTAACATTCATAACAATCACTAACATCTAAGTAAATTTTCTTTTTCAGATTTGTAGATAAAGAATTTTTGCCTAAGTCAACCAATGCGGATGAAGGAAGTCCAATGCGGATGAAGGAAATCCAATGCGGATGAAGAAGTTGTACAGCAGATGAACAACTCCCACAGCGGATGAAGAACTTCACAGCGGATGACTATTCCCACAGTGGATGAACAAGTCATCACAGCGGATGAACAAGTCATCACAGCGGATGAACAAGTCATCACAGCGGATGAACAAGTTCACAGCGGATGAACAAGTTCACAGCGGATGAACAAGTTCACAGCAGATGACCATAGCTGATGAACTATTCCCACAGGGATGACCACAGCTGATGAACTACTCCCACAGCGGATGAACAAATTCATCACAGCGAATGAACAAACTGTTCATACAATGGATGAACTTCTCCATAGCTGATGACTGATTCCCATATCAGATGACTTAGATACTTAAGATTTATTTTTATGTAATTTGTATTTACATAAGGGTAGATTAGTAATTGTATATAGCTTTTGTGTATAGGCAATAAATAGCACTCTACCCTAATCCTTTGTAAGCTTTTGAATGGATTATCAATCAAACAAGCATTTTTAATTTTCTTATGCATTCAAACACACACAAAACACATACACAACACACATACACTGAAATCATACTCATTAATCATGGGTTTCCGCACCATTTTTAGTGTTTATTTACTTGTGAGAGAATAGAAAAGATCCTTGGAGAAATCAACCGATTCATATTGAATATTGTTCTTACAAAGTTCATATTCAAATATGCTTGACTAAGTTTATTTTCATCAAACTCCTAGTCTAATATATCTTCAACGTCTCATCTCGGTTCTTTGTCTCGAACGCGTCTTTTTGACGTTTTTGATAACTTTGACCGTGACGTTGACTTTTGTTGACTTTGATTGTGTTGATAATATAGACTATCCTTTTTAGACCCAACATATCCCATCAGCATAAGGCCGAATAAATAAATGAGTAGGTAGCGAACTTCACCTTCTGATCCTCTCGGCACTTGCTAATATCAAGTACCACCTCCATCTTCCTCACCCATCGCTGAGCAGCAGCAGCATTGCCATTCCCATCAAACATAGGGGGCTTACACCTCCGAAATGCCCCATAGTTACAGCCTCATGTAGTTTCCTGCACAACTTCTTCCTCCTCATCCTCACTTGAGACAACCGTCTCAGCCTTCGGTTGCTCCCTTCCACCTCTTTTGTCATTCCCTCTCTCAGTGGCCTTCTTCCTTTCCACTTTCTCCTTCTTCTCATCCTCCCTCACAGCTCTGATAACTTCGGTCACCACGGATGGCAAAATTGTTTGCATGACCTGGTGAACCTCCTCTACTACCGCCTCATTCACCGAGGCTCTTAAGTTAGCACTCTCATCACCACCTTCCTAGTGATGAATCTTGGGCTCTACAGGTGCCGTTTCGGCAGCTCTAGCCCTATTCCTCGGGACATGCGGTCTAGCGCCACATCCACCACGTACTCCACCTCGTGAGGCCTTTGATGATCTACCACTAGCCATCTCTAAACGTTATAATATTTAAACACCAACACAATCATTCAAGGTAATAGCTCAGATTATGTGAAGTATAGTAAGTTCCTAATTATAGCGGCATTTGTGATTAGTCACTTTGTAACACCTAAAATTCTGTAAGAAATTAAAGAAGAGAAAAAACAATAAGAAACAAAAATGAAAAGTATTTTGAAAGAAAGTAAAATGAACACAAGGGGAAGGGGTAAAAGTGTACAGGATGCAAAACTTGTTATTATTATGTTTAAAAGGTGGCACGACTGCCCACAACCTTTTCACCAACTACTGTCGATATTTTTAGAGAGAGAGAAAGATTTCTATCGATTCCTAGTGAGAAGAAGAAGAAGAAGTTGCTGAAAGGTGAGTTTGCCATATGCTTTGTTCGGTTTTAATCGAGTTTCTGCCTTGCGACCTAGTTTATATACGACCTTATGTGTATTTGTGTTTGGTTGTGTGTGTTTTTGACAGGTTTAGGTGTTAGAACTCTTTGTGCTTGTGAATTTGAAGGAGTTGAGCTCAGAAGTAGAAAGATATGAGTTTTAGATCCCGTTTTTATACGTTTCTAAAACTTCTTTGGGGCTAAAAGTGCATGTAAAATGTTTTTATAATTATTATGTATGTTACCCATATGTACTTGTGTATGTATGTTAGTGTTTTATGGTTGTTTATGTTATGTTGATGCTTAGAATGGTAAATATAAGTCAAGAACATATTAGAATGATATTTGGGGACTGAAAATAACTTAGAAACATGTTAAATAGGTGGTCATATGCCTAAATAGGGTTCATGCGCCTGGAATCTTGACTTAGAAAGACTAAGCAAGGTTCATGCGCCCAAATAGTATCCCATGCGCCCAACCACTTTTGCTCAGGCGTCTAAGTGTTAGTCATGCGCCTTAATAGTATCTCATGCGCCTAAATATTTCCTTAGAAATACTAAGTGTATGCTCATGCTCCTAAACAGTAGTTCAAGCCCCTAAGTATTTTGCCCAGCACTTAAGTGTTGGGGTCAGGCGCCCCAATAATGCCCATGCGCCCAAACTTTCCTCAGGCGCCTAAGTATAAGTCCATGTGCCTAGACAGTTCATGCGCCAAAAGGTTAGGCTAAAAACGCCTAAGTGTGGAGTTCATGCGCCCGAATAGTGTTGATGCGCCTAAGCAGGGCCCATGCCTGCATAGTTCTCATGCGCCTAGAACACTTAGAAAATTTTTCTGAAATTTAGGAAAATCAGAATTTTAAGGTTTGACCCTAGTTTGACTTGAGGCCTATATTTGTTCATTTTATGAATGTTTATGGTTTGTTTTTATGTTCCATATTATATATTATCATGTGGCTTGACGTGGTGTGTCTATGCTCGTATACGTAAAGTGTTATCATAATGAAAGTGAAAGATTAATGATAATGATAGTGGAACATAAAGAGTAAACAAATGAAAAGTCTTGCAAGCAAAATGAAAGGAGGTTCACAACTCATTCAGAGTTGCTAGCTCAACTGTGTGTAATATAGCATGCGATTTTGGATAACCCATGAGGGTTCACACACAGGGGGATCAGTCTTGGTGACTGATCCATAGTACGAAACGGGATCCTTGTCATTTTACTCCGGAAATGAGGCGGTTGTGTGTCGGGAATGAGGTGGTTGTGTGCCTAATGATGAGGGTATATTTATGAAAGGATCTAGAAACAATGAAAGATAATGTAAAGTACGAAATGAATGAATACGTGCGATAATGAATGATGAATAAAGTTATACCTTGATATATGTACGATGAATGCTCACGTACGAAAGTAAAGAGAGTATTTTATTGAAAAATAGTATTTTCATATATAAACTATATAAAGTATTTCAACACTTTAAAACTAGAACTCGCTTAGCAACACTGACTTATATGCATTTTCAGTTGGCAGGTAAATTTGTTGTGGATGGTACATGGGGAAGGCTACTCGGTAGGGCAAGACCGGCATCCATTCACGCATAATATTATTGTTATTTTGTAATGCAATTAATAGATGCTTTTTTAACTCATAAACAAGGTTGTATTGCTTAACAACAGTAATTATCAATGAAACGAATGGTTTTTGTTAATGTAATTCCGCTGCTTAATATTATGAAATGTGTATTGTTTTACATAATAATGTTGTGAATCTCCAACTGTAAGCATGTAGGATTCTGTGTGCCCAAGACACTTAGAATATTGATGTGGTTAGTACGTTATGATCCAATTCGGGTTATACCCAATAATAACCTTTTCAAACACCAATTAAATATTTAATTGATGATATGATCATGCAATTAAATATTTACACCAATTTAGAAAATGGGTTTTCTAAATAAGTTGCATATGAGAGGGAACAACTTATTAGGATATTTTGTTCAATAATATTATTTGAAATGTTATTTAAATTGATTAGATGACATCAAATAATAAGTGAGAAATTATAACTTATGAGTTAAATGGTTACTTGTATAAGTTATATAACTTGTACATGCAATTAAATGCTTAATTGCATGTCTAGTTAAAAGACCATTTTAATGTGTGATTGTGTGATATAATTTAAAAAGGGGAAAACCCTTTTAATCAAAATTTCGGCCGCCCCCTATTTTTTCTATTGGACCATTTTAGCTTTGTGAACAACACACATTAAAACAGGTCTTGGATTCTCCTATTCTCTCACCCATTCATTTTTCATGCAACACACACAAACACTGTCTCTTTCTCTTTAACAAGTTTCGGCCAACAGCATTAGAGGAGTCTTTGGAAGAGTGGTTTTGTGTTGTTTTGGTGTACATCTACCTAACAAGAGTGGTGGTTGCTTCAAGGCTTGGGGTATACACACTTGAGGACTTCTTCCTTGAAGTCTTGGTCGTTTTTGGAGCATCATTCAACCCTTTCCTTGGTCGGTTTTAGCTGCAGAAAGGTAGTTGTTCATAGCTCTATGTAGTTGTGATTTTATGCTCATTAACATATTGTTCATAGCTTGATTATTCACATATAATGATCCTTTTGATTTGGGTTTGTTTTTCATCTTAAAACATCACTAAGAACATGAAATTTTCAGCTTATAAAATCGGTTTTAAAGCTATATATCCGCTGCGTTTTCTGTAAGTTTAAAAGGTTAAACTATGATTTTATGTTCTTCCAAACCCGTCAATGGCATCAAGAGCCGGTTATGTGGATGACTTGCTTGCTTTGTCCTTTAAAATTGGTTTTAAAGGATGATTATAAACTTAGTATAGGCTGATTTTGGGCTGCTATGTTTTGTTTGAATGATTCCCCAAACTTTCAAGGTCATATCACACATGCTAGTGATTAGACCTTGAAAGATATATATTATGAAATGTTGATTGTTTGGACAATGTTTAAAACCCAAAATTTCAGTTTATGTTGGCTGAAATTTGGTGGTTTTATGTAACACCCGTAATTCTCATTAAAAAGAAATAAAGAATAAAGAGAAAGAAAAAGGAGAAAAAAAAGGAAGTCAACCCCAAAGTTGAGGGACCAAAGGTGTAAAATGATAAAAATCTCAAAAGTTGGTAAAAGTTGGTGAAAAGGTGGCATGGCCGCCCATTTTCACTCTGCACACCCTTTCTTGTTCGGATTTTAGTGAGAGAAACAACAGAGACTACGAGCTTTAGAGAGAGAAAGAAGAAGAATTCGGGTTTGAGGTAAGATTAAGTGTTTTAAGTCATTTTTTAGTTGATCTAGCCTCAGTAGTATGCTCATAGGTGTTATTGCATGTTCGGGTTATGTGTTTCAGCGGGTTGTAGGTGTTGAGAACATCTGAGGAATTCAAGTTTTTGAGTTTGAAGGTTTAAAACAACACAGGTGAGTTTCTAGACCCCCTTTTTACTCGTTTTTAAAATGATTTGGGGCTGGAAATACATATAAAAATGTTTACACCTATTATGAATGTTGCCCGTATGTGCATGTGTATGTATGTTAGAGATTTATGTTATGATTCATGCTTAGTATTGTATGTACATGTTTAGAACTAAGTATTATGGTGTTTGGGGTCTGGAATACGACTTAGACACATGAATAGGCTGCTAATACGACTAATAAGACCAAATAGTGGTCGTATGACCATTAGAAATATTCTAAGTGTGGGGTTATACGACTGAACAGTGGTCGTATGACCATTAGAAATTTTCTAAGTGTGGGGTTATACGACTGAACAGTGGTCGTATGACCATTAGAAATATTCCTAGTGTGGGGTTATACGACTGAACAGTGGTCGTATGACCATTAGAAATTTTCTAAGTGTGGGATCATATGACTAAACAGTGGTCGTATGACCATGGGAAATTTTCTAAGTGTGGGATCATATGACTGAACAGTGGTCGTATGACCATTGGAATTTTCCTAAGTATGGGGGATGTTACGACCGAACAGTGGTCGTATGACCTAGGAAAATTTTCTATGTTTAAGGTGAAACGACTGAGAAGGTGATACGACTGAGCAGGGCTCATACGACTGAATAGTGCTCATACGCCCAAACACTTAGAATTTTTACAGAAATTTTCTGGGAAATCTGATTTATGGGGTTTGACCAGAGTCGACTAGGGTTAATAAATGATGATGTTTTATGAATGTAATGATGATTAATGATTAACCCTTCTTATTGTTACTGATTTTATTATCAGTATTTTATTATCGTTAACAATATTATTATTATATGTTAAGTATGAAAAAGGCATGAGAAGGAATGTTTAAAGATTTAACGAAGAGCATAATCATTAATAAGTTAAATATTAGTGATAAAGAGAAATGGAACGTAAAGTGAAAGATAATGAAAAAGGGACACGATGAATGAATGCATGCATTAATAATGAACGAATGAACGTAAGAAAGGCTTGCAAGCAAATGAATGGAGGTGCACACCCCTGGCAGGTGTTAGCTCAACTGTGATGCGGGTTAGCTACCCCGAAGGATGCACACAGGGTCAATCCTCGAGATTGGCATAGAGGTGAGCGACTCGGTGTCGCAACAGACTCACAGGATGTAGGTCAATCTTTGTGATTGACTTAGAGGTGAGCGACTCGGTTTCGCAACAGATTCATAGGATGTAGGTCAATCTTTGTGATCGACTTAGAGGTGAGTGACTTGGTGTCACAACAGACTCACAGTATGTAGGTCAATCCTCGAGATTGGCTTAGAGGTGAGCGACTTGGTGTCGCAACAGACTCACAGCTTAAGTAAAGATTAATGATAAAAGTACGAAAGGAACGATGACGAAGATAATGAAAGTATTACCTACGTGTACGTATGATGTATGATCAACTATGAAAGTGAGGAACGTTTTTTTTTTGAACAAAAAGTAAAGTATTTTAACTATAAAACTAGAACTCACTCAGCAACGCTGACTTTTATGTATTTTCCAGTTGGCAGGTAACAGGTTGCTGAGGATGGCACACAGGGATGGCTACTTGATGGGCAAGACTGACATCCAAATTATGTTTTGACAATACTGTTGTTTTGTAATTCTTCGACTAATTGTGTTTGTGACTTGGAAACTAGAATGTATTGCTTAACAACAGTTTTTATAATGAATGGATGAGTGGGACGGAAAGAGGGATTTTGTTCAAAAAAGTTAGTCAGTGTTATGTGCATGTGATTTATGTGTTCTTAGTAGATTTAGATGCTGATGTAGTCAGGATTGCTTGGGGTGTGAAGAGTAAAGTAAGTGGCTAATCACTTGAATTAGGGACACTATACTTGACATGAGCTTCCTTGAATGACTGTTTTAGTGTTTGAATCTTATAGTGCATAGGAGAATGGCTGGGAAGAAACCTTCTAAGGCTGCTAGAGGTAGAGGTCGTCCGCGTACGACTAGGAGCAGTGCTAAAGCTCCTAAGACGACTCCCGTGAACCCCGAGGTTCCTGACCGAAACGAAGAAACTGAGAATGCGAGCCTGAATGCCTCAGCTAGGGAGGCGATTGCTGATGACGTACACCAGATCCTGCAAGCAGTTAAGCCATCTGTGGTGACCGACGTTATTTGTGCTGTGAGGAATGAGGAGAGAAAGGAAAGGAGGACAAGAAAGGGTCAACTGGGAAGGAAAGCAAGGGAGGAGAGGAATGACCGATCCTGAGATAGTAGTATCTGATGAAGAGGAAGATGATGTGGTAGGGGTGACAACCAAAGGATGCAATTACGGGGCATTCTAGAGGTGCAGGCCCCCGACTTTTGATGGAAATGGCAATGCTGCTGCTGCCCACCGTTGGGTAAGGGAGATGGAGGCGGTACTCGAGATCAGCGAGTGCAGGGAATCAGAAGGTGAAATTTGCCACCCACTCTTTTACCGACTCAGCACTATGTTGGTGGGACAATATTGTCCAAGCTGAGGGCAGCAGGGCTATAGACAAGATGAAGTGGCCCGAGTATGAAGCTGCTGGTAGCAGAGGAATTATCACAGATGGAACTGGATAAGAGTGAGAAGGGTAGTTGAGGACAACTGTCCTCACAGGGAGGATAGATTGAGAGGGAGTTCCTACACTCGGGAACCATGACACACCAGCAGTATACTACCAAATCAATGAGATGGCGAGGCTGGTGCCGGACCAAGTGACACCGGTATCCCAAAGATTAACCTGTACATTCAGGGACTGCCAGCTGATATCCGCAGACACTTGATTACTGCCCGACCAAGCACTTTTAGGTCGGCAGTAGATTTGGCTGGGAGGCTTTATGATGAGAGGGAGGTAGCAGATGCGGAGGTGAAGAAGGCTGGTGGTGGTGACCGAAACTGGAATGGGAAACGGTTCGGGCGTGGTGGCTTTACCCCGAACAACAAAGGATGAGAATGGATGACCGTAAGGTGGGGTCATCAAGCTCGAGGCCCAAAAGGTGTGGCAAGTGCGGGAAGGAGCATACGGGTGAGTGCAGATCGGGGCTCAACGTGTGTTTCAAGTATGGGAAGCCGGGCCACATCTTGAAAGACTGTAAGGAGCTGAGGTGTTATAACTGCGGCGAGGTGGGCCATATGAGCAAAGACTGCAGGAAGCAGAGGGTGGAGAGTTCCGGGGCAAAGAAGACAGCCGGGACTGAAGGGCAGAAGATGAGTGCCAGAGCTTTCACTATGACCAGGGAGGAGGCTAGGACGGACCCCGATGTTGTGTCAGGTACGTTTTCTAGTAAATCAAACTCTTGCTTCTGTGTTATTTGATTCTGGTGCTAGTAGGAGTTTCATTTCTACTACTTTCTTGCTGTAAATTGCCTGTTAGTAGTAAATGCATTAATGAGCCCTTTGAAGTAGAAACCGCTATTGGTAAGTCCACTAGAGTTACTGATGTGATAGAGGACTGTGCCATAGAGTTAGAAGGTCATAGGTTTGCTGCTAGATTACATGCGATGCCCCTAGGAGGATTTAATGTAGTACTAGGGATGGATTGGTTGGCAACCTATGAAGCGAATATAGTATGTCGAAAGAAGATGATTAGATTGACGGCATCTGACGGAAGTCTAGTGACAATATACGGTGATCGGTAATGATGCTTCCAAAGGTGATTTCGATGGCGGTGGTGGGGAAGTGCATGAGGCGTGGGTGCAAAGCCTGCCTATGTTATGTGAAGGATGTGGAAACGCCAACACCACAACTATCCGACGTTCCGTTGTGTGTGACTTTCAGATGTGTTCCCGGAAGACTTATCGGGATTGCCACCTGACCGCGAAATCGAATTCCAAATTGATTTGATACTCGGTGCCCAACCTGTTGCTAAAGCACCGTATCGATTGGCTCCAACTGAGATGAAGGAGTTGATGGAGCAACTGCAAGAGTTGCTTGACAAGGGCTTTATTAGACGAAGTATCTCTCCTTGGGGTGCTCCGGTCTTATTTGTGAAGAAGAAGGACGGTAGCATGAGGATGTGTATCGACTACCGTGAGTTGAACAAGCTAACGTAAAGAATCGGTATCCGTTACCGAGGATTGACGACTTGTTCGACCAGCTCCAGGGTGCCAGTTGGTTCTCGAGGATAGATCTTCGATCTCGCTACCACCAGTTGAAGGTGAAGGAGCAGGTGTAACGCCCGGAAAATTTTCTGATCAAGCCGGATGATAGCAATGGGCTCAGATGAAAACCATTTAACAAATATAGAGTGGTTGCGGGTATTACACCGAGTTAACCTTCGGGTCATGAGTTTAACGAGTTTGGGGTCCCGGGAACGCCTGGCATATAAATAGATGGATCAGCCGAGCAACTCTCATTTTCACTCAAACGCCATTCTAGAGAGAGAAAGTGTAGAGAGAGAAAGTGCCGGATCGAAGCTCGGGTGGTCAAGAATCGAAGGCTAGTGTTTGTGGACTCCAAAACTACAAGAATCAAGGTAAGAAACGTATCTAAATTGCCACATTTGGTGAAAAACCCGGGTTTGGGGTTTTTGAGGTTTTAGTGGCAAAAATCGCTCAAAACACACGTTTTAGGGTATTAAAACGTGTAAGAAGCTTAGATATAGCTTCCTGGGTGATAATGCAAGGGTTTGGGTGGAAAGGATTGGATTTTGGGCTAAAACGAGCTGATTCGTGAATTTCAGCTCGTTATGCGAAATTAAGGTCTCGTCCAGCGAAACTGTAAGTTCGTCCAGCGAAACTGGAGGAACCTACAGCGAAGTTACAGTTTCGCTGCAGCGAAACTATATGTTCGCACGAGCGAAACTATGGTTTCACTGATGACTATGCCAATGTCCAGGTTGACCTTAGATATTGCGAAACTAGGGAATTCCAACGAAAGTTGGGCGCTTGAGTTAGCGAATCTGTCCAGCGAAACTGGCGGATTGCTGTCCAGCGAAACTAGCAGCGAAACTGCTAATTCGCCTGGCGAAATTACGGGCGAAACTACCTGCGAAATTAGTGGCGAAATTAGGCAGAAATTAACTCTTTTAAGTGTTAACTTATCTGCAGACAGTGTAGTGCGACCCGCGTCTTAAAGGCTTGATCGAGAAGCTGCTTGTCAAGCACATGTGAGTTCTAGGACCCCTCATTTACTTGTTCTAAATGGTTTTGGGGCTGGAACACATATAAACTGGTTTAATGATATGTGTATGTATGACCCGTTTGGGTATAATGTTGTGTTATACGTCTAAGGTATGATGGTGGACTCGACATGTTATGTAAGGTCTTAGTAAGAGTTCCCACGGTCTTGGTAGGACAGTTAGTGCTACTGCACCAGGATGACACATAACAAGTGCCTAGTGACGAATGATGACGTAGGCTATGTATGTACGAGGTTATGTATGATGATGATGATGATGCCAGTAAGATGTTAAGTATGACGATGTATGCATGACGATGATGACGATGTATGTATGACGATGATGACAATGTATGTATGACGAATGTATGATGACGAATGTACGATGATGAATGTATGGTGTGTGTTCCTATATAATAAATGAATATCTTTCCATGACTTTACGTATTAACGACGAACGAAGTATTATGTAACGTAAAGTGAAAGATAACGAAAGAGGAACACGATGATGAATGCATGTATTAATGAATGAACGAATGAACGAATGATGACGAATACATGCATTAATGAACGAACGAATTATGTCTTGCAAGCATTGAATAACGCGATTGGTCCTTCTATGTGATTGACCATGGTCATGGTACCTCTACCGCTTACCTCTAGTACCGGGCATACGCTCCCGTCATATGTTGATTACGGCCCGGTAGCTAAGACTGATTGGGGTGTAGCATATGGTATTGGTACAATTCACCTTTCAATGTGCGCAAGTAAGTACGAACGGGATTTTTGTCATTCGACCACCGTAATCATGGCCAAGTGCTATGAAGTGGGTAAAGCTTGACAGAATCCATACGAGGAGTTAAAGATAACGAATGATGAAGATAATAACGAATATTATCTCTGTGTACGTATGATGTATGAATGCATGCACGAAAGGATACTTGTAAATAAGTAAAAGTATGTTTTATTATAAAACTAGAACTCACTCAGCAACGCTGACTTTTTATGTGTTTCCAGTTGGCAGGTAGCGTTGCTGGGATGGCACGAGGCGGCTACTCAGTTCTTTTGGGATGGCATTCTCCATTTAATAATGATGCAACGTCATGTGTTGTGGGTCTATAACGCACGCAACTCATCACGTTGCATGCCATTATGAGATTTCTTGAGTATTCCCCGGAAGGGATTATTTAAGAAATCTTCTTTAGATTTTGATAAGTTCGCCACGCATAGGTGCGTGCGCGTAGCACATGCAACGAAATATGTTGCATGTGTATGTCAAGAATATTCCGTCAGAGTTCCGATGTACGGAATTACTTAAGGAATATTCTTTAGTATAAAAATTATAAACTTTAATGTTTGCACTTGATACCCCTCTAGAGGTCGCTGTATGATCTTAGGAGGAGGGACAAAGTAGAGAAAGCTTCATTTGTAATCGAGTCAATGATGTAATGACTATGATTAATGAATGAGAATGTATATATATTTTATCATTTCCGCTGCGTTATTTTATGATTATATACATTGTGTATGTTTTACGTGCGATGAACCACCAACAGTAGGGCGCCCGGGAGCGGGGCCTTACAAGTTGGTATCAGAGCAAAAGTTTAAGTAAAATGGGTAAATTTTCATAATAAACCTAAGCTTAAACTGAGAATGGGACAGGGAGAATGAGAATGCCATCTGAGTAGCTGCGTGCCATCAGGTATTTTCTTAAAGTTATTTAAAGTATGTGCGTGTGAAATGTGGTTATGTGTGCTGTTAGATTTAGATACCGGTGTAGTCAGGAGGGGTAATGCTTGGGGTGCGAAAAGTAGAGTAAGTGACTAATCACAACTGGCCACTGTAATTAGTAACTTACTGTACTTGACATAAACTGAGCTATTTCCTTGAATGACCGTGTTGGTATTTGAACCTTTCAGTGTGAGATAGAAGATGGTCGGTGGTAGATCATCTAAAGCCCCACTTGGTGGAGGCAGTGGCGGAAGTGGTGTGGAACCACGAGCCACAAGAGGAAGGCCTAGACAAGAGAAAAAGGTTCCCGAAGGACCTAATACTACTCCCTCGGGGGGACGAATGAGAGTGATGATTTTAGGGCCTCGGTGAAAGAGGCAGTTGTCGAGGAGGTGCACCAGGTTATGCAGACGATCTTACCGTCTGTAATGACAGAAGTGTTAAAGGCAGTACGTGAGGATGAGAGACGGGGAGAAATCAGTCCTCCGGTGGACAACAACAGACAGGGGCAGAAACAGTATTGTCCGATGATGAGGAGGAAGAACAGGTACGGGAGACAGCCCGGGGCTGTGATTACGGGAAGTTCATGAGGTGTAAGCCCCCAACTTTCGATGGGTCTGGTACTGCTACTGATGCTCACCAATGGGTGATGGAGATGGAAGCTGTCCTCGATATCAGTGATTGCCAGGAGGACAAGAAGGTGAAGTTTGCCACCCACTCTTTTACGGGGTCGGCTTTATGCTGGTGGAAAAATATAGTCCAAGCTGAGGGTAGCAGGGCTATAGGGAAGATGAAGTGGGCTGAGTTGAAAAGGTTGGTGATCGAGGAATTCAGTCCTCGACGGGAAATGGATAGGATAGAGAGAGAGTTTCTGCAGTTGGAGGCGGGGACGATGACCCACCAACAATATACCACTAAGTTTAACGAGTTGGCGCTGTTGGTGCCAGAGCAGGTGACGCCGGTGTCCCGAAAGATTACCGGTATATTCAAGGGTTGCCAGCCGAAATTCGGTGGCATCTGATTTCCGCTCGACCGAGTACTTTCAGGTCGGCGGTGGATTTGGCGGGAAGGTTGTACGATGAGAGAGCTGCGTTGGTGAAGGCTGAGGGTGGAAAGAAGGCAGGTGGAGAGAAGGGTGGCAGGGAAAGAGGTTTGGTCGAGGTGATACCTCGACAAGTAATAAGAAGGCAAGGGTAGACGACCGCCGAGTGGTCGTGTCTGGAGCTGGGGTGAGGAAGTGTGGTAAGTGTGGAAAAGAGCACTCGGGGGAGTGCAAGTGGGGATCCAACCTCTGCTTTAAGTGTGGGAAGACGGGACATATATCAAAGGACTGCCGGATGGGCAAGTGTTTTAACTGTGGGGAAAGTGGTCATATGAGCCGAGATTGCAAGAAGCCGAGGGCTGAGGGCTCTGGGGAGAAGAAGACGGGAGGAGAAGCACCGAGGGCAAAGGCTAGGGCGTTCACGATGACGCAAGAGGAGGCTAGAACGGACCCTGACGTTGTGTCCGGTACGTTCCTGATAAACCAAATCTTAGCCTCTGTATTATTTGATTCGGGTGCCAGTAGAAGTTTTATTTCTACTACCTTCTGTGCTAAACTGCCTGTTATGAGAAAATGCCTTGATAAGTCCTTTGACGTAGAAACCGCTATTGGTAAATCCACTAGGGTTACGGATGTGATAGAGGACTGTACTATAGAATTAGAGGGCCATAGGTTTGCTGCCATGTTACATGTGATGCCTCTAGGAGGATTCGATGTAGTGTTAGGAATGGACTGGTTAGCAACCTACGAAGCGAATATCGTGTGCCGAAAGAAGATGATTAGGCTGACGGCGACCGACGGGAGTCCGGTGACAATTTATGGCGATCGAGTTACGACGATTCCGAAGGTGATCTCGATGGCGGTGGCGGGAAAGTGTATGAGGCGCGGATGTAGCGCCTACTTATGTTATGTAAAGAATGTAGAGACGCTAACACCACAGCTATGCGATGTGCCAGTGGTGTGTGACTTTCCAGATGTGTTTCCCGAAGACTTATCGGGTTTGCCACCAGACCGAGAGATCGAGTTCCAGATCGACCTGATACCGGGTGCCCAACCTGTCGCAAAAGCACCGTATCGCTTGGCTCCGACGGAAATGAAAGAGTTGATGGAGCAGTTGCAGGAGCTGCTGGATAAGGGGTTTATCAGACCGAGTATCTCACCTTGGGGTGCTCCGGTCCTGTTCGTGAAGAAGAAGGATGGTAGTATGAGAATGTGCATTGACTACCGCGAGCTGAATAAGCTGACGGTGAAGAACAGATACCCCTTACCAAGGATCGATGACTTGTTTGACCAACTTCAGGGTGCCAGTTGGTTTTCCAGGATAGATCTTCGATCGGGCTACCATCAACTGAAGGTGAGGGAGCAGGATATCCCTAAAACAGCCTTTCGTACGCGCTACGGTCACTATGAGTTTCTTGTCATGTCTTTTGGGTTGACTAATGCGCCGGCTGCTTTTATGGATTTGATGAACCGAGTGTGTCGGCCAATGTTAGATAAATCAGTGATTGTGTTCATCGATGATATCCTGATTTATTCGAAAAGTGAGGCAGAGCATGCCGACCACATTCGGGAAGTGTTGGAAACGTTGAGAAGGGAGAAATTGTATGCCAAGTTCTCCAAGTGCGCCTTTTGGCTACGCGAGGTACAATTTCTGGGTCACGTAGTGAATGCAGAAGGAATAATGGTGGACCCAGCAAAGGTTGAGGCCGTGATGCAGTGGAAGCCACCGAAGACGCCAACCGAGATCCGCAGCTTCTTGGGGCTGGCGGGCTACTATAGGAGATTTATTCAGGACTTCTCCAAGATAGCCTCACCTTTGACAAAATTGACACGCAAGAACGTAAAGTTCGTGTGGGGCCGGGAACAGGAGAATGCGTTTGAGGAATTGAAGAAAAGACTGACACAAGCTCCTGTCTTGACATTGCCCGAAGGAAATGAAGACTTAGTGGTCTATTCGGATGCATCCTATTCTGGGCTAGGTTGCGTATTAATGCAACGCGGAAAGGTTATAGCCTATGCATCTCGGCAACTGAAGACTCACGAAGTCAATTATCCCACGCACGATCTCGAACTAGCTGCGGTGGTTTTCGCGTTGAAGATTTGGCGCCACTATCTATACGGGACGAAGTGCACCATCTTCACGGACCACAAGAGCTTGAAGTACTTCTTCGAGCAGAAAGATCTGAACATGAGGCAGAGACGGTGGTTGGAGTTGATAAAAGATTATGATTGTGAAATCCATTACCACCCGGGTAAGGCCAACGTGGTGGCTGATGCCCTTAGCCGAAAGCAAGGCCCGAACCGATTCGGGTGAAGGCTTGCCAGCTGATTATGACCTCAGACGTGATAACGCAGGTTAAGGAGTTCCAAGACGAGGCTTTGAAAGAAGATCGTCTTAACTCCGAAAGGATGAGAGGTCTAGTGACGGAGTTGGGTGAGAACACTCTAGGTGTTAAGACCCGATTTGGGCGAATGTGGATTCCTCGATACGGGGATCTACGTAGTAGAATTATGGATGAGGCCCATAAGACACGATACTCCATTCACCCCGGTGCTACCAAATGTACCACGATATGAAGAAAGACTACTGGTGGCCGGGCATGAAACGCGACGTAGTGGAGTACGTAAGTAAGTGTTTGACTTGCTTACAAGTGAAGGCGGAACACCAGAAGCCCTACGGGAAGATCCAACCATTGGATATACCTGAATGGAAGTGGGAACACATCACCATGGACTTTATTACGAAGTTACCACGTACCCCAAAAGGGTATGATGCTATATGGGTGATAGTTGACCGATTGACGAAGAGTGCCCACTTCCTACCGATCCGCGAGACGTACTCATCTGAAAGATTGGCGGATCTATTCATCAAAGAGATTGTAGCTCGTCATGGCGTACCGGTGTCTATTGTGTCTGACCGTGACACCCGGTTTACCTCCAAGTTTTGGAAGAGATTCCACGATGCGATGGGAACGAGGCTACATATTAGCACAGCATATCATCCTCAGACAGACGGTCAGTCTGAAAGAACGATCCAAACACTCGAAGACATGCTTCGGGCGTGCGTGATCGATTTTGGAGGAAGTTGGGACGATCACTTGCCGTTAGCAGAATTCTCGTACAATAACAGTTACCATGCCAGTATTGGCATGCCACCCTACGAGACGTTATACGGTAGGAAATGTAGGACGCCCGTATGTTGGGGAGACATTGGACAGAAAGAACTGGGAGCCGTCGAGATAGTGGAAGCAACGACTGAAAAGCTAGAAAAGATCAAAGCCTTCATGAAGGCGACGAAGGACAGACAAAAGTCGTATGCTGACAAGAGGCGAAGACCGATAGAGTTCAAGGTCGGGGATCGAGTCATGTTAAAGGTTTCGCCTTGGAAGGGAATCATTAGGTTCCGAAAGCGGGGAAAACTGAGCCCGCGGTATATAGGCCCTTTCCGAATTATCACCCGTGTGGGAGAGGTGGCCTATAGGTTGGAGCTACCAGATGAGCTGAGTGGAATTCACCCGACCTTCCACGTATCTCATCTGAGGAAATGTTTAGCCGATGAGGATATGGTCGTTCCGCTGGAAGATATCGAAGTAGACGAACGGCTCAACTATGTGGAGCAACCAGTGGCGATCATTGATAGAAAAGAGAAACGGCTAAGAAACAAAGTGGTTCCTCTTGTGCGTGTACAGTGGAAGCACAGGAAGGGATCGGAGTCTACGTGGGAGACTGAAGAAGAGATGAGACAGCATTACCCACATTTGTTCGAAGAGTGACGGGTTTCGGGGACGAAACCTAAATAAGGGGGGGGACTTGTAACGCCCGGAAAATTTTCTGATCAAGCCGGATGATAGCAATGGGCTCAGATGAAAACCATTTAACAAATATAGAGTGGTTGCGGGTATTACACCGAGTTAACCCTTCGGGTCATGAGTTTAACGAGTTTGGGGTCCCGGGAACGCCTGGCATATAAATAGATGGATCAGCCGAGCAACTCTCATTTTCACTCAAACGCCATTCTAGAGAGAGAAAGTGTAGAGAGAGAAAGTGCCGGATCGAAGCTCGGGTGGTCAAGAATCGAAGGCTAGTGTTTGTGGACTCCAAAACTACAAGAATCAAGGTAAGAAACGTATCTAAATTGCCACATTTGGTGAAAAACCCGGGTTTGGGGTTTTTGAGGTTTTAGTGGCAAAAATCGCTCAAAACACACGTTTTAGGGTATTAAAACGTGTAAGAAGCTTAGATATAGCTTCCTGGGTGATAATGCAAGGGTTTGGGTGGAAAGGATTGGATTTTTGGGCTAAAACGAGCTGATTCGTGAATTTCAGCTCGTTATGCGAAATTAAGGTCTCGTCCAGCGAAACTGTAAGTTCGTCCAGCGAAACTGGAGGAACCTACAGCGAAGTTACAGTTTCGCTGCAGCGAAACTATATGTTCGCACGAGCGAAACTATGGTTTCACTGATGACTATGCCAATGTCCAGGTTGACCTTAGATATTGCGAAACTAGGGAATTCCAACGAAAGTTGGGCGCTTGAGTTAGCGAATCTGTCCAGCGAAACTGGCGGATTGCTGTCCAGCGAAACTAGCAGCGAAACTGCTAATTCGCCTGGCGAAATTACGGGCGAAACTACCTGCGAAATTAGTGGCGAAATTAGGCAGAAATTAACTCTTTTAAGTGTTAACTTATCTGTAGACAGTGTAGTGCGACCCGCGTCTTAAAGGCTTGATCGAGAAGCTGCTTGTCAAGCACAGGTGAGTTCTAGGACCCCTCATTTACTTGTTTTAAATGGTTTTGGGGCTGGAACACATATAAACTGGTTTAATGATATGTGTATGTATGACCCGTTTGGGTATAATGTTGTGTTATACGTCTAAGGTATGATGGTGGACTCGACATGTTATGTAAGGTCTTAGTAAGAGTTCCCACGGTCTTGGTAGGACAGTTAGTGCTACTGCACCAGGATGACACATAACAAGTGCCTAGTGACGAATGATGACGTAGGCTATGTATGTACGAGGTTATGTATGATGATGATGATGATGCCAGTAAGATGTTAAGTATGACGATGTATGCATGACGATGATGACGATGTATGTATGACGATGATGACAATGTATGTATGACGAATGTATGATGACGAATGTACGATGATGAATGTATGGTGTGTGTTCCTATAATAATAAATGAATATCTTTCCATGACTTTACGTATTAACGAACGAACGAAGTATTATGTAACGTAAAGTGAAAGATAACGAAAGAGGAACACGATGATGAATGCATGTATTAATGAATGAACGAATGAACGAATGATGACGAATACATGCATTAATGAACGAACGAATTATGTCTTGCAAGCATTGAATAACGCGATTGGTCCTTCTATGTGATTGACCATGGTCATGGTACCTCTACCGCTTACCTCTAGTACCGGGCATACGCTCCCGTCATATGTTGATTACGGCCCGGTAGCTAAGACTGATTGGGGTGTAGCATATGGTATTGGTACAATTCACCTTTCAATGTGCGCAAGTAAGTACGAACGGGATTTTTGTCATTCAACCACCGTAATCATGGCCAAGTGCTATGAAGTGGGTAAAGCTTGACAGAATCCATACGAGGAGTTAAAGATAACGAATGATGAAGATAATAACGAATATTATCTCTGTGTACGTATGATGTATGAATGCATGCACGAAAGGATACTTGTAAATAAGTAAAAGTATGTTTTATTATAAAACTAGAACTCACTCAGCAACGCTGACTTTTTATGTGTTTCCAGTTGGCAGGTAGCGTTGCTGGGGATGGCACGAGGTGGCTACTCAGTTCTTTTGGGATGGCATTCTCCATTTAATAATGATGCAACGTCATGTGTTGTGGGTCTATAACGCACGCAACTCATCACGTTGCATGCCATTATGAGATTTCTTGAGTATTCCCCCGGAAGGGATTATTTAAGAAATCTTCTTTAGATTTTGATAAGTTCGCCACGCATAGGTGCGTGCGCGTAGCACATGCAACGAAATATGTTGCATGTGTATGTCAAGAATATTCCGTCAGAGTTCCGATGTACGGAATTACTTAAGGAATATTCTTTAGTATAAAAATTATAAACTTTAAATGTTTGCACTTGATACCCCCTCTAGAGGTCGCTGTATGATCTTAGGAGGAGGGACAAAGTAGAGAAAGCTTCATTTTGTAATCGAGTCAATGATGTAATGACTATGATTAATGAATGAGAATGTATATATATTTTATCATTTCCGCTGCGTTATTTTATGATTATATACATTGTGTATGTTTTACGTGCGATGAACCACCAACAGTAGGGCGCCCGGGAGCGGGGCCTTACAGCAGGACATTCCTAAAACAGCTTTTCGTACGCGTTATGGACACTATGAGTTTCTCGTTATGTCATTGGTCTAACTAACGCGCCAGCTTCTTTTATGGATTTGATGAACCGAGTGTGTCGGCCAATGTTAGATAAATCAGTGATTGTGTTCATCGATGATATCCTGATTTATTCGAGGAGCGAAGAAGAGCATGCCGGCCACATTCGGGAAGTATGGAGACTTTGAGAAGGGAGAAACTGTATGCTAAGTTCTCCAAATGTGCTTTTTACGCGAGGTGCGAGGTGCACGTGGTACGTGGTAAATGCAGACCCAGGTTGAGGCTGTGATGCAATGGAAATCGCCAAAGACGCCATCCGAGATTCGTAGCTTCTTGGGATTGGCGGGCTATTACAGGAGATTTATTCAGGACTTCTCCAAGATAGCCTCACCTTTGACTAAGTTGACCCGCAAGGATGTGAAATTCATGTGGGGTCGAGAGCAGGAGACGGCCTTTGAGGAGTTGAAGACGAGGCTAACACAAGCTCCTGTCTTGACATTGCCCGAGGGAAATGAAGACTTAGTGGTCTACTCGGATGCATCTTATTCTGGGCTAGGTTGTGTGTTGATGCAACGTGGAAAGGTGATAGCCTACGCATCTCGACAGCTGAAGACCCACGAAGTCAACTATCCCACACACGATCTAGAATTAGCCGCGGTGGTTTTCGCGTTGAAGATTTGGCGACACTATCTATACGGGACAAAGTGCACAATCTTCACCGACCATAAAAGCTTGAAGTACTTCTTCGAGCAGAAAGATCTGAACATGAGGCAGAGGCGATGGTTGGAACTAATAAAGGATTATGATTGCGAAATCCATTACCACCCGGGCAAAGCCAATGTGGTGGCTGATGCCCTTAGCCAGAAGGAAAGGCCGGAGCCGATTCGGGTGAAGGCTTATCAGCTGATCATGACCTCTGATGTGATGACACAGGTTAAGGAGTTTCAAGACGAGGCTTTGAAAGAAGATCGTCTTAACTCCGAAAGGATGAGAGGTCTAGTCACGGAATTGGGCGAGAACACTCTTGGTGTTAAAACCCGATTTGGGTGAATGTGGATTCCTCGATACGGGGATCTATGCGAAAAGATCATGGATGAGGCCCATAAGACTCGATACTCCATTCACCCCGGTGCTACCAAAATGTACCACGATATGAAGAAGGATTACTGGTGGCCGGGTATGAAACGTGATGTAGTGGAGTACGTGAGTAAATGCCTAACTTGTTTACAAGTAAAGGCAGAACACCAGAAACCGTACGGGAAGATCCAACCATTGGATATACCCGAGTGGAAGTGGGAGCACATCACCATGGACTTCATCACGAAGTTACCACGTACCCCTAAAGGGTATGATGCTATATGGGTGATAGTTGACCGCCTGACGAAGAGTGCCCACTTCCTACCGATCCGTGAAACGTACTCATCTGAAATATTGGCGGATCTGTTCATCAAAGAAATTGTAGCTCGTCATGGTGTACCGCTATCTATTGTGTCTGATCGTGACACTCGGTTTACCTCCAAGTTTTGGAAGAGATTTCATGATGCAATGGGGACAAGGCTACACATTAGTACAGCATATCACCCTCAGACAGACGGTCAGTCTGAGAGGACGATCCAAACACTCGAAGACATGCTTCGGGCGTGCGTGATCGATTTTGGAGGAAGCTGGGATGATCACTTGCCGTTAGCAGAAATCTCGTACAACAATAGCCATCATGCCAGTATTGGCATGCCACCTTACGAGATGCTATACGGTAGGAGATGTAGGACACCCATATGTTGGGGAGACATTGGGCAGAAAGAACTGGGAGGTGTTGAGGTGATTGAAGCAACGACTGAGAAATTGGAAAAGATCAAAGCCTTCATGAAGGCGGCGAAAGATAGACAAAAGTCGTATGCTGACAAGAGGCGAAGACCGATAGAGTTCAAGGTTGGTGACCGAGTCATGTTGAAGGTCTCGCCCTGGAAGGGAATCATTAGATTCAGGAAACGAGGTAAGCTAAGCCTGAGATATATAGGACCTTTCCGAATTGTCGCACGAGTAGGAGAGGTGGCCTATCGACTTGAGCTGCCAGATGAGTTAAGTGGAATTCATCCCACATTCCATGTATCTCATCTGAGAAAGTGCTTAGCTAATGAAGACATGGTTGTACCACTGGAGGATATTGAAGTAGACGAACGGCTCAATTACGTGGAGCAACCAGTGGCAATCATTGATCGTAAGGAGAAGAGGTTAAGGAATAAAGTGGTTCCCCTTGTGCGTGTACAGTGGAAGCACAGGAAGGGATCCGAGTCTACGTGGGAGACTGAGGAGGAGATGAGACAACATTACCCACATCTGTTTGAGGAATAACAGGTTTCGGGGACGAAACCTATATAAGGGGGGTGGACTTGTAACACCCGTAATTCTCATTAAAAAGAAATAAAAGAATAAAGAGAAAGAAAATGAGAAAAAAAGGAAGTCAACCCCAAAGTTGAGGGACCAAAGGTGTAAAATGATAAAAATCTCAAAAGTTGGTAAAAGTTGGTGAAAAGGTGGCATGGCCGCCCATTTTCACTCCGCACACCCTTTCTTGTTCGGATTTTAGTGAGAGAAACAACAGAGACTACGAGCTTTAGAGAGAGAAAGAAGAAGAATTCGGGTTTGAGGTAAGATTAAGTGTTTTAAGTCATTTTTTAGTTGATCTAGCCTCAGTAGTATGCTCATAGGTGTTATTGCATGTTCGGGTTATGTGTTTCAGCGGGTTGTAGGTGTTGAGAACATCTGAGGAATTCAAGTTTTTGAGTTTGAAGGTTTAAAACAGCACAGGTGAGTTTCTAGACCCCCTTTTTACTCGTTTTTAAAATGATTTGGGGCTGGAAATACATATAAAAATGTTTACACCTATTATGAATGTTGCCCGTATGTGCATGTGTATGTATGTTAGAGATTTATGTTATGATTCATGCTTAGTATTGTATGTACATGTTTAGAACTAAGTATTATGGTGTTTGGGGTCTGGAATACGACTTAGACACATGAATAGGCTGCTAATACGACTAATAAGACCAAATAGTGGTCGTATGACCATTATAAATATTCTAAGTGTGGGGTTATACGACTGAACAGTGGTCGTATGACCATTAGAAATTTTCTAAGTGTGGGGTTATACGACTGAACAGTGGTCGTATGACCATAAGAAATATTCCAAGTGTGGGGTTATACGACTGAACAGTGGTCGTATGACCATTAGAAATTTTCTAAGTGTGGGATCATATGACTAAACAGTGGTCGTATGACCATGGGAAATATTCCAAGTGTGGGGTTATACGACTGAACAGTGGTCGTATGACCATTAGAAATTTTCTAAGTGTGGGATCATATGACTAAACAGTGGTCGTATGACCATGGGAAATTTTCTAAGTGTGAGATCATATGACTGAACAGTGGTCGTATGACCATTGGAAATTTTCCTAAGTATGGGGGATGTTACGACCGAACAGTGGTCGTATGACCTAGGAAAATTTTCTAAGTTTAAGGTGAAACGACTGAGAAGGTGATACGACTGAGCAGGGCTCATACGACTGAATAGTGCTCATACGCCCAAACACTTAGAATTTTTACAGAAATTTTCTGGGAAATCTGATTTATGGGGTTTGACCAGAGTTGACTAGGGTTAATAAATGATGATGTTTTATGAATGTAATGATGATTAATGATTACCCTTCTTATTGTTACTGATTTTATTATCAGAATTTTATTATCGTTAACAATATTATTATTATATTGTTAAGTATGAAAAAGGCATGAGAAGGAATGTTTAAAGATTTAACGAAGAGCATAATCATTAATAAGTTAAATATTAGTGATAAAGAGAAATGGAACGTAAAGTGAAAGATAATGAAAAAGGGACACGATGAATGAATGCATGCATTAATAAATAAACGAATGAACGTAAGAAAGGCTTGCAAGCAAATGAATGGAGGTGCACACCCCTGGCAGGTGTTAGCTCAACTGTGATGCGGGTTAGCTACCCCGAAGGATGCACACAGGGTCTATCCTTGAGATTGGCATAGAGGTGAGCGACTCGGTGTCGCAACAGACTCACAGGATGTAGGTAAATCTTTGTGATCGACTTAGAGGTAAGCGACTCGGTGTCGCAACAGACTCACAGGATGTAGGTCAATCTTTGTGATCGACTTAGAGGTAAGTGACTTGGTGTCACAACAGACTCACAGTATGTAGGTCAATCCTCGAGATTGGCTTAGAGGTGAGCGACTTGGTGTCGCAACAGATTCACAGCTTAAGTAAAGATTAATGATAAAAGTACGAAAGGAACGATGACGAAGATAATGAATGTATTACCTACGTGTACGTATGATGTATGATCAACTATGAAAGTGAGGAACGTTTTTTTTTGAACAAAAAGTAAAGTATTTTAACTATAAAACTAGAACTCACACAGCAACGCTGACTTTTATGTATTTTCCAGTTGGCAGGTAACAGGTTGCTGAGGATGGCACACAGGGATGGCTACTTGACGGGCAAGACTGACATCCAAATTATGTTTTGACAATACTGTTGTTTTGTAATTCATTCGACTAATTGTTTTGTGACTTAGAAACTAGAATGTATTGCTTAACAACAGTTTTTATAATGAATGGATGGTTTTTGTTAAACTTAATTCCGCTGCTTAAATTCATAATATGTATGTTTTATGCTGTGAATGACCGACTGTGAGGTGCCCGGGATCGGAGCCTTACATTTTAAGTGGGGTTTCATTATATGTTTTGATGATATGATCATTGGATGTTAGTGTGCATAACCTAGCCATTGACCTTGTGTTTTTTGGATGCTTGCAATGTTTGTTTTGGTTGTTTTCATTTGGGATTGTAATATTATTCTTTTGTGCTTTGTTCAAAAATGTAATTTGTCTATTTATTCATTGGGATGTAATAATACATTAGGAGTGTTTTTTCTTTTACTAGAAATATGTATTAGGATATATATTTTGTAAAAGAAGATGCTCGGGAAGGAAGTAGAAAAGGAAGACACAAAAGAAGGACTTGAAGCATATGGATGCAAGTTCAAGTGGGGGTCTATCAAGACCTCAATTTTGTGTTGTATTCAACCCTTAGGAAAGACCAAATGACCACAATTGTGATGGCAAACAAGTGTGGTCACAATAGTATCTAAGGTTATGCACATTATGGTTGTTTATGTTTATGACTTGTTTGGATGTTTGTTATTTGATTGTATGGTTGGAATTTTGACATGCATTGCAAACTAATTAACAAACTTAACAAGTTATAAAAAAGATGGTTCTTAATCATTAAAAGGTAATAAAAGGTTATTAAAATGATTTAATGATTTTAAAGATTAAAATAGGTTTTAATCAAAGGACCATAGGGTATCTTGTATTTGAAAGCATACAAATACAAGTACATAGAGTTTTCTAAACTAGAATTATGAAACCTCTAAACATTTGAAAAACAAGATCAACACCGTCTTTTTACATAACACTTAAGTCATTTGGAAACTCTTAATGGAATAAAGGTCACCTAACCATTTTGAGGGAACTTATGACTTAAGGTGAAAATGCCATATTCGTGGGATAAAGGTCACCTAACCACTCATTTTGGCAAACTCACACTTGTGTAAGTAGGATGTCTTGATTTGCAAACCATGTTAAATGGATCACCTACAATATGGTTTCCAAATGCTGTTGATGGGATTAACATGCCGACTTTACATATGATGTTTAAGGCCGATCCCATACCTCTAGAAGTTGCAAATGGTTGCAACCGTCAATTGTTGACCACCTTATTAATTTAAATCGTGGGATAAAGGTCACCTTACCACAATTTAAATGTAATGTTGGGTTCTAGATTTTAATATAAAAATGACCTTAAAAGGCATTAATTATTAAAAATAGCAATATCGAAAATACTAAAATAGATCTTTGTTAAATTTTGTAGATGGCCACCAATAATGAAAATCACGATAACTCATCCGCATCCAACCAATCATTACGAGCGATCCTCCAAAAGGAACGTCTAAATCATAACAACTTTATTGATTGGTATTGAAACTTGAGAATCGTTCTCAAGCAAGAGAGAAGGTCATATGTTTTAGACGGTCCTATCCCTGATCAACCTACTGAGGATGATAAGGAGGCCTACAACGATTGGCTTAAATACACTAAGGACTCTGTCCAAGTGTCTTCTCTCATACTAGCGAGCATGACTCCGGATCCCCAAAAGGAGTATGAACATCACGGAGCTTACGACATGATAACCCAGCTGATGGAAACGTTCCAACAGCAAGCAAGGGTTGAGCGCTTCGAAACGGTTCGAGCAGTCCATGCATGTCGTATGGACGACAACCAATATGTTTCATCTTATGTACTTAAGATGAAAAGTCATATTGACAGCCTCGAGAGGCTAAATTGTCCCGTCTTGAAGGAACTGGCCACGGATTTGATCCTAAATGGCCTAACCAAGAAGTTCGAGATATTCGTGTTGAACTACAACATGAATGCATGGGACAAAAGCATTGGTGACCTTCACTCAATGCTCAAAACGGCCGAGGTGGCCATGGGTAAAAGGGTTTTACCTATTCTCACCATCAATGAAGGTGAGAACAACAAAAGGCCTCATCCCGCACCCAAGGCAAAGGTTGCCAAGGGTAAGGGACCAGTTTGGGGAAAAGGGAAAGGGGTGGTAAGGGTACCACCCAAGCCACAAGAGAAGAAGCAAAAGGTTGCTACCAACGACCCATGCTTCAAGTGTGGGGAGATAGGACATTGGGCAAGGAATTGTCCTGTCCATCTCCAAGAGTTGAAAGCAAAGAGGGATGTCGGGCAGACCTCAGGTACAATATACATGATTCATATTGATCTTAATGTTACATCTTCTAACAGATGGGTATTGGATACCGGA
Organism: Flaveria linearis; assembly: GCA_024085815.1. NCBI lineage: Eukaryota > Viridiplantae > Streptophyta > Magnoliopsida > Asterales > Asteraceae > Flaveria > Flaveria linearis. Next base: position 62,549,380 of record CM044001.1, on the reverse strand, counting down.
TATGGAACTCATATTTGCAATTTGTTGCAGGGGTTCACAAGAAGTAGGGACTTCAATCAAGGGGATGTTAGCCTCTTCATGGGCAATGGAACTAAAGTCTTTATTGAAGCTCGTGGGGACTACATCCTGAAACTTCCAAGTGGCTTGAAAGTTATTTTGAAGAATGTTTTGTATGCTCCTAGTTTGACTAGGAATATTATTTCTGTATCCCAATTAAGACATTTTGATTATGTATTATCCTTTATTGAAAATGATATTCATGTTTCTTTAAATGGTATGTTCTATTTTAAAGCTATTCCCATTAGTGGTATTTATGAATTGGTTCATGAAAATACTTTAAATTGTTCATTGTACCAAACTAACACCAAGAAACTCAAGTTGGACTTGAGTGATACCTATCTTTGGCATTGTCGTCTTGGTCATATAAACATGAAACGTTTACAAACACTTCAAAAGAATGGTCTTTTAAAAACAAATGAATGTGATTCATTTGATGTTTGTGAATCTTGTTTACAAGGAAAGATGACTAAGGCACCCTTTAGTGGAACTAACGAAAGGGCAAAAGGTTTATTAGGAATCATACATTTGGATGTATGTGGTCCTTTTAAGCCAATGACTAGGAATGGTGAAAGATACTTCATTACCTTTACCGACGATTATCGTCGCTATGGGTATGTGTACTTATTAAGGCACAAAGATGAAGCTTTTGAAATGTTTAAAATCGTCAAGAAAGAAGTAGAAAATCAACTCAATAAGTCAATTAAAATTCTCCGTACCGATAGAGGAGGTGAATACCTAAGTTATGTTTTTCAAGATCATCTTAGGAGTTGTGGGATTGTCTCACAACTCACTCCACTTGGAACACCACAACATAATGGTGTGTCTGAAAGGAGGAATCGAACCTTATTGGATATGGTCCGATCTATGATGGCTAGAAGCACATTGCCTCTATAATTTTGGGGTTTCGCTTTGCTCTCCGCGGCCTGTATTCTAAATATGGCCCCAATCAAAAAGGTGGAAAGGACACCATTTGAGATATGGCATGGAAGAGTTCCATCCCTATCATACTTAAGGGTTTGGGGATATGAGGCTTATGTTAAGACTCCCACCCTAAACAAATTGGAAGTCCGATCCACCAAGTGTATCTTTGTTGGATATCCTAGAGATTCTATGGGATATTATTTCTATGATCCACTGGAACAAAAGGTGTTTGTTGCCAGAAAGGGCGAGTTCTTAGAAGCAAAGTTCCTTATGGAAGGAGCTAGCAGTAGAACAGTGGATCTTGAAGAGGATCAAGAACCACAACCTGATGCACGTTTGGTTGAAACTTGCACTCAACATGAGGATGTTGAGGATGATCAAGGGGTTGATCAATAGACACAAGACGTTCGCAGAAGTGGTAGAACTAGTAATCCACCTGAAAGATATGGATTTTTCATGGATGGATGCTATGTGGTAGATTTAGATGAACCGACCACATACCATAATGCAATGTCCAATTTGGATTGTGACAAATGGCTAGAAGCCATGAACATTAAGATACAATCCATGTACGACAACCAAGTTTGGGAACTTGTTGTACCACCTCTTAATTCCAAGTTAGTTGGAAGTAAGTGGGTTTTCAAGAAGAAAACCGATATGCATGGAAACTTGGATACTTATAAAGCTAGACTTGTAGCAAATGGTTTCACTCAAACTCAAGGGGTTAATTATGATGAAACCTTCTCACCTGTTGCGATGCTAAAGTCTATAAGGATATTGTTTGCCATAGCTACTCATTATGATTATGAGATCAGGCAAATGGATGTCAAAACCGCTTTCATAAATGGATATCTTGAGGAGGATGTCTATATGGTTCAGCCTGAAGGTTTTGTCGATCCAAAACATCCTAATAAAGTATGCAAGTCAAAGAAATCAATCTATGGATTGAAACAAGCATCGAGAAGCTGGAATCACCGTTTTGATGAGGAAGTAAAGAAATTTGGCTTCATCAAAAATGCTGATGAGGCTTGTGTGTATAAGAAGGCTAGTGGGAGCACAATAACTTTCCTAGTATTGTAGGTTGATGACATACTACTATTTAGAAATGACATTCCAACCTTGGAAGGTGTAAAAACCTGGCTTGGAGGTTGTTTTTCCATTAAGGATCTTGGTGAAGCCGCCTATATTCTGGGAATAAAGATCTATAGGGATAGAACAAGGCGGTTGGTTGGTTTGATTCAAAGTGCATACATTGATAAGATCTTGAAAAGGTTCAAGATGGAAAACTTTAAGAAAGGTACCGTACCTATTCAAAGAAGAACGATATTGAGTACGACTCAATGTCCAAGCTCAAAGGATGAGCAAGATAAAATGAAGGTAATCCCATACGCATCTGCTATTAGATCCATCATGTATGCAATGATATGCACTCGACCGGACGTGTCATGCGCCTTAAGCATGACAAGCCTTTACCAGCAAAATCCTGTAAACAGTCATTGGATGGCTGTTAAGAACATACTTAAGTACCTAAGGAGGACAAGAGATATGTTCCTAATCTATGGATCTGGTGACGAGGAACTCATTGTAAAAGGTTACACGGATGCGAGTTTCCAAACCGATCGTGACGATTCACGGTCACAATCGGGATACATTTTCATTCTGAATGGAGGAGCGGTCTCTTGGAAGAGCTCCAAACAGGATGTTGTAGCTCTATCAACTACAGAATCAGAATACGTCGCCGCCTCATTGGCAGCTCAAGAAGCTACACGGTTGAAGAAATTCATTTCCGATCTAGGGGTTGTCCCTTCCATTCAGGACCCCCTAGAGATCTTTTGTGATAACGAGGGTGCGATTGCTCAAATCAAGGAACCCCGTGCTCATCAAAAGACTAGGCATATTGAGCGGAGATTCAACTACATACGAGATGAAGTTGAAAAGGGAAAGATATGTATTCGCAAAGTTCACACGGAGCAAAACGTTGCAGATCCTCTCACGAAGCTCCTTGAAAAGGCAAAGCATGAAGGTCATACTTGTGCCATGGGACTTCGATATTCTAGTGATTGGATTTGATCTGTAAATTTTGTATTTGGATATGTGGAACTCTTTATTATTTGAATAAAATTATTTGGTTGTAATGTTTCAATTAATGTTCCAAATTAGCATGTTTAATCCATGAGTAAAATGTTTACTCTAAACGTCTATAGTCGTTCATACTTGTGGGAACAAGTGTGAGGGTAAGACTATTATGAACTTGGATTGGTTGATATTCATAAGGATGAATATAGAACAATGGGTTGCTACCAAGGTTCATAGATATTCGTGGGATACAAATATTGGACTAACCCGCATCTCAAATTTTACTACATGGAATCTTATTGATTGATCATAAGTAAATTTGAGTAAAGGCGAATATCATTTAGTATCCTCCGACCTGAGATACATATTGGGTTTTGATATTCACCAAGTGTCATACCTTGAGCTAATTCTTCACTGTCCTGAAATAGTGGACAGTACATAAGGGTATGTTCAGGTATGACACGAGGTATTTGTGAGAAACGTATGTAGTCAAGATGGAATTTGTTCCTCTTATTCATTGAAACTTAGATGTCTAAGGCCTGATTAAGTTAAATTGACAAGGAATGATCATTCTGTGTCCTTGGATTTAACATGACAGCTGTAACAAAAGGATAGATGATTGATTCACCTAAATCATTTCAAGTAGGGTACTTGAAAGGGATGATGTTATTGAATGGCTATAAGTCATGCGTATTAAGGGTAGTAAACCGTTGTTAGGCGGTATTTACTGCTTGCATCAATATTCTATGAATCTTGGGCAAGTGGGAGATTGTAGGATTCTGTGTGCCCAAGACACTTAGAATATTGATGTGGTTAGTACGTTATGATCCAAGTCGGGTTATACCCAATAACAAGCTTAGCAAACACCAATTAAATATTTAATTGATGATATGATCATGCAACTAAATATTTATACCAATTTAGAAAATGGGTGTTCTAAATAAGTTGCATATGAGAGGGAACAACTTATTAGGATATTTGTTCAATAATATTATTTGAAATGTCATTTAAATAGATTAGATGACATCAAATAATAAATGAGAAATTATAACTTATGAGTTAAATGGTTAATTGTATAAGTTATATAACTTGTACATGCAATTAAATGCTTAATTGCATGTCTAGTTAAAAGACCATTTTAATGTGTGATTGTGTGATATAATTTAAAATGGGGAAAACCCTTTTAATTAAAATTTCGGCCTCCCCCTATTTTTTCTATTGGACCATTTTAGCTTTGAGAACAACACACATTAAAACAGGTCTTGGATTCTCCCATTCTCTCACCCATTCATTTTCATGCAACACACACAAACACTCTCTCTTTCTCTCTAACAAGTTTCGGCCAACAGCATTAGAGGAGTCTTTGGAAGAGTGGTTTTGTGTTGTTTTGGTGTACATCTACCTAACAAGAGCGGTGGTTGCTTCAAGGCTTGGGGTATACACACTTGAGGACTTCTTCCTTTAAGTCTTGGTCGTTTTTGGAGCATCATTCAACCCTTTCCTTGGTCGGTTTTAGCTGCAGAAAGGTAGTTGTTCACAGCTCTATGTAGCTGTGAGTTTATGCTCATTAACATATTGTTCATAGCTTGATTATTCACATATAATGATCCTTTTGATTTGGGTTTGTTTTTCATCTTAAAACATCACTAAGAACATGAAATTTTCAGCTTATAAAATCGGTTTTAAAGCTATATATCCGCTGCGTTTTCAGAAAGTTTAAAAGGTTAAACTACGATTTTATGTTCTTGCAAACCCGTCAAGCGTCCTGGAAACGGGGCCTTACAAATTGGTATTAGAGCTAGGTTTAAGTTAATTGGGTAAAATATTTTCAAAAACCTTATCTTAAACTGAGAATGGGAATAAAGGAAAGGGTGCTAGCCCGAGTAGCTATGTGCAATCAGGTATTTCTTTTCTCAATGTTAACTAGTATTTTGTGCGTGTGCTATTTGATTATATGCTCTAAGTTGATTTAGATACTGATGTAGTCTGGATAGGAAATGCTTGGGGTGTAAAGAGTAAAGTAAGTGGCTAATCACAACTGGCCACTGTAATTAGGGACTTACTATACTTAACATAAACTGAGCTACTATCTTAAATGAATGTGTTAGTGTTTGAATTTTATAGTGATTAGAGGATGGCTGGAGGTAGATTGTTTAAGGCTTCTGGGGTGGAGTACATGGTGGACGTGGTGTTGAACAGTGTATTACGAGGAATAGGGCTAGGACTACTGAAACGACACGTGAAGAGCCCGATATCCATCACCAGGAAGGTGGTGATGAGAGTGTGAACTTGAGGGCCTCGGTAAAAGAGGCAGTAGTAGAGGAGGTTCATCAAGTCATGCAGACGATTCTGCCGTCTATGGTGGCTGAAGTGATTAAGGCTGTGAGGGAGGATGAAAGGAAGGGAAAGAGGAGGACCACTGGGAGAGAAGAAAGAGAACAACTGGAGACTGAGACGGTTGGCTCTAGTGAGGAGGAGGAAGAAGAAGCGGTGCAACAAACTACACGGGGTTGTAATTATGGAGCATTTCAAAGATGCAAGCCCCCAAAGTTCAATGGGAATGGTAATGTTGCTGCTGCTCACTAATGGATGAGGGAGATGGAGGCGGTACTTGATATCAACGAGTGCCGAGAAAATCAGAAGGTGAAGTTTGCTACCCACTCGTTGGTGGACTCAGCCTTATACTGGTGGGACAACATTGTGCTGGCCGAGGGTAGTAGGGCTATTTGCAGAATGTGGTGGCCAGAACTGAAGAAGCTGGTGATCGAGGAGTTCTGTCCTCACAGAGAGTTGGATAAGATTGAGAGGGAGTTCCCGCAGCTGGAGGCGGGAACTATGACGCACCAACAGTATACCAAAAATTCAAAAAGATGGTAAGGCTGGTGCCGAATCAGGTGACTCTGGTATCAACAAAGATCAAGTGGTACATTCAGGGTCTGCTGGTACCTATCCGCAGACATCTGATTGCCACCCGGCAAGGTACGTTCAGGTCTGTAGTCGATTTGGCAGGAAGACTGTATTATGAGAGGGCGGTGGTGGCAATGGCGGACGGCAGTAAAAAGAGTGGTGGTGACCAGAACTGGAATGGGAGGCGGTTTGGTCATGGGTTTTCACTCCAAACCACAAGAGGAAGAGGGTGGATGATTGTAGGGTAGTGTAATCAAGCTCGGGAGTGAAGAAGTACGGTAGATGTGGAAGGGAGCCCACAGGAGAATGTAAGTGGGGAGAGAACGTGTGCTTCAAGTGTGGAAAGACCGGTCAAGTGGCGAAGATGTATGGAGTTATACGGTGTTATAACTATGGCGAGGAAGGCCATCTGAGCAGGGATGGAAAAAAGCCAAGGGCTAGAAATTCTGGGATGAAGAAGAGGACGAAAGAAGGAGGGCAGAGGGCAAGTGCTAGAGCCTTCACAATGACCACAGAGGAAGTTAGGGTACGTGTCCAGTAAACCAAACTTATTCCTCTGTATTATTGATTCTGGTGCTAGTAGGAGTATCATTTCTACTGGTTTCTATGCTAAGTTGCCTGTTAGTAGTAGAAGTATCGATGAACCTTTTGTCATAGAAACTGCTATTGGTAAATGTACTAGAATTACTGATATGATCGGAGACTGTGCCATAGATCTAGAAGGCCATAGGTTTGCTACTAAATTACATGTGATGCCCCCAGGCGGATTCGATGTAGTACTAGGGATGGATTGGTTAGCAACCTATGAGGCAAGCATTGTGTGTCGTAAGAAGATGATTTAATTAGTTGTACCTGATGGAAGTTTGGTGACGATTTATGGTGATCGCATCACTATGGTCCCTGAGATGATTTCTATGGCGGTGGCAGAGAAGTGCATGAGACGCGGATGTAATGCTTACGTGGCTTACGTAAAGGATGTGGACGCGTCGGTACCATAATTATTCAACGTACTAGTGGTGTACACTTTTGCAGACGTGTTCCCAGAAGATTTACCAGGCATGCCACTGGATCAAGAAATTGACTTTCAAATTGATTTGATGCCCGCTGCTTAACCCGTTGCCAAAGCACCGTATCGATTAGCTCTGACCGAGATGAAGGAACTCATGGTTCATCTTGGGAGTTGATGGATAAAGGATTCATCTGACCGAGCATCTCTCCTTGGGGTGCTCCAGTCTTGTTTGTTAAGAAGAAAGACGGTAGTGTGAGAATGTTCACAGACAACCAGGAGTTAAACAAGTTAACGGTGAAGAATCGATAACCTCTACCAAGGATTGACGACTTGTTTGTTCAGCTCTAAGGTGCTAGTTGATTCTCGAGGATAGACCTCAGATCTGGCTACCATCAGTTGAAAGTGAAGGAGCAAGATATTCCTAAGATAGCTTTTCGTATGCATTATGGACACTACGAGTTTCTCGTTATGTCGTTTGGTTTAACAAATGTGCCAGCTGCCTTTATGGACTTGATGAATTGAGTGTGTCGGACAATGTTGGATAAATCAGTGATTATGTTCATTGATGATGACATGATTTATTTGAAAAGTGAAGAAGAGCATGCTGGTCACATTCGTGAGGTACCGGAGACGCTTAGAAGGGAGAAGTTGTATGCTAAGTTCTCCAAATGTGCGTTCTGGTTGCCGGAGGTTCAATTTTTAGGTCACGTGGTAAATACTGAAGGAATTATAGTGGACCCAGCAAAGGTTGAGGCATTGATGCAATAGAAGTCTCCAAAAACGCCATCTGAGATTTGTACTTTCTTAGGTTTGGCGGGCTACTACAAGAAGATTTATTCAAGACTTTTCCAAGATATCCTCACCTTTGACTAAATTGACTCGTAAGGACGTGAAGTTGTGTGGGATCAGGAACAGGATGATGCTTTTGAGGAGTTAAAGGTAAGATTAACTCAAGCTCCTGTCTTGACATTACCCGAAGGGAGTGAAGACTTAGTGGTCTATTCAGATGCTTCCTATTCGGGACTAGGTTACGTACTTAGTCAACAAGGAAGGGTGACTGCCTACGTATCCCGACAGCTAAAAACCCATGAAGTCGATTATCCCACCTATGATTTGGAGCTAGCTGTTGTGGTCTTCGTGTTGCAGATTTGGAGGCACTACTTGTACGGGACGAAGTGCACCATCTTCACGAACTATAAGAGCTTAAAGTATTTTCCGAGTAAAAGGATCTCAAAATGAGGCAGAAGAGGTGGTTAGAGCTCATTAAGGATTATGATTGTGAGATCCATTATCATCTGGGAAGGGCCAACGTTGTGGACGATGCCTTTAACCGAAAGGAGAGTCCCGAGCCAATTCGGGTGAAGGCTTATGTCAGATCTAGGAACAATAGATCTAGATCATTTTGTATAGGCTTAGAACTTTAATCAATACTTGTAATGAATGATTGTAATTCATTATTTTGATGTACGCATTATGTATTTAAGTTAACCCATATGTGTGCTGATTTATGTGTATGATGGCAGGTAAAAACATTATACTTGGTCAATTTGTGAAATCAACTAAGTGTAATAAACATCTACAGATAAACATTTTTGTTCTTTCGTAGATATGTTTCTTACAAGACAAACATCCGAAGATCTTCTACGGATGAACATCAGTATTCACTGATGAACAAACACCATAAGAAGAAACTGAAGTGAAGACCCAGAAGAACAAGATACCTTCGGAAGAACAAACTACCTTCGGAAGAACAAGATACCTTCGGAGAAGAACAAGATACCTTCGGAAGAACAAGATTCCTTTAAAAGAACAAAGGAGCTGTGGAAGACAAAAGTAGTTGTGGAAGACCAAACACTTGGACTTGCATTATACAAGTGTTATAAGTCAACAAGTCAACAAGACAATTTCAAATCCCAAGAGATCCAGTGTTTCCTTAACAGATTCATAATTGTCTATAAATATGAGTCGTAGGTTTCACATCAAAGGGGAACACGAGAGCAATTAGACGGCAAACAAAAAACATCACATCGATTCACACAATCAATTCATCACAAACCCTAGCAACCGTCACATCAATATATCACCAACATCAACACGTTCGAAGCAGTTATTGTTTATCGCATTCATTATTTATTCATCTGTAATTATTAATCAGTTTTAATGAAATACTTTTGAATCAAATCTTGTTTGTTTAATTATTGCGTTGATATCATTGTGTTTGTCATTGTAAACATTTATTCTGTTTAACATTTATTTATAAAACAAAACAATTAATCAACGGTTAATGATCATTCCGCAATCATTAATTTGATTCCATTCTAACACTGATAATTCCTGATTGCGATCCTTTGATTCACAGGTGGTATCAGAGCCACGTGCTCATTGATTTAGATCGATTGATCTATCGGTGTTAGAATTGTTTAATTGTTTGCTTGTTTCATTAGATTTATCAGTTTTTGCTGATTAGATCTACTGTTTTTGAGCAAATTGTTTTGGTGTTAATCAATCTTTTTTAAAACATTAAAGCAGTGATTTGTCTTCAGCAAGCACTGTTTCATTGCTCGGTTAACTTAGATCAATATTCACATCAATTGAATAGTAGATCTTGGGTATTGATTGACATTCATCAATTGATCAAATTAAATTGAACAAATACATTAACAAAATCCTTGATTTGATAATTAATTATCATTAAAAGGATTTATTGATTTGTGACCACAATCGCCTAATTATTATTAATTAAGTTTTGTCACTAATTAGTTCATAACTTAAAAGAAACTCTGTTATAGTTAAATTCTTAAACTTTAACTAAAATGAGTAACTTTGGTGGATCATACCAACATCCAAAAGTTGGAAACAAGGACGGATTTTAAATCCGGGAAAATCAAGTTCAGGAATCATGTGAATCATACTGATTCTGACTTATGGGTATCAATAACTGAAGGTCCATATATTCCACCCACTCTTGGGCCGGATTATAATGACAATAATCAACCCATAAGTACAAAAGATCTGTCACCTGATGATATTAAGAAGGTCAAAGTCGATTTTAAAGCATACAGTCTGCTTAGTATGGCTTTACCTGAAGAAATTTATTCAGGTGTGAGAATTATAAAACAGTAAATTCCTTGTGGAAGATACTTCATACACTCTGTGAAGGGAGTGAAGAAATTAGAAGCATTAGGAAGGACGCCCTTTGTTCCCAATATGAAACCTTTCATTATATTGAGGGTGAATCAATTCCTCAACAACTCCATAGATTTATGCAACTTGTAACAGAGATGAACATCTTGGAGTTGAAGTATACAAATGAGGAATTAAACAAAAAGATGCTCCATACTTTGCCTGAAAGTTGGAAGCAAACTGTGTCCATGTTCAAGAATACCATAGACCTTAAAGCAACTGGTTTAAATACATTGGTAGCTAAAGTGGAGGCTCTTGAAATGGATGAAAAATCAAGAAACAAGAATGTGAGATCATGTCACACTCTATCACTTTAGACAACTCTTGTACTTTGAGTGAAGATGAAGAAGAAGTGAGTTTTTATGCATCAAAGCCTTCAAAGAAATCTTCTCAAAGTAAACCAGGAAAGGAAAAGGGAAGAACTGATGATAGAAGAGATTCATGTACATCATCAGCAAAGTCTTCATCACATAACAACCAAGTAGAGCCCATCATTGTGATTCTGGATTGTGAAGAACAAAAGGCAGACTTTGCAGCTTTTAATTCAAGTTTTCAAGCTTACTTAGGAAGCTCTTTAACATCAGCTAACATTTGCCAGCAAGACTTGGAAGAATTACATCCAGATGTAGTAGAGGAGATGGATCTTCAATGGAAAATGGCAATGATTGCTTATAGAGCCAAGCAGTACCTAAGAAGAAATAAAAATTTGGCTGCAGCAAGTAAAACATCAAAGATTGGTGTTGATAAGTCAAAGGTAAGATGTTTCAAATGCAAGCTTTATGGACATTTCTCTAGAGAATGTAATCAACAATCAAATCTTGACTTGAGACAACATCAGCAACATCAGTCTCATCAACATCAATTTCATCAACCATCAACATCTTAAAGATCTTTCAGACAACTATAGCTAACCAATTCATCCCCACCAGCCGCAAATGAATCAGCAGGACCTAGTAATTCTAAAGAATCTGGGTTGATCATACTACAAGATGGAACCTATGACTGGATTATGTATGAGAAGGAAGTCTTGTAAGAGAATCAAGCTATAATAGAGAACAAAGTTCCACCAATGGCTAAGAGGTTAGAGATAGACTGTGTTAATCAGTGTGTGTTAAGGAAGTTGAAATATATAGAGTCAATGCTCAACAACTGGCTAATAAAGTAAAAGAAACAATGATTTTGAATGAATCTCATATAAGAAAACATAAATTATATCAAATCAAAGCTAACTCTTTACAAAAGGATTTAGATAAACTTGTTTTAGAAAATTATAGTTTAAAAGTACAAGTTGAGCATCTAACCACTTCCTTAACAAAATCCATGGCTAATCATGCATCAACTGAAGTGAAACTTTAGAAGTTTCAACTTTCATCTCAGCAATATGAGAAATTATTAAATTTCATTATTGAATAAAAGAACAGTTATGGGTTGGGATATAATGCTATTGCACCTCCTATAAATGATAATTACACAACTTTACCTAAAACAATGACAAACAATTTGTCAAATCATTTTGTGCCAAGCATCAAGTTTGAAACAAAATCTTATCAACAAATTAATAACAATGAAACTGAGGTGAGTAAAACTGAGTCTTCTGAATTAGAAAATATTAAACAAAATGACTTTGAATTTGACTTTGATAAGTGTGATGACTTGGTTGATTCTGATGAACATGATGATGATAAACTGAACATTGGTAAGAATGTTGCTTTTAAACAATTATTCCCAAAGTTCTTGAAGAAACAAAGTTGCAATATCCTCCAAAACAAAGAAACATGTTGAAGACTATTTGTATGAGAATAGCTTAGCTAAATGAAGGTCTTCAAGAACTTTATCAGCATCAAAAACCTTCAACTGAAGGAATTGAATAGTGTACATCTATTGAGGAAGTACACACATCGTCCGTAGAAAAGGGAAAGAATCATCAGCGGAAGAAGAAACTTTCTTCAGTAGAAGATCTGCGAAAAACCAAATCTACTGAATCAGTAGAAGATCTGCAGAAGACAAAACCAACAACCAACAAATCAAACCAGAAAGTGGTGAATTCCAAGCAGCAGAAATCAGCAAATGGTAAACAAGAATCCTTTAACAGTGTACCAGGGAAAGGCAAGGACAAATCAACTAAAAAATTGGAAAAAGACTTGAAGCCTCAAAAGTTGAATAAGAAAAGAAAGTAATCAATTCTGATAAAGAATCAGAGGAAATGTATTGCAAATGGTGTGATATGAAAAATCACAACACTAAAGATTGTTACTTCAGTAGTTATTGTTCTATTTGCAATATGAACAATCACGTGACCTCTAACTGCTACTTTAACAAATATTGTGCAATATGTAACAAAAATAATCTTCAACTCAGGAATCTTATTTTAACAAAAAGAACAAGACAAAGAGCACAAAAAAACCACAATCTGAGATGGTTGAATCAGACTCTTAATCCACTGATAGTCTAGATGATTCAAAAACAAAGAAGCTGCAACAAATACAAAAGCCAAAATCAAAGGAGAAAACATCTGATGATGGTAAATCTTTGAAGAAAAGAATATCATTTCAGCAATCCAAAACACCTCACAAAAAGGTGGATTTGACTGAAAAGGAGACAAATGTTGATGATGCTTTCTTTGATAATTTTGAAAAGGGAACTCATGTACCTCATTCAAAATACAAAGATGATGAAACTTTCAACAATCAAGGTTCATTGTCAAAACCAAAGCAATAAACAAATAAAGACAAGGTGAATGAAGAAGAGATTGAGAAACCAGAACCAAGTTCAACTACCTCATCTTCAACAGAATCATCCTCACCACAAACAACACAGAATGAATCAATTAAGACTAAAATTAATACTGAAACTTCAAGACTGATTCATGAGGAAGTAACAATTTTAGACACTGCTGGCAAACCAAAGATCATTAAGGCTTGGGTTGTCAATTTTAATTGATTTCTTTATGTGTGAAGGAACAATCATGGAGAGCTGACAACAAGTAGTATGTTGACAGTGGTTGTTCCAGGCATATGACAGGAAACTGTTCTCTTATCTGTGACTTCAAGCATAAAAATGCTTCATATGTGTCATTTGGTGGGGATAAGAAGGGAGGTAAAATAGTTGGTGAAGGAATGGTAACTAATGGTGTGCTCAAATTTGAGAAAGTAAATTATTGTTAAAATCTACAGTATAATTTATTGAGCGTGTCTCATATTTATGATCAAAATTATACCATATTGTTTGATAACACTAATTGTTACATTCTTAAGCCAGGTTTTTCAGTTCCAGAAGAATGGAACCTTCTTAAAGCATCAAGAAAAGGAAACACCTATGTTTTGGATATGAACAATACTGCACTCATAAGCCATGAAACATGCCTGCTATCTAAGTCATCAGAAGATGAATCTCAGTTGTGGCATAGATGGCTTGTTCATTCCAACATGAAGAACATGAATAAATTGGTGAAAAATGACCTAGTCATTGGACTGCCAAAGAAAGAGTTTTATTGTTCAAACCATTGTCCTTCATGTTATAAAGGAAAACAACATAGAGTGTCTCACAAATCCAAAATTATCAATACCAACACTACACCACTCAAATTGCTCCACATGCGTCTTTTTCGTCCAACCAACGTGATGAGCATCGGAAAAAGGCAATATTGTTTAGTGGTAGTGGATGATTTCACTAGATTCACATGGGTCTTTTTCTTAAAACAAAAGAGTGAAACATCAGAAACATTAATGGACTTTGTCATCAAGATTAAGAATCAATTTGATTTAAAAGTTTAAATTTTCAGGAGTGACAATGGGACTTAATTTGTTAATGGTGACTTAGATTCTTTTTGCAGGAATAAAGGCATTGCACGGTAGTTCATTGCACCAAGAACTCCACAATAGAATGGAGTTGTTGAAAGAAGAAATAGAACTCTCATTGAAGCAGCAAGAATAATGCTAGCTGATTCACAGCTGCCAATCACCTTTTAGGCTGAAGCTGTGAACACAGCATGCAATGTTCAAAATAGGACATTAATTGTCAATGAAAATAATAAAACACCTTATGAGCTTTTACTCAAAAGAAACCCTTACATAGGATATCTTAGAGCTTTTGAGTGTCATGTATCTGTTTTAAACATAAAGGAACAATTGGGAAAATTTTTAGATAAAACCTATAATGGTTTCTTTGTTGGATATTCTTCAATATCTAAATCATATAGGATTTACATTCCACAACAAAACATTGTTGAAGAAACTCCTAATGTGTCATTTGATGAATCCTTATTTCCTAAATCTTAAAAGGATCATCATGGTTGTTTGATATAGATGCACTAACAGACTCATTTAACTCTAGTTATTTGAATAATGCAGGTTCTGCTGATACATGTTATCCATTTGTTCCTCCAAATCTGAATGAAGTATCACTATCAGCTGATCCTCCAAGAACACAAACATCAAGTATCATGGATCAAGGAACAACTACTAACAAAAATAATGTTGCACAAGTCCAGCAAAATGGATCTACATCCTTAGATGGAAACACTGCATCCGCAGCTAATGACTCTGCATCCGCAGATGAGCATCCAACATCCGGAGATATGGATAATGCTTCAGCAGATGTTCAACACATTGGAGATGATCCATTGCATTCCAAAGAGTTAATGTCAGCAAGTCAACAAATACCATCCGTAGATGTTCCTGTAACTCCTATAGAAGCACAAAATACTTCCGTAGAAGTTCCTGCGGAAGATATTCACATTACAGCTGATTTACTAACTCATGAAGAAAATCATTCTACTTCCAATGATGAACATGAAGAACACTTTGATTACTTCTTAAATTCATCATCATAGCTAAATCCATCTGCATCAATGGATATGACTAACTTGGAATCATCCATTACAGTTGAATCTATTCCAACAACCAAAACTCACAAGTCTCATCTAACAAACAACATAATTGGAGATCTAAATGAAAGAACCATAAGAAGCCAAGGGGGAGCTGCAAATATTTATTTGTTTAATTTTTCTCTTTCACAAGTTGTTCCTCTAAACATCACAGATTCTCTAAAAGATAATAGCTGGATTGAAGCTATGCAGGAAGAGCTTTAGCAATTCAGAAAGCAGAAACTCTGGAATCTTGTAGATCTACCTGAAGGTCAACATCTAATTAGGACAAGATAGCTCTTCAAAAATAAACTAGATGACAGAGGTATAATTGTAAGAAATAAAGCTAAGCTAATTGCACAAGGCTATACTCAAGAAGAAGGGATAGACTATGATAAAGTTTTTGCACCTATTGCAAGAACTGAAGCGATAAGAGTATTTCTAGCCTATGATTCATATAAGAAGTTCACTGTCTACCAAATGGATGTCAACTCTGCTTTCCTTTTTAGGAAAATTGATAAAGAGGTCTATGTAGCTCAACCTCCTGGTTTTAAAGATCCTGACTACCCACATAGGTTATACAAGCTAGACAAAGCTTTGTATGGTCTTCATTAAGCACCAAGAAAGTGATATGAAACATTATCATCTTTCTTGCTCAAGCATGGATATAAAAGGGGAACTATTGATCAGACACTCTTTCTCAAAATGAAGAAAATTTACCAAAGTCAAACTAGGTCAAACTTGGTCAACCGTGGTCAAAGTCAACAGTCAACATCAGCGGTGGTCCCGAATGACGTCAGCACCCAGCAGTGACGCATCAGCAACAGAGAATTTATCAGACTTAGAACTATTTTTGTGTAATCATTTTGTGCTTAATTGTAATATTTTCTTATTTTTGTAAAGAGTTAAATGACTAAGTGTAGTCATTTATACTCAATAAGAACAGAACAATAGATGAAAGTGAGAATAGAGTTTCAGAGAGAAAAACACACACAAAAGTTGTAATCACTAACATTGAGAGGATTCAAGGTTGAGTGTGTGTGAGAGAGTGTTCTTGCAAACTCCTTTAAAGTCCTCTAACATTGAGTGAATTCAAGGTTGAGTGTGTGTGAGATAGTTTTCTCAAAAACTCCCTTGTAATCTTCTTATATCAAACATAGGAATGAATGAAGTATTTCTGAATTTGTGTTCTTGATTGTTCATCATTCATTCATCATCATCATACATGTTCATATCTTGTATATAGATCATCAACATAAAATTATCAACAGATCTGTGAGATTCCGCATCACAGATCTGATAAACGGCAACAATACGATTGCAATATTCCATCCATAACAGTGAGTATCGATTTTCCATAGTTGGTATCAGTGCCTTGGCTACTTGTTCTTCAAATATTTCTCAAAAATTTGAACCACAAGTTTGATCTGCAAATTGTTATTGTTTTTGATGAAATCAAAGCTACAATTAGCTTAGATTTGTTATTTTGTGATGATCTGCAAGTTTTCATATCCATTGAAGTTCATTTGAGCCATTAATTTGAAGATTCAAGTAGACTTGTTCTTTAAGTCTTCAAATGCTCATGAACATGAAATTTTGATATTGTTGTTGTTTGATGGAATTTAAGCTTCTAATATCTTTAGTTTGTGATAACTAACACATCTGCAAAGTTTCATATCAGTTGGATTATCACAACACTCGAATCTGAAGATTTTTGAAAATCTTGTGTTCTTGAGTGTTCTTAAGGAAAAATTCATCAAAATCACGAATCTGATGTTGTTTAGCTGAAGTTGATAGTGGTTTTAGCTTAGAAACATCAAATCTAAGGTTCGTTTATCATTCATAACATCCAAGTCATACATTTTGAACATTGATTTTCAGATCTGGGTTTTTGTTGTTCTTAGTGTTCTTCATGGGTTCATCATTTAAATCCGATTTTAGATGATGATTATATGAAATTGATTGTTGTTCTAGCTTAGAATCACTTATATACAGCTATTATAGCCTTTGATTTCACCCAATTCCATCAGAAATCCAAGAATCAAAAGTTGGTTCACTCAAGAACATGAAGTTTTGTGACACCCCGTAATTTCAGGCTAACACTATTCAAAACGTTGTCGTTATCATTGCCACATACACGTTAATACACGAAACGTATACAAACACCGCCACCGACATCGTTAAATAAATTATGATAAAATACTAACACGGGTGTTTGCAGAGGATTCACATAAACGAGATTTCCTAAAGAATCCTCTTAATTAACATAGCTCGCCCATCTACGTCGTTATTAACTGAAACAAATTTGGGAACTCGGTACCTAAGTGCAGGGGCTAAACTTGTCAATTGGCAAACTGGGGCTGGGTATAAATACCCACCCACCAGCCCAAACACCCTCACACTCTGCTCTTTCTCTCTTACGCTCTCTTCCTCTCCGTGTCTTCATCCTAGCACCAAAACCACCCCGATTGAGCCCGTTTTCGCCGGCTAAACCACGCAACAGCTGAGAAATCACGTTCCCAGCAGCTAGGCGACCTTATTCATCCATTTTATTACTCGTTTCACTGCTGCAAACCTAGGGTTCGGGTGTTCGGGTTCAACCCGAATGCATGTGGTCGTGGGGGTGTGTGTGAGGTCAATCAACATGTGCATTTCACTTAGACATGTTAGGAAAGTGTTCCTGGAAGTCCTGATTATGTGAAAATCGAGCACGGGACAGCCGAAGGCTGTTCAGCCCGTCCAGCAGTCGCGACCTGCTGCAGTACGTGACTGGGCCAGCCATGCGACTGAGCCATGCGACTGGGTCCATCGTACGACTAAGTGGTGCGACTGGGTTGGATCATGCGATTGAGTCCATGCGTGTGTGCGTGACGTACGAATGAATGTATGCGACTGAGAGTTTGTGCGATTGAGTCAACCGGATGAAATGCGTGCGACTGAGTACCACCCGACTGAAGGTCCAATCGTACGAATGAAGGTCCAGTCATGCGATTGGTCATTGAGTCGGGTGAATGGGTAATGTGTGGTACGATTGAATGCTAAGTCGTACGAATGAGGGTTCAATCGTACGAATGAGATTGATTCGTACGATTGAAGGCCCATTCGTGCGAATGAAGTGTCCAGTCATGCGTCTAGCCTTGATATGCGATTGGAGTCACTTGGAGGGAATTCTCCTTGTGTGCGGTGTGCCTATCGTGTGATGATATGGTAACAATCAATAAAGTGTCATTTCTTGACCACAAAGATTATAGTCAACGCAATCAACAAGCACATACTTTTACGATCCAAAACAACCTAACTGTTTACAACTAACGACAACCCGTTTGGGATCTACGTAAGGTCTGATATGCGTATGCCTGCATGTGTGTGCGTGTGTGTGTCACCGATGACCGAACCAATGCGACCCGACCTGACTAAACATGTCTATTAACGCTAAACACAACATTAACGCTTAATATAACTGTCAATAGGTGTTTGACAGCGCATTGTGAATAACACTTGGGAGACCTTCATCCTACATACTTATTACATCATCTGTGAGTTTCACGGCCCCTATTTTACTCTCTTTCCTTTTTGGGGGAGAAGACATGCAAAACAGACTTACATAAATGGTTGTAGTATTATTGATATCGCTTGTTACGTTAGTGCAAACACACAACATGTCCTGACACACTCGAACCGTTAGTAATGGGATTAGCGAGGTAATTTTGGGTAGTACTACTGGGTCTGACAAACCCCGCCCGGGCTAGTCGCGCTAGCTTGATTGGAGGTCAAACGGGTGCTTGATTGACCTAACACATTGTCATGGTCTTGCGAGACGTGACGGGGATACAACAAACACATATAGGACGTAAACAGTCAGCTTCGGTTCGAAACGCTAAGTAACAAGAACATAGGCTAGCTACCTAACGATATGCTCAATATACTAAACCATTGAAACGCAAACTACTGAACGCTTACGAACACACTTATTGTTGAATAAACCTGTGAACTCACCAACTTTATGTTGACACATTTTAGCATGTTTTCTCAGGTCACAGGAATGCATAAGCTCAAGATGCACGCTAAGGAAACGCATTCAGGACATGCATTCATCTAGATTATTTTCAGCATTGATCATTTGTTTAAACATGGCTGTTGTAACTGTCCTGCAATGGATTTATGAATTATGTAAACGCTTCCGCACTATTGTAAACTCTGTTTATGTTCCTTTGAATGAAGTCAAATGTTTATTTTAAATTCATATAGTGTCGTTCGATATGACTGTGTCTGAGATCCTGGTATGTCACACGCCTAACGGTAAAACCCCGTTCGTGGAAATTGAGGGTGTGACAGATTGGTATCAGAGCCACAGGTTATAGAGAACTAGGATTGCATTGCATCTAGACTATAGCCTTAGACACAACACTAGTATCGCACAGACGCTCTTACATGATTGCAACAGTTGTATGAACATTTTCCTGGTATACTAACATTTCGTTGTTGAACAAACACAACCATATCGGTATGATAGGTGTATCATTACTGACTGACAGAGGGGCGGAGGATCCCGCTCGCTCACATGCAACATATACACACTTGATCCTTCACTCTCGGAGTGGAAGCAACGATGAATTGAACCAAACATTTCCACGATTGGAACACGAAACTTTTTTTCTGACACACGCGATAAGCTTAACGATGACAAACAGAAAGAACAATGCCTCACTCTCTCAACTCTCTCACACTTGTTACCATTCCTAACATATCCTATCCCTTACACTAGCCCGAGCAGTAAATGAGGGACAACTAAGATAATCAAGTCTGTCAGAAAATCAGACCTAGACATTCAAACACTTAGAACTTCGAAGAGAAGAAGGCCAAATAGTCTTGATTCCCATTATTATCTTAACCAAATCTCTTGTACAACCTTAGTACAACTTTAGTTATTCGACTCTTGGTATAACAAATACATCTTTGATACTTCTATCATTGATAACACTCGGTACTGGACAAGGTACTCTATCTCGAATAGGAGGAACCATGCGTGACCATGCAAAGCAAATTAGAATCACGGGTGCAAACGTAATTGTAATTTGTCGTGCATGAGAATTCTGGAAACTCTATTTGGTGATAACGGTTATGATCAGTACAAATTCTCAATTTCATACTTGGAGGCATAAGGCCTCGGATCCTCATATAGCTTCACTATCGATATGCAAACAAACCCTTCATTCTTACTAGCATGATACAATTTATTATTGTCAATAATTATTATCCAGTTATTGATTAATATGTGTTGTGAATTGAAAAAAAATCATGCCTGGGAGAAGAGCTGGGCGTGCGGGTGGTCGAGGAAATATCACCCTGACTCAACGAGCTGAATGCTATCATCACTGAGCGCGTGGCTGATGCGCTTGTAGCTTATGAGCAGGCCCGCAATCAGGACCAGAACGACCAGAATCTGAATCAAGGAGGTCCCACAGTCTGTACCTTCAAGATGTTTATGGATTGCAAGCCTCATTCTTTCAGCGGTTCTGAGGGTGCTGTCACATTGCTTCGCTGGCTGGAGAAACTCGAGTCAATGTTTGCCATGTGCAACTGTCCTGATGGAAATCGCGTCAAGTACGCCTCCGGCACATTGGAGAGACCAGCTCTGACGTGGTGGAACTCACAAGTCCAAACCTTAGGGCTTGGTGCTGCTAATGGAATGCCATGGGATGACTTAAGGTTCTGATGAAAGAAGAGTACTGTCCCAGGAGCGAAGTCCAGAAACTGGAGGCAGAATTTTGGAATTTAAAGATGGTTGGTTCTGACATTGAGGAGTACACAACTCGTTCGCACGAGTTGGCTGCATTATGTCCTCAGATGGTGACTCCGGCCTACAAACGGATCGAAAAATACATTGATGGTCTAGCTCCTCAGATTCAGGCTAGTGTGATGGCTGCTAATCCTGTCACTATTCAGCAGGCCATCCGACTGGCTCATAAACTCACTGACCAGGCAGTGGCACAGGGCACCTTGCCCAAACGTGGCGCTACTTCTGGTTCTTCCGATCACAAAAGGAAATAGGACGGCAATAACAACAACAAGTCTTCAAGCTCCAACAACACCCAGCAACAACAGACCAAAAAGTTTGACTCTTCGAGAAGCTTCAACAATCAGAAAACAACAACTACGGCCAGGGATCGAGTAGTTACGCGGGTAAGAATCCTAAGTGTAACCGGTGCAACTTCCATCATCATGGCCTGTGTGATCGACTCCGTTGTCAGAGATGTGGAAAGATGGGTCACGCAGCCAAAGACTGCAGGGGTGAAATAATGACTCAGCAACAACAACCTCAACAACAACGTCAGGGTGGAGTGACTAGAGCCTGTTATGAATGTGGTAAGGAGGGTCACTACAGGAAGGACTTCCCACAGCTGAAGGGTGGAAACAAAGGTAATAATGGGGGCAATGCCAACGGTCATGCATTCGTGATCGGTTCCGGCGAGGCAAGGGATGACCAGAATGTGGTTACTGGTACGTTTCCCCTGAATGGTTGTTTTGCTTCTATACTATTTGATACTGGAGCTGACAGAAGTTTTGTTTCCAACAAGTTCATTAAGTTCTTAGATGTAACCTTAACTGTCGTGGAACCTAGTTATGTTATAGAATTAGCTGACGGGAAACTAATTGAGGCAACTCATATCGTTAAGGGGTGCAGACTAGGATTATGTGGTCATGAGATAGATATTGATCTGATGCCTGTCACACTTGGTAGTTTCGACGTAGTGGTGGGTATGGACTGGCTATCCAAGAATCAAGCTGAGATCATCTGTGGAGAGAAAATCGTTCGCATACCACTTCCTAGTGGTGAAATTCTATCAGTTCAGGGCGAAAGGAGTGGCATGGTCTCTGGAATCATCTCCTACATGAAAGCTCAGAAGTGTTTGCGTAAGGGTCATACCGCTTTCCTAGCCATGGTCACAGAAAAAGAAACCGAGGAAAAGAAAATCGAAGACATCCCTGTTGTACGTGATTATCCTGAGGTTTTCCCTGAAGACCTACACGGTCTCCCACCGCATCGCCAAGTCGAGTTCCAAATCGATTTGGTACCGGGAGCCGCCCCTATCGCGAGAGCACCATACAGATTAGCTCCAAGGGAACTGCAAGAGCTGTCTACGCAATTGCAGGAACTATTGGATAAGGGTTTTATCAGACCTAGCTCATCACCGTGGGGAGCCCCAGTTCTGTTTGTCAAGAAGAAGGACGGAACTTTCAGTATGTGTATCGATTACAGGGAATTGAACAAGGCAACAATAAAGAATCGTTATCCTCTCCCGCGCATTAACGATATGTTCGATCAACTACAAGGGTCGAGTTATTATTCCAAGATAGACCTAAGATTGGGTTATCATCAACTAAGGATACAAGAAGAAGACATTTCTCAGGTCACAGGAATGCATAAGCTCAAGACGCACGCTAAGGAAACGCACTCAGGACATGCATTCATCTAGATTATTTTCAGCATTGATCATTTGTTTAAACATGGTTGTTGTAACTGTCCTGGAATGGATTTATGAATTATGTAAACGCTTCCGCACTATTGTAAACTCTGTTTATGTTCCTTTGAATGATGTCACATGTTTATTTTAAATTCATATAGTGTCGTTCGATATGACTGTGTCTGAGATCCTGGTATGTCACACGCCTAACGGTAAAACCCCGTTCGTGGAAATTGAGGGTGTGACAAGTTTGACTTTTTCAGATTCAAACTGTTTTGAAACCCAAAAATCAGCCTAATCTATGATTTAATTCTGATTTTGATTCATTTGTTCATCATACAATCATTCAAAATCATTCCAACAAACATTCATACATCAATTTGTAAATTTGCAAGCGAATTCCATTCATAATCAAATTTTACAAAGAATACACAAAATACAATTGGAATTGAATTTTTGACTAAGTATTCTAATCCTACAGCTGATGAACAAATTTCGAAGCTGATGAGAAAAGTTATTTAACTTGCATTTTGTCAAGGTTGTCCACACAATCACTCATTCTTCATCTTTAACAGTCTTCCATCATCATCTTCACCATACATCATCTGCATCTTTCATAACCATCATCCATAATCATCTTCATCATCAGTTTGATTTTCTACAAATCACCAACATACATAACGAATAGCAAGTCGTATTCACTGCGGACAACCCCAAACACAGCCAAGTTGTGTCCACAGCGGACAAAAGAAAATTTGAAGTCCACAGCGGATGCACAAAACTTGTTCACAGTGGACAAGTAAAACTCAATCCATAGCGAACGAGTAAGAAAAGTAGAGTACACAGCAGATGACCAGAACAGTCCACAATCCACAGCGGACGTGTCATTCTGTCAACAGCAGATGACCACTTTGAGTCCATAGCAGATAGCAAACAAACATAAAAAAAAATTCTGTGTCCACAGCGGACGAGTAATTAGAAGTCACAGCGGACAAGCAAATTGAAACATACAACAGATGAGTTAAAGAAAAGTCCACAGCAGATGAATTAATATTCTGTCCACAGCGGACGAGTAATCAGAAGCCACAGCGGACAAGAAAATTGAGCATACGGCGGATGAATTAAACCTGTTTCATAGGAGACAAAGAAATAGAACACACAACGGACACATTTTTGAATCCACAGCGGATTCAAAACACATCATTCAGCGGACGATCTTTGATTGAACAAACACTGTCGACCTCACAACTCATCACCATGGCCCTGCAATTCAACAATCGACCGCGACCAATCATCCCCTGTCATCAAAACCCAAATTAACCATCTTCAGTCGACCGACAACATCATCGACTATCATCATCTTCATCAAATCATATTCCAATCGAAACCAGCAATCATCTCCATCAAATCATATCATCGACCGTAACCATCACTGCCCACCGACACCTCCATCCAATTACACCATCGATCCACACCCTCGACCGCAACCACTGATAGGGACCTGTAGAGTGGGTTAATCTCCAAGAACTAAGAAGAAGACATGAACTCAAATTGCTACTAATTTTCTCATATCCCCAATTCCTAATATGACAAAGCCTTTTATAGGCATACAAATATAGAACATGTAGAGAATATAGGAGAACATGGACCTAATGAAACTACCCACTAACTCACTACATTACTAACAAAGAAATTAACAAACTAATGAAAGAAAAGAAAATAGCAACATGCATGCAACATGGTTAATGGTGATTGTGGGGTTGCTTGGTATGTATCATTCCCCACCGCTTCAAAACGTCCTTGTCCTCAAGGACGGTATCAACGGACCATGGGGGTCGCCATTCGACTCTCCCAATAGCGTTTGGTGCTGTCGAAATGGGCCTCCATGGTGGACGCCACTCACGACTCTTTGTTGCACCTTCTATCATCCCTTCGTAGGAAACCAACGATGTCTTGGAGAGATTCCACGGTGGCTGCAATATGGTTTCCGCGGTTGCATCGGTCTCTTGTTTCCACTGTTTGACGTCCACCGAAGTCATAACCCTTGATAGGTTATGTCTGATATTTTTTGATGCACTTGTGGAGATGGAAAGAAGGGGTTTGGTAGCTGGTGTTAGTTGACATTTAGCCTTGGGCTTATGATTAGTTGTGAGATTGGTGCAAGAAGATTGTTTTGGAAGTAATGGTGGAGTCGATAGTTTCACTAATGGTGTGGGTAGAGTTTGTATTGGGGCATGTGAAAAAGTAGAGGGTGATTCAAATAGGTCAAGTGATGGTGGTGGGTTTGGTATCAGGGGTTGCTCGTATAGAGGGGTTGTACTAGATGATATTTGGTCATAAATATGGGTGCTCTTGGTAATAAGGGTGGCAGTGGTTTCGATTAGGTTATCAATTTTTGCATGAAGGTTTTCGTGGCTTTTAATAAGAGTGGTGAGTTGGATGGATTGACGGGTAGACGTTGCATTTGTGGCGGCAATGAGCCAGGCAAGCAGCTCGGACACAAAAGGTAGGGGTTCTTCGGTGGATAAGGAATGTTGGTAAGGTGGCAAGGCGAAAGATGAGGTCAAGAATGAAAGCACCATTGATAGGGACCCGTAGAGTGGGTTAATCTCCAAGAACTAAGAAGAAGACAGGAACTTAAATTGCTACTAATTTTCTCATATCCCCAATTCCTAATATGACAAAGCCTTTGATAGGCATACAAATATAGAACATGTAGAGAATATAGGAGAACATGGACCTAACAAAACTACCCACTAATTCACTACATTACTAACAAAGAAATTAACAAACTACTAAAAGAAAAGTAAATAGCAACATGCATGCAACGTGGTTAATGGTGATTATGGGGTTGCTTGGTATGTATCAACCACCTTCGATCGAACCAACACCACACCATCATCGTCCAACACCACCATCGACCACCAGTCATCTCTGTCGACCGCGACCTTCATCATCATCATCACCAAAGCAACGATCACTACCGATTCATTCAACCAACCGACACACACCTCAATTTCAGTCGACTGCAATCATACCCGCAACAACCATCGAGCATCCGCACTAATCTCCAACTGTCGACCTTCAACATCATCTTTGATTTCTAGCTTTATCAATCATCGTCACCAATTTAAGAAATCAAGAATTGAGAGAGAGAGAGCTTTTAGTTTGTGGCTGAGGAAGAAAGCAATCTGGATTTTGCTTTTAAAAGCCCCTGACCGACTTAAGAGTTAAAAATTGTCTTTTGTTTTTCAATTTTTGACTTTTATTTGAGTTTTAATTTGTTTTGAGTTTTAATTTTAATATTTTTATTATTATTTTCTTTGCCCAGCAAAAATATAATATATATATATATATATATATTATTTTCCTTTCTTAAAACAAACAAATCAAGCTTCGAAATTTTTTAAAAAATATCAAACAACTCAAAGCTTTAAAAGTTGTTAAAATATAACAAACACATCAAAGCTTCGAAAGTTCTTTAAAACAAACAAACAATTCAAAGTTCATGAGTTTTTAACTTTGGCCAACTCATAAATTTTGGTCTTGGAAGATTTCTTTTACTTTCGGAACCTTTTAAATTTTGACAAAATGTTTAAAACTTGTTCTCGGAAGAATTTTTATAATTCTCGGAAGATTTCAACTGTTTTCGGAAGTTTTCAACATTGACAAACTTTTAAGTTGTCCTCGGAAACTTTTGTTTTCTTTTTGACAAACAGTTTAATCAAGTCATAAAAAGAATTTAAAATTTTATTTGTTAAGATCCAAATTTCATTACTTTTTAATTAAGTTAGATTAATTTTATTCAAACTTGAATAAACTGTAATCGAACAAAGTTAACTCTTTAATTAGGCTGATCTAATTAAATTGAGTTTTGAGGTTCTTTGGATTCACTTAAAATTTAAATTTCATTTTGATTAAATCACAAACAAATTTTCAAATCATTTTTGTTGTCAAACAAAATGGAAAATTTAACATCATTCCCTAACACTCATGTTTTAAGAAACCGAGCTATCTTTCTTGCAGCATGTAG
Organism: Flaveria linearis; assembly: GCA_024085815.1. Taxonomy (NCBI): domain Eukaryota; kingdom Viridiplantae; phylum Streptophyta; class Magnoliopsida; order Asterales; family Asteraceae; genus Flaveria; species Flaveria linearis. The sequence goes on along the minus strand of CM044001.1, from coordinate 62,522,861 downwards.
AAGAGGTTTCAAGAATTCAAACAAAGCAAACCAAGCTGCAAACAACCAAACAACAGCAGCAAATCAAGCAAAAGCTACAAACAAACAAACATCAGCAGCACATCAAACAATGACTCATTGTGTGATAACACAAACATTCAATTATACATAAGTCACATTGAGAAAGAACTGTTGCATTTACACTTATGTGATCTTGCATATTCAAACAACACGTTGTCTAATGATTTGATAAAATGCAGGTCAGATATGGAACAATCTCAAAGAAATGATCAAGCACAAATCAATACATTGAATCAACAAAACATCAGTTTAACTCAAGAGATGAACCAGTTGCAAGACAAAATGGTTCAACAACAAATCAAACTTGAAGATTTAACTGCTGAGTTGCAAAAGCCACAAACATCAACAACACAAACATTCCTCCAATGCCTGAAATTCTTGAAGACACAAAGATCAATCTATGCTCATCAGCATGCATAGATGAAGTTCAGGCTTATCGAAAACATTGCAACAATCTATCATACATGATAAAGGAGGAAAGAGCTTCACATGCAGAAGAATTACAAACTTCTGCAAAACAAATCAGTTCACTAGAGAAAGAAGTTGATAACTTGCTTAAAGAAAATCATAAGCTAAATGCTCAATCAACTGAACTCTCTATGAAGTTAACAAACATAAAGGCTGAATTTGAAACCAAAATATCAGAAGCAAGTACAACTAAAACAATCATTAACTAGCAACATTATATTGAGCGTCTAAAACAAGCAATCAATACAGAAAAGGTTATAAATGCAGAATTAAAAATACAGCATAAAGCCTTTGAAGATAAAATCAATTCTCTTCTAAAGGATGTAGACAAACTCCTTGGAGAAAGATTTAGTCATCAAGCTCAAGTTACAAGACTCACAGAGTCTTTAACTAAGACAAAATCAGATCATGCATCAACAGAAGTTGAACTTGAAAATCTAAAGTTGACTGCTAGCAAGTTGGAAGAGCTACTTCATGCTCAAAGAGATCAGAATAAGAGAGCTGGATCTACATATCATGTTGTTCCTCCTCCTTATAATAATAACTACACAGAAATGCGAACTTCACTGACAAGTCCAGTAAAAAATGATTCAAATATGCATGATCGTCATCCAACAAACAAACCATCCACTATCATTCAAATCACTTCTCCTGAAACAGCATCAAAGCTGTACATCAAACCAGAATCTCCATAGAATGAAACCTTTCATTCATGTGATGGTGAAGATGGAGATCCTTCAAGCGATGATAGTGATAACGAAACCAACCAACCAAACAAACAAACATTGACATGTATTAATCATGTCATTGAAGAAATCAATCCAAAACAAATACAACCACACAAATCCAAAACAGTAAAGTCTAACAACAAACAAAAGGCTATGGTTCTCAATGAGAAATTCAAATCAACAGTATTTCTTGAATCAGAATTGCCTAAGGCTGAACTAAAAGAAAAGATTAAGATGGAGTTATAGAACAAACAAAAGCTTGAGGTACAAGAAATCAAAGAACAGGTCAAGAGGAAGAAGACCAGATCTAAAATAAAAAGAACAGTCAGACTAAGTCTTCTACACCTGATCCAAACCAACCATCAACCTCAAAAGCTACATTAATAACTCCAAAACAATAAACAATTCTCTATGAGACACGTAATTCAGATTCACACTACACATCTGAGTGTAAAAACATTGAGAGTGATACATATATATGTCCTTATAAGAGAAAGCAACAAAAACAAACAAAACAAAAGGCTGTGAAGTTCCAATCAAACCAAACTTCATCATTTAAGCCTAAGGAAAGAAGATTCAGACCTATTCCCTATTGTTTACATTATGACATGGAGAATCATATCACTTCAGAGTGTTCATACAACTACTCTCCAATATCACAACACAGAAAAGGTCAAAGATCTTATCATACATCAGAGTCATACTCACCAAGATTGGAGCAGAAGTACTACAACAGACATCATAGCTACTCTTCTCCTCAATGACATCGACATGGGTATGATTTTAAACATTATTGTATTCATGATTATTGGGCACAAAGACATTATCCTAGGTCATACTCATAACATAAGTATGATAGATATAGGAATACTGATTGGTATAATGAATATCATAGAAGATCACATCCATTAAATTATTATAATCATGATTATAATTATTATGATGAATATGATCACATACCCAAAAGAAACAAACATAATCAGGGACAAAGATCCTTTTCTACACCTCCACAAAAATGTAAAAAGCATAATAGATTTTCAAAAACCAAACAAACTCCTTTTCTTAAACAAGCTAAAGTTGAGTCAGTTGGTTTAAAATCAATACAATGTTAGAGAAAGAAAACAATTTCAGGAGGTGAATCTGATATATCGGAGGTGAATCTGATACATCATCAGATAAAGCAAAATCATACACATATGAGCAAGTCTCATGTAAAAATACTAATGGACAGCTCAGGATAGTAATGGCCTGGGTTGAAATGTCTAACTGATTTGCTAATATAATAGGACAGTTATGGAGGCCTGCTAACCCAAGAAAAGTTAGCAGTGGCTGATCCCTTCCCATGACAGGAACGTTCTTCCTGCTCATGATGTTTATGATGCAACTGAGCCAAATGGAGCATAAATTAACCAGAATTCAATGCAGGATATATATGATTCACAGAAACTATGATGGCAATGCAAGAAACAACTAATGTTTCATTCCATCTGCTTAGTCTGAGTATATTGCTACATGGACTAACTATTTATGATCTCTATTGAATTGATAACACATATGCCATTTCTTTATTTTCTCAAACACAAAAATCCTAAAAATTAGAAAATCAAGAAAAATCCAAAAATATTTCTATTGAATCTTCCTGCATTTATATGAGAACTGATAGTACACTCATCTACTATCTTCTGCGTCTATTTTTCAAAATCAATAAGCACTGATAAGACTTTGTTTAATATGTCAGTAGGCTCAGCTTGGATTCAAGATAAGCATATTTGTGATTAACTAAATATATGCATTGTGGACCAAAACCATCTTAGGGTATTGGTAAGCAATGACTTTTCCAAGTGTTTGTTTGTGTTGTTACCTAAACACACCATGCGGTTTATAAATTTCTCATTGATAAAAGCATTTGTTTCTCCTTTGTTGTATGTAAATACAGACCTGGAGTAAACATGAGGACAACTTCTGTTGTGCTGAGCACAGACCTAGTTGACCTTGTACTAAAAGTGTTGATGGTAAAAAGAATCCCAATGTGGATCAATGCTAAAAGAATCCTTATAAGGATCAACTTCTAATGTGAAGTATAAAAGAATCTCAATGCAGATAAAATATAAAAGAATCCCAAAGTGGATCAAATTATGAGAATTTATACACTAAGTAGCCTGGTTCAAGTTGCAATAAAGTGCCACCTTGCATTTCATGAGGAGGGTAATGCTTCCATACTTCTGAGTGTGGGGTACTCAATTAGCATATCTAATCAAACCTAAACATGATAAGTATCATAAAGTGTTGAAAATAGATCCTTGCATGAGTTTAAGTGGACAAACATACTTACAATCAACTTTGTTTTTTGTCTATGTCTATTCTAAACTTTAAACATTCTTAGATGTAGAGGATTTTGGATTAGTATGATCTTATTGCACTTGAAGGATTCATGCTTGTAAATATCTTAATTTTGAAAAATCTAAAATACCAAAAAGATTTGTGATTTTTTAGTATTTTTCTTAGTTTTGGCAGATTTACATGTGTTATTGATTCAGGAGTGAAACTTCCATGCAATACCTCTACCGAGAGGATTTACACTTTTGTAGGTGATGAATTGCATGACATGCCTGACTTTCTTATTCAGTTCAAGATGTCAAAAGAACACTCATGCTTCATTCAAAGATCTCCTGCCAGTTACTGAGAACTAAGAGTCCTCCTCTTGGTATCTCATACACAAAAGTTCCTCACCCTCCAAAGCTTTTGTTGAGGGAGAGTTTATGTTAAGCCTGAAGAATTTATGATGCTTCTTTTTCACTTTTGAAGTTGAGATAAAGCTGCTGATATTGCTACATGTGCAATCAACAGTTTATGTAAATGGGTGTGTCTTCAAGTCTTCAAAATGAGACTAGAAGATCAAGCTGAGGAAACATACATCAAGTGCCAAACCAATGTCTTTATGTGTCGATACAAAGTCCTTCTCTCAATGCCTTTTATGAAGCTTCTAAGAAGATGCTACCAAAAAGGGGGAGAAGACTGCACTACAAGACTGCACATCTATCAACATACAAGGTTTTGATAATCATGAGGTTTTGGCAGTAACATCTTAGGGGGAGTACTGTTGGAATATTTGAAGATGAAACTTACCAAAACCTAAGTGCCGAATCTCATGATGATTACCAAAACCGACATGGTGAAGATATGCTAAAGATATGATCAAAACGAAGAAAATTGACCAAAGTCAAACTAGGTCAAACTTGATCAAAGTCAACAGTCAACATCAGCGGTCATCCCGAATGACATTAGCACCCAGCAGTCACGCATCAGCAACAGAGAATTTATCAGACTTAGAACTATTTTTGTGTAATCATTTTATGCTTAATTGTAATATTTTCTTATTTTTGTAAAGAGTATAAATGACTAAGTGTAGTCATTTATACTCAATAAGAACAGAACAATAGATGAAACAAGTGAGAATAGAGTTTCAGAGAGGAAAACACACACAAAAGGTATAATCACTAAATTGAGAGGATTCAAGGTTGAGTGTGTGTGACAGAGTGTTCTTGCAAACTCCTTTGAATTCCTCTAACATTGAGAGAATTCAACGTTGAGTGTGTGTGAGATAGTTTTCTCACAAACTCCCTTGTAATCCTCTTATATCAAACATATGAATGAATGAAATATTTCTGAATTTGTGTTCTTGATTGTTCATCATTCATTCATCATCATCATACATGTTCATATCTTGCATATAGATCATCATCACAAAATCATCAACAGATCTATGAGGTTCCGCATCACAGATCTGATAAACAGCAACAATATGATTGCAATATTCGATCCATAACAGTGAGTATCGATTTTCCACAATAATGTTGTTTGATTGATGAACTGAAGTTAAGTTCAAGTGTGATTTGTTGATACGAGAGGGTAATTTGAAAGTTTGGCTGAAAGAGGGGTTTAAGGATTGAGAGCGTTTTTCTAGGTCTGAAAAAGTTTCTGAAAAGGTGAATAGAAATGACAACGGTCAAGTGCCATTTATATACTCAGAATATTTTAAAACCTTTTTAATGTTGTGGGACCCTTAACCCTCATTACCCTTCTGTGGTTGTTTATTTTTCCGCATAAATTAATTCTCCCGTAGAAAGTTAATTCTTCCATAGAACATCTACGGATGACTAACTTTTCATATTTTCTGAACTAAATCTACGGAAGTATAATTTATTTTCCATAGGGTACCAATCTACAAAAAGAAATTATACTTTGTTAAAATATCATCCGCAGATTACCATTCTACGAAAGGTCAAATTTTAACCTTGTATTTAAGTTTCACACCGTAGCTTCTGCTGAAAAGCAAAATTCACACTATAACTTCTGCTGAAAGGCAAAATTCACACTGTAACTTCTGTTGAAAGACAAAGTTCGAAAATTATTTTTTGTGTGATTCTAACATATTGTTATGATCATTTGTTGTTGTTAGACCTTGTTGACTTTGTCTCATGGCAAATGTGCAAGTGATTAATTTGATTAAAACTTCACATATCCTGCAACCAAGTAAGTGCTCAAGTTTCAATTTTCTTCGTTTAATTTGATTAACTTATTTTTCATGCTGATGACTACTCCCCCTAAATTTGTGATTAATCATGAACTTATGAATTTATCAAAAATTTATGTAAAGAATAGCATGAAATGCAATGATCTGTCCATCTTATTTGAAATAACATAAGCAAAATCTTTCTGAATTTTTGTTTATAAGTAGTAATTAAACATAACGTATTTACAAGCATTTGAATCATAACATGGGATCATACTATGACACTAAGCAACTTCCTAATGCATTTTGTTTAATGTTAGTAGACATAGATCTAGTGTTGATTGCAGGTGTGATGATCAACTTAAATTCAGACAAGAGTATATATTCAACAAGACATGTTGCTTATCTTGTTTTATGATTGATTAAACATAAACATATATGGACTCCACATTCAAATCACATTAGAGTTTGTCCTCCGTTTATGAGTCAACTGATCACTTTTACACACTTGAAAGCTATATTCCCTAGATCATAAGCTCTCTCTTTAGATTTTTTGAAATCTTATTAATGCTTTTGTTATGATTGATATGATCTTGAAGATAATATACAGTTGATCACATTGGATTCTTTTAGAGCTTACTGATGATCATCATCAGGTCACCTGGTCTTTATTCCCATAAAACAGAGGTGCCTTTAACGCGGTCTTTGTTTACACAAAACAGAGGGATGATGATGATCATTATCAGATTGCTAGGTCTTTACTCACGTAAAACAGAGGTGCTGATGTAATGCAAAGATAGAGTCTATAAAGTATCAAAACATAGTGTGTTTGAGTGACAAAGTTGATTACAACAGATTAAGACTTTCCCACAATTTGTCATCTTGTTATTATATTAAGTATGTACTTGTTTATTTTCTACTCAAGCTGAATCTACTACATATCAGACCACATCTTATCAGTCTTTATTATAATTTGAACTCAGAAAGTTAGCAAAGGTATGGTGTACTATTATTTCCCAAGATATCAATGCTATTATAACAAAAACATATTAACAAGACAATCTTTTTGGATTTTTATATGTTTTGTAAATGTTTTTGACTTTTTCATATTGAATAAGATGAAGGATAGATCATGCTTTTCGTTGTAATGATGATCAATCTAAGTTTATCGTTCCTAAAGACTCAACTAAGAAATCAAATCTCACTGTGTCAAAGGCTATAGTGAATAAATCAGCAAGCTGATCTTTTGTATCCACTTTGGTCAACTTGATCAAACCTTTTTTTGATCAATCTCTTAGAAAACTGATATCGAATTTCTATATGTTTTGTTTTACTATCTTGCACTAGATTAGTAGTTATGAACATACCAGCTGAGTTATCTATGTGTATTGGTGTTTGAAGAAAATTATAACCATAATCAAATAATTGGTTTTGCAACTATAATACTTGAGAGCAACTAGCTGAAGCAGTTATGTACTCTACCTTAGCTGTGGATACTGAAACATTTGTTTGCTTTTCTGCACTGCCAAGAAACAAGTCTTGGTCCTATGAATTGACAACCACCAGTTGTTGATTTTCTGTTGTTATTGCACCCTCCAAAGTCACTATCAGAATATGAATAGAGGTTAAAATATCCTTCTTTAGGATACCAAAGTCCAAGAGATGGCTTCCCTTTGAGGTATCTAAAAATCCTCTTAACTATATTCATATGTGACTCTTTAGGGTCTGATTGGTACCTGCACAAACACTCACAGCAAACATTATGTCAGGTTTGCTAGCAGTTAAGTACATTAACGATCCTATCATTGATTTATACAATCATTGATCAACTGGCTTCCTTTAGGATCAGGTACAATCTTATCTATTGTTGATGCTGGTGTTTTGCATGAAGTGTCAGCAAGGTTGTACTTCTACAAGATTTCGTGCACATACTTCTCCTGATTGATGAATATTCCATCTAGTTTCTGATGAACTTGTAAACTTCCATCTAGTTTCTAATGAACTTGTAAACTAAGTAAGAATGTTAGTTCTCCCATAGAACTCATTTGAAATTCAGATTTCGTCAAGCATTCAAAGCCTTCATATTATCTCCTGTTTCTTGATCCAAAAATAAAGTCATGCATATAGATTTGGACAACCAAGAGATCTTGATGATCATGTTTGAGGAAAAGAGTCTGATCAATGCTTCCCTTTTTGTATCCATGCTTGAGCAAGAAAGAAGATAGTGTTTCATACCACTTTCTTGATGCCTGATGAAGTCCATACAAAGCTTTATCAAGCTTGTATACCCTGTGTGGGTAATCAGGATCTTCAAAGCATGGCGGTTGGGCAATGTAGACTTCTTCATCAATTTTACCATATAAGAAGGCACATTTTTCATCCATCTGGTAAACTATGAACTTCCTATATGAAGCATACCCTAGGAAGACTCTAAGGGATTTAATCCTTACAACGGGTGCAAAGACTTCATCATAGTCTATCCTTTCTTCTTGGGTATATCCTTGTGCTATCAGCATGGCTTTGTTTCTGATAATGATACCTTTGTCATCTAGTTTGTTCTTGAAAAGCCACCTTGTGCCAAATGGATATTGAGCTTCAGGAAGATCAACAAGCTTCCAAACTTTTTGCTTTCTGAATTTCTAATGTTCTTCTTGCATAGCTTCAATCCAGTTGTTGCCTTTTAATGCAGCAGTGATGTTGCGAGGAACCACTTGTGATAGAAAACAAGAGAAAAGACAAATGTTAGCAACTCCCTCTTGGCTTCTTGTGGTTCTTTCATTAAGATCATCAATGATGTTGTCTATTGGATGATTCTTATGAATTCTTGATGTTAGAATTGATGCAACTAGAATGGATGATTCCAGGTTAGTGATATTGGTTGATGGAGATGGATCCAAATGAGATTGAGAATAAACAAAGTAGTCAAAATCTTCATCATTTTGATCTTCTGAAGCTGAATGAAAACCATCTTCATGAGTTTCTGTTTCAGCAGATGTATGAATAACTTCCACAAGAGTTACAGAAACATCTACGGTTGTAGTTTGTGGATCTACTGATGTTGTGTGTCTATGCGAAATATGTACTAATGATTTGTGAACTTCAGTTGAATGTAATGGTGCAAATTCAAAACTAGATGGGATATCTACAGATATAGAAGGATCATCTGCTGATGCATTGTTTATTCTTCCAGATGCATTAGTAACTTCTGCGGATGCAGAGTTAACTTCTATTTATGCTTGTGTCACTACTTTGGAAGTTGATATTTCATTTCAATTAGAATTTTCATAGCTTATTTGAGATGAAGGGCCAGGATCAGCAACACTTGAAGTGTGAGAATATGATCTTGGAGGATCAGCAGTCAATGGCACTTCACTCATACTTGGAGGTACATAAGGATAGCATGTATCCGTAGAACCTGCAACACTCATATAAATCAAATGAAGTTGTTAATGCATTTATATCAAACAACCATGATGATCCTTTTACAGATTTTTGAAATTAGGATTCATCAAAGGATACATTAAAAGTTTCCTCCATAATGTTTTGATGTGGAATGTAAATTCTATATGATTTAGATGTTGATGAGTAACCAACAAAGAAACCATCATAGTTTTTTCAAAAAACTTTTGTAATTGATCTTGGGTGTTTAAAATAGACACATGACACCCAAAAGCTCTAAGATATCCTATGAAAGGTTTTCTTTTAAACAAAAGTTCATAGGGTTTTTATTATGTTCTTTGACAATTAATGTCTTATTTTGAACATTACATGCTTCTTTTTCTTCTTAAGAACCCGAAGGTGAACTAATCCATCTTGGTGCAGCTCCTAGTCCTGATCGATTGGCTATCGGGTGTTCACTCAAACTAAAAAGAAAAATGGAATCTAGAATCCGGATCCTCATCTCCTTCCCGCTTTAGTTTCACTCTTATCTCGGGACCAGCTCATTATAGTGATTAGAGGACACCTCTGATCGTTCACCTCTAATGTGACACGTTCCCTCCCGGTTTGATCAACGGGATCTGTTCACAGCTTCAGCCCAAAATGTAATTGGCAAATATGAATCAGCTAGCATTGTTCTTGCTACTTCAATAAGAGTTCTGTTTATTCTTTCAGCAACTCTATTTTGTTATGGAGTTCTTGGTGCACTGAATTGTCTTGCTATGCCTTTATTCCTGCAAAAGGAATCTAAAACATGATTAACAAATTCAGACCTGTTATCACTTCTTAAGATTTTGATTTTCAAATCAAGTTGATTTTCAATCTTAGTGATAAATTCCATTATGTTTCTGATGTTTCACTTTTCTGTTATAAGAAAAAGACCCAAGTAAATCTAGTGAAATCATCAACTATCACCAAACAATATTGCCTTTTGCCAATGCGCATCACATTGGTTGGACCAAAAAGACCCACGTGAAGCATTTTGAGTGATGTTGTGTTTGTGTTGATTGTTTTGGACTTATGTTACACCCTATGTTGTTTTTCTTTATAACATGATGAACAATTATTACTACAATAAAATTCTTTCTTGGGTAGGCCAATAACTAAGTCATTTTTGACCAACTTATTCATGTTCTTCATATTTGAATGAACCATCCTTCTATGCCATAGTTGAGATTTATCTTCTGAAGACTTAGAAATCAGGCAGGTTTCATTGCTTGTTATTGAGGTGTTGTTCATATCCATAACATATGTGTTTTCTTTTCTGGATGCTTTAAGAAGGATCCAATCTGTTGGAATTTGAAAACCTGGCTAAAGAATGTAACAATAAGTGTTATCAAATAAAGTGATATAATTTTGATCATAAATTTGAGAAACACTCGGTAAACTGTATAGTAAATTTTCACAATAATTTACTTTCTCAGATTTGAGTACACCATTTGATACCATTCCTTCACCAACAATTTTACCTCCCTTCTTATCCCCACTAAATGCCACATATGAAGCATTCTTGTGTTTGAAATCATAGAGTAGAGAACAGTTTCCTGTCATTGTAAGGCCCCATTCCCAGGCACCTCACAGTTGGTCATTCATAGCACTAAACATACATTTTATTATACATTTCATAAAATATCACAGCGGAAGTCCTTAACCAAAAACCATTCATTTTACTAATGATTACTATTATTATGCAATATAACATTATTCAACTACAAAAGAATCTTTCACTATTTGCATTACAAAACAACAATAATAACATGCGTGAATGGATGCCAGTCTTGCCCTGCCAAGTAGCCTCCCTACGTGCCATCCTCAGCAACCTTTACCTACCAACTAAAAATGCATAAAAGTCAGCGTTGCTGAGTGAGTTCTAGTTTTATAAGTATCAAAATACTTTATACGTTTCATACGTAAAAATACTCTTTCCCATAATACTTTCTTTACTATCACACATGTTCATTGGTTATCGTCTGTGTTCATTTGTTTCGTACTTTATCATTTCATTCGTTATTACTCGTTTCGTACTTTATCCTTATCTTTCCTTAACGTTCATCTCGTACTTTATCACTATCTTTCATTAACGTTCATTTTGTACTTCATCACTTCGTTCGTTTCATACTTTATCATCTCGCTCGATTCGTACTTATTCTAGATCCTTTCAGGCTTTTCCCCCATCGTGGTCGGAAACCACCATTCCAAGCTCGATGCACCTTTACTAATTGGCATGAAGCCCGTGGTCTGAAGCCACCATTCTAGGCATAAAGCCCTGTTACTATCCGGCACGAAGCCATATCATATATGGGCACAAAGCACGGGGTCGAATGAGAAGGATCTCGTTTCGTACTATGGGTTCAGTCACCTAGACTGTTCCCCCTGTGTGTGAACCCTCATGGGTTAAAATCGTATGTTATCAACACAGTTGAGCTATCAACTCACTAAGAGTTGTAAATCTTCCTTCTTTCTTCTTGCGAGCCTTTTCTTTCTTTCATTACGTTTCACTTTTCATCTCTGTTAGTGCCTCCAGGTAGTGCACTTCGTCCCGTACAGGTAGTGCCTCCAAATCTTCAACGTGAAGACCACAGCCGCTAACTCCAAATCGTGGGTAGGATAGTTGACTTCGTGGGTCTTCAACTGTCAGGATGCGTAGGCTATTACCCTTCCTCGTTGTATTAACACGCAACCTAGCCCCGAATAAGAAGCATCCAAATATACCATTAAGTCTTCACTCCCTTCGGGTAATACTAAAACAGGAGCTTGAGTTAATCTTATCTTTTACTCCTCAAAAGCATCCTCCTGTTTTTGACGCCATTCAAACTTCAAATCCTTTCGGAATTTGGTCAAAGGTGAGGCTATCTTAGAAAAGTCTTCAATGAATCTCTTGTAATGGCCCACCAAACCCAAGAAACTACGGATCTCGGATGGCATCTTTGGAGACTTCCATTGCGTCACTGCCTCAACCTTTGCCGGGTCCACCATAATTCCTTCCGCATTCACCACATGACCCAAAAACTGAACCATACGTAACCAAAATGCACACTTAGAGAATTTAGCATACAACTTCTCTCTCCTAAGTGTCTCCAATAGCTCGTGTATGTGGCCGACATGTTCTTCCTTGCTCTTCAAATAAATCCGGATATCATCAATGAACACAATCACTGATTTATTTAACATGGGCCGACACACTCGGTTCATCAAATCTATAAAGGCAGCTGGCGCGTTAGTCAAACCGAAAGACATAACGAGAAACTCGTAGTGTCCATAACGCGTGCAAAAAGCTATCTTAGGAATGTCCCGCTCCTTCACCTTCAACTGATGGTAACCAGATCAAAGATCTATCCTCAAGAACCAACTAGCACCTTGGAGCTTGTCAAACAAATCATCAATCCTCGTAGCAGATACCAATTCTTCACCGTCAACTTATTCAGCTCTCGGTAGTCGATGCACATCCGCATACTACTGTCCTTCTTCTTCACAAACAATACCGGAGCACCCCAAGGAGAGATGCTCGGTCGGATAAACCCCTTATCCATCAACTCCTGCAGTTGATCCATTAGTTCCTTCATCTCGATAGGAGCTAACCGATACGGTGCTTTGGCAATGGGTTGAGCATTGGGTATCATATCAATCTAAAACTCAATCTCACGATCCGGTGGCACACCAGGTAAGTCTTCTGGAAACACGTATGGAAAGTCACACACCACTGGCACATCGGACAGTTGTGGTATCGACGCATCCATATCTTTCATGTAGGCCAGATAGGCACTACATCCACGTCTCATGCACTTTTCCTCCACCGCCATCGAATCACCTTTGGAACCGTAGTGACACGATCACCGTAAACCGTCACCGAACTACCATCGGGCGGAATTAATCCAATCATCTTCTTGTGACACATGATGTTTGCCTCATATGTTGCTAACCAATCTATTCCTAGTACTACATCGAATCCGCCTAAGGGCATCACATGCAATTTAGCAGAAAACCTATCACCCTCTAATTCTATGACACAATCATCTATCATATTAGTAATTTTAGTGGACTTGCCAATAGCAGTTTCTACCTCAAATGGCTTATCAATACTCTTACTACTAACAAGTAACTTAGCACAGAAAGTAGCAGAAATTAAACTCCTACTAGCACCAGAATCAAATAACACAGAGGCATAAATTTGATTTACTAGAAACATACCTGACACGACATCGAGATCCTCTCTAGCCTCCTCCCGCATCATCGTGAAGGCTCTAGCAGTTGCCCTCTGTCCTCCTTCCTCTGGCTTCTTCTTCGTTCCTAAACCTTTGGCCCGTGGCTTCTTGCAGTCGCTGCTCATATGGCCTTCCTCACCGCAGTTATAACACCGTTTAAGTCCACACACCTTCGCCACATGACCGGGCTTCCCACACTTGAAGCACACATTCATCCCCCACTTGCACTCACCAACGTGCTCTCTTCCACACTTATCATACTTCTTTATCCCCGAACTTGAGGACACCATCCTCCAGTCATCCACTTTCCTCCTTTTGTTGTTTGGAGTGAAACCTCCACATCCAAACCACTTCTTTCCCCATCTCTTATCACCATCACTCATCTTCTTCACCTCGACTACTGTCACTTCCCTCTCATCATACAGTCTACCCGCCAGGTCTACCACCGATTAAAAGATACCCGGCAGGGCAGTGATCAAATGTCGCGTATGTTAGCTGGCAGCCCCTGTATGTACCTCTTGATCTTCCTTGAAACCGACGTCACCTGATCCGGTACCAACCTTGCCATCTCATTGAACTTGGTGGTGTACTGCTACAGCGCCATTCCCATCAAACGTTGGGGGCTTGCACCTTTGAAATGCCCTATAGTTGCGACCACGTGCAGTTTCCTGCACCGCTTCTTCCTCCTCCTCCTCCTCACTTGATACAATCATCTCGATCTCCTATCGTTCCCTCTCTTCTCTTCCTGTGGTCCTTCTCCTCTCTTTCTTCTCGTCCTCTCTTACCCCCTTAATCACTTCAGTCACTACAGACGGCAGAATTGTCTGCATGACTTGATGCACTTCCTCTACCACCGCCTCTTTCACTGAGGCCCTTAGTTTGCACTCTCATCACCACCCTCCTGATGATGCACTTTGGGCTCTTCAAGGGCCCTCTCAGCAGTCGTAGCCTTATTCCTAATGACATGTGGTTCAGCACCAAGTCCTCCCTGTACTCCTCCCCTAGAGGCCTTAGATGATCTACTTCCAGCCATTCTCTACTCACTATAAGATTCAAACACCAACACAGTCATTCAAGGAATAGTTTAGTTCATGTTAAGTATAGTAAGTCCCTAATTACAGTGGCAAGTTGTGATTAGCCACTTAATTTACTCTTCACACCCCAAGCATTTCCTATCATGTCTACATCAGCATCTAAATCTACTAAGAACACATAATCAACTAGCACATAACTCCAATTAACTTTAAAAAGAAATACCTTATGGCACGTAGCTACTCGGGCTGGCATCCCTTTCCTTTAGTCCCATTTTCAGTTTAAGATTAGGTTTTTTGAAAATATTTACCCAATTCACTTAAACTATGGCTCTGATACCAACTTGTAAGGCCCTATTCCCGGGCACCTCATAGTTGGTCATTCATAGCACTAAACATACATTTTATTATACATTTCATTAAATATCACAGCGGAAGTCTTTAACCAAAAACCATTCATTTTATTAATGATTACTATTCTTATGCAATACAACACTGTTCCACTATAAAAGAATCTTTCAGTGTTTGTATTACAAAACAACAATAATGAATGGATGCCAGTCTTGCCCTGCCAAGTAGCCTTCCTGCGTGCCATCCTCAGTGACCTTTACCTGGGAACTAAAAATACATAAAAGACAACGTTGTTGAGTGAGTTCTAGTTTTATAAGTATCAAAATACATCATACATTTTATACGTAAAAATACACTTTCCAATAATACTTTCTTCACTATCACACATGTTCATTCGTTATCGTCTGTGTTCGTTCGTTGTGTACTTTATCATTTCATTCGTTATTACTCGTTTCGTACTTTATCCTTATCTTTCGTTAACGTTCGTCTCGTACTTTATCACTATCTTTCGTTAATGTTCATTTCATACTTCATCACTTTGTTGTTTCATACTTTTTCATCTCGCTCATTTCGTACTTATTCTAGATCCTGTTAGGCTTTTCCCTCAACACGGTCCAAAACTGCCATTCCGAGCACGAAGCTCCTTTACTAATTGGCACGAAGCCCGTGGCCCGAAGCCACCATTCGATGCACAAAGCCCCGTTACTATCTGGCACGAAGCCATATCATATGTTGGCACAAAGCCTGGGGTCGAATGACAAGGATCCCATTTCGTACTATGGGTTCAGTCACCTAGGCTGTTCCCCCTGTGTGTAAACCCTCATGGGTTAAAATCGCACGTTATCAAACACACAGTTTAGCTATCAACTCACAAAGAGTTGTAATTCTTCCTTCTTTCTGCTTACAAGCCTTTTCTTTCTTTCGTTACGTTTCACTTTTCATCTCTGTTATCTTTTTTTTCATTTTGTTATACTTTACATTCATTCACTCATTTGTCATACTATGTAAAGTAATAACATAATAGTTAACGTATATTATATTACAATATAAATACATTTTCAAAACTAATAAAAGATAACAACTCATATACATATGCATATCATACATTCATCACAATATCATGCATATACTATTCATAAACCTTGACTTATTCATGCTTAGAATAGTCCAAACAGCTCAAAAGTCAAACCAGGGTCAAACCCTAAAATTTTGTTATCCCTTAAAATTCAGAAAGAAATTTCTAAGTGTTGGGCGCATGAGGACTATTTGGGCACATCAGCCCTGTTTGGGCATTTCTCAACTATGTAGGCGCATCATCCTACACTTAACCACTTTAACACTTAGTCACATGAGCCTTTTTGGGCGCATGGGCACTATTTGGGCGCTTCATCTTACACTTAGTCATTTCGGCCCAAAACTCAGGCGCATGAACTACTGTTCATGCGCATGGACCTACACATAGAAATTCTAAGGCATTATTCGGGCGCATGGGGCACTGTTTAGGCATATGAGCCTATACTTAATATTTCTAAGGCAATTTACTAGGCGCATGGCCCTGTTTGGCGGCATGCCCATCAACATACATCATTCTAACATATTTTTCAGTCCCAAACACCATCTAAACATATTCTAAGCTTCTCAATGCCATTCTAAGTCTTAACTTAGTATGCACAACCATAAAAAATCAACATACAGGCATATATATAACTACGGTCATACATACAAAGTTTTAAAAATGTTTTACATGCATTTTCAGCCCCAACAATCTTTAAAACAAGTAAAATACGAGGTCTAGAGAATCATCTTAGCTGCTTTCAAGCTAAATCTTCTCAACTTGAACTTTTCCAAAGCTCTTAACACCTAAAACATGTCAAGAATACATACTCGAACACATGCACACACATAGAAACGTGTAGAAATCAGTCTTACGGTTGAAAACCCATAAAACCGAACCAAAAACATGAAGAACACTTACCAATTTGCGAATTCAGCTTCTTTCTCTCTCTAGAACCGAAGCTTTGCTGCTTTCTCTCTCTAAAGCATCGAGCAGTGGGGTGTAGCAGGTGGTCTGGGCGACCATACCACCTTTTTAAACAAAATAATAAACGATTTTACCCTTTTACACTTTGCACCCCTCCACTTTGACCTCTCTTTCTTTCTTACAAAATATATTTCTTTTATTTCTCATTTCTTTTCTTTCTTTATTTTGACAAAATTTTCCGGGTATTACGGTCATATTTCTAGAACAACCACTGTCAACATACCACTTGTTATCAGTCCTCCATGGATGTTCCTCCACACATAATGAAATCAATGAGAGTGTGGAGCCCAAGCCTTAATGATCTTGGGCTTCCCATTTGTGTCTAAAGTTATTACTCCCTCATGAATGAGTCTAGATGTTTGAGGTTTGATTTTAGACTCAATTGATTCCTTATGTTTTGTTTGAGGTGAGGATGATTTTGTTAAAGATGGACTGGAAACTCTTTGTTCTTATTCCATAATAACTTCTTCTTTCACTTCTCTTTATGTTTCTTCTTCTTTGAACTTGATGATGAACCTTGACTGGAGAAAGTTTAAACATATTTTGATTTTTGATTATGGTATTTGAGTACCTTTTCAAAATGATCAAAGAAGGTTTCATCAGCAGTAGTTGTCTTCTCCTTCAAGTCTACCTTCTTGTGAGGTGCTTTGTGTTAAGAATGTTGCTTCTTCTTCTTCTTTGCTTTATCATCAGCAGATGTTTGCTTCTTTGCCTTTGGCATCATTTGTTTTGGTTGTTGCTTCTTTAGCTTTGAATCTTCCTAGTTGTCACTTGATTGTGAGGCCGATTCAACATTCTCAGATTGCTGCTTCTTTGTGCTTTTTGTTTTGTTCTTCTTGTTGAAATAACATTCTTATGTAGAATGGTTATTCTTCTTACAAATAGCACAATATTTGTTGAATTAACAATCAGAAGTCATATGATTATTCATGTTGCATATGGAGAAATAACTGCTGAAGTAGCATTCATCTGTGTTGTGATTATACATGTCACACCACTTGCGGTATTTCTCTTCAGCTTCACTTATAGTGTCAATCACTTTCTTCTTCATCTTTTCCCATTTGTGTTCCTTCAAATCTCTTTCAAATTTTATAGCTGATGAATCCTTACCACTCCCAGACATGATGTCAAAGGGTTCTTGTTTAGCAGCAGACGATTTCTGTAGTTGAGGATTCACAGCTTTCTGTTGCTTACTTTTCTTTTTAATGGTGTTTGACTCAGCTGATGATTTCTTCTTCCTTATATCTTCTATGAATGTTGATTGTGTTGAAAGATCAACAGTTTTCTTCTTCCGTGGAACTTCTACTGATGGTGCTGTCTTTGGCGTTTCTACGGAAATGATTTTTTCTTCTTCCGTAGACTCAATGGTGACTTTAGCTTCAGTAGTTCTTTTTATTAAATGGGATTTTTGCTGCTTGTTGAGCTTATAAATTCCTTCATTCAATTGAGTTATCCTCTTGTAGATGGTCTTCAGCATGTTTTTTTGCTTGGGCGGATAAGGCAGTTTAATCTCCTCAAGAACTTTGGGCATGATAGGTTCAATTAAAACATTCTGTCGTTTACCCAAACCATCACCTTTTTGCTATTATATTTATCAGATTCAATCAAATCATCACACTGATCAAAGTAAAATTCTGATTCAACTTTTTTTAAGCTTTTTGATTCAGAAGACTTAGTTTCACCCACCTTAGAATCTTCACCATTTATCAATTGATTAATTTCAGATTTTGGTTCATTTTTGGTGCTTGGCCCAAAATGGTTTGACAGAGTGTTGTTCATAGACTCAGGTAAAGTGGTATAGTTATCATTCAGTGGGGGTGCAACAGTATGAAAACCTAACCCATACCTGTTCTTTGACTCAATATGAGAGTTTAACAGTTTCTCAGATTGCTGAGATGATAATTGAAACTTCTAAAGTTTCACTTCAGTTGATGCATGATGAGACATTGATTTTGTTAAAAAGGTGGTCAGATGCTCAACTTGTGCTTTTAGATTATAATTCCAAAAACAAGTTTATCCAAATCTTTTTGTAAATAGGTGATTTTGATCTGATATAATTTATGTTCTCTTACGTGAGATTCATTCAAAATCATTGTTTCTTCAACTTTGTTGGCCAGTTGTTGAGCATGGACTCTATATCTTTCTACCTCTTGAACACAGCTAGATGAACACAATCTAACCCTTACCTCTCTTCCTATAGGTGGGACTTTGTTCTCCATGTTGGCCATCAATGTTTGATTTTTTCCAAAACTTCCTTCTCATACATGCTCCAATAACAAGTCCCATCTTGTAGAATGATCAACCCAGTTTCTTTTGTTTTTCATATACCTGCTGATGACCTTGTGACTTGTTAGGATGAGATTGTAAGCTGAGGTTGTTTGGTTCTTTGATTTGCTGATTGTTGTTATGGCTGGTGTTGTTGATTTTGTCTCAAGTCATTTATGGATTGCTGATTGTATTCTCTTGAGAAGTGACCATACATATTGCATTTGTAGCATCTCACCTTTGACTTGTCAACACCAATCTTGGTTGTTCTCCTTACAGCTACCAATCCTTGTATCTTCTCAGATACAACTTGCCTCTGTATGCAATCATGGCCATTTGCCATTTCAGATCCATTTCTTCTACTTCATCAGGATGTAATTCTTCAAGATCTTGCTGGCAAATGTGTGCAGATGTCAAAGTGCTACCTAAATAAGCTTGGAAACTTGAACTGAATGCTGCAAAAGCTGCTTTCTGCTCTTCTGAATCTAGAACCATAGTGATTGGTTTAGTTAGATGGTTGTTTTTTGTTGGAGGAGGATCCCTTTGTTGTTGCAGCATTAGGGCTTTTTCCCTCATCATCACTCATAGCACAAGAGCTTCCAACTTCTTTGTTTGAGAGTTTGATTTAGATGGTCTTGATGTATAAAACCCAACTTCTTCTTCATCATCACTCACAGCACAAGAGCTTCCATCATCATTATTGGAAATAAAAGCACTTCCAACACCCTTTGTTTATTTGAATTGGTATGGAGCAATGGGTGCTTTTACACTCTTGTTTCTTGTTTTCTCATCCAAATTAAGAGCTTCCACTTTAGCTACCAACGTATCTAGCCCAATGGCTTTTAGATCAAGGGTATTCTTGAAGATGGATACTGTTTGAGTCCAACTTTCTAGTAAAGTATGGAGTATCTTTTTGTTTAATTCCTCATTCTTGTACTTTAATTCCAGGATGTTCATCTTAGTAACCAGTTGCATGAACCTGTGAAGTTGTTGACGAATAGATTCACCCTTAACATGATCGAAAGCTTCATATTGTGAACAAAGTGTATCCTTCCTTATGCTTCTGATCTCATCACTCCCTTCACATAGAGTATGAAGAATCTTCCACAATGAGTTTGTTGTTTTGTATGCTTCACACCTAATTAAGAGATCTTCAGGTAAAGCCATAGTAAGCAAACTATGAGCTTTATTGTTAATTTTGACCCTCTTGGCCTCTTCAGGTGATAAATCCTTCAGAATTATAGGCTGATTGTTGTCCTTGTAATTAGGTCCAAGTGTTGGTGGAATGTAAGGACCTTTAGCGATAAACATCCACAAATCGGAATCAGTGTAATTGAAATGATTCTTGAATCTGGTTTTGAAATAAGCTTTGTTTTCTAACTTTGGAGGCTGGTAAGCTGAACCGACAATTGAATTGCTCATTTTAGATAATTCTGAAGGATTTGGTCTGCCCAAGATACATATTAAATTGATGTGGCTAGTGTGATATGATCCAAATCGGGTCATACCAAAAACAAGCCAAAAACAAACACCAATAAATATTTATTCGTTGATAAGATCATACAAATAAATATTGACACCAATTTAGAAAATAGGTTTTCTAAAACATTGCTTTTATAAATGAACAACATTATATGTGGATAATTTGTTCATGAGAAATTATTTGTTTCATTATTTAAGTTAGTTAAACAACGACAAATAAAAGTGTGTTAGTGTTATAGAATTAAAAGGGGTTTTAATTTTATAAAACAAAGGGTAAGAGTGTAACATTTTATAAAAGAAAAAATGGGAGGGAAACCCACTTTGTGGGTCTAGTTTCGGCCGCCCCCATGGCCTTGGACTCTCCACCATTTTGTCTTGGCAAGTGCAAGACTTGAATCACTCTTGCACTCTTCCATCTAACACTCTCTCTCTCCTACATGCAAAAGTTCAATTTTCTCTCAAGCCTCTCTCTAAAATTTCGAATTTTGGGGCTGATTCTTAGAGCAAGACTTGGCTGAAAATCAGATATGTAAGCTGAAAATTCAGCCTTGCTTGGGTAGATTCGGATCTACAAGAAGAGAAGGAAGTTGGTGTTTTACTACCTAGCAAGTAGGTGTCTTGGAAGGGCTTGTGGGTATCATCTCTTGAGGTCTTCTACATTGAAGTCTTAGCTTTCAATCATCATCTTTCCCCCTCATCTACGAGTTATAAGAGGTAGTATATGATGTTTTGAATGGTTGTTTGATAGCATGTTCTTCATATAAAGATCCTTTGTTCATGGGTTTTGTTTTAACATATGTATTTGATGTATAAACTAACTAATATCAAAATGGTTTTTGATTATAACTCTGCTGCGTTTTGACAAATTAATGGTTAATATGACTTTGATAAACATCTACAAAACCCAACAATGGCATCAAGAGCCGCTTATATGGATACATGCTTCAAAAACGAAATTTTCGGGTCCTTTTTGTGTAAAAAGTGGGCTGGAAATTTCATCCATGACAAACCCTTTGTTTTTCAAGATAATACTTTTATATGCATAGTAATGATCTTGAAAAATTAATGCCATAAGATGGCTTGTTTGTTTGGACAAAAACCACTTATATTTGGTTAATGTTGGCTGAAATTTTTGGGGTTTAAAAAGGGTGTCATTCTCGGTTTTTTAGTATTCATATTTGGATGTATTTTGGTGCATATAACCTAGCCATGACCTTGTGTTTGGATGTTTGTGGTTGTGATTTCATTTGTTATTATAAAGGCATGTAATTTATTTGTTTCATTTAGTTTGCACTTTATTTTTCTAGAAAAATGTATTAGGTTTTTCTATGTAATTGTTCTTTGGGGCTGATTTGGATGACCAAGAAGGTGCCTAAAGAAGATGGCGAAATCACAACACAAAAGGATTACTTGAAGCATTTGGATGCGGGTTCAAGTGGGAGTTCACCGACACAAGATTCATGTCATGTTTTACCCTTAGGAATGACCTCTTGACACACTTGTTATGGCAAGCAAGTGTGGTCAAAATAGTTAGCTATGGTTATGCACTTATATTGTATGTTTGGGTGTTTATTTTGGTTGTTTGGATGTGTTTGACATTTTGTTGAAAGTTGATAAACTTGTTAAACAACTATGATAAAACAGGCATAAAATTAGTTCTTTAATATCATTAAAGGAATTAATAAAATGAGTTTATTAAGGGTTAATGGTTTAATAAAAATGAGTTTTATTAAAAGAAACCATGAAAATAGTTTTTCATAAAATACCGTGCATTTGAATGCATACAAATTGTATGGTATAAAAGGTTTTTCTAAAAACTAGAATTTTAGAAACTATAAAAACCCTTTTCAAAACAAGTTTAACACCATCCTCTTAAACAACACTCGATTCACTTGCAACTCGTTTATGGGATAAAGGTCACCTAACCATAAATGTAGATACTTGTGAAGTTGAGGTGAAATTACCGTATTTGTGGGATAAAGGTCACCTAACCACTTATATTCCTAAAATCACACGTGGGTCTAAGTAGGACGACTTGATTTGGAACTCATGCATTAGGATCACCGAAGCATGACGTACAAAAGGTGTTGATGGGATAAACATGCCAAACTAAACATAAGATGTTTAAACCGATCCCATAGACTAGAAATTGTAATAGGTTACAATTGTCAAACATGGACTACCTTGTTAATTTAAATAAAGGGATAAATGTCACCTAACCGATATTTAAATGTAACGTTGGATTCTAGATTCTAATTATTAATTGTCTATGAGACATAAAAGGGTATTAATAATTAAAATACATTGATATTAAAAATACTAAAATAGAACTTTGTAAAATTGTAGATGGCAAACAACAACAACGCAAACCCGACCGTCCATAACTTATCACTAAGAACCATCCTTGAGAAGGAACGTCTTAACCATGGGAACTTCATGGATTGGTACCGAAACTTGAGAATCGTTCTCAAGCAAGAAAAGAAGTCCTATGTGTTAGACGATCCCATTCCCGGTCAACCCGATGAGGATAACATGGAGGCCTTTAACGATTGGGTCAAGTACACCGAGGACTCCGTGCAATTCTCATGTCTCATGTTAGCGAGTATGACTCCCGATATACAAAAGGACTTTGAGAACCACAATGCCTATGACATGATCACCCAGTTGAAGGAAATGTTCCAACAACAATCAAGGGTGGAACGGTTCGAAACTGTTCGAGCACTCCATGCATGTCGGATGGACGAGACCAAATCGGTATCATCTTACGTTCTTAAGATGAAGAGCCGCATTGATCACCTCAAAAGGCTTAACTGTCGTGTCTCCAATGAGTTGGCTATGGATTTGATCCTAAAATCCCTATCCAAGAAGTTTGAAAGCTTTGTTATGAACTATAACATAAATGGATGGGACAAGACCATTGGTGAGCTTCATGCAATGCTCAAAACAGCCATGGCGGGCATGGGTAGAAAGGTTCTACCGGTCCTTACGATCAATGAGGGAGGTAGTAAGAAAAGGAACCTCCCCGACCCTAGGGCAAGTGTTGCCAAAGGGAAGGGACACGTTAAGGGGAAAGGGAAGGGTAAGGCTAAAGTGGAACCCAAACAAAAGAAGCAAAAGATTGCTAAAGATGATCCGTGTTTTGAGTGTGGTGAGGTAGGCCATTGGAAACGAAACTGTCCGGTCTATCTCAAAGAGTTGAGAGCCAAGAGGGATGCGGGGAAAACGTCAGGTACGACTTTTATGATACATGTTGAGCTAAATGTTATTTCTTCTAACAAATGGGTATTAGATACCGGATGTGGAACTCATATTTGCAATTTGTTGTAGGGGTTCATAAGAAATAAGCATTACAAAAGGGATGATAATAGTCTCTTTATGGGCAATGGAGCAAAAGTTGAAGTTGAAGCCCAAGGAGACTATGTTTTGCAACTTTCAAGTGGTTTGAAAGTTATTTTGAAAAATGTTTTGTATGCTCCTAGTTTGACTAGGAATATTATTTCAGTTTTCCTTTTAAGACAATGTGGTTATGATTTGAAATTTGTTGACAATGATATCCATGTTTGTTTGAATCATGTGTTTTATTTTAAGGCTATGCCTTGTAATGGTATTTATGAATTGGTTCATGATAACACAACATATGATAGCTCAATGTACCAAGAAACCACCAAAAGGCTCAAATTAGATTTGAGTGATTCCTATCTTTGGCATTGTCGCCTTGGTCACATAAACAAGAATCGTATGCAAAAACTTCAAAGAATGGTCTTTTAAAAACTAATGAAAATGATTCATTTGATGTATGCGAGTCTTGTTTACAAGGTAAAATGACAAAGGCCCCTTTTAGTGGGACTAATGAAAGGGCAAAAGATTTATTAAGGATCATACATTCGGATGTATGTGGACCTTTTAAACCAATAACTAGGAATGGTGAAAGATACTTCATTACCTTTACTGATGACTATAGTCGTTATGGGTATGTGTACTTGTCAAGACACAAACATGAATCTTTTGAAATGTTCAAAATCTTCAAAAATGAAGTAGAAAATCAACTCAAAAAAACGATCAAGATTCTTCGTACCGATAGAGGAGGTGAATACCTAAGTAGTGACTTTCAAGAGTATCTTTGAAGTTATGGGATTGTCTCACAATTTACTCCACCAGGAACACCACAACATAATGGTGTGTCTGAGAGGACGAATCGGACTCTATTGGATATGGTTCGATCTATGATGGCTAGAAGTACACTACCTCTATCGTTTTGGGGTTTCGCTTTGCTCTCCGCGGCCCGTATTTTAAATATGGCCCCAACCAAGAAAGTGGAAAGGACATCTTTCAAAGTATGGCATGGAAGGGTTCCATCATTGTCATATTTAAAAGTTTGGGGGTGTGAGGCTTATCCTAAGCAATACACTCAAAACAAACTAGAAGCCCGATCCATTAAGTGTATCTTCATTGGATATCCTAGAGATTGTATTGGATATTATTTCTATGATCCAACAGAGCAAAAAGTGTTTATTGCTCGAAAGGCAGAGTTCTTGGAAACTAAATTCCTTTCAGAAGAAACTAGTGGAAGAATAGTGGAACTTAAAGAGGTTCAAGATTCACAAGACGATACACATTTGGTTGATACTAGCAATCAACATGAGGATGTTCAGAATGATCATGTGGATGATCAAGATACACAAAACGTTCATAGATCTGGTAGAACTAGTGTTCCTCTTGAGAGATATGGATTTTTCATGGATGGATGCTATGTGGTAGATTCGGATGAACCAACCACATACCATGATGCAATGTCAAAACCTGATTTTGACAAATGGCAAGAAGCCATAAACGTTGAGATGCAATCCATGTATGATAACCATGTTTGGGAATTGGTTACACCACCTCTTAAATCCAAGGTAATTGGAAGTAAGTGGGTTTTCAAGAAGAAAACCAATATGCATGGAAACTTGGATACTTATAAAGCTAGACTTGTAGCAAAAGGTTTCACTCAAACTCAAGGGGCTGATTATGATAAAACTTTTTTGCCAGTGGCAATGCTAAAGTCTATTAGGATATTGTTTGCCATAGCAGCATATTATGACTATGAGATTTGGCAAATGGATGTCAAAACTGCTTTCCGTAATAGATATCTTGAGGAAGATGTCCATATGGAACAACCTGAAGGTTTTGTCAATCCAAAACATCCTAACAAGGTATGCAAGTTAAAGAAGTCAATCTACGGATTGAAACAAACATCGAGAAGTTGGAATCACCATTTTGATGATGAAGTAAAGAAATTTGGCTTCATCAAAAATGCTGATGAAGCTTGTGTATATAAGAAAGCTAGTGGGAGCACTATTACTTTCCTTGTATTATATGTCGATGACATTTTACTACTTGGAAATGACATTCCAACCTTGGAAGGTGTAAAAGCCTGGCTTTGAAGCTGTTTTTCCATTAAGGATCTTGGTGAAGCCGCCTATATTTTGGGAATAAAGATTTATAGGGATAGATCAAGGTGGTTGATAGGTTTAAACCAAAGTGCATACATTGAAAAGATCTTGAAAAGGTTCAAGATAGAGAATTCTAAGAAAGGTTTGGTACCTATTCAAAAGGGGACTATATTGAGCACGTCTCAATGCCCTAGTTTAAAGGTTGAACAAGAAAGAATGAATGGAGTCCCATATGCATCTACTATACGACCCATCATGTATGCAATGATATGTACTAGGCTGGACGTGTCATGTGCTCTAAGCATGACAAGTAGATATCAACAGAATCCTGGTAGTAGTCATTGGATGGCTGTTAAGAGTATTTTGAAATACCTTAGAAACACTAAGGATATGTTCTTAATATATGAATATGGTGAGGAGGAGCTCGTGTAAAGGGTTACACGGATGCGAGTTTCCAAACTAATCGAGATGATTCTCGATCACAGTCGGGATATGTCTTCATTATGAATGGAGGAGCGGTCTCTTAGAAGAGCTCAAAGCAAGATGTAGTGGCACTATGTTGGCCCAGGTTGAACACACTTGAATAAAAAACATGAAGATTATAGATCAAAATAATGATGAACACACTAAAACCCCTTTGTTGATCCAAAAATGTGATTACAAAATGATTTGAAAGTGGAAACCCTAATCACTAGCTCCTCCAAGCTTAAAACCCTAATTGCCATACTTTACTATTTATAGTAAATGACAATTTACTAATGACATTTAGGACCCTAAACTATGACAATTAGAAATTACAATTAAAAGCCAAAATGTCTAAAAACAAGATTAAAAATATTTTGTCGACACAAAATATATTTATTAACAATAAACATCCTAGGTGAATATATCTTCAACGTCTTATCTCTAATCTTCGTCCCAAACGCGATGTTCGACTTTTGTTGACTTTGACCGTAATGTTGACTTTTGTTGACTTTGACTGTGTTGATAATATTAGACTATCCTTCAGACCCAACAACATTCCCCCTTAGTCTACTATTATCAACGTCTTTCATCGTGATCAGCACCGATAAGTCAACCGAACTTGATCTTCAATTTGGTAAGCTTCAGTCTCAATGTTGAGGTCCAACAATATTCCCCCTAGACTGATGCTTCCCAAATTCTGTTGCTAAAGATCTTTATCTCACAAGTTCCCCCTTTTTCTATGTTCCCCCTTGTCGTGTGCATCCTCTCAGATATAACGAAGACCGCTTTCTTGAATCTCTGAGTGCTTCAGAAGATGTAGGAGGAGGATTCCTAGCTCGGTATCTTCTGTAAATTTGAGGAACAGGTTCTCTGGTCTGGTTCATTGCTCATGTGATGATCGGCCATCTCTTGTAGCATAATCTGCAAGACAAACACAAACACGTTCTACACATTTCTCGTTAGATCATTTCAACAAAACAAATAAACTTGTGTTTATCTGTTTATGGAAACAAACGAACCCGTGTTCATTTGTGTGTGCAATTTCCCGTGAAATGCATGAAAATGTGAGATGATTTCAATAGCATTATATGGAAGACCTAAAAGAATTTTAAATGAAAATATATTATAGTTTTTTCTAATTTTATTTTATGTATATATATATATTTTGTATATTATATTATTATTATTTTTTTTTTTATTACCAAGAACTGAATCGATCATGAGATCACATCCTCAAGATATACTTTTGCACAAAGATGAATTTAAACCTCGACAAGCAATGAGATCACACTGATAACTGAATCTAATCACAGTCTTTGAATGGTTTTGAAATTTTCAAACAGATCAATAACGATTGTCGATATGTTGTCCACTTAAACTCATGCCCTCTCTTTTTCAACAAGCAGCAGATGATTCGTTAAGGTTCGATTAAGCACTTTAGAATGCTAGGACCCCACTATCATTTGGCAAAAACCCTCACCCAACCTCAGGATTTCTTGAATTTTGTTACGATCTTTATAGAGCAAGGCTTGTGCATTAGTGTGCAAGTGATTATCAACAGAATATTGCATTCTGTGATTAATTCATCGTTTATATGATTTTGAAGGGATTTTAACAAGTTTATCAAAGTTGTTTAACCATTTTAAACATAAAACGCAGCGGATAATCATTTTAACATCTTGTTAGAAGTTTACATAAACCATTTTATGTTTATAAAAACCCTTTAAGAGGATCTATTTGCATGAACAAGTAACTTACAAAACAACCATAGAAAGGTGATGAAAACTACGTTTCAAGACTTTCTTTTAAGATGAGAAGGATGATGTTCTTGAAGGCAAGACTCCAAATAGCAATTCTCAAGAAGTAATACCCACAAGCACGTCCAAACACCTACTAGCTAGGGAGTAGAACACCAACTTCTTCCTTTCTTCTTGGTCCGAATCCACCCAATCAAAATATGAAAATCATGGATTGCAAAGCTGAATTTTCAGCCAAGTAGAGCTGAATTTTCCAGCCAAGAACTTAGAGAGAAAGTTGCTTGTGTGTGTGAGAGAGAAAAGTGTATTCTTTGGAAGAGTGTAGTGAATGATAGTTGCTTGGAAGAACAAATAAAATGGAGAGTCCCAATGCCCCTTAGGGGCGGCCGAATTCACTCCCCAAAGAGGAGTTTCCCTCTCATTTTCAATTTTATAAAATGTACACTCTCATCCTTATGTTTTTATAAAATTAAACCCCTTTTAATTTTATAAAATAACACACTATTATTTGTCATTGTTTAACTAATTTAAATAATGAAACAAATATCTCTCATGAACAAATTATCTATATAATCTTGTTCATTTACAAAAGCAATGTTTTGGAAAACCCTGTTTCTAAATTGGAGCTAATATTTATTCGTATGATCACATCAACGAACAAATATTTATTGGTGTTTGTTTGGCTTGTTATTGGGTATGACCCGACTTGGATCATATCACACTAGCCACATCAATTTAATATGTACTTGGGCAGATCAATTCTTTCAATCTCCCACTTGCACAAGATTCATAGAAGATTGATGCAAGCAGCAAATAACGCCTAGCAACGGTTTGCTACCCCTAATGTATATGATTAAGTGCCATTCAATAACATCATCCTCTTCAAGTACCTTACTTGAAATGTTTTAGGTGAATCAATCATCTATCCTTTTGTTTCAGATGTCATGTTGAATCCCAGAGACACAGACTTGTCATTCTCCGATGATTTAACTTTAACAGGCCTTAGACATCTAACTCTCAATGAATAAGAGGAACAAATTCCATCTTGACTACATACGTCTCTCACAATCACCTTATATCATACCTGAACCTAGCCTTATGTACTGCCAATCTTTCATAACAGCAAAGTACTAAGTCAAAGTACAATACTTGGTGAATATCAAGACCCAATATGTATCTCAGGTCTGAGGATGCAATGATATTCGCCTTTACTCAATATTTCTTATGACTAATCACAAAGATTCCATGCAGAAATAATTGAGAGTGGGTCAGTCCTATACCTATATCCCATAGATATCAATGAACGTTGGTAGCAACCTCTTGCTCTATATTCATACCTTATGAATATCTACCAATCCAAGTTCATTATAGTCTTACATTCATAGTTGTTCCCACAAGTATGATCTACTATGGACGTTTAGAATAACTTACTTATTCACGGATTTAAAACATGCTAAAATAGAAGAACAAATGAAAGTCATAACCATATGATTAAGTCAAATAACATAAGTTCCAATATCCAAATACAAAATAAAAAATCAAATCTAGTCACTAAAATATCGAAGTCCCATCGCACAAGCATGACCTTCATGCTTTGCCTTTTCAAGGAGCTTTGTGAGTGGATCCGCAATGTTTTCATCAGTATGAACTTTGCAAATACATATCTTTCCCTTTTCAACTTCATCCCTTATGTAGTTGAATCTCCGCTCAATGTGCCTTGTTTTTTGATGTGCACGGGGTTCCTTGATTTGTGCAATCACACCCTCGTTATCACAAAGAATCTCCATAGGATCCTGAATGGAAGGGACTACCCCTAGATCGGCTATGAATTTCTTCAACCATGCAGCTTCCTGTGCTGCCAATGAAGCGGCGATGTATTCTGACTCTGTGGTGGACAACGCTACGACTTCTTGCTTTGAGATTTTCCAAGAAACAGCTCCCCCATTCAGGATAAAGATGCACCCCGATTGAGATCGTGAATCATCTCGATCGGTTTTGGAAACTCTCATCCGTGTAACCCTTTACAACGAGTTCATCTTCACCAGACCCGTAGATCAAGATCATGTCCTTAGTCCTCCTTAGGTACTTTAGAATGTTCTTGACAGCCATCCAATGACTATCACTAGGATTTTGCTGGTATCTACTTGTCATGCTTAAAGCGCATGACACGTCCGGTCTAGTGCATATCATTGCATACATGATGGATCCTATAGCAGATGCATATGGGATTACCTTCATTCTATTCTACTCCTCCTTTGAGCTTGGACATTAAGTCGTACTCAATATTGTCCCTCTCTGAATAGGTACAGTACCTTTCTTAGAGTTTTCCATCTTGAACCTTTTCAAGATTTTGTCAATGTATGCACTTTGATTTAAACCAATCAGCCGCCTTGATCTATCCTTATAGATCTTTATTCCTAAAATATAGGCGGCTTCACCAAGATCCTTAATGGAAAAGCAGCTTCCAAGCCAGGATTTTACACCTTCCATTGTTGGAACGTCATTCCCAAACAGTAGAATGTCATCGACATATAATACTAGGAAAGTTATTGTGCTCCCACTAGCCTTCTTATACACACAAGCCTCATCAGCGTTTTTGATGAAGCCAAATTTCTTGACCTCCTCATCAAAACGGTGATTCCAGCTTCTTGATGCTTATTTCAATCCATAGATTGATTTCTTTAACTTGCATACTTTATTAGGGTGTTTTGGATCGACAAAACCTTCAGGCTGAACCATATAGACATCTTCCTCAAGATATCCATTCAGGAAAGTGGTTTGACATCCATTTGCTAAATCTCATAATCATAATGAGCAGCTATGGCAAACAATATCCTTATGGACTTTAGCATCGCAACAGGTGAGAAGGTTTCATCATAATCAACCCCTTGAGTTTGAGTGAAACCCTTTGCTACAAGTCTAGCCTTATAAGCATCCAAGTTTCCATGCATGTCAGTTTTCTTCTTGAAAACCCACTTACTTCCAACTACCTTGGAGTTGAGAGGTGGTACAACAAGTTCCCAAACTTGATTGTCATACATGGATTGCATCTCAACGTTCATGGCTTCAAGCCATTTATCACAATCCAAATTGAACACTACATCATGGTATGTGGTTGGTTCATCTGAATCTACCACATAGCATCCATCCATGAAAAATCCGTATATTTCAGGTGGATTACTAGTTCACTTCTGCGAACGTTTTAAGTGTATTAATCAACCGCTTGATCATCCTCAACATCCTCATGTTGAGTGCTAGTTTCAACCAAACGTGCATCGAGTTGTGGTTCTTGATCCTCCTCAAGATCCACTGTTCTACTGCTAGTTTCTTCCATAAGGAACTTTGCTTCTAAGAACTCACCCTTTCTGGCAACAAATACCTTTTGTTCCAGTGGATCATAGAAATAATATCCCATAGAATCTCTAGGATATCCAACAAAGATACACTTGGTGGATCGAACTTCCAATTTGTTTGGGGTGGGAGTCTTAACATAAGCCTCACAACCCCAGACCCTTAAGTATAATAGGGATGGAACTCTTCCATGCCATATCTCAAAGGGTGTCCCTTTCCACCTTTTTGGTTGGGGCCATATTCAGAATACGGGCCGCGGAGAGCAAAGCGAAACCCCAAAATGATAGAGGCAGAGTGCTTCTAGCCATCATAGATCGGACCATATCTAATGGGTTCGATTCCTCCTCTCAGACACACCATTATGTTGTGGTGTTCTAGGTGGAGTGAGTTGTGAGACAATCCCACAACTCTTAAGATGATCTTGAAAAGCATCACTTAGGTATTCAC
The DNA here is from genome assembly GCA_024085815.1 of Flaveria linearis. NCBI lineage: Eukaryota > Viridiplantae > Streptophyta > Magnoliopsida > Asterales > Asteraceae > Flaveria > Flaveria linearis. The sequence continues at coordinate 62,490,827 of CM044001.1, read as the reverse complement.
CTCCTCTATCGGTGCGGAGAACTTTAATCGACTTGTTGAGTTGATTTTCTACTTCATTCTTGAAGATTTTGAACGTTTCAAAAGCTTCATCTTTGTGCCTTAATAAGTACACGTACCCATAGCGACTATAATCGTCAATAAAGGTAATGAAGTATCTTTCACCATTCCTAGTCATTGGCTTAAAAGGACCACATACATCCGAATGTATGATACCTAATAAATCTTTTGCCCTTTCGTTAGTTCCACTAAAGGGTGCCTTAGTCATTTTTCCTTGTAAACAAGATTCACATATATCAAATGAATCACATTCATTTGTTTTTAAAGACCATTCTTTTGAAGTGTTTGTATACGTTTCTTGTTTATATGACCAAGACGACAATGCCAAAGATAGGTATCATTCATATCGAACTTGAGTTTCTTGGTGTTAGTTTGGTACAATGAACTATTTAAAGTATTTCATGAACCAATTCATAAATACCATTAATGGGAATAGCTTTAAAATAGAACATATCATTTAAAGAAACATGAATATCATTTTCAACAAAAGATAATACATAATCATAATGTCTTAATTGGGATACAGAAATAATGTTCCTAGTCAAACTAGGAGCATACAAAACATTCTTCAAAGTTACTTCCAAGCCACTTGGAAGTTTTAGGATGTACTCCCTATGAGCTTCAACTTTGACTTTGGCTCCATTGCCCATGAAGAGGCTAACATCCCCTTGATTGAAGTCCCTACTTCTTTTGCAAATACGAGTTCCACATCCAGTATCCAATACCCATGTGTTAGAAGATATAACATTAAGATCAATATGAATCATGTAAATTGTACCTGAGGTTTTCCCCGCATCCCTTCTTTCTCTCAACTCTTTGAGATAGACTGGACAATTTCTCATCCAATGCCCTATCTCACCACACTTGAAGCATGGGTCATTTGCAGCAACCTTTTGCTTCTTCTCCTTGGGCTTCGGAGGTTCCGCCCTAACAACCATCTTCCCTTTTCCCCCAACGTGCCCCTTTCCTTTGGAAATAATTTCCTTAGGAGGGGTTGAGACCTTCTCTTTCTCCCACCTTCATTGATGGAGAGAACGGGTAAAACCCTTTTACCTATTCCCGCCTCCGCCGTTTTGAGCATCGAATGAAGTTCATTTATGCTTTTGTCCCATCCGTTCATGTTGTAATTCATGACGAACGCCTCAAACCTTTTAGTTAGGCCATTAAGGATCAAATCCGTGGCCAACTCCTTTAAGACAGGACAATTTAGCCTTTGAAGGCGGTCGATGTGGCTTTTCATCTTAAGAACATAAGATGAAACCGATTTGGATTCCTCCATCCGACATGCATGAAGTGCTCGAACCGTTTTGAAGCGCTCCACCCTAGCTTGTTGCTGGAACGTTCCCGCCACTGGGTGATCATGTCATAAGCTCCATGGAGCTCATACTCCTTTTGGAGGTCGGGTGTCATACTTGCTAACATTAGGCAAGAGACTTGGATGGAGTCTTCCACATATCTAACCCAATCGTTATAGGCCTCTTCATCCTCCTCGTTGGGTTCATCGGGGATGGGATCATCAAGAATATGGGCCTGCTTTTCTTGCTTGAGAACGATTCTCAAGTTGCGGTACCAATCCATGAAGTTGTTAGGTGTTAGACGATCCCTTTGAAGGATCGCCCTCAGAGATTGGTTGTTTTGGTTTGGTACATCGTTATTAGCGTTGTTGTTGTCGGCCATCTACAAGATTTTACAAAGTTCCATTTTAGTATTTGTTGATATAATTATATTTCATTTATTAATACCCTTTTTTGTCTCATAGACGATTAAATAAATAAAATTTTAGAATCCAACGTTATATTTTAATATTGGTTAGGTGACCTTTACCCCATTATTTAAATTAACAATATATTTCACAAATCAAGTCGTCCTACTTACACACACGTGTGAGTTTACTACATAAGTGGTTAGGTGACCTTTATCCCACAAACATGGTATTCTCACCTTAAGTTACATGTTCCCTCAAAGTGGTTAGGTGACCTTTATCCCACTAAGAGTTTGCAAGTAACCTAAGTGTTGTGTAAAAGGATGGTGTTAAACTTGTTTTCAAAAGGGATTTACGTTTTCACAATTCTAGTTTAGAGAGCTCTATGTACCATATGATTGTATGCATTCAACCATATGGTACCCTATTGGTTCTTTTAAATAAAACCCATTTTATTTTGCAAATCATTAATCCTTTTTATAAACCATTCTATTTGTGCTTAATGATTTGAGAACCAATTTCTTGTTATAGCTTGTTTTAATTGACGGTTTGTTAATCACATCCAAATATTCAAAACAAACATCAACATAAGCAATCAACCAAGCATAAACAATCCATCACATATGCATAACAAAGCGTACTAAATTGAGCACACTTGTTAGCCAAAAAAGTGTGTCAAAAGGTCTTGTCCTAAGGGTTAAGAACATGACACAAGGATGACAAAAGGACTCCCACTTGAATCCACATTTTCAAGCATCCTCTTTGTCCATCTTTTCTTCATATCTTGATCTTGAGCATCCTTACAAAATATGTATCCTAATACAATTTTTCTAATAAAGGAAAAACTCCTAATCTATTTATTACAAACCAAATGAATAAATAAATTACAAAACAAGACTTTCAACATAAAATTAGATTATTACATAACCAAATGAATGAATCATACAATCAATCAATCCACAAGGTCTAGGCTTTGTTATGCATAACCAAACAACATATCCAAATATGTAAATCATCCAACTCAAGCACGGTTTCATTTAACTAAAAAATCCAACAAAAAAAATTTTTTTATATATATATACTGCTGTACGACAGCAGCATTTTTTAAAAAAATTGGATTTTTCAATTTTTAACTAATTTAAAATCATAAGATTCAAGCCATCTCAATGCATATAAGATTAACCAACTTGAATCAAGAGAAACCAAGCATAAATCTTGAGTTCTAGGGTTTCTAATAACCCCAAAATAAAACTCAAAATTTCGATCTAAAGAAGTTAGTGTCCATGCAACCGGCTCTAGATGCCATTGAAGGGATTTTAACAAGTTTGTCAAAGTAGTTTAACCATTTTAAACATAAAATGCAGCGGATAATCATTTTAACATCTTGTTAGAAGTTTACATAAACCATTTTATGTTCATAAAAACCTTTAAGATGGATCTATTTGCTTGAACAAGTAACTTACAAAACAACCATAGAAAGGTGATGAAAACTACGTTTCAAGACTTTCTTTTGAGATGAGAAGGATGATGTTCTTGAAGGCAAGACTCCAAATAGCAATCCTCAAGAAGTAATACCCACAAGCACGTCCAAACACATACTAGCTAGGGAGTAGAACACCAACTTCTTCCTTTCTTCTTGGTCCGAATCCACCCAATCAAAATGTGAAAATCGTGGATTGCAAAGCTAAATTTTCAGCCAAGTAGAGCTGAATTTTTCAGCCAAGAACTTAGAGAGAAAGTTGCTTGTGTGTGTGTGAAAGAAAAGTGTATTCTTTGGAAGAGTATACTGAATGATAGTTGCTTGGAACAACAAATAAAATGGAGAGTCCCAATGCCCCTTAGGGGCAGCTGAATTCACTCCAAAGAGGAGTTTCCCTCTCATTTTCAATTTTATAAAATGTACACTCTCATCCTTATGTTTTTATAAATTAAACCCCTTTTAATTTTATAACAATAACACACTATTATTTGTCATTGTTTAACTAATTTAAATATTGAAACAAATCTATCATGAACAAATTATCTATATAATCTTGTTCATTTACAAAAGCAATGTTTAGAAAACCCGGTTTCTAAATTGGTGCTAATATTTATTCGTATGATCACATCAATGAACAAATATTTGTTGATGTTTGTTTGGCTTGTTATTGGGTATGACCCCTTGGATCATATCAGACTAGCTACATTTATACTATATTAATAAGCATTTGAGGAGGGCAATAAAGTCTTTTCATTCAAACCTCTTAAAATTAAGAGATGTACAACTTCATATGCATCTTGTACAACTTTTAAAACATGTCAGATTCCCAACACTCCAAATTTTGAATTCCCGCCCATTTTTTTACCCGGAGAAATAAGAGAGAGAGAGAGAGAGAGAGAGTGTGTGTGAGGAAGAAAGATAAAAGACATGCTTCGAGAGAGAAAGTGTAGATCTAGATTCGGGCGAGTGGTATACCCACCCCGACTAATCTCACGTCTGATTATGATGGTGGCGGTGGTTATCTCTGAATCAAGATGGGGCTGGAGATACACGACGAGAGAAAAAGAGGAGACGCTGAGAAAGGGGTGGGCTGGAAGATTTGAAGTTCTCTAGCAGCAACAAAGACAACCGTTTTGTTGAGTTTGGTTCAGAAATGCAAGACGAATGGGAAGAAGACGGCGATACTCGAAGATGAAGATGATTTTGTTTTAACCGCTGCTACCACCACCACCGGCGCCGTCGTAGGCCGTACCCATGGCCACCTTAAATCCACCTACAACCCCTCAACAGCCACCACTCGTCGTCCCACCACCGCCCCCCCGCCGCTTTCCTCCGCTGTGCTGGTCTAACGACGACATGGTGGCGTTGATTCAATCGTATCGTGATAAGTGGTACACTCTCCAGCGAGGGAACCTACGCGCCACCCACTGGCAAGAGGTCGCCGACGGCGTCGCCGCCCGATGTCCGTCAAGTACGCCACCGAAACACCACCGTTCAATGTCGCCACAAGATGGAGAAGCTCAGAAGACGCTACCGTTCCGAGATCCGACGAATCGGAAACACCACAAAGGAGCACAAGTATATGTCATCGTGGGTTCACTTTAAGATAATGGAGTCGATGGAATTAAGGTTTTCTGTTTCAGATCTCACAATGCAGATGAAGATGAAGATGAAGCTGATGAAGAAGAAGAAGATGACAAATTGATGTTGTATCCTACAGGAATCAAAGAAGAAGACAAATTGGTGCTGGTCTTTGCCTCAAATTCATCTCATTGGAGTTGTAATCGGTGTCCCGATGTGATTATCACCTCGAAAACACCCTTCAACAACAAATTAACAAGCTTTTTAAATGAATATACAGAATCCCTAAAAGAATACACCAATTTGAAAGGATAACCATAAGTAGACACCGATTACTCACAATCAACCATTTTAAGAATGAATTGCACAATATACCCATGATATTACACACTATACAGAATCAGTGAGAGATATACGTACAGAATAAAGAAAAAGGATGGTACCTTTAGGTTTTGGCGATTGAGAATTTGAGATATTTCTTTTTGTGGGTTCTTTTGGGTAGGATTTTGATTTTTGAGTGGGTGTTTTGCAAGTTACAAAAGAATAAAGGCACGTGATTTAGTCTTTGCTTTAATTGTCCTGATTACTCTTACTTTAATTACTTTATCATGATCTGGGTTCTATATTTTGCTTGGCGGTATTTTGGCTTCCAAATATTTTGTGTCAACTTTTCATCTTTGTTAATATTAATATTATTGTATTGTAAGTCTATGTTAAACCAAATCATTAAAACATAAATTATTGTTTTTAAAGACATCGTGTTTTGTTATTATTATTTACCGGGATCTATAAGCATCATAGCATATTACTATACAATATGTCAACCATATGATTGATAAACTAACGAGAAACGAGTGTTGTCGACGTCGCATCGCACGGGTTTCTACTATCAATTTAATATGTATCTTGGGCAGATCAATTCTTTCAGATTTGACACTACTTAGTGTAGAATGATGAGAGCTCCAGGTAAGTACTATCGTACAGCAGGAGATCATCACGTTGTGCGATGAGAGCTCAGGTTAGTACCTACCGTACAGCAAAGGAGATCATCACTCAAGGTCAGTACTTCCGTACAGCAGAGGAGATTAGCACAAACAAAGACACATAAATACACCAAACATGGATCAAAGATATAGCTTATATGATTTGTATCATGGGGGTGAAAGATCAATCCAATTCAATCCAATTTTGTCGGGACTCAGTTTTCATGCAGGCCAGAATGATTGCATAAATCCAGACATCCTTAAGCATATATTTTAATTTAAATCATTATGTTGTTGTCTACTTTGTATTCAGGCTGAGTCTACCAAGCATATCATTAAAGAATCTATTGTTTTTCTATTTTACAATTAAATAAGATGCAAATCAGATAACAGCTTTAGTTACTATCATTTCTCATTTTAAAAAGCAAGTCATGCAAGAACAGTATTTCAAGATGATATACAATCATTCTCAGTCATCTCGAATCAAGTTCTCAGTTCTCTTGTCATTTCATTTATTTTATTTAATTTTTGATTTGATACTCTCCCCCTAAATTTTTATTATGTACACCTATTTTTGTTTATGTTTTTTTTGTTGTATTATTATTTTTTTAAAGTTCTTTTTATTTTTTATGTTTTTTTATTTTTTAAAACTGTACAAAATAGAAATTTACCAAAGAAGGTCTTCCAAACTACATGATATCTAGATAAGAAATGAATTCTCAAGAAATGTGTAGAGATGGTGAAGTGAGAATGTGATTGTGCAAATAAAAATCCAGATTGTGGATAAAATACCATGACTTAACCTGTTGTTACGCTCAAATTTGAACTAGGAACAATCTCCGTCAGTAAAACGAATTATTAACAGTCCTCCTGAAGTGTTCCTGCACTCATTAACAGATTAGTTAGAAAGGGGGACCCAAGCCATCGTCGTCCTGGGTGTTCTATTTTCAGTGTAAGACACTTGTTTAAGTACATAACATGTTCTTGTATCCACGATCTTTTCCTCTTTCCTTTTAATTTGCCAAATTTGTTTCGTTCAAGCATTTTCAATTTGAAAGAATTAAATTTGGAAATCTATTCTGTTTAATCCCGAGGGAAAATATTTGGTTTTGATGCTTTTGTCACTATCATCTTTGAATCATGTGAAAAGTTAGAAGGGGGACCCAAGCCATCGTCATTGGATCAGTGAAGGTTTACGTACATAACATGTTCTTTATCCACGGAATGTTCGTCATCAACCATTCAAAGATGTGTGCTTTTTACCTTGGAATCCAGAGAAGCAACCCGCGTTGCCTTTACCGTCGGCACATTCCTTTTAGACTCTGATCCGGAGAAGCAATTCGTTTTGCCTTTACGATCTGAAGCATTTCCCTTGGGGCATTTCTTGAGCACGTGATCTTCCTTTCCACACTTGAAGCAAGCCTTGAATGGCTTTTTATGATGCTTGATTGTCTGTGTGGTGCAACTTGGGGTGGAGCTTTCTTTGAGCTTGTAGCAGTTTGTTGAGAGACTTGTGGCTTCTTCTGTTGAGCAATGAGAGATGGACAGCTTTGTGGCTTCTTTTGTTGTGTTTGGATGAATGGATGGTTTGCTTTATGGTTGGAGATGAAATCCGTATTGGTCTTGATTTAGGTTTTAGAAGCTTTTGAGATTTGACAGCTTTAGGTGACATATTGATCTCTGAATTTCCAAGACTTTCCTTTGTCTTTGATTCATCATCTGAGCTTGTCCAGACTTCAATAGGCACCTCTACTTCGGTGGATCTTGCTTAACAGGATTTGGATGTGTTGCTGTTGTTGTAGCTTGATGATCAGGTGATTCCTGAACAACCTCTTCCTTCAAACTCCTGACAGGCTCATAAGTAGGAATTTCACCTGCTTTAAACTTATCAAAGAAGTTAGTAGAAACAACAACTATTACAGTTTTACAAACAACAAGAACTGAACAATCATTAGCTTGACTGACAGCATCTTGTTCACTGTATCCCATACCAGTCAGAGAATCATAATCATCTCGCACCTCTTTATGATTAACCCCTTCTAATCCTGCATGCAAACTATTAGCATCCTCCTTCTGAATAATCTCTTGAATCAACTCATTTGTAGGATGAGGAGTGGGTGTAGGAGAATAACAGAAAGTACTAGGTGGAGGATAAACATATGCATTATCTTCATGACCCAAACCGGTCTTGATGCTAGCCCCCCGTTGTCTTTTGCATAAATCCTCCTATTTCATTCTCGAAAGCGTCCATTGTTCTAACTTGTTTTTAAGTTTTCGGGTTTCAAATTCAGCGAGTGTGACTTGTTCAGTTAGTAGTTAACTTCACAATTCTTTTCCATAAGAGTTCTCTTCAAATGTTCGTTTCTTTCAAAGCTTCTCTCAATTTAATGAATATTTTGATTCATTCATTTTAAGCTCTTTGTTTTTCAATTCATTTTTATTTTGTATTAACAACCTATTAGCCTTGTATATTCCAATTAAACGGATTTTACAGGCAGAAGAGCACATATCTTGAATTATTTCATAAGGAAGACCTATTACCAATTTTTCAGCTGCTAGAGCTCTGTCACATTGGCAAACTGGTGTGGTTCTTTTGTACTCTTCCACAGCAGCTTTTTTAGCTTCCTCAATCACTGCTTCCATCTTTATTTTTGTCTTCTCAGCTTCACAACCCTCAGCACTTGTACCCTCAGCAGCATACATAGCTTCCTCAGCGACAACCTGTTTCTCAGCAACATCCCTAGGCACCTGCCCAACTGTTTCCTTTTGAACCATAGCTTCATATTCTAACCTTTCTTGAACAACAGCTTTTCCAACCAGCTTCTCACCATCTCACAATCCTTGACCTTTTGAACTTCACACGGGCTTGACCAAACATTATTAGCGGTAGCTTCTCCATGAGCTTCACACCAGAATTCTTTAAATGGATCAAAGTTTTTAATGAAGTCATTATCACTTTCAACCACTTCAGCACCAAAGAGTGATTGATATCTTCTTCTGATTCCTTGATTTCAGCACTCCGATCAAAGTTGATGAGTAGTGTTGTTTCCTTCTTCGTTTCTGCAAAACAGTCAAACTCAAACTGACTTTGTGCCATTGTGAGATTATCAGATTCGGAGGATTTAAGTTCTGCAAAAGCCATTTTATTATTATATTTTATAAATCTTTTAAAATCGTTGAAGATTTCTTCATCGGGATGAACTCAATTAATCCTAACTAGTTAATTTTCTTTGTTTTTTTAATTAGCTCACATTTTTTTAAGATTTAGCCCACAAAAACAAACCCAATTATAGAAAACGAGGCCCAATGACTTTTATACAAAAAAAAATTAACCCCCAGCTCAATATCTTGATTAAATGCATAGGCCCAACTAAATTATAAATTCTACCTACCCAGCCCATTTTAAGACAACTTTTCAGTCAAATAATCGAATATAACCCTAACCCTAACACTTTGAAGACAACACTACTCTAATTTAAACTATCAGTTGCCTCAGAATCCTCAAACCCTATATTACTACCCCTATTCGCAGATTTGATCTCCATTTTCATCTCTCCTCCACACCCCTAAAACTCACAAAATCCTCAATTCCAACAGAGATTCTGTGCATCTCGCTTTCTATTTGGTTCATCTGACCGGATCTCTCACTCCAATCCTTTTGCAGTAATTTGTTTGGTACCCCCTACAATTTCCACTCCTGTGCCCGTGAATAAGTCACAAGAAATTGAAAATCCGGCTTCCCTTCATCCGAGGAAGAGAACTGTGAAAACAGGGACAAGTTGGTTGGATGAGAGGCTGCGGGTGGATGTGGGTTACCGTCTAAAAGGTGGAGATAGAAGGTGGTCCGGGTGTGTCTGCGGGTGCGGGTGGTGGGGTCTTAAGAAGGTAGGCTGCACGCGGCTAGGAAGGCCCCTTTCGATTGGAGTTCTACGGTGGGGCTACGGGTGCGGGTGGTGGTGGCTGCAGGTGCGATAGTCGACGGGTAGGATGGTTGTGGTAGATGTGTCGCCGCGGTGGGGCTCCGGCTGGCGCCTAGATCTGAGTTGGATGATGGTGATGTTTAGTGGTTGTTATTGTTGGTGGTTCTGCTGTAAGGTGATGGTGGGTTGCGGTTGCTGCGGCAGCAAGTGGGTGACCGACAGTGGTTAGGGTTGGCAGTGGAACGAAGGTTGTGGTGGGTGGTGTTTGGGATTTCCGGTGGGTTATTGTTGGTTCTATTTAACTTAGGCAGTTGATGGACTGGTTTGGGTTGTGGTTGTTGTTAATTTTGCAATATTATTTATTTGTAATTTCATAGATTTTTTTTTAAATAGTAATTTCGTTGGATGATTGTGTAGTTCACAGATCTGGTGCGAAAGTAGTAATTTCGCAAAATTTGGGCAGCGAAACTACTAGTTTCGCTAGTATATTAGCACCAAAAATGAACTTTCGTTCAAATCAGATCTAGTTTCTCCGGATGAATATTTGAAGATTCTTTAAACTCCAAGAACACCAAGAACACACACAGTGTGTATGAGAGAGAAACACCTTCAAACTTCAAATTCTTTTCAATTTCTTGTAGAAATCGATTCATAGATGTAAAATATGATATCAAATGTTGTAATTCTGCTATGAATCGATGTAGATCTGATCAAAATTAGTGATAAAGGACACAAAAACTCAGATCTAGTTTCTCTCTCTAAAACCCCATTTTCTCTCTCTAAGAAATTCCAAAAATCAGTAATAAAATCTTCAAATCAGCAATAGAAATTGATTCAAGTTGGCTCTGATACCAAATTGTTGGCCCAGGTTGAACACACTTGAATCAAAAACATGAAGATTATAGATCAAAATAATGATGAACACACTAAAACTACCCTTTGTTGATCCAAAAATGTGATTACAAAATGATTTGAAAGTGGAAACCCTAATCACTAGCTCCTCCAAGCTTAAAACCCTAATTGCCATACTTTACTATTTATAGTAAATGACAATTTGCTAATGACATTTAGGACCCTAAACTATGACAATTAGAAATTACAATTAAAAGCCAAAATGTTAAAAACAAGATTAAATATATTTTGTCGACATAAAATATATTTATTAACAATAAACATCCTAGACGAATATATCTTCAACGTCTTGTCTCTAATCTTCGTCCCGAACGTGACGTTTGACTTTTGTTGACTTTGAATGTGACGTTGACTTTGGTTGACTTTGACTGTGTTGATAATATTAGACTATCCTTCAGACCCAACACACTTCTACAACAGAGTCAGAATACATCGCCGCTTCTCATTGGCAGCTCAGAAGCTGCATGGCTAAGGAAGTTCATTGCTGATCTAGGGGTTGTTGCTACCATTCAAGACCCCCTAGAGATCTTTTGTGACAACGAGGGTGCGATTGCTCAAATCCAGGAACCTCGTTCTCATCAAAAGACTCGGGCACATTTAACAGAGGTTCAACTACATAAGGGATGAAGTTGAAAAGGGAAAGATATGTATTCGCAAAGTTCACACTGATCAAAACATTGCGGATCAATTCACGAAGCTCCTAGAAAGGTCAAAGCATGAAAGTCATACTTGTGCCTTAGGATTTTGATATTCTAGTGATTGGACTTGATCAATTTTGTATTTGGATATCGGAACTTATGTTATTTGACTTAATTATATGGTTATAATTTTCATTTGTTCTTCCATTTTAGCATGTTTAAATCCGTGAATAAGTAAGTTATTCTAAACGTCTGTAGTCGATTATACTTGTGGGAACAACTATGAATGTAAGACTATAATGAACTTGGATTGGTTGATATTTATAAGGTTTGAATATAGAGCAAGTTGTTGCTACCAAGGTTCATTGATATCTATGGGATATAGATATAGGATTGACCCGCTCTCAATTATTTCTGCATGGAATCTTTGTGATTAGACATAAGAGATATTGAGTAAAGGCGAATATCATTGTATCCTCAGACCTGAGATACATATTGGGTCTTGATATTCACCAAGTATCGTACTTTGACTTAGTACTTCGTTGTTCTGAAAAATGGCAGTACATAAGGCTGGGTTTAGGTATGATATAAGGTGAATGAGAGACGTATGTAGTCAAGATGGAATTTGTTCCTCTTATTCATTGAGAGTTAGATGTCTAAGGCCTGTTAAAGTTAAATCATCGGAGAATGACAATTCTGTGTCGCTGGGATTTAACATGACATCTGTGACAACAGGATAGATGATTGATTCACCTAAAACATTTTCAGGTAAGGTACTTGAAGAGGATGATGTTATTGAATGGCACTTAATCATATGCATTAGGGGTAGCAAACCGTTGCTAGGCGTTATTTGCTCCTTGCATCAAATTTCTATGAATCTTGTGCAAGTGGGAGATTGAAGGATTTGGTCTGCCCAAGATACATATTAAATTGATATGGCTAGTGTGATATGATCCAAGTCAGGTCATACCCAACAACAAGCCAAACAAACACCAATAAATATTTATTCGTTGATAAGATCATACAAATAAATATTGACACCAATTTAGAAAATAGGTTTTCTAAACATTGCTTTTGTAAATGAACAACATTATATGTGGATAATTGTTCATGAGAAATATTTATTTTAATATTTAAGTTAGTTAACAATGACAATAAAAGTGTGTTAGTGTTATAAAATTAAAAGGGTTTTAATTTTATAAAACAAAGGGTAAGAGTGTAACATTTTATAAAAGAAAAAATAGGAGGAAACCCACTTTGTGGTCTAGTCTAGCGGCCGCCCCCATGGCCTTGGACTCTCCACCATTTTGTCTTGGCAAGTGCAAGACTTGAATCACTCTTGCACTCTTGCACTCTTCCATCTAACACTCTCTCTCTCCTACATGCAATAGTTCAATTTTCTCTCAAGCCTCTCTCTAAAATTTCAAATTTTGGGGCTGATTCTTAGAGCAAGACTTGGCTGAAAATCAGATTTGTAAGCTGAAAATTTAGCCTTGCTTGGGTAGATTCGGATCTACAAGAAGAGAAGGAAGTTGGTGTTTTACTACCTAGCAAGTAGGTGTCTTGGAAGGGCTTGTGGGTATCATCTCTTGAGGTCTTCTACATTGAAGTCTTAGCTTTCAATCATCATCATCTCCCCCTCACTACTAGGTTGTAAGAGGTAGTATATGATGTTTTGAATGGTTGTTTGATAGCATGTTCTTTCATATAAAGATCCTTTGTTCATGGGTTTTGTTTTAACATGTATTTGATGCATAAACTAACTAATATCAAAATAGTTTTTGATTATAACTCCTCTGTGTTTTGACATATTAATGGTTAATATGGCTTTGATAAACATCTACAAAACCCAATAGATTCTATGATCATAAACTAAAACAGAAATTCCTTTCTAAATGAGCTAATTAATGACAAACTCTTAATTATCGATTAATTAAGACGTGAAGTCAAATTAGTCAAAACTTTCAATTAATTTCTCAAATGGTATTGAATTGAGGATGTTTGATGATAGGATCGGTTCAAATTTGTTTGAACAGCCATTGATTATCGATGAATAACACAAATCCATGGATCAAAACGATTTTGACGTAGATCATAGTTAATCGAGCAATGGAACAATACTCGATGAACGATAAACAGGGTTTAATGATTTTAAATTAATTACACCACCACTGAGTAGAATTCCTTCGTTAGCTATCGATTAGCTTAACTCAACTTGTGTTTTGATTAATTCGTTCAATGACACGCCAAATCTGAGTTATGAATCCTCAAGCTGTTATAAACACCCTAAAGCAATTTTACGCAAAATCAACAGCATCAATCTAATAAAAAACCTGATAGATCTAATGATGCAAACAACTAATTAAATGAATCTAGCACTGATAGATCAATTGATCTAGATCAATGAGCACCAGGCTCTGATACCACCTATGAATCCAAGGATCCTTAAGGAAATATCAATTTACATTGTACGAATAGTGATCGCGGAATTATCACTACTCGTTGTTTAATTAATTGATGATGAAATAGTAATTGTAATATGACTCAATGAAGAATAGATCAAATAAATGAAAAGCAAATGAAAGTAATAAATGAACAAACAAATTTGCTTCAAATGTTTTCATTAATACAGAACAATGATTACAAACTAATGAATGATTGCTAATGTTGTTCTTGTTATTGCTATTGATGTTTATTGAATATTGTTCTTTATGATGGTAATGATATCTTGTGCGATCACTGGTGCCTATTTACCGATACCCTAAAAGTGCACCCATAACAATGGTAACAGTAACTTTCTTATTATGGTAAGAAAGTTACTCAGATAATATTCTTGATGTGACTTGATTTCTAATTAAAGTGAAGTCATCCGCAGATGTTGACTTGATGACATTACTTCAGTGAGATTAACTTGACTTGATGTAACTTCCTTGTTAAAGTACATGCAAGAGTATTGTTCTTCCATAGGACTTTAGCCTCCTGTACCATAGGAGTTGGCTTTCCGTAGGAGTTAAGTCTTGGAATTTCATCCGTAGCAGGTCGTTCTTCCACAAGAGCAGCAGAATGTTCCATTGTTGCAGTGCTTCCACATGAGATTCACGGATGCATAATAACTTATGTCCCAGCAGAACATCTATGGAAGTACAAATTTTTCATCCATAGATAATCTTACACTTGGTCAATTTCCAAAATTGACCAAGTATGATGTTTTCCTTCAATCACATATATAAATCAACACACATAATTATTTGGGTTAACCTATACATATATTGCATACAAAAAGAAATAGTACAAGATATTACAAGATTTCATTAGAGTTGATTAAAGTTCTAAGCCTATACAATGAATCTAGACCTAACATAGGTTACTACACACACACACTATAATAAGCTAATACTTACTGATACTTTGAGATAAATGCTACATAGATAGAGTCTCGTACTACTTCGTGGGGATTGATGTAAAATCTGGTGGTTGGAATTGAGTCACAGCAAGAGATACATTAAAGTTGGAGACATTCAGATCATCTTGGTGGGTGGAAGAGTGGTAAAAGTAATCGCTTCACTAGTTTCTGCTTCGCATCATCGGCATCAGCTGCATTTGAAGACTTTCATCATTTATATTTCTCTAAGTTTTAACTGGCACTATAGCAAGAGTGATAAAAGTAATTGAAGGCTTCACTAGTTTCTGCTTCAGCATCAGCTGCACTTTGAAGACTTTCATTATTTGTATTTCTCTCAATTTCAACTGGCACTATAGCTGGCTCTGGATTTCTAACTTTAGTTGATGGATCTTCTAAAGGAGTGGGAAGTATATTAGGACCAGCCCCAGTTGAAACACTCTGATTTTGTAGTTCTTGTCTGACAGCATCAGCTTGCAATGGAACATCTTTATCGAGTTGATCAGCAGAAGTAGGGGGAATCATGGGAAAATCATCTCTTCTTTCTATTATTCCAGAAGATCGAGTAGATTATAGATTACCTGCATTTGACAAGTGAAACTGATCAAAAGATCTTGTAAAAGAGTCAATATCAAACAAATAGTCGGGACCATTTATTGGCTTAGGAAAGGAGTGCTCATTGAATGGAACATTAGGTTATTCATCAATAATGTTCAATCTTGGATTAAACACTCTAAAAGCCTTTGAAACAGAGGAATAACCTACGGGAATCCCTTATCAGACTTAGAAGCAAACTTTCCTAAATGATCTCGGGTGTTTAATATTAAGACAGGACTACCAAATGACTAGAAAAATCCAATAAATGTTTTCTATGAAAAGAAGTTCATAAGGTGTTTTGTTGCTTTCTTAAATTATCAAAGTTTGATTTTGCACAAAGCAGGATGTGTGACTGCTTCTGCGCAAAGGTAATTGGCAGTTTAGCATTGGCATTGTTTATGTTAGCATTGGCTAGCTTGTTCTTACTAGTTCTTCTAGTCAGATTTCTAGCCTTTTAGCTACCCTATTTTGTTAAGGAGTTCTAGCAGCACTGATTAATGAGCAATGCCTTTGGTTGTGCAAATGAACTGACTTTCTTTATTTTTGATTTTTGTCCCATTATCACTTCTGATTAATTTTACTTTATGATCAAGTTGATTTTAAATTTTAGTGATAAATCTTTTATATATTATAATTACAATTTAGAAGTAAAGAGAACATATGAATCATATGTGAAAAGTCATAATGATCATCCAAAAATAATATTGTTTCTTTCCAATTCTAATAACATGAGTTGGTCCAAAAGATCCATATGAAGTAACTTCAATGGAAAATTGTTTGTGTTCACAAGCTTTGGCTTGTGAGAAGACTTGTGTTGTTTCCTTTGAGACAAGCAGAACAGTGGTCAATAAAATGAAATTCTTTTTGAGGCAAACAAATAACAGGTTTATTTTAACCAATCTATTCATGTTTTTGAAATTTGTGTGTCCTAAACGTCTATGCCAAAGTTATGACTCATCAAATGATGCTTTAGACAAAAGACATGTTTTCTTCTTACGCTGTGCAAAATTAAGGTTTAAGACATAGGTGTTATTCTTTCTGGGAGTCTTTAAGACAACCCATTCTTTAGGAATTTGAAATCTTGGTTTTAGAATGTAGCAATGAGTGTCAGTGAAGTGAGTGGAATATTTCTTGTCATAGTTCTGAGACACGCTGAGAAGTTGAAATTCAGTTGCTTGTAGTAGTTCACTTTATCAAAGCTCAGCAGTCCATTTGTCACAGATCCTTCACCGTTAATTCTGCCACCTTGTGAGTTTGCACCAAAATACTACAGTAGTTCCTTGGATATGCTTGAAGTCATGAACGAGTGAACTGTCTCCTGTCATGTGTCGGGAGCAACAACTGTCCACATACCATAGTTGTTGGACCTGTATGGACGACCCTACAAGCACAAAAGAACTAGTTAGAATGTGGAACCCAAGCAATAATGGTCTTGGGTTCCCATTCCTATCCATGACTATAACTTCTTAATATTTTCCTGTAGTTTGTGGCTTAGATGATGATGCTTTAATGGGTTTCTGTGGGGTTCTTTTGGGTTTCTTCTCCTAAATTTCAACTGAAGTGTCTGAAGAGTAGTCAAATCTTTGATCACTATTTCTATATAGAAATTGGGCACGTTTTTTATTTTTAGAAATCACTTTTGTTTAGATCTTAAATAAAACTGAGTGATTGTTTCATATTATGATTTAGATTTCTTTTGACACTCTTTGACTGTCATTGATAATAAAAGTCAGTCATCAGAATTTGAAACCCTTGATTGTTTATTATGTGATGGACTTCTAGTTTTGGCCTTAAAAGTTGAAACTGGTAAAATAGGCTTTTTTTAAGGAATTCTCAAGCCTTTCTGTTTGAAGAAACAATCATATGTATTGTGATTTGTCATATCACAGACAGAACATACTCGTTGAAATAATAGTTTTTGCTTGAATGATTGTTGATGTCACAGATTGAGCAGTATTGATTATAGTAACACTTATCTGTGTTGTGATTAGAAATGTCATAATTGTCACAATACATTTGTTTGATCTTTGTTTTGGATGATGAAGATTCATTGTGTTTAATTGATTTTATCTTTGACTCTTGTTTTGATTTTGATGAAGAAGCAAGTTCAGCCTTCTTGATCTGTGTAGATTGTTTCATAATTCTGCTTTGATGTTTGTTTAAAGGATGTTTTGCTTCTTTTGAATCTTTATTACATCTTGTTCAAATTGATCAACATCCTTTTTTTGAAATGTCAAAACTGATTCCTTGTTTTGACTTTTGTGGTGAGCTTAGTTCAATTTTCACTTTTGGTATTTGAATCAAGGGTGACTTCCCTTTAAATGATGGAGATGCTATTGCTTTACCTTAGTTTTCTTTAAAACTTTTCTGATTTGCTTGAATTTTTTGTAGACTTGATATCACTATCAGATCTGCCTGTAGTAGTGGGTTTCATAGGCCCTTTAGCATTCTCTTTAACTTTGAGTCTTTCAGGAATGAATTTCAAAAATAGCACAATGGCCTTGACTGGGCTCTTTGATTTCTTGACACTTACATGCTTGTCCGAGCACTCTTTGATTTTGATTGGATGCACTAATTTGATTTTATCCTCATTGGTTTCAATGTAAACACTTGGTTTATTTTGAGTATTAGTTATATGTGAAACTATTATTTTAGTTTTAATAACTTTACGTTCAGTTAACTAAGGCAGAGTGAGTGGCTCAGGCATAACCGTGTAGTTGTCATTGTATGGAGGATGACAAGAATTGTATCCTATCCCAGTCATGACCTTTGGCTCTTTTTATGAATCAAGTAACTCTTGCAGCTTAGTAGAGAGAATGAAAATTTTCAAGTTTAACTTCAGTAGCTGATTGATCAGCTTTGGTTTTAGTTAACAATTCAATTAACCTATCATTCTCAGCTGCTAGGGTGTACTTTTCACCATGAAATTTTCAATATCTAAAAGTAATGATTTGAGTTTAATTTCAAAACTTTTCATTTCATGTTTTAACATTTTAGATTTGAATTTTTCTTCTTTGATTTTAAAGCCAACTTGTGATTATATTCTCTGTGTCCCTGTAGTTCATTAATGTATTTTTCACTATAGATATTCGATTATACCTCAGATGGCATTAAAGTTGGACCATCATTGATGTGAGCCATGAGTGCATGATTTTAAAATTGAGGTTTGACTTCCTCTGCATACAGGTTCTAATCACAGACTCCATATTGTCTGATGACAAGTGCATTTAAGGTTGGTTGGCTACTTCCATATGCTTGATGAGTCAATTGATGCTGACTTTGATGAGTTTGTAGATGTTTATGCTGATGTTGAAACTAATTTGACGACTTGATTGAGAGCTTGAAGTTGATTGAGATGGTGGTTGACCATGTGAATTTCTCGGTAGTTATTGTTGTTTCTTCTAGGAGCATTGCATTCCCTGGAGAAGTGACTAGTCATACCATAATTGAAACAATTAACTTTGGATTTATCTTATCCAAGCTTTGTGTTTCATTTAAGCTTAGTTTCTTTCCTTTTCTAAAGAATTTCTTTGCTCTCATAGCAATCATGGCCATTTGCCATTGCAAATCTATTTCTTCAACATCATTTGGATCCATTTCTTCCAGATCTTCTTGTATCAGGTGAGTTGAAGTGAGTCTTCCTCCTAAGTAAGCCTCAAAGCTAGCAATAAAGGCATTATAAGTGCCTTCTGCTCTTCAGATTTTTTATCGGTAGGCATGCCAGTTGGTGTGGAAGTAGATGTATTTGAAGAGGATTCCTTGTCTTGTTGTGAAGCAGCAATGAATCCTGTAGTTCTAGATTGATCTCTAGAAGATAGAAAATCACCTTCTTCATCCACGAAGGCATTTTCCATAGAATGAGTTTCTGAAGAAAGTTTGTATGCCTCAATGACTTGAGGTCCACTCAAATTTCTGCTTCTTTCATCCAACTCGAGAGCATTAATTTTTCTATCATAATGTCTATGCTTGTGCTCTCCAAATAGAGTGTATTCTTTAGCATTGTCACATTCTACTTTCATCTTTTAGGCAGACTGTGCAGCATCTTTTTGTTCATTTCTTTTACTTTGTAAGTGACACTCATTATTTCCAAATCATTCACAAATTGTAAAAATTGATGAAGTTGTTTGGAGATTGATTCTCCCTTGATGTGATGGAAGTTTTCATATTGATTAACTAATTTATGTTTGTTAATCTTAGTCACCTCACTTCTTCCTTCACACATGATCTGCAGTGCATCCCACACACATTTTATTGTGCCATACTTTTCTAGTCTTTTGAGGACATCCATCTTCAAAGCCTGAGTCAGAATTAAGTAGGCTTTAAGGTCTATCTTGATCTTCTTGTATTCATCATCATCAAGATTTAGATTTCGATCCTCAAGGTGGATTCTGACTATTATATACTAAGCAGCTTGATTAGCATTCAAAGACACTGGAATGTAGGGTCCCTTGCATATAGATATCCAATAGTCCGGATATACACCTGTAATAATTTCTAAATTGGATTTTCCATTGCTTAAACTAAAATTTGCCTTTAAGCATTGGTGGTTTAGATGTATGATCAAGCTCAGCAAAGTTAATACAATCCATGTTAATAAACTGATTTTAGAAGGTTTGAATATGGATTAAGTTGATTTATGTCTAAATGTTCAAACAGTCCAAAGTCCAGGTATTCTTATATGTTTTTTTATGAACAGTAACAACAGTAGGGTCGATACTATGAACAGTTTTCTTTGGAGTCACTTTGTAGTTGATTTTATGTGATTTTTATTTATTTTTGCTAAGAATCAACAATCGGCAGATGTCTTAAGATTTTCGAATTCAAAAACAGTGATGGTTGATGAAGTTTCTGGTATTTTAACGGTATGCTTATTAGAAGTAGAGGACTTGCTAATAAACAACTCAATCACTAGATCAATCAATTTTCGTTCAAGATCTGAGATGATTTTGAGACGAATTCAATAGCCAAGGCTCTGATACCAATTGACTGGGTCCAAGAATGGATTTCTCAGTTGATGTGACTTCAACAAGGATTGAATATGATGACTGAGTCAATGTAAGTGGCGGAAATACATAATCAAAGAACATTAAATGCTGAAATAATACTCATAAATACTTGTGTATTGATTGTTAGTAAACAAGTTAAAGTGGGTGCTAGGGTTTTTAATACAAAGACTTTAAATCCTTAAACCTCGAAACTTGAGTACTGAGATAATTACTATCGAAAACATAAAAAGTAGGGTATTTATTCTATTTATAGGCTGACATAAATCCTGCATAACATGACTAAACTACTTTGACACTATATATTAGAATACTAGCTTAAGTACAAAAAGCTAATCAACATTTGTATGTGTTCATCCGTATTAACTATGCAGACATCTTGTACTTCATCAGCATTTCTTCTATTTGTCTTCAGCATTAAGTTTATTCATCAGCATTGACAAAACGGATGAACAAATACTTAGCACATTTGTCTTGAGTATCCACACTAGTTAATGCGGATGAACAAATACTTGACTGTGTTTGTTCTGGCTATCCGCATTAATTAATGTGGATGAACAAATACTTGTCAATTTGTTCTGTTGGTCATCCGCCTAAACTAATGTGGATAGTCGACACTTGGTCTTTCTTTAGCTGTTTCTTGTCACACCCCCACCTTGACGGCGGAATAGTCGAAGTGTGAGAGTTACGATTATTCACAGCCACATAACGCTATTATTAATTCCAAATATATTAATCAAGATTCAATTGTACAATACAAGTAAAATCTCAAACAAAGATACATTAAGAATACAAAGATAAAAGTAACAAGATCATTCATTTATTTCTCTAAGTCCAATCCTAAGTGTGATAAGCTTCAAAGGGTAGAAACACATACTTGAAGTATTCCTGAAACATGTTAAAAATAAAAGGGTCAACATAAAAATGTTGGTGAGCATTCCATAGTTTTCAATACATAGAATATATAAAAGATGGCAATACAAGTCATAAGTAGTGAATAAAGTGATTTCATTTCAGCGAAACTAAGCATTTATCCAGCAAAACTGTTAAATTCATCAGCGAAACTAAAGGGATTTCAGCGAAACTACAGTTTCGCTACGGTGAAACTACAGTTTCGCTGATAAGTTCGCTAAGTACTAGGCTGACCTATACATTGCGAAACTAGAAATTCCAACGAAAGTTGGGCGCTCAAGGCAACGAATCTGTCTAGCAAAACTAGCAGAAGTGCTGCCCAGCGAAACTGGTAGCGAAACTACCAGCGAAACTTTGGGCGAAACTATGAAGAAAATTACGGGTTGTGTGTAACTTTCGTGCGCTAGAGTATCCAACTATAGCTTAAGAGGCCTAGAAATTTAGCTATTTGGATAAGTTCAGGTGAGTTCTGGATCCCCTGTTTTAAATGCTTTGGGGCGATATGCATACTAAAATACGTACTTTTATGATGATGGTTTTAAGTGTGAATGCTTAGACTAAGAGTTTGCTTCTTATTAGTGTTATGTGTATGTGCAAACTAAAGATATAAGTGAAACTTAAAGAACTGTTATTGGGCCCATAACGTGTACCTTGAGAAAGTAAAGCCTTATAAGCAAATGACAGAGGAGGGTTGCATTTGTTGTGCCCTTATGACAGTAAATGCCCGAACAGGCAGGTCAGTAAGGCCTGGATTGGCATGACATAATGGCCTATTTGGGTACGATAGTAAGGCCTGGATGGCGTGTCGGTAAAGTCCTAGGCGATCCTAGGCACCGATAGTGACAGAGAATTGACGGATAAAGAAGAGAAATAAATAACAAGAAATGATAAACTATTGATAAAGTGATAGCCTATGTGCCTTGATATTTGATAGAAAATGATTATTTAACTGATAAAGCTAATATATTTTATAAAAGTATTTAGCAAGTAAACCTAGAATTCACTCAGCGAAGCTGACTTTTTTATGCATATCAGTTGACAGGTGAAAACTAGAGATTTGGGGATGTGAGCAGGAATGGAAGCTTCTTGGCACTCAAAGGCTGGCCCCGATGAAGAAAAGCTTAAAAGACTTTTAAATAGTGTTGATGTTTTAAAGACAATGTTTATATTAAATTTAACTACTTGTAATGGGATGATTACAGTATATTTTTCCGCTGCAATATATATTTATATATTACGAGTAAATATTGCTTTAAATCTATGTTTTGCTGTGAATGACCACTGTGAGGTTTTCCCTGGAAAGGGGGCCTTACAAGTTGGTATCAGAGCCAATGTTTAGATATTTGGGAAAATTATTTTATAACCTAAACTTAAACAGATAATGGGACCAAGTGTCAAGGATGCCAGTCAAGAAGCTCCATGCCAAGAGGGTAACAAAATATGCTATAGGTATTATTCTAGTGGGTAGTGCCTTCTTATTTATGTTAGAGCTGAGGTCGAATAGGATAATGTTATCTGTGATACCTATCTGAAATTATGTGACTTATACGTGCATAGAATAAGTATAGTAGGTTCTAGTGTTAGTGTGGTTCAGGATAGGAACGTTTATGCACGAGAAGTTCTCTAAGTAGTTAATCACAACTGGCCACTGTTATTAAAAAATTACAAAACTTGTCGTGAACTGAACTTGTCTTGAAAGACCATATTAACATCATGAATCTTTATAAGAAGTAGAAAGAATGGCACCAAAGAAGCAGTTCCAGCCATGGTCACCCGGAGAAGCACTAGGGGAAGGCCCCCCGACTATGGCAAAAGAAACTGCAAGTGCAACTGTGAGGCCAACAAAAAGGTCAACCAGAAAGCCGGTTGAGGAACCGGTTAAGGAGGAGGTTGATTTAGAAACGGGAGCCGAGGGGCCTACCATAGATCAGGCAAAACTGAAGGAAACAGTAAGGAAGCTATTGCCCAAGAGGTGCACCTTCCCCTATCTGGAGTGATGCCCCTCTGCTTGCGGAATTTGTGGAGCAGGTAAGGGCGACAGTAAAAGAGTACGGCTTCAAAGAAGGTTGATAAGAAGGAGGCGGTCAAGACTGAGGAGTTGAGCGACGAGGAAGATCGTCTGGGTAACAATGACGGTTCCAAGGTGGAGGAGCGGTGAAGGGGTGCAGCTACGGGGATTTTCAGAGGTGTAAGCCCCTAACGTTGATGGCACGGTAACGCTGCTACTACTCTGCTGGATCAGCGTGGATCAGGAAATGGAGGCCGTACTGAGATCATTGAGTGTCGGGAAAGTCAAAAGGTGAAGTTTGCTTCCCATTCCCTTTTGGACCCAGCACTGTGTTGGTGGGACAACATCGTTGAGTCCTACGGGGAGGAGGCTATTGAAAGTATGAAGTGGCTGGAAATGAAAGAGGTTGGTGATAGAGGAGTACTGTCCGGAAGAGAGCTTGATAAGATTGAACAAGAGTTGTGAGCTTGGAGGCTGGAACCATGACCATCAGGAGTACACTACAAAATTAATGAAATGGCACGTCTGGTGCCTGACTTGGTGACTCCTGAATCAAAAGGATCAAGAGGTACATACAAGAGTTGCCTCTGGACATTCGCAGGGACATGGTCACTACCCGACCTAGTACTTTTTAGGTCAGCAGTGGACCTTAGTGGAAGGTTGTACGATCATCGCAGGCCAGTGACAGTGGGTGAGACGAGGATGGTTTGGAATAATAACGGAAAGAGGTATGGAAATGGTAACTACCAACCGGGAAACAAGAAAGCAAGAGTGGATGCAAAACAAGTGATTGTGAAGGGTATCGAGGAAGTTAAGGAATGTGGAAGTGTGGGAGGAGGCATCCCGGAGAGTGCCGAATGGGTAGCCATGGGTGCTACCGCTGTGGAAAAACGGGTCACATGGCTAGAGAATGCCCGGATTGAGCAAGTGCTTCAAACTGCCCTGAGTCGGGGCACCACAGCAGGGATTGCAAGAAAGCTAAGACAGGAAACCCAGGGACGAGCGGGAATGATGACAAGGGGAATGATGGAAAGCCCAAGGTCAGGGCAAGGGCTTTCACCATGAACAAGAAGGAGGCAAGGAAGAACCCGGACGTAGTGGTCATGGTATGTTCCTTGTCAATGATGTCTGTGCCTCCATATTATTTGATAGTGGTGCCAGTAAGAGTTTTGTATTTGTATCCTTCTGTGCTACACTAGATGCACGAACTAAGGAATATATGATGCCTTCGAATTAGAAACTGCGGATGGTAAGTCCATTAGAATAGTCAGAATGATAGAGGATTGCCACATTAATCTAGGAGGTCATTACTTCCCCGCACAATTGTTTGCCATGCCCTTAGGAGGTTTCGATGTCGTACTAGGGATGGATTGGTTAGCTGCTCATGATGCTAACATAGTATGCCAGCAAAAGATGATCCGATTAACGGCTCCAGATGGTAGTCCGGTTACGATCTACGGTGATAACGATTGTAAGGTCCAAGGATCATTTCCATGATCAAGGCGAGAAAGTATGAGGCGAGGGTGCGGAGCTTATCTAGCGTATGTCAAGGATGTTAAAGATAAAGTGAAAGAGTTGCCGATGTACCAGGTGCGGGACTTTCCTGCGTATTCCCGGAGGATCTGCCCGGAGTACTACCAGATAGAGAGATAGAGTTTTAGATTGACTTACTGTCAGGAGCCCAACCCATTGCCAAAGCGCTCTACCTCCTAGCTCCGTCCGAGATGAAGGAGCTCATGTCACAACTGCAAGAACTCCTTGACAAAGGATTCATTAGGCCCAGCATTTCTCCATGGGGCGCTCCAGTGTTGTTTGTAAAGAAGAAGGACGGCAGCGTGAGGATGTGTATAGATTATAGAGTTGAATAAGACTGACCGTGAAGAATCGATACCCTCTACCCCGATAGACGATTTGTTCGATCAGTTGAAAGGGGCAAGCTGGTTCTCCTGAATAGATCTCCGATCCGAATATCACCAACTGAAGGTAAGGGAGCAAGATATCCCAAAGACGGCCTTCCGAACGCGCTATGGCCACTACGAGTTTCTGGTTATGTCTTTCAGGCTAACCAATACTCCTGCGGTATTTATGGACTTAATGAATCGCGTGTGTCGCCCGATGTTGGACAGATCAGTAACAGTCTTCATTGACGATATCTTGATATACTCAAAGAATGAAGGAGACCACGCTTGTCATATCAAGGAGGTGTTAGAAACATACGAAAGGAGAAACTGTATGCGAAGTTCTCTAATGTGCATTCTGGTTACGGGAGGTGCAGTTTTTAGGGCACGTTATAAATTCCGAGGGAGTTATGGTTGATCCAGCAAAAGTTGAAGCAGTTACGCAATGGAATTCCCAAGGATGCCATCTGAAATCCGTAGTTCTTGGGATTGGCTGGCTATATAGAAGTTCATCAAAAATTTCTCAAAGATAGCTTCCCCATTAACAAGGTTAACGAGGAAGAACATGGTGTTTGACTGGGTAAAAGAACAGGAAGATGCGTTTCAGGAACTGAAGGATAGACTAACCAAAGCTCCTGTACTAACCCTACCGGAGGGAGATGAAGACCTAACGGTATACTCTGATGCCTCTTACCCGGGTTAGGCTGTGTATTATGCAAAGAGGAAAGTTATAGCTTACGCATCCAGACAACTAAGGACGCGGAGGTTAATTACCCGGTTCACGATTTGGAACTTGCCGCATAGTGTTCGCATTGAAGATATGGAGCCATTTTTTGTATGGAACTATGTAACACCCGGAAGTTTGACCTTTTGATGGGTTGTGCGACTGAGCCTCGTCGCCTGGGATTTATGCGACTGGAGGTTCAACCACATGCTATTCGGCCGATTGAAGCTCAACCGCACGATTGGAGTTCAACCGCCCGAATGAAAGACGAGCCGCATGGAACACATGCGACTGGGGTCCAATCGCATGGTGTTCATGCGACTGAAGGTCCAGTCACCCCTGGACCAGACGCGACTGAGCTGTGGGTATAAAAGAGGAGTAGCTCCACTCTCCTTCCCAAAACTTCAGTCGTGACCGAGAGCAGAGAAGAAAGAGGGAAAGTGCTGACCGAGCTCCGGATTTGTCGTGAGGCTAGCCAAATCGAAGCTCATCAACTTCTACCTGTTAATGTGAGTTCTAGGACCCCTCATTTACATGTTTTCTAATGATTTTGGGGCTGGAATCACATATAAACCTATTTTGAAATAGTGTAAGTTTGACCCATTTGGGTAAATCTTGAGTATTATGTTTATAGTAAGAATTAGGACTTGTTTACGTTTGTATGATGTCCTAGTACGAATCCCTGAGGCTTGGAAGGTCGAATTGGGCTGAAAATGGGTTTATGATGAGTTTGGGGGCGGGGTTCGCGACTGCAGTTTATGAAGAACTCCAGTCGCTGCCCAGTTAAGGTTATGCGACTGAAGGGCCATTCGGCCGAATGAGGAATAGTTGATGTCCAATCGCACGATTGAGGCTCAGACGCACGATTGAGCCTCAGTCGCACGACGGGCTATGCGATTGGGGGTTTCAATCGCATAGGTCCAATCGCAGGGTAGCTCAGTCGTACGGTTAAGAGTTAGTCGCATATAACCCTGTCGCATAGTGTCTAGTCGTACGGAAGGAAGTCCAGTCGCACGATTGTATGCCCATTCACATGACAGCCCAATCGCACGGTCCAGTCGCATGGAGGACACGCGACTGGGATAGGTTCAGTCGCCCATGAAGGGCTGATGTGAATGATGATGCTATGTATGATTACGTATGATAATGCTATGTATGATGACGTAGGTATGATGCTATGTATGATGATGAATGTATGATGGATGTGTATGTTCCTTGTGATTGTGTATGTTTATCTTTCCGAAACATTACGAACAACGAGAATGAATGAATGAAGTATTATGTAACGTAAAGTGAAAGATAATGAAAGAGGAACACGATGATGAATGCATGTATTAACGAATGAACGAAGAGAAGAATGATGATGAATACATGCATTAACGAACGAACGAATTAAGTCTTGCAGCATTGAATAACGCGATTGGTCCTTCTCTATGATCGACCATGGTCATGGTACCTCTACCGCTTACCTCTAGTACCGTGGCATACGTTTTGTTGTTCATATGTTGACTTCGGCCCAGTAGCTAATAACGATCGGGGTGTAGCATATGGTATGGTACAATTCACCTTTCAATGTGCAAGTAAGTATGAAACGGGATTCTTGTCATTCGACCACAGTAATCATAGCCGAGTGCTATGAAGTGGGTAAAGCCTGACAGAATCCATACGAGAAGTTAAAGATAATGATGTATAACGAATGATGAAGATAATAATGAATATTATCTCTGTGTACGTATGATGTATGAACGCATGTACGGAAGGATACTTTTAAATAAGTAAAAGTATGTTTTTTATAAAACTAGAACTCACTCAGCAACGCTGACTTTTTATGTGTTTTCCAGTTGGCAGGTAGTGTTGCTGAGGATGGCACGAGGCGACTACTCAGCTCTTTTGGAATGGCATTCTCCATTTGATAATGCTGCAACGTCATGTGTTGCGGGCCCATACTGCACGCAACATCATGTTGCATGCAAGTGCAAGATTTCTTGACAATCCTGATAAACAGGATTATTTAAGAAATTTCTTTATGAAGAAAAATATATGTTTGAATTTAATATCTTCTATTAGAGGTCACTGTTTAGGACCATTTTGTACACAGAGAAGATGAAATCTTTTGTAGTAAAGCTAGACAATGATGTAAAAGCTTTTATGATGAAATGAGAATGTATATTTTATAAATTCCGTTGCGTTATTCCGTTATGTTTATATAAATGTATGTTTTATGGGTGATGACCACCAACTATGAGGTGCCCGGGAACGGGGCCTTACAAGTTGGTATCAGAGCCAAAGTTTAAGTGAAACGGGTAAATTTTTAAAATAAACCTAAACTTAAACTGAAAATGGGACAGA
The DNA here is from genome assembly GCA_024085815.1 of Flaveria linearis. NCBI lineage: Eukaryota > Viridiplantae > Streptophyta > Magnoliopsida > Asterales > Asteraceae > Flaveria > Flaveria linearis. The sequence goes on along the minus strand of CM044001.1, from coordinate 62,462,663 downwards.
GAAGAAGAGAATGCCATCTGAGTAGTTGCGTGCCATCAGGTATTTTTACTAAAGTTAATCATGATTACGTGCGCGTGATATGTGTTTATGTGTACTGTTAGACTTAAATACTAATGTAGTCAGGACAGGTAATGCTCGGGGTACGAAGAGTACAGTAAGTGGCTAATCACAACTGGCCACTGTAATTAGGGACTTACTATACTTAACATAAACTGAGCTATTTCCTTGAAGACCGTGTGGTGTTTGAATCTTTCAGTGTGATAGAAGATGGTCGGTGGTAGATCATCTAAAGCTTCCGTGGTGGTGGACGTGGTGCTGAATCGCGTAACACGCGAGGAAGATCTAGGACAGAAAAAGTAGTTCATGAGGAAGACGAGATTCCTCATCAGGAGGAGGCAGACGAAAGCGCGAATTTAAGGGCCTCGGTGAAAGAGGCAGTGGTCGAGGAAGTGCACCAGGTCATGCAGGCGATCTTACCGTCTGTAGTGACAGAGGTGATAAAGGCAGTACGTGAAGACGATAGACGAGGGAGGAATCGGCCCTCCGGTAGACGGCAACAGGAGGAAGCAGAAACAGTATTATCTGATGATGAAGAAGGAGAGGAAGAAGAGCAGGTACGGGAGACAGCCCGGGGTTGTAACTATGGGGCATTTATGAGGTGCAAGCCCCGACTTTTGATGGTTCTGGTACTGCTACTGATGCTCACCAATGGGTGATGGAAATGGAGGCTGTCCTCGATATTAGTGATTGCCAGGAGGACAAGAAGGTGAAGTTTGCTACCCACTCTTTCACAGGGTCGGCTTTGTGCTGGTGGAACAATATAGTTCAAGCCGAGGGTAGCAGGGCTATAGGGAAGATGAAGTGGGCTGAGTTGAAAAGGCTGGTGATTGAGGAATTCAGTCCTCGTCGGGAAATGGATAGAGTTGAGAGAGAGTTCCTGCAGTTGGAGGCGGGGACGATGACCCACCAACAATACACCACCAAGTTTAACGAGTTGGCGCTGTTGGTGCCAGAGCAAGTGACGCCGGTGTCTCGAAAGATTAACCGGTATATTCAGGGGCTGCCAGCTGAAATTCGTTGGCACTTGATTTCTGCCCGACCAAGCACTTTCAGGTCGGCAGTGGATTTGGCGGGAAGGTTATTCGATGAACGGGCTGCGTTGATAAAGGCTGAGGGTAGCAAGAAGGGAAGTGGAGAGAAGAACTGGCAGGGGAAGAGATTTGGTCGGGGTGATACCTCGACGAGCAACAAGAAGGCGAGGGTGGATGACCACCGTGTGGTTGTGACTGGAGCTGGGGTGAGGAAGTGTGGTAAGTGTGGAAGGGAGCACTCAGGGGAGTGCAAATGGGGATCCAACATCTGCTTTAAGTATGGGAAGACGGGACATATATCAAAGGATTGCCGGATGGGCAAGTGTGTCAACTGTGGGGAAAGTGGTCATATGAGCAGGGACTGTAAGAAGCCGAGGGCTGAGGCTTCAGGGGTAAAGAAGACGGGAAGTGAAGGTCCGAGAGCAAGCACCAGGGCTTTCACAATGACGCAGGAAGAGGCTAGGACAGACCCCGATGTAGTGTCCGGTATGTTTCTGGTGAACCAAACTGTAGCCTCTGTATTATTTGATTCGGGTGCCAGTAGGAGTTTATTTCTGCTGCTTTTTGTGCTAAATTGCCCGTTAGTAGGAGACGTGTGGATGTGCCGTTTGATGTAGAGACTGCTATAGGAAAAACCACCAGGATTTCCGAGGTAATTGAGGATTGCGATGTAGAACTGGAGGGTCACAAATTCCCAGTTAAACCATTTGCGATGACGTTAGGCGGTTTCAATTTGGTGCTTGGGATGGATTGGTTGGCAGATTTCGAGGCGAACATTGTGTGTCGCAAGAAGATGATCAGTTTGACAGCGCCCGACGGTAGTTCAGTGACAGTTTACGGGGATCGGGTTACTACGATTCCGAAGGTAATCTCAATGGCAGTGGCGGGGAAATGTATGAGGCGTGGATGTAACGCCTTTTTATGCTATGTAAGGGATGTAGAAAAGCCAACACCACAACTATCTGATGTTCCGGTTGTGTGTGAGTTCCCAAACGTGTTCCCGGAAGACTTATCGGGATTGCCACCTGATAGAGAGATCGAGTTCCAGATTGATCTGATACCAGGCGCCCAACCTGTAGCCAAAGCACCATACCGATTGGCCCCGACAGAGATGAAAGAGTTGATAGAGCAGTTACAAGAGCTGCTGGATAAGGGGTTTATTCGACCGAGATCTCACCTTAGGGTGCTCCGGTCCTGTTTGTAAAGAAGAAGGACGGTAGTATGAGGATGTGCATCGACTACCGCGAGCTGAATAAGCTGACGGTAAAGAACAGATACCCCTTGCCGAGGATCGACGACTTGTTTGACCAACTTCAGGGTGCTAGTTGGTTTTCGCGAATAGATCTACAATCAGGCTACCATCAACTGAAGGTAAAGGAGCAGGATATCCCTAAAACAGCTTTTCGTACGCGCTACGGTCACTATGAGTTCCTCGTCATGTCATTTGGGTTGACCAATGCACCAGCTGCTTTTATGGACCTGATGAATAGGGTGTGCCGGCCGATGTTGGATAAATCGGTGATTGTATTCATTGATGACATCTTGATTTATTCGAAGAACGAGACTGAGCATGCCGGTCACATTCGTGAAGTTCTGGAGACATTGAGAAGGGAGAAGTTGTATGCTAAATTCTCCAAGTGCGCATTCTGGTTGCGTGAAGTTCAATTCTTGGGTCACGTGGTAAATCCGGACGGGATTATGGTCGATCTGGCGAAAGTGGAAGCACTGATGCAATGGAAGTCTCCAAAGACGCCATCCGAGATCCGCAGTTTCTTGGGTTTGGCGGGTTACTACCGAAGGTTCATCCAAGACTTTTCCAAAATTGCTTCTCCACTGACAAAGTTGACCCGGAAGGATGTGAAATTTGTATGGGGTCAAGCTCAAGAGAAGGCGTTTGAAGAACTGAAGACGAGATTGACCCAAGCTCCAGTATTGGTGTTACCCGAAGGGAGTGAAGATTTGGTGGTTTATTCTGATGCTTCCTACTCGGGGTTGGGATGTGTATTAATGCAAAGGGAAAAAGTGATAGCCTATGCATCCCGACAGCTGAAAGTTCATGAGGTTAATTACCCTACTCATGACTTGGAGCTAGCAGCTGTGGTTTTCGCGTTGAAGATTTGGCGGCACTATTTGTACGGGACGAAGTGCACCATCTTCACGGACCACAAGAGCTTGAAGTACTTCTTCGAGCAAAAAGATCTGAATATGAGGCAACGACGATGGTTGGAGCTTATAAAAGACTATGATTGTGAGATCCATTACCATCCGGGCAAAGCAAACATGGTGGCGGATGCCCTTAGCCGAAAGGAGAGGCCCGAGCCAATTTGGGTGAAGGCGTACCAGCTAATTATGACCTCCGACGTGATTAAACAGGTCAAAGAGTTCCAAGATGAGGCTTTGAAAGACGAACATCTTAACTCTGAACGAATGAGAGGTCTAGTCGCGGAGTTGGGTGAGAACGCAATGGGTGTTAGAACCCGGTTTGGGCGTATGTGGATTCCTCGTCTTGGGGATCTGCGAATGAAGATTATGGATGAAGCTCATAAGTCTCGATACTCCATTCATCCCGGTGCCACCAAAATGTACCAAGATATGAAAAAAGATTACTGGTGGCCGGGTATGAAACGTGATGTGGTGGAGTATGTGAGTAAATGCCTCACGTGTTTGCAAGTAAAGGCAGAGCACCAGAAGCCGTACGGAAAGATTCAACCGTTGGACATACCGGAATGGAAGTGGGAGCACATCACCATGGATTTTATGACAAAGCTGCCACGTACCCCGAAAGGGTATGATACGATCTGGGTGATTGTGGATCGCTTGACGAAGAGTGCTCACTTCTTACCGATGTGCGAGACATATTCGTCCGAAAGGTTGGCCGATCTTTTCATCAAAGAGATTGTGACTCGTCACGGTGTACCGGTGTCGATTGTGTCTGATCGCGACACTCGGTTTACATCCAAATTCTGGAAGAAATTCCATGATGCTATGGGGACGAGGTTGCATATTAGCACGGCTTATCATCCACAAACTAATGGTCAGTCTGAAAGGACCATTCAGACTTTGGAGGACATGCTCCGGGCATGTGTTATTGACTTCGGTGGAAGTTGGGATGACCACCTGCCGTTAGCCGAATTCTCATACAATAACAGCTATCATGCCAGTATCGGCATGCCACCCTATGAGATGCTATACGGTAGGAGATGCAGGACACCCGTCTGTTGGGGTGAAATTGGTCAGAAAGAATTGGGAAGCGTCGAGGTGGTCGAGGCTACGACTGAAAAGCTCGAAAGAATTAAAGCTTATATGAAAGCGGCCAAAGACTGACAGAAATCGTATGCCGACAAACGACGCAGGCCGATTGAGTTCCAGGTGGGAGACCGGGTTATGTTGAAGGTCTCACCTTGGAAGGGGATTATCCGATTCTGAAAGCGAGGCAAGTTGAGTCCGCGTTATATAGGCCCTTTCCGAATCATTGCTCGAGTAGGAGAGATGGCCTATAGGTTGGATTTACCAGATGAGTTAAGTGGAATCCACCCGACTTTCCACGTGTCTCATCTGAGGAAATGTTTGGCGGATGAGGACATGGTCGTTCCACTGGGGGACATCGAGGTAGACGAACGGCTCAACTATGTAGAGCAACCAGTGGCGATCATCGATCGAAAAGAGAAGAGGTTAAGGAATAAAGTGGTTCCCCTTGTGCGTGTACAGTGGCGGCACAGGAAGGGATCAGAGTCAACGTGGGAAACTGAAGAAGAAATGAGGCAGCATTACCCACGATTGTTCGAAGAATAACAGGTTTCGGGGACGAAACCTAAAATAAGGGGGTGGACTTGTAACACCCGGAAGTTTGACCTTTTGATGGGTTGTGCGACTGAGCCTCAGTCGCCTGGGATTTATGCGACTGGAGGTTCAACCGCATGCTATTCGGCCGATTGAAGCTCAACCGCACGATTGGAGTTCAACTGCCCAAATGAAAGACGAGCCGCATGGAACACATGCGACTGGGGTCCAATCGCATGGTGTTCATGCGACTGAAGGTCCAGTCGCCCCTGGACAAGACGCGACTGAGCTGTGGGTATAAAAGAGGAGCAGCTCCACTCTCCTTCCCAACACTTCAGCTGTTGACCGAGCTCCGGATTTGTCGTGAAGCCAAATCGAAGCACATCAACTTCTACCTGTTAATGTGAGTTCTAGGACCCCTCATTTACATGTTTTCTAACGATTTTGGGGCTGGAATCATATATAAACCCTATTTTTGAAATAGTGTAAGTTTGACCCATTTGGGTAAATCTTGAGTATTATGTTTATAGTAAGAATTAGGACTTGTTTACGTTTGTATGATGTCCTAGTACGAATCCCTGAGGCTTGGGAGGGTCGAATTGGGCTGAAAATGGGTTTATGATGAGTTTGGGGGCGGGAGTTCGCGACTGCAGTTTATGAAGAACTCCAGTCGCTGCCCAGTTAGGGTTATGCGACTGAAGGGCCATTCGGCCGAATGAGGAATAGTTGATGTCCAATCGCACGATTGAGGCTCAGACGCACGATTGAGCCTCAGTCGCACGACGGGCTATGCGATTGGGGGTTTCAATCGCATAGGTCCTATCGCAGGGTAGCTCAGTCGTACGGTTAAGAGTTAGTCGCATATAACCCTGTCGCATAGTGTCTAGTCGTACGGAAGGAAGTCCAGTCGCACGATTGTATGCCCATTTGCATGACAGCCCAATCGCACGGTCCAGTCACATGGAGGACACGCGACTGGGATAGGTTCAGTCGCCCATGAAGGGCTGATGTGAATGATGATGCTATGTATGATTACGTATGATAATGCTATGTATGATGACGTAGGTATGATGCTATGTATGATGATGAATGTATGATGGATGTGTATGTTCCTTGTGATTGTGTATGTTTATCTTTCCGAAACTTTACGAACAACGAGAATGAATGAATGAAGTATTATGTAATGTAAAGTGAAAGATAATGAAAGAGGAACACGATGATGAATGCATGTATTAACGAATGAACGAAGAGAAGAATGATGATGAATACATGCATTAACGAACGAACGAATTAAGTCTTGCAGCATTGAATAACGCGATTGGTCCTTCTCTGTGATCGACCATGGTCATGGTACCTCTACCGCTTACCTCTAGTACCGTGGCATACGTTTTGTTGTTCATATGTTGACTTCGGCCCGGTAGCTAATAACGATCGGGGTGTAGCATATGGTATTGGTACAATTCACCTTTCAATGTGCAAGTAAGTATGAAACGGGATTCTTGTCATTCGACCACAGTAATCATAGCCTAGTGCTATGAAGTGGGTAAAGCCTGACAGAATCCATACGAGAAGTTAAAGATAACGATGTATAACGAATGATGAAGATAATAATGAATATTATCTCTGTGTACGTATGATGTATGAACGCATGTGCGGAAGGATACTTTTAAATAAGTAAAAGTATGTTTTATTATAAAACTAGAACTCACTCAGCAACGCTGACTTTTTATGTGTTTTCCAGTTGGCAGGTAGTGTTGCTGAGGATGGCACGAGGCGACTACTCAGCTCTTTTGGAATGGCATTCTCCATTTGATAATGCTGCAACGTCATGTGTTGCGGGCCCATAATGCACGCAACACATCATGTTGCATGCAAGTGCAAGATTTCTTGACAATCCTGATAAACAGGATTATTTAAGAAATCTTCTTTATGAAGAAAAATATATGTTTGAATTTAATATCTTCTATTAGAGGTCACTGTTTAGGACCATTTTGTACACAGAGAAGATGAAATCTTTTGTAGTAAAGCTAGACAATGATGTAAAAGCTTTATGATGAAATGAGAATGTATATTTATAAATTCCGCTGCGTTATTCCGTTATGTTTATATTAAATGTATGTTTTATGGGTGATGACCACCAACTGTGAGGTGCCCGGGAACGGGGCCTTACAAACTAAGTGCACCATATTTACCGACCACAAAAGTCTGAAATATTTCTTTAAGCAGAAGGACCTAAATATGAGACAGAGGAGGTGGTTGGAGCTGATAAAGGATTATGACTGTGAAATCCATTATCACCCGGGTAAGGCAAATGTGGTAGCCGATGCCCTGAGCCGAAAGGAAGGATATGAACCAATCCGGGTGAAGGCGTGCCAACTAGTAGTGACCCCAGATGTTATGAGGTTGATAAGCGAAGCTCAAATGGATGCTTAAAAGAGCAAATAAAGAAGGAAAGGATGGTGGGAAAAGTGGATGAACTGGTAGAGAACACTTGGGTGTTAAGACCTTTCACGGCAGGATATGGGTTCCGAGGCATGACGACTTGCGAGAAAGGATTATGGATGAAGCGCACAAGACCCGCTACTCAATACACCCAGGAGCAAATAAGATGTACCACGACTTGAAGAAAGACTATTGGTGGCTTGGGATGAAGAGAGATGTGGTTGCATATGTAAACAAATGTCTAACATGCCTACAAGTGAAGGCTGAGTACCAAAGACCTTATGGTTATGTTCAGCCATTAGAAATACCAGAATGGAAGTGGGAACATGTTACCATGGACTTCATCACCAAATTGCCACGCACGAGAAAAGGCCACGACGCGATATGGGTGATAGTTGATAGACTGACTAAGAGTGCGCATTTCCTTCTAATCAAGGAAGCAATTAGTTCAGAAAAGCTCGCTGAACTATTTATCCGAGAAATTGTGGCGCGGCATGGTATGCCCATATCGATTGTTTCAGATAGAGATACGCGGTTCACCTTAAAATTTGGAAAAAGTTCAATGAAGAAATGGGTACGAGGTTGCATGTGAGTACCGCATACCTCCCGCAGACTGATGGAAAATCAGAAAGGACGATCCAGACGCTGGAGGATATGCTTCAGGCATGCGTTATTGAGTTTGGCGGTAACTGGGATGACCATTTGCCACTAGCCGAGTTCTCTTATAACAACAGCTACCACGCCAGTATTAAGATGCCCCCATATGAGTTATTGTACGGTCGACGGTGCAGAACTCCTATTTGTTGGGGTGATGTCGGACAGAAAGAGCTAGGAAGCTTAGAAGTCGTGGAAGCCACAACGGAAAAGTTAGAGAAAATTAAGGCGTATATGAAGGCTGCAAAGGATAGACAAAAGTCATACGCTGATAGGAGAAGGAGACCGATAGAATTTAGCGTGGGTGACAGGATAATGTTAAAAGTGTCACCATGGAAGGGAATTATCCGATTTAGGAAGAAGGGGAAACTGAGTCCCAGGATTATCGGACTATTTAAGGTACTAGCACGAGTTGGGGATGTAGCTTATAGGCTAGACCTCCCAGAAGGACTAAGCGGGATTCACCCTACCTTTCATGTGTCACACTTAAGGAAATGTTTAGCACCGGATGAGGCGGTCGTGCCTCTAGATGACATCGAAGTGGACGAGAAGCTGAACTATGTAGAGCAACCGGTGGCTATACTGGACCGGAAGGAGAAACAACTGAGGAATAAAGTAGTCAAGCAAGTCAAGGTGCAATGGAAACATCGAAAGGGGTCGGATGCCACCTGGGAATCCAAGGAGGAAATGAGACGACAATACCCGATCTATTTAACGACGAGGCAAGTTTCGGGGACGAAACCTAAATAAGGGGGGAGACTTGTAACACTCCAAAATTTCCCGAAACAAGCCATTTAATAATAATGGGCTTTTAAGGGTTAATTTAAGAAATAAAAGGTCAATTAGTGGGCTATGGACCTAAATAGCCTAATGGGCTATGTGTTATGGGTTTAAGGGCCCTAATCAGCCCTTAAACAATGCATGAACAGCTCCATCTTCAGCATTTCCAACCCTAGCCACAAATTCATAGAGAGAGAAAGTAAAGAGAGAAAGTGGGAAGAACTCAAGATTTGGAGCTTGAAAGGTTGGAAGATTGGAGAGCTGGGTGATTGGAGCATCAAAACTTAAGGAAAGAGCAACAAAACAAGGTAAGAATCAACCTCTAAGGCCTTCTGTAGATCAAACCCGGATTCTAGGGTTTTGGGGTTTTGAAAAGTTCAAAGAAACACATAAAGGTCAATTTTTTACGTATGAAAACGTGTAAAAAGCTTAGATCTGGTTTCATGGAAGGTAAACCAAGGATTTGGACGTAAAAAGTTAAGATTTTGGGTTAAAAACGGGCTGGTTCTTAGTTTTTGTTCATCCAGCGAAACTGGGCCCCGAACCAGCGAAACTGGGCCCCAGTCCAGCGAAACTAAGCATTTATCCAACGAAACTGTTAAATTCATTCAGCAAAACTAAAGGGATTTCAGCGAAACTACAGTTTCGCTACAGTGAAACTACAGTTTCGCTGATAAGTTCGCTAAGTACTAGGCTGACCTATAGACATTGCGAAACTAGGAAATTCCAACAAAAGTTGGGCGCTCAAGGCAACGAATCTGTCTAGCGAAACTAGCAGAAGTGCTGCCCAGCGAAACTGGTAGCGAAACTACCAGCGAAACTGTGGGCGAAACTATGAAGAAAATGACGTTTTTGTGTATTAACTTTCGTGCAGCTAGAGTATCCAGACTATAGCTTAAGAGGCCTAGAAATTTAGCTATTTGGATAAGTTCAGGTGAGTTTGGATCCCCTGTTTTATACCTGTTTTAAATGCTTTGGGGCGATATGCATACTAAAATACGTACTTTTATGATGATGGTTTTAAGACCTTTTATCAAGAAAATAAATTTTCTAAAGTAAAATGTGCCATTTAAATGGTTCAAAATAATTTTCGGGCGCGCTGACCTGGCTGCCCGGCCCCAGCCAGGGGCGTTGCCGATTGGACCCCACTAGGGGCTACCGCCCCTAGAACCCCGCTACCAGGGGCTGCCGCCCCCAAACCCCGCTGTCCCACGGAGGGTCGGTTATCTGGTTTATCTCTCATGATTGTTGAAATGTGAATGCTTAGACTAAGAGTTTGCTTCTTATTATGTGTTATGTGTATGTGCAAACTAAAGATATAAGTGAAACTTAAAGAACTGTTATTGGGCACATAACGTGTACCTTGAGAAAGTAAAGCCTTATAAGCAAATGACAGAGGAGGGTTGCATTTGTTGTGCCCTTATGATAGTAAATGCCCGAACAGGCAGGTCAGTAAGGCCTGGATTGGCATGACAATAATGGCCTATTTGGGTACGATAGTAAGGCCTGGATGGGCGTGTTGGTAAAGTCCTAGGCGATCCTAGGCACCGATAGTGACAGAGAATTGACGGATAAAGAAGAGAAATAAATAACAAGAAATGATAAACTATTGATAAAGTGATAGCCTATGTGCCTTGATATTTTGATAGAAAATGATTATTTTCAATTGATAAAGCTAATATCTTTTATAAAAGTTATTTAGCAAAGTAAACCTAGAATTCACTCAGCGAAGCTGACTTTTGTATGCATATCAGTTGACAGGTGAAAACTAGATATTATGGGATGTGAGCATGGAATGGAAGTTTCTTGGCACTCAAAGGCTGGCATCCCCGATGAAGAAAAGCTTAAAAGGACTTTTAAATAGTGTTGATGTTTAAAGACAATGTTTATAATTAAATCTAACTACGTTGTAATGGGATGAATTACAATATATTTTTCTGCTGCAATATATATTTATATATATACGAGTAAATGATTGTTTTAAATCTATGTTTTGCTGTGAATGACCAACTGTGAGGTTTCCCTGGAAAGGGGGCCTTACAGTTAATAATAAGATTAACGTTTTAACGAGAACTAGGGTTTTAATAAAATTGTAGGGTTTTGTCAAGTAATTAAATTTATAAAATCATTTATATCTTGATTCAATGAAAAGAAATATACCATTTCAATGTTTTAATATAGAAGATAAATTTGGTATAATAGTTAATAAAATTTAAATATAAAATATAAATAAAGTTTTATAATCTTTTAAAATATACATGATTTAACAATGATTAAAATAACGTACTTAACCAATAATAATTTATTAATAATAACGTATTTGAAAAATAGTAATATTTAATCTAAACTATTATTCAAAGTACATTTTATAATAAATAACTCACAATAACATTTGTGAATTTATGAGTTATATATATATAATTTCTACAATTATTCATGATTAATCCATAATTAAAGAGAATATGGTGTCTACTAATAATTTAACAATTTAAACTATTATTTAAGTCTATTTATAAAATATTATCTAAGTATGACATTTGCTAAAATATTTTATAAAAATTATTAGGGTGTTTTAAATAAATAAATTTACAGAAAATAATTATGTAACTTTTGAAATAAGGAAAGTTTATAAAACTTATTTTTATAAATTTTTAGAATTTTTTTATGTATTTTAAAGACTAAAAGGCTTTAAAAAATGATTGAGGGTGCCCGGGTTCGAACCCGGGACCTCAAGATCAAGCAGCATGTAACTAACCAGTGAACCAGGGCCGTGGCCTTGGTTCAAATTGGTTTTAAATCTTTAAAAACATGCAACAAACAAAACCCCAAATCGCATAAGAACCCTAATTCCATTTGGATCAAATTGACCCTCGATTTGAGGTTGTTAACGATTGTAACCATAGGGCTTTCGATTATCATGTAAAATCGAGTGATAGCCCCCGTACAATTACCTGCAATTGTTTGAGACTCATGAGTACAAGTTCATCAAATGTCGCGCCTGTTCTTGGTTCGATTTTGATGTGTGGGTGTGTTTTTGATGGCATTAACTGTTCAGGGAGTTTAGGAAACTCAAATCGAGTAAGAACCCTCTGATTTATAGCTTCAATTCGATCGGCTTAGTACCCAACGGCTACGACATTTAAAGTCGGGGGTTTCAGTTAGAATTTGTGGTGTAAACGCTTGATTTGAATGAAATTAATCACCATTGATTTCTAATTGATTGGACGAACGTGCTCATGCGGTTAATTGCATTATTATTGTGGTTTAAATGTCGAAAGGATCTGATTTTATGATAAATTCGATTCGTGGGTTCATGTCATCAAAACCGCGTTAATGTTCGAATTAAAGGTCATGATCAGGTTTGAAATTGGTCCTTGAATCGATTGGGAACGTTTTAGGTGTGAAAAACTTGGAGAATCGGACCTTTTGGTCCTCGCCGGCGCCGCGCCAGAGTTCCACCGGCCGGTGGCTGGAAAACCGTGAGGAAGAGAGAGAAAAGGGGGGTTTAAGTTTGAGAAAATTGCAGTTTTGTCCCTGTGTTTTATGTATTTGTTTATTAAATTCCAAAAACTTAGGTTTTAGGTTAAATTAAATTATAATTTGGTCCCCAAAGTTTTTATGCTTTAATATTTTATGCCCAAAACTTTAATTATGCGTTTTAAGATAATAAAACTTATATTGTTTGTATTTATTTACAATATTACCTTTAATATGATTATTATTATTATCATCAACAATATTTTTATGATTGTTATTATTAACATTGTTATTACTATTATTATGATTATTATTTATTTATTAACATTATTAACTTTCAAATTAATGAAATTAAATACATAAGTAATCGTATTTAACAACAAAACCCTTACGAAGCTAACTTTTAGTTAACCCAAAAATACATGATATTACAGTCTCCCTAACTTAAAAGAATTTCGTCCCGAAATTAAGAATGAAACTTGATTGAACAAAAGAATTGTAATGAAAGGTAAGCGTACAACGGCCAGTGACGAGCGTTTGATTACAGATGAGATGTTTCACTTTATGAAATCTTACAAGATTCTTGGCATAATATATGCCATCTTGAACTCTTCCAGTGAAATACAAGACGTTTTAAGTTATAACGTTGGAAAACAATGACGAGTTCCGTGGTACCTTAGTTTTATAAGTTACAACTTCTAGAATATAATTTTATAGTAGAATGACGTCTAGAAATCGATAATAGACCAACAATGATAAGAAAGGTTATTCATCAGGATTTAAGAATCCCAAACGTCACTATATGAAACGATCTTAACGCATATCTTGTAAATATGTGTTTCTCCTTTGACCAACCATCGGTCTAAGAATTATACGATATGCAAAGATTTTGGAATGAGTTCACTACGATTATTAAGAACATTATTAAAAGCAGAAAATGAATCGATCATCCAAAATAACGATCGATGTTTTAACTCCATACCACGGGGTACGAATATTTGAAACAGATACAGGTAAATTTATCGACCCGTCATCCCACATAAATCAAATTGAATTTTAGTCAATCGGTCTATAATACACCAATTATCATCATGCCCCCTAAGATAAGAAGCATTTTAATTGAAAGAAAAGTTAAACAGGAGATACATAGGATCACGAATGTTAGGTCTTGTCATATGTGAAGGTAAGACACTTGGACACATGCCAAGTTACGTCTTTTCTTTTATGCCAAACCCATGATTACCGATTACGAAATTTTATGAACCATTATATCCACATCGCAATGAGGATAATAACGAGTCTTGTTGTTCAAAACCAAGATAGAATAACGATTTTCAAGGTTAAGGATTCAAAAACGATTCAAGACATGACGCAAACAATAAGAAAAGTATTTGTAAACATGTTTTGCAAGGTAACAAATTTGCAGATGTAGATTGCATACGTAATTCTTCAAACCCATAAGTACAGTCGAGAACATTTGTATGACTAATAAGACATAATCACAAGTTGATAATGTCTTTATTTAGCAGAAAAATTGTCTAGGAAGACTACCATCATACAATCATGTGTTGATGATATCTCAAAATGAAAGTTGATAAGTAGGGAATAAATGGTTCGATGTAGCTAGATCAAATCAACATATGAGGATAAAGGGAAAAAATCATTTTAAGAATTTAAATGCTCCAAGCTTGGAATCAAAATCAACCTAAAGCGATCAGGTCTCCTTTCAAGTTCAGAGATCATGCTTTGGCTTGATAGGTCGAAACACTAACATTGTTTCACCCTTCAAGTTACTACATGCTTCTCGTCACTTGATTACAACCTTGGTAAGTTGAAGATCAAGAAATAGGAATAGTCATCAAGGTGTGGTTTTCACTCCTAACTTGATGGTGTATTCCCAAGATATGACCCCTAACTTACCAAATCAAAAGTTCGATCCCAACTCATTGTTGAGGATCCACAGAAATAATACGAGGTAACTCACCATTAAGGTAAGGGACGTCTCCCCTATCTTAACGGTGAAGTTTTACAAAAACAAAATATAATAGGATGAACTTCTTCATCAAAATCCAGAATTCACTTCTATTTTGATGAGGTCGTTTCATTTGAGAAAATTACAATCCATAAAAATGAAATATCATCAAGGTATGGAATTCACGCCTATCTTGATGATTGAATTTCATAATAACAAGAAAACAATCGAAGATTGACATTTGTCACCAAAGTACGGGTTTCAATCCTATTTTGGTGAGATAATGTCATTTGTGAAATGTCATTCCAAAGAAAATAATTGAAGTCAATCCTCAAGATAAGGTAATCACCCCAATCCAGAGGATGAAATTTCATAAAACACACTATTGGATCGAAATGAATAGGGAATCATCAAAGTAAGGCAATCACCCCTATTTTGATGAGTTAGAATCATTTAGGAGATACGAATATTCTTAGTCATAGGTTGACTTACAAACTCTTGCATCTCCCACGATGCAAACGGTATGAAGTTTGACATAACAGCGAAAAGAAAAGAATATCAATTAGAAGTTTAGGAAATTTCAAGTTACATCAATGTAACAAAAGAGAAAATCATGCTTACAAGCTTAAGATTAAAGTTCGAGACAACAGAATTTGTTATGGTGTTCAAATCTTGGATGGTGTAATTCGGGAAGATGAAATCAAGGACAAGAATAATTCAACATCGCAATGAGATGTGAACATTCGATTCACAATCGAAAAGAAATACATGGACTTCTCAAATTATGAGGTCAACTATAACTTTATTGAAGACACGTGTACTTATAAGTGGTCACTCATCTCAAGGATTTCAAGTCAAGTAACCGGATTCAATGGTCGAATCAGATCACTAGTTACACTTTGCCTAGACAAAGTATCCAAGATATAGAAATTCTAGCTTACAACATCGCATGTCTTTAGTTATGGGACACATTTTTAAGGGGTTTTGAAAACCATAAGTACGATTTAAAGTTTTAAAGATCATTCGGTTTAGATTCCCAATATCTTTGGGTATAACAAGAGTCATGTAAACGTTGATCAAGGTATAGAGATAGCTACATGAAACGCCTAACGTGTATTGATGGTTAAACGTAGAAGTTGAAAGGTAAGACGAGTTCAATATCACAGGAACATTATGTATGATAAGAATGAGAAGAAACCAGTTCAAGGAATCAAAGATTTTTAAGATACAAAGAGAATGGTTCCATTTGGTAACGCATTACCATTTGGAATCATTGACACGTCAAGGTAAATTGACCTATTTGCCATAGAGACTTGTGTTTGTTGACCATAGTTTATCACTCATCCTAGAAATCCCCAGGTAAGCATAACTGGTCTCGTAATGAGATTTATACCATATGCTTGCCTTAGCCCGAAGGCCTTTTGCCAGGAAATCCAGAATACAGGTGTCTATGTGTCACATAAATTTCTATGGTTTATGAAATCAAAACCTTGATGTGATTTTCATAGATTAGACATAGAGTCTAAGGAATTGAACCCACGATGATAAGTGTAGATTCCACACATCGTCAAGAATAAGTTTAGAAAGTTTCATTTGTCGGGGAGAGTCAAAGTGTCAAAGATAAGTCTAGGGAGACAAGTAACTAAGTTTAAACATTTATAAGGCAATCCTAAGCAAAGGCATCAAGTAACACATAAGAAGACATAGCATATGTAGCATGCATACCATATGTATATTTACAAGAATATGAATATAATTCTATAAGGTTAATGCAATAACTATAGTCTAGGTCACCATTTCTAATAACCTAAATCCCTATAGTTATGGGCTCTGATACCAATCTGTCACACCCCAACCTTGACGGCGGAATCGTCGAAGTGTGAGAGTTACGATTGTTCACAGCCACATAATGCTATTATTAATTCCAAATATATTAATCAAGATTCAATTGTACAATACAAGTAAAATCTCAAACAAAGATACATTAAGAATACAAAGATAAAACTAACAAGATCATTCGTTTATTTCTCTAAGTCCAATCCTAAGTGTGATAAGCTTCAAAGGGTAGAACACATACTTGAAGTATTCCTGAAATGAAACATGCCTGAAACATGGCTATTTGCATCCCATATCGGTTAGGAAGGAGAACTAAAAGTCTCATTATAAGGGGCTGGATATCTTCCCCAATGTGACGCGTTTTAAAACTGTGAGGTTGCGGCCAAAGTGGACAATATCACGTTGCGATTTCCCTGGGATGTTACAGTTGGTATCAGAGCCAGGGTCGGGCCGTTGTGCCAGCGAGGACGCTGGACTCCCTTAGGGGGGTGGATGAAACATGCCTGAAACATGGCTATTTGCATCCCATATCGGTTGGGAAGGAGAACTAAAAGTCTCTTTATAAGGGGCTGGATACCTTCCACAATGTGACGCGTTTTAAAACCATGAGGCTGCGGCCAAAGCGGACAATATCACGTTGCGATTTCCCTGGGATGTTACATTTCTTCACCCACATATCTTCTTGGACTTTATGGGAGTTTCCAACAGAACAACCTTAAACCACCTCTTCAATTGGCATGTATGATCCCTTCAAGGTCTGTAACACCCGGAAGTCTGACTTTGGCAGGCTATGCGACTGAGCCTCAGTCGTCTGTGATCTATGCGACTGGAGGTCAACCGCATGGCTATTCGGCCGATTGAATCTCAACCGCACGATTGGAGTTCAGTCGCCCGAATGAAGTATGAGCCGCATGGAACACGTGCGATTGGGGTCCAATCGCATAGTGTTGATGCGACTGAAGGTCCAGTCGCCCCAGGACCAGATGCGACTGAGCTGTGGGTATAAAAGGGGAGCAGCTCCACTCTCCTCCCATTTTTCAGTCGGGAAGATGGAGCATAGGGCGACAGAGAGCAGAAAGAAACCGAGAAGAGAAAGAAAGAGGGGAAAGTGCTGCCCGATTGTCGAGAAGCAAGCTAATTTGAAGCTCATCAACTCCTACCTGACAATGTGAGTTCTAAGACCCCTCATTTACATGTTTTTAACCGATTTTGGGGCTGGAATCACATATAAACCCTAGTTTTGTAAAAGTGTAAGTTTGACCCATTTGAGTAAATTTGGAGTAATGCGTTTATAGTAAGAAGAAGGACTTGTATATGCTTGTATGATGTCCTTGTATGAATCCCTGAGCTTTGGGAGGGTCAATTTGGGCTAAAAATGGGTTTTTGACGAGTTTGGGTGCGGGGGTTCGCGGCTGCTGTTCGTGATGAACTCCAGTCGCAGCCCAGTTAGGGTTATGCGACTGAAGGGCCATTCGGCCGAGTGAGTATGAGTCGATGTCCAATCGCCCGACTGAGGCCCAGACGCCCGATTGGGTCTCAATCGCACGATAGGTGATGCGACTGAGAGTTTCGGTCGCATAAGTTCAATCGCAGAGTAGTTCAGTCGTACGGTTAAGAGTTAGTCGCATGTAATCCAGTCGCATAGTGTCTAGTCGTACGGAAGGAAGTCCAATCGCACGTTTGAGTACCCATTCGCATGATAGCCCAATCGTATGACCCAGTCGCATGGAGGACATGCGACTGGTAGTAGTTCAGTCGCCCGAACAGGGTTGACGTGAGCGAATGTAGAATTGTATGTATGATGTATGTATGTTAGTATGATGTTGTCATGGTAGATGATGAATACTGATGATATGTAAGTAATTATGTTCCTTACGTGAATGAATGAACGAATGTAACGAATGTATTAAGAACGTAAAGTGAAAGATAATGAAAGAAGGAACATGATGAATGAATGTAATAAAGGCTTGCAAGCAAAATGAAGGAGGTGCACACCCCTGGCAGGTGTTAGCTCAACGGTGTGCGGGTTAGCTACCCCGAAGGATGCACATCGGGGTCAGTCTTTGTGATTGACCAGAAGTATGTATGGGATCCTTGCCGCTTACCCTAGGTGACTGGATCAGCATTAGTGCACAACGTTCGTGATTGATCATCACAGGTCCAGCACCCGCATTTGTGCACAACGTTCGGGGTAAAGCATATGGCATTGATCCAGAAGTAAAGTGAAAGATAAGTGGTGCATGTACCTACCCCAGGTGACTGGATCAGCATTTGTGCACAACGTTCGTGGCTAACCACCACAGGTCCAGCACCAGTAGTATGTATGATGAAAGTGGGGTATTGTACATGTCGCCGAATGTAATGAACGTTCGAACGAAAGTAAAGAAAGTATGAATGAATGTAATGAATGTTCGAACGTGAGTAATGAATGTAAGAATGAAAGTAAAGTACGTACGAAAGTACGTGAAGTATGTATGTATGAAAGTAAATGAGAATGATGAAGTGTACACGAATGAAAGTAAGTAATGAATGATGAGATAATAATAATATTATCTACGTGTACGTATGATGTGTGAACACATGTATGAAAGAACGGTTAATAAGAATGAAAGTATGTTTTATTATAAAAACTAGAACTCACTCAGCAACGCTGACTTTTATGTGTTTTCCAGTTCGCAGGTAGTGTTGCTGAGGATGGCACGAGGCGGCTACTCAGCTCTTTTGGGAGGGCATTCTCCATTTTGTAATGCTGCAACGTCACGTGTTACGGGCCCATAACGCACGCAACAAGTCACGTTGCCTGCCATTACGAGATTTCTTGAGGATCTGAATCAACGAGATTACTCAAGAAATCTCCTTTATATATTTTTTGAATTTAATATCTTCTTTATGAAGAAAAATATATTTTCTTATTACGGTAGAGGTCGCTGTACGACCCTATGATTGCTGAGGAATATGCATCAGCAGCAATCATAGTATAGTTAAGCCCCTATGTTTGCTGAGGATTCTCATAAAAGAGATTGCTAGGAAATCTCGGGTTTTTATGTGTCTCCCCAGCAATCATAGTAAAGTTAGGAAGTGTAAAGAAAGTTGTATTTTGTAATCGTGTCAATGATGTAATGACTCTTATGAATGAATGAGAATGTATATATGTTTTCCTTATTAATTCCGCTGCGTATGTTATGATCATGTATTAAAAGTATGTTTATACATTGTTTATCTAAAATATATGCAATGAAAGACCGACTGTAGGGAGCCCGGTGAGCGGGGCCTTACAAGGTCCAACATGATTCGAGCAGCTAGAAGAAGATCAAAGAAAGCTCAAGAGATCAAGGCCACCTTCAACTTTAAGTAGAAACAATTTTTTATCTCTGTAGGTTTTGAAGTGGTGTAGACTATGGATACAACTCTGAACTCTAGTACCAAGAGTTCAAGTTCATGTCTAAATCATCCCTATGAGGGAATGAAGGCTGATCAGCTGTGCAACACTGTTACACAGCATGAATCATCCACCTCCAAAAGAAAGTTTAGCCGTAGGAAGCTTGGGGATAGAGATGGAAAGTTATAAACTCAGTCTTCTATTCACAAGAAGACTCTCAGAAGGAAGCCAGATGATTGTATTATGTGTGGCAATACTTCTCATCTTGCTAAGGATTGTATCTACAATTCCAAAAGTATTATCCACATATCTAATAAGAAGACTTCTGAGAGGAGCAAGAAGAAGAAAGCTTCGAAAGAAAAATATTTTTCTTTTAGAAGCTCCAAAATGGGAATGAAGACAAGTGAAAACTTGCCTTTGGAAGATTTTTGGTCTCGGGAGAAAAGAATACTTTTGAAGCACTGAAGTTTGTTGTAGTGAAAGAAAATCTTCCAAAGGATCAGTCTCCAAAACTTCCAAAGTTGTCAAAACTTCCGAAGTGTTGAAGGTCAAGTTTAATCTTCCAAAGATGGTGTGGAAGATAAAGGAAGATGAAGTGACTCAAAGTTCTACATGAACAACAGCAAATGATCCCTAAAGTCTTAACGCAGGATCAATTACTGTTGCATTACCTTTAGTCCATTTTGAAGAGCCCAAGACCAATGAGGTTTAGGCTTCCAAATGTAACTAGCTCTCTTCTTATTATGCAAGAACAGCTGAAGACCAAAAGGAATGTTTGGATCATTAATAGTGGCTGTTCCAGGCACATGATAGGGAATGGCTCTTTGCTTTGAAACTTTAAGAAAATTGATGAAGGGCCAGTTGCATTTGGAGAAGATGCAGGAGGTTACATTATAGGAAGGGGCAGGTTAACAAATGGTAAGCTCAGCATTGAAAATGTAAACTTTGTTAAGGAGCTTGGGTACAATTTACTGAGTGTATCACAATTTTATGACCAGAGACATGACATGCTTTTTACTAAGCATGAGTGCATTGTTCTCAAGCCTGGGGTGGTTATTCCTCAAGAGCATATACTGCTTAGAGAACCCCGGAAAAGGAACATGTACAAGATGGATTTGCAGGAAACATATCCCTCAGGAGAAGTTTCTTGCTTTCTATCTAAAGAAAATAGTGATGAGTCTTTTATTTGGTATAAAAGAATGTGCCATGTAAACTTTAAGAATTTGAATAAGTTAATTAAGAATGATTTGGTAAATGGAATGCGAAAGAAAGAGTTTATAAGTGATGATCATTGTGTTGCATTCCTGAAAGGGAAATAACACTTGGTGTCTCACAAGCCAAAGAAAATGAACTCCGTCACTACTCCCCTACACTTATTACACATGGATCTCTTTAGCCCCACCAGTGTAATGAGTCTAGGAAGGACCTCATACTATTTAGTGATCACAGATAATTTCACAAGATTCACTTGGGTCTTCTTCCTTAGAACTAAGGATGAGACTCCTAAAATCTTGAAGAACTTCATTCTGAAAATTAAGAATCAAAGTGATCACAGGGTCAAGACCATAAGATATGATCAAGGAACTGAATTCAATAACAAAATCCTTGACACATTTTGTGATGAAAAAAGTATTACAAGACAATATAGTGCTCCCATGACTTCTCAGCAAAACGGTGTTGCAGAGTGGAGAAACAGGACACATATTGAAGCTGTAAGAACCATGTTGTCTGACTCTAAACTACCCATCACCTTCTGGGCAGAGGCAATAAACACTGGCTGCTATGTGTAGAATAGAGTTTTAGTAGTTAAGACTCATGATAAGACTCCTTATGAACTGTGACACAAAAGGAGACCTTTCATTGGTTTTCTTAGATCATTTGGATTTCCTTGCACCATCTTGAATACCAAAAATCAGGTTGCTAAGTTTGCTGAGAAATCAGATGATGGAAACTTTATTGGATACACTTCCCAAGGTAAAGCTTATAAAGTATACAATCTTAGAACTAGAGTAGATGAAGAATCAGCCAATGTGAACTTCAATGAGCACACTCCCTGTATGAAAGGTTTTGGGCCTGACTAGCTATTTGATCTTGATTTAGTTACCAACTATTTTAACAAATCTTGTGAGAGCATTTCAGGACCTACAGGCAATTTATCAATAGGAGATCCTGACCTAAGATTTGAGCTGAGAAGACCAAGCAAGACTACTACTTCAGCTCTAGTGGTAACTAACCCTGCAAATGGAGTTCCTATCAGTATAACAATGAGAAATCAAGCTGATACATCTGAGGTGCCTACAAATTCCAGCTCAGAGGCAAAAAATAAATAAAGGAGTTTCAAATGTAGCATGAAATGGTGGTGGTGACAGTGATCAAGAATTTCTTGATACTGATAACCACTCCATGGAAGACAACATCAATGATGTCACACACTCATTGGATCAAGCTCCTCTTGATAAGTGTGTTGATGTCATAGGAGACACTTCATTTCTAGATCTATACTTCACAAATTTAGATTTTTCCAATCAACTTGCTGTGATTTCTCAACTTAGGATCCACAAGTCACACCCTACCACAAACATCATTGGAGATGTTGACCAAGGGATGAGAACAAAAGGACAAACCCATGACAAAAATATGTCTATACTATTGCTTCTTGTCCCAGATAGAGACAAAGAAAGTTGATGAGGCTTTAAAGGATGGAAGTTGGTTTGAAGCAATGCAAGAGGAGTTGCTTCAATTCTGTAACCCCTGGAAATTTTGTGAGTTAAAAAGAAAAGAAAGAAAAAGAAATAAGAAAAAGGAAAAGAAAAGTATCTTGACAGAGAGATAAATGGACAAAAATGGAGGGGCTAAAAGTGCAAAAGGGACAAAATAATATTATTATTCTGTTTAAAGTGTGCAAGGCCGCCTACATCTTCTGCATTTCTCAACTGCTCAACATTTTAGAGAGAGAAAGCAGAAAGATCTTCGGTTTGGAGAGAGAAAGCAGCTAAACTCAGTCAAGGTAAGTAAGTTTTAGCATAACTGGGTTTGGTTTTGATGAGTTTCGACCATGTAACCGAGTTATACATGTTCTTATATGTTTATATGCCTTCCGTTTTTGGACATGTCTAGGTGTTAGGAACTTTTGAAAAGTTCAAGTCGAAGGAGTTGAACATTGAGCAGCTAAGGTGAGTTTCTATACCCCATATTTTGTATGCTTTTAAAGATTTTAGGGCTGAAAATGCATGTAAACAATTTTTAAAACTTTTGTATGTATGACCGTTGTATTTATGCTTGTACGTTGATGTGTTATGGTTGTGCATGCTAAGTTAAGGCTTAGAATGGTACTGAGAAGCTTAGAACATGTTAAGATTGTGTTTGGGATTGAAAAGTATGTTAGAAATATATAAGTTCATGGTCATACGCCCAAACAGGGCCCATACGCCTAGTTAATTGCCTTAGAAAAGTTTTAAGTAAGGTCATGCGCCCAAACAGGGCCCATGCGCCTGAAAATATGACTTAGAAAGTTAGGTATATGATGATGCGCCCAAATAGTAGTCCATGCACCTAGAAATGCCTTAGAAATTTCTAAGTGAAAACTGATGCGCCTAAATAGTGCCCATGCGCCCAAGAGGCTCATGTGCCTAAGTGTTGAAATGCCCAAGTAAGGATCATGCTCCTGCATAGTGGAGAAACGCCCAAACAGTCCTCATGTGCCTAAATAGAGCCCATGCACCCAAACACTTGGAAAATTTTCTGAATTTTTGGGGAAAACAGAATTTTAGGGTTTGACCCTAGTTTGACTTATGGACTATTTTGGCCAATTTTAAGCATGAATAGGTAAGGGTCAATGAATAGAAGATACATGATGTGATGATAAATGTATTATATGCATATGGGTATGAAGTGTTATCCTTTAATGATTTTCAAAATGTATATATTATATTATAATATACGTTAAGTATTATGCTATGACTTTACATAGTATGATGATTGAATGAATGAACGTAAAGTATAACGTAATGAAGTGAAAGAACACAAAGACGAAAAGTGAAACGTAATGAAAGAAAGAAAAGGCTTGCAAGCAGAACGAATGGAGGAACACAATTCATGAGAGTTGTCAGCTTAACTGTGTGTTTTATAGCGTGCGATTTTGGCAAACCCATGAGGGTTCACACACAGGGGATCAGTCTTGGTGACTGATCCATAGTACGAAATAGGATCCTTGTTATTCGACCCCGGAAATAAAGAGGCTTTGTGCCCGGAATGGTGGCTTCGGGCCACGGGCTTTGTGCCAAATAGTGATGAGACTTTGTGCCTGGAATGGTGGCTTCGGGCCACGGGCTTTGTGCCAAATAGTGATGAGGCTTCGTGCCAGGAATGGTGGCTTCGGGCCACGACTTTGTGCCAAATAATGATGAGGCTTTGTGCCTGGAATAGTGGCTTCAGGCCATGGGATTTGGGCCAATTAGTAATGAGGCTTTGTACCCGGAATGGTGGCTTCGGGCCACGATGGGGGAAAAGCTTGATAGGATCTAGAATCAGTACGAAACGAGCGAAATGATAAAGTACGAAACGAATAAAGTGATAAAGTACGAAATGAATATTAACAAAAGATAATGATAAAGTACGATATGAACGTTAACGAAAGGTAATGATAAAGTACGACACGAACGAATAAGTGAGATAAGGAATAAAGAATAAGGTTATGCCTTGTTGCATGAATGATGAATACTTACATACGAAAGTAAAGAAAGTATTTTGAGCCGTATTAAGTATTTTAGTACTTTAAAACTAGAACTCACTCAGGGAGGTAATGTTGCTGAGGATGGGACGCAGGGAGGCTACTCGGCAGGGCAAGACTGGCATCCATTCATGCATGTTATTATTGTTGTTTTGTAATGCAATTAATGAATGTTTTCTTTTGTAACTTAACAATGTTGTATTGCATAACAACAGTACTTTATTAATGAAATGAATGGGCTTTTGTTAATAAAATTATGTTGCAATGTTTTATGAAATGTATAATATTATGTATGTTTAGTGCTATGAATGACCAACTGTGAGGTGCCCGGGAATGGGGCCTTACAAGTTGGTATCAGAGCCAAAGTTTAAGTGAATTGGGTAAAATATTTTCAAAAACCTAATCTTAAACTAAGAATGGGATTAAAAGAAAGGGATGTCAGCACGAGTAGCTACATGCCATCATGTATTTCTTTTCTCAAAGTTAATTGGAGTTATGTGCGTGTGCTATTTGATTATGTGCTTATAGCATATTTAGATACTGATGTAGTCAAGATAGGAAATGCTTGGGGTTTGAAGAGTAAAGTAAGTGGCTAATCATAACTGACCACTGTAATTAGGGACTTACTATACTTAACATAAACTGAGCTAATCCTTGAATGACCGTGTTAGTGTTTGAATCTTATAGTGATTAGAGAGTCGCTGGAGGTAGATCATCTAAGGCCTCTAGGGTTAGAGTACAGGGAGGACATGGTGCCGAACTACGTGTTACTAGGAACAAGGCTAAGACTACTGAAAGGGCCTGTGAAGAGCCCAAATGCATCACCAGGAAGGTGGTGATGAGAGTGGGAACTTAAGGGCCTCGGTGAAAGAGGCGGTGGTAGTGGAAGTCCATCAAGTCATGCAAACAATTCTATTGTCTGTAGTGACTGAAGTGATCAAAGCTATAAGGGAGGATGAGAAGAAAGAGAGGAGAAGGACCACCGGAAGGGAGGAAAGGGAGCGATTGGAGACCGAGATGATTTTCTTGAGTGAGGAGGAGGAGGAGGAAGCGGTGTAGGAAACTGCACGAGGATGTAACTATGGGGCGTTTCAAAGATGCAAGCCCCCGACCTTTGATGGAAATGGAAATGCTGCTGGTGCTCACCACTGGGTGAGAGAGATGGAGGTAGTACTGGAGATCAGTGAGTGCAGGGAGGATCAGAAGGTGAAGTTTGCCACTCAATCTTTTGTTGACTCAGCTCTGTCTTGGTGGGACAATATTGTCCAGGTTGAGGGTAGAAGAGCCATTAGAAGGATGAGGTGGCCAGAGTTGAAGAAGCTGGTGATCGAGGAATTCTGTCCTCACCGGGAACTCGGCAAGATATAAAGGGAGTTCCAACAGCTGGAGGCAGGCACTATGACCCACCAGCAATACACCACCAAGTTCAATGAAATGGCGAGGCTGGTGTCGGATCAGGTGATGTCGATGTCGAGGAAGATCAAGAAATACATCCAAGGGTTGCCAGCTGACATTCGCAGGCATCTGATTGCTGCCCGACCGGGTACCTTTCGGTCAGTAGTAGACCTTGCGGGTAGATTGTATGATGAAAGAGAAGAGTCGGTGGTGGTGGAGGTAAAGAAGACAGGTGGTGGTGACAAAAGCTGGGCAGGAAAAGGTTTGGACGTGGTGGTTTCACACCAAACAACAAAAGGAGGAAAGTGGATGTCTGAAGGGTGGTGTCATCTAGTTCAGGATTGAAGAAGTGTAGTAAGTGTGGGAGAGAGCAATCAGGTGAGTGTAAATAGGGATTGAGTGTGTGCTTCAAGTGTGGGAAGCCCGGTCATATGGCGAAGATGTGCGGAGCCATACGGTGTTATAACTGTGGCGAGGTGGGCCATGTGAGTAGGGCTGTTAGAAGCCACGGGCCGAAAGTTCTGGGATGAAGAAGAAGCTAGAGGAAGGAGGACAGAGGGCAACTGCTAGAGCTTTCGCGATGACGCGGGAGGAGGCCAGAGAGGACCCCGATGTCGTGTCAGGTTTGTTTCTAGTAAACCAAATTTGTGCCTCTGTATTATTTGATTCTAGTGCTAGTAGGAGTTTTAATTCTGCTACTTTCTATGCTAAGTTTCCTGTTAGTAGTAGATAATCGATAAGCCATTTGATGTGGAAATTACTATCGGTAAGACCACTAGAATTACTGATATGATAGACGACTATGTCATAGAACTACAAGGTCATAGGTTTTCTGCTAAATTACATGTGATGCCCCTAGGTGGATTTGATGTAGTACTAGGGATGGACTGGTTAGCAACCTATGAGGCAAACATCATGTGTTGCAAGAAGATGATTCGATTAATTGCGCCCGATGGGAGTACGGTGACGGTTTACGGTGATCGTGTCACTACGGTTGCATGGGTGATTTCGATGGCGGTGGCAGAAAGGTGCATGAGGCGTGGATGTAGTGGCTATCTAGCCTACGTGAAAGATGTGGACGCATCAATACCACAACTGTCCGACATACCAGTGGTGTGCAATTTCCCAGACGTGTTCCCAGAAGACTTACCAGGTGTGCCACCGGATCGTGAGATTGAGTTTCAAATTGATCTGATACCCGGTGCTTAACCCGTTGCCAAAGCATCGTATCGATTAGCTCCTACCGAGATGAAGGAACTAATGGATCAACTGTAGAAGTTGATGGATAAAGGGTTCATTCGATCGATCATCTCTCCTTGGGGTGCTCCGGTATTGTTTGTGAAGAAGAAGGACAGTAGTATGCGTATGTGCATCGATTACCGGGCGCTGAATAAGTTGACGGTGAAGAATCGGTATCTGATACCGAGGATAGATGACTTGTTTGACCAGCTCCAAGGTACCAGTTGGTTCTTGAGGATAGATCTTTGATCTGGTTACCATCAGTTGAAAGTGAAGGAGCGGGACATTCCTAACACAGCTTTTTGCACGCGTTATGGACACTACGAGTTTCTCGTTATGTCTTTCGGACTAACTAACACGCTAGCTGCCTTTATGGATTTGATGAACCGAGTGTGTCGGCTCATGTTAGATAAATCATTGATTGTGTTTATTGATGATATCATGATTTATTCGAAGAACGAGGAAGAACATGCTGGCCACATAAGCGACTTATTAGAGACACTTAGAAGAGAAAAATTGTATGCTAAATTCTATAAGTGTGCTTTTGGTTGGGCAAGGTGCAATTTTTGGGTCATATGGTAAATGCTGAAGGAATTATGGTAGACCCGACAAAGGTTGAGGAGGTGATGCAATGGAAGTCTCCAAAGACGCCATCCGAGATTCGCAGCTTCTTGGGTTTGGCGGGTTATTACAGGAGATTCATCCAAGACTTTTCTATGATAGCCTCACCTTTGACCAAATTGACTCGCAAGGATGTAAAGTTCTTGTGGGGTCAGAAACAAGAGGATGCTTTTGAGGAGTTAAAGACAAGATTAACTCAAGCTCATGTTTTAACACTACCCGAAGGGAGTGAGGACTTAGTGGTATATTCAGATGTTTCTTATGGCTAGGTTGCATGTTAATGCAACGTGGAAGGGTAATAGCCTACGCATCCAGATAGCTGAAAACTCACGAAGTCAATTATCCCACCCATGATTTGGAGTTAGCGGTTGTGGACTTTGCGTTGAAGATTTAGAGGCACTACTTATACGGGACGAAGTTTGCCATCTTCACCGACCATAAAGCTTGAAGTACTTCTTTGAGCAAAAGGATCTCAACATGAGGTAGAGGAGATGGTTAGAGCTCATCAAAGATTAGGACTGTGAGATCCATTATAATCCAGGTAAGGCCAACGTTATGGCCGATGGCCTTAGTCGAAAAGAGAGACCCGAGCCGATTCGGGTGAAAGCTTATCAGTTGGTTATAACCGCTAATGTGATGACCCAAGTGAAAGGATTCCAAGATGATGCATTAAAAGAAGATCGCCTTAACTCTAAAAGAATAAGAGGTCTAGTCTCAGAGTTGGGAGAAAACACTCACGGGGTGAGAACCCACTTCGGACGGATGTGGATCCCCCGATATGGAGATCGAAGGGGACGAATTATGGATGAGACTCATAAGACTTAATACTCCATTCATCCGGGCGCCACCAAGATGTGTCAAGACATGAAGAAGGACTATTGGTAGTCGGGTATGAAACGTGACATGGTGGAGTATGTGAGTAAGTGCCTTACTTGTCTACAAGTGAAAGCAAAACATCAGAAACCATACGGGAAGATCTAACTATTGGATATACCCGAGTGGAAGTGGGAGCACATCACAATGGATTTTATTACTAAGCTACCTCGTACGGCGAGGGGGTGCGATACCATATGGGTGATTGTTGATCGACTGACGAAGGTGCTCACTTCCTATCGATCCACGAGACGTATTCATCAGAAAGATTGGCGGATCTGTTGATTAAAGAGATTGTAGCTCGTCATGGTGTGTCGGTTTCTATCATGTTGGATTGTGAAAGTTTTGGAAGAGATTCCATGATACGATAGGGATGAGGTTACACATTAGCACGACTTATCATCCTCAGATAGATGGTCAGTCTGAGAGAATGACTCAGACGCTCGAGGATATGCTTCGAGAATGCGTGATCGATTTTGGAGAAAGTTCAGATGATCACTTACCGTTAGCAGAATTCTCGTACAACAACAGTTATCATGCCAGTATTGGTATGCCACCTTACGAGATGCTATATGGTAGAAGGTGTAGGACACCCGTATGTTGGGGTGATATTGGACAGAAAGAGTTGGGAAGCCTTGAGGTGATCGAGGCTACAACTAAAAAGTTAGAAAAAATCAAAGCCTTCATGAAAGCAGCGAACGATATACAAAAGTCGTATGCCGACAAGAGGTTTAGACCGATCGAATTTAAGGTGGGCGACCTAGTTATGTTGAAGGTCTCACCTTGGAAAGGAATCATTCGATTCCAGAAGAGGGGCAAGCTAAGCCTGAGGTACATAGGACCTTTCCAAATCATCACATGAGTAGGAGAGGTGGCCTATCCATTAGAATTGCCAGATGAGTTAAGTGGAATTCATCCGACATTCCATGTATCTCATTTGAGAAAGTGCTTAGCTGATGAAGATATGATTGTACCATTGGATGATATCAAAGTGGATGAACGACTCAATTATGTGGAGCCGCCAGTGGCAATCATCAATCGGAAGGTAAAGAGGTTGAGGAATAAAGTGGTTCCATGGGGCGTGTGCAGTGGAAACACCGAAAAGGTTCAGAGTCTATATGGGAGACTGAAGAAGAGATGAGATAGCATTACCCAAAGTTATTCGAAAAGTGACAGGTTTCGGAGATGAAACCTCTTTAAAGGGGGTAGACTTGTAACGTCCGGAAATTTTGTCAGTTAAAAAGAAAAGAAAGAAAAAGAAATAAGAAATAGGAAAAGAAAAGTATCTTGATAGAAAGAGAAATGGACAAAAGTGGAGGGGCTAAAAGTGCAAAAAGGACAAAAATATTATTATTCTATTTAAAGTGGGCATGGCCGCCCACATCTTCTGCATTTCTAAAATGCTCCACATTTTAGAGAGAGAAAGCAGAAATATCTTTGGTTAAGAGAGAGAAAGTAGCTAAACTCAGTCAAGGTAAGTAAGTTTTAGCACAATTGGGTTTGGTTTTGATGAGTTTCGACCATGTAATTGAGTTATACATGTTCTTATGTGTTTATATGCCTTCGGTTATGTGTTTCTGGACATGTCTAGGTGTTAGGAAATTTTGAAAATTTCAAGTCAAAGGAGTTGAGCATTGAGCAGCTAAGGTGAGTTTCTAGACCCCATATTTTGTATGTTTTTAAAGATTTTGGGGCTGAAAATGCCTGTAAAACATTTTTAAAACTTTTGTATGTATGACCGTATGTATTCATGCTTGTACGTTGAGGTTTATGGTTGTGCATGCTAAGTTAAGGCTTAGAATGGTACTGAGAAGCTTAGAACATGTTAAGATTGCGTTAGGATTGAAAAGTATGTTAGAAATATATAAGTTGATGGTCATGCGCCCAAACAGTGCCCATACGCCTAGTTAATTGCCTTAGAAAAGTTTTAAGTAAGGTCATGCGCCCAAACAGGGCCCATGTGCCTGAAAATATGACTTAGAAAGTTAAGTATATGCTGATGGGCCCAAACAGTAGTCCATGTGCCCAGAAATGCCTTAGAAATTTCTAAGTGAAAACTGATGCGCCTAAATAGTGCCCATCCGCCCAAGAGGCTCATGCTCCCAAGAGGCTCATGCGCCTAAGTGTTGAAATGCCCAGGTAAGGATCATGCACCTGCATAGTGGAGAAACGCCCAAACAGTGCTCATGCGCCTAAATAGTGCCCATGCGCCCAAACACTTAGAAAATTTTCTGAATTTTTAGGGAAAACAGAATTTTAGGGGTTGACCCTAGTTTGACTTATGGACTGTTTTGGCCTATTTTAAGCATGAATAGGTAAGGGTCTATGAATAGAATATGTATGATGTGATGATAAATGTATTATATGCATATGGGTATGAAATGATTTTGAAAACGTATATATTATATTATAATATACGTTAAGTATTATGTTATGACTTTACATAGTATGATGATTGAATGAATGAACGTAAAGTATAACGTAACGAAGTGAAAGACAACAAAGATGAAAAGTGAAACGTAATGAAAGAAAGAAAAGGCTTACAAGCAGATCAAAAGGAGGAACATAACTCATGAGAGTTGTCAGCTCAACTGTGTGTTTCATAGTGTGCGATTTTACCTAATACATGAGGGTTCATACACAGGGGATCAGTCTTGGTGACTGATCCATAGTATGAAATAGGATCCTTGTCATTCGACCCCGGAAATAATGATGCTTTGTGCCCAGAATGGTGGCTTCGAGCCACGGGCTTTGTGCCGAATAGTGATAAGGCTTTGTGCCCGGAATGGTGGCTTCGTGCCATGGGCTTTGTGCCAAATAGTGATAAGGCTTTGTGCCCAGAATGGTGGCTTCGGGCCACGGGCTTTGTGCCAATTAGTAATGAGGCTTTGTGCCCGGAATGGTGGCTTAGGGCCACGATGGGGGTAAAAGCTTGACAGGATCTAGAATCAGTACGAACGAGCGAAATGATAAAGTACAAAACGAATGAAGTGCTGAAGTATGAAATGAACGTTAACGTAAGATAGTGATAAAGTACGAAACGAACGTTAATGAAAGATAATGATAAAGTACGAAAAGAACAAATAAGTGAGATAAGGAATAAAGAATAAGGTTATGCCTTGTTGTATGAATGATGAATACTTACGTATGAAAGTAAAAACGCTGACTTTTATGCATTTTTCAGTTGGCAGGTAATGCTGTTGAGGATGCCACGCGGGGAGGCTATTCGGCAGGGCAAGACTGGCATCCATTCACGTATGTTATTATTATTGTTTTTGTAATGCAATCAACGAATGATTGCTTTTGTAACTTAACAATGTTTTATTGCATAACAACAGTACTTTATTAATGAAATGAATGGGCTTTTTGTCACACCCTCAATTTCCACCAACCGGGTTTTACCGTTAGGCGTGTGACATACCAGGATCTCAGACACAGTTATATCGAACGACACTATACGAATTTAAAAATAAACATTTGACTTCATTCAGAGGAACATAAATGAAACTGACATCAGTGTGGAAGCGTATACATGATATGTAAATCCATTACATGAAAGTTACAAGTGCCAAGTCTAAACGAAATGTTCAATGCAAAAAAATAAAACAGATGAATGCATGTCCTGAGTGCGTTCCTGAAGCGTGCATCATGAGCTTATGCGTTCTTGTGACCTGAGAATACATGCTAAAGTGTGTCAACATAAAGTTGGTGAGTTCATAGGTTTAATCAACAAATAATGTGTCAGAAAGCGTTTCAAATGGTAAAGTAATTAAAGCATATCGATAGGTAGCTAGCCTATAGTCATGTTACTTAGCGTTTCGAACCGAAGCTGACTGTTTGCATGTCCTATATGTTTGTTGTATCCCTGTCACATCTCACCAGATAGTGACAAATGTTAGGTCAATAATGCACCCGTTTGACCTCTAATCAAGCTAGCGCGACTAGCCCGGGCGGGGTTTGTCAAACCCAGTAGTACTACTCAGAATTACCTCGCTACACATTACTAACGGTTCGAGAATGTCAGGACTGTTATGTGTGTTTGCACTAACGTAACAAGTGATATCAATAATACTAAAACCATTTATGTAAATCTGTTTGCATGTTTTCTCCCCCAAAAGGAAAGAAAGTAAAATAGTGGCCGTGAAGACTCACTGATGATGTAGTAAGTATGTAGGATGGAAGCCTCCCAAATGTTGTTCACAATGAACAGTCAAACACCTATTGACAGTTATGTTAAGCATTAATGTTGTGTCTAGTGTTAATAGAAATGTAGTCGGATCGCATTGATTCGGTCGTCGGTGACACACACAAGCAGGCATACACATCTCAGACCTTATGTAGATCCCAAATGGGTTGTCAATAATTGTAAACGGTTATGTTATTTTAGATTGAAAAAGTATGTGCTTGTTGATAGCGTTGACTTTAATCTTTGTGGTCAAGAAATGACACTTTACTGATGTTACCTTATCATCACACGATAGGCACACCGCACACAAGAAGAACTCACTCACAATGACCCCAATCGCATAACAAGACTAGACGGACGACTGGACACTTCATCCGCATGAATGGGCCTTCAATCGTACGAATCAACTTCGCTCGTATGATTGAACCCTCATTCGTGCGACTCAGCATTCACTCGTACCACACATCACCCATTCGCACGACTCAAAGGCCATTCGCATGACTGAACCTTCATTCGTACGATTGGACTTTCAGTCGTGTGATACACAGTCGCACACATTCATCCGATTGACTCAATCGCACACACTCTCAATCATATGCATTCAATCGCACGACACGCACATACGCCTGGACTCAGTCGCACGACTCACCCCAGACACACCACTCAGTCGCACGACATGTCCAGTCGTACGGCTCAGTCGCACGACTGACCCGGTCGCGAACTGCAGCAGATCGCGACTGCTGGAGGGGCTGGACGGCCTTCGGCTGTTCCGTGCACGGGTTACACACACCAAGGACTTCCAGAAACACTTTGCTGACATGTCTAAGTAAAATGCACATGCAGATGGACACCACACGCACCCACACGACCACATGCATTCGGGTTGAACCCGAACACCCGAAATCCCTAAATTGGTAGAAGCGAAGAGCAATAAAATGGACGATCAAGGTTGCCTACCTATTGGAAATGTGCTATCTTAGCTGTAGCGTGGTCTAGCCGATGAAACAAGCTCAAACAAGGCGGTTGTTGGTGCTAGGAGGTGGTAGAAAGGTGGAGGAGAAGATAGTGAAGAAGAAGAAGAAAAGGGAGTGGAAATGAAACTTAGGGCTGGTAAGGGGTTTATATACCCAGCCCTAGTTTGGCAATTTGTCACGTTTGGTCCTCGCACTTAGTCCCCGAGTTCCCGAATTTGTTTAGGTTGATAACGACGTAAATGGGCGAGCTATGTTAATTAAGAGGATTCCTTAAGTAATCCCGTTTATTTGAATCCTCTACAAACGCCATTTTGTATTTTTAAAAATGGAGTCATTCCTGATGTTAGTTTTATATATCATAACATATTTAACGATGACGGCGACGATGCTTGTAAATGTTTTAGGTAATATCGAGAATGTAACAATGATAACGACAACAGTCTGAATGGTGTAAACCTGAAATTACGGTGTGTCACATTATCCCCTTGTCGAAGGAATTTTCGTCCCGAAAATTAGGACATCATGTTACGAGGTTCAATGGGGGATACGAGGCTCAACGGTTTGTAACGTATGTTGAATAGAGTTTCTGCGTATCTTAAGAGGTAGATGCCTGATTCTGGAACAGTTGCGGGTACTTCTTCTTCATCTGGTCCTTGCGTTCCCAGGTAAATTCTGGTCCATGCTTTGAGTTCCAACGGACCTTGATGATAGGGATACGACTACGTTTGAGTGTCTTGAGCTCTCGGTCCATAACTTCCACTTGTTCCTCGATGAAACGTAGTTGTTCGTCAACCTGTATCTCGTCTAACGGAACGACGAGAGTCTCGTCTACAAGGCATTTCCTCAGGTTTGAAACAAGGAACACATTGTGTACTCCACGGAGTTCTTCGGGTAGGTTCAGCTGATAGGCCACGGGGCCGACCCGTTTGACAATCTCAAACGGTCCCACGTATCTAGGGTTTAGTTTCCCACGTTTTTTGAAACGAATCACACCCTTCCAAGGTGACACTTTCAAAAGCACTTTGTCACCTATTTGAAATTCCAACGGCCAGCGACGCTTATCAGCGTCACTCTTCTGTCGGTCACGTGCTACAACCATACGATTACGGATCTGAACGATCTTTTCGGTCGTCTCGTGTACAAGTTCGGGGCCGGTAAGTTGACTTTCCCCAACTTCCGCCCAACAAATAGGTGATCGGCACTTGCGCCCATACAGCGCCTCGAATGGAGCAGCTTTGATCGATGTGTGATAGCTATTATTGTAAGAAAACTCAACTAGCGGTAAGTGAGTATCCCAACTGCTGCCAAAATCTATCACGCAGGCACGCAACATGTCTTCTAAGGTCTGGATCGTACGCTCACTCTGGCCATCGGTTAGAGGGTGATATGCGGTGCTCATATCTAACCGCGTTCCCAATGATCGTTGTAAGGATTGCCAGAAGTGTGAAGTGAATCAAGCGTCACGATCAGAGATAATGGAAATTGGCACACAATGCCGAGAGACTATTTCCCTTAGGTAGATACGAGTCAACTTTTCCATGCGGTCAGTCTCCCGGATTGCCAGAAAATGTGTGGATTTCGTCAAGCGATCCACGATCACCCAAATGGTATCGCATCCGCTGGGAGTTTTTGGTAGTTTTGTGATGAAATCCATTAATATCTGTTCCCACTTCCATACTGGAATTTCCGGTTGTTGAAGTAAACCAGATGGTCGTTGATACTCCACCTTAACCTTAGAACAGGTTAAAAATCTGCTCACATAGGTGGTGATATCGGCTTTCATGTTTGGCCACCAGTAAAGAACCTTCAGATCGTGATACATCTTGTCCGAACCTGGATGGATAGAGTACCGTGATTTGTGAGCTTCGTCTATTACTAGCTCTCGTAGGTCTCCATACAAGGGAACCCATGTTCGGTCCACGAAGTAGCGGATTCCATTAGATTTGGTTTCCAGTTGCTTCTCCATGCCTCGTAGCGATTCGGCTTTCAGGTTCTAGTCTTTTAACGCCTCAAGTTGAGCATTGCGGATCTGATCGGGTAAACCGGTATGAATGGTGAGTTGTAAAGCTCAAACTCGTCTTGGCTTAGATGTCTCCTTACGACTTAAGGCATCTGCTACAACATTAGCCTTGCCCGGATGATACTTGATCGCACAATCGTAGTCGTTCAACAATTCGACCCAACGACGTTGTCTCATGTTCAGCTCCTTCTGTTCCAAGATGTGCTGGAGACACTTATGATCGGTGTAAATGGTGCACTTGGTACCATACAAGTAGTGTCTTCATATCTTAAGTGCAAACACGACTGCTCCCAACTCTAGGTCATGTGTTGTGTAGTTCTTCTCGTGAAACTTCAATTGTGGGGATGCATAAGCAATCACCTTCTTGCATTGCATTAGCACGCAACCAAGGCCTTGAATAGAAGCGACACAGTAAACTACAAAATCATATGTTCCCTCAGGGGCAGGGATAGAATCGGTGTCATACAGAGTTTCTGCTTCAGAACCTGAAATATGGATTCTTGTTTGTCACCCCAACTGTACGTAGTACCCTTATGAGTTAATGCGGTGAGAGGTTGAGCAATCTTTGAGAATCCTTCGATGAACCGTCGATAATAGCCAACTAACCCGAGAAACTGTCGTACCTCAGTCGGAGTCTTAGGTGTAGCCCAGTTCTTGATGGCTTTTATCTTTTCCGGGTCAACATGTATCCCTTTTTCATTGACCACATGACCCAAGAAATGGACCTCTCGTATCCAGAAGTCACACTTTGAAAATTTAGCGTACAATTGTTCTCGTTTCAGCAGCTCCAGAATCAGCCTAAGGTGCTCCTCATGTTCTTCCTTATTCTTTGAATAAATAAGGATATCATCAATGAAGACAATGATGAACTTGTCCAAATAGGGTTTGCACACTCGGTTCATGAGGTCCATGAAAACCGCTGGCGCATTGGTCAACCCGAATGGCATAACCAAAAACTCGTAGTGGCCATACCTAGTTCTGAAAGCAGTCTTTGAAATGTCTTCATCTCGAATCCTTAGTTGATGATAATCTGACCTCAGATCTATCTTGGAATAGAAACTCGACACTTGAAGTTGATCGAACAAATCGTCGATGCGTGGGAGAGGGTAACGATTCTTAACCGTTGCCTTGTTCAATTCCCTATAATCAATACACATACGAAAGGTTCTGTCCTTCTTCTTGACAAACAGGACTGAAGCTCCCCACGGTGATGAGCTAGGTCTGATAAACCCTTTATTCAAGAGTTCCTGCAATTGCGTAGACAGCTCTTGTAGTTCTTTTGGGGCTAATCTGTACGGTGCTCTCGCGATAGGTGCGGCTCCGGGTACCAAATCAATCTGGAACTCGACTTAGCGATGCAGTGGGAGACCGGGTAGGTCTTCAGGGAAAACCTCGGGATAATCACGTACAACAAGAATATCTTCAATCTTCTTTCCCTCGGTTTCTTTTTCAGTGACCATAGCAAGGAAAGCGGTGTGACCCTTACGCAAGCACTTCTAGGATTTCATGTAGGAGATGGTTCCTGAGACCGTACCACTCCTTTCACCCTGAACTGACAAAACTTCACCACTAGGAAGTGGTACACGAATGATTTTCTCACCACAGATGATCTCAGCTTGATTCTTGGACAACCAGTCCATTCCAACAAATACATCAAAGCTACCAAGTGTGACAAGCATCAGATCTATATCTAACTCATGACCACATAACCCTAGCTTGCATCCCTTTATGATGTGAGTTGCCTTGATTAGTTTCCCATCACCTAACTCTACAGCATAACTAGGCTCCACATCAGCTAAGGTTACATCTAAATACTTAATGAACTTGTTGGAAACAAAACTCTTATCAGCGCCGGTATCAACAGTATAGAAGCAAAACAACCATTCAGGGGAAACGTACCAGTAACTACATTCTGATCATTCCTTGCCTCGCCAGAACCAATCACAAAAGCATGACCTTTAGCATTGCTTCAATTGTTGCCCTTGTTTCCACTCTTCAGCTGTAGGCAATCCTTCCTGTAGTGGCCCTCCTTACCACACTCATAACAGCCTCTAGTCACTCCGCCCTGGTATTGTTGTTGGGGTTGTTGCTGAGTCATCAGTTCACCCCTGCAGTCTTTAGCAGCATGACCCATCTTTCCACACCTTTGACAACGGAGTCGAACACACTGGCCATGATGATGAAAGTTGCACCGGTCACACTTCGGATACTTGCCCACATAGTTACTCGATCCCTGACCATTGTTGTTGTTGTTGTTCTGATTGTTGTTGGTGAGGCTTCTTGATGAGTCAAACTTTCTGGTCTGTTGTTGCTGGGTGTTATTGGAGCTTGAAGACTTGCTGTTGTTACCATCCCATTTCCTTTTATGATCAGATGAGCCAGATACAGCGCCACGTTTTGGCAAAGTACCCTGTGCCACTGCCTGATCAGTGAGCTTGTGAGCTAATCGGATAGCCTGCTGAATAGTGACAGGATTAGCAGCCATAACACTAGCCTGGATTTGAGGAGCTAGACCATCAATGTACTTCTCAATCCGTTTGTAGGCCGGGGTCACCATCTGAGGACATAAAGCAGCCAACTCGTGTAAACGAGTCGTATATTCCTCAATGTCAGAACCAATCATCTTAAGATTCCAAAACTCTACTTGTAGTTTCTGGACTTCATTTCTGGGGCAATACTCTTCTTTCATCAAAATCTTGAAATCATCCCATGGCAAGCCATTAGCAGTGTGACAACCGGTCCCAAGGTCACTATTCTAAACCCTAATTCAATTGCATCATATCCCGTTTTATGAGTACTAATAATGGAAACAATTCAATTATATCAAGAATGTTAGAATCACTAATTTTTATTTGATCAATTTTCATGATTCTATGAGACTTATGTGAATTTAGTCATTTTAAGTCATGCCTTTTTAGAAGAGTCGTGCCTGGGAATATTAATTAGTCACCCTAGCTAGAATTAAGAATATCAATTGAAACAATTAAAACTATATGTGCACACACACTTAAAATTTCCGGACCTAACATGCATTACCATGCATAAGACAATTTACTAACTAACAACTTATACCACCAAAAATACTACCATTTTATAAATCTATTCTACAAAATAACTAATAAAAATTAATTTTTAAAGAAATCCACTAGAGGACAAGGGCCAAATCGGCGCCCCCCTCTCCCCCAATAGAAACACTTGCTTTCTTCCCCATGCTACACCACCATATCCACCATTCAAGTTCCATGCATTTCAATCTTGCAAGACACAAAGCTCCTTCTCTCTTCCTCACATTTTCGGAAATCTCAGCTGAGAACTCTCCTCCCTCTCAAAATTCCTCTCCATTCTCTCCATTTTCAGCCCCAAAACCGTGAGCAACAACAAGAACAACAATCGGCCAGCAGCAAATCGCAAGTAAGGTGACTTTTGGTGATGTTTTGAAGCTTGGAACATGCAAAGCTAAAAGTTTCCAGCTTGTGTTTGACTTCTCCAGCCTCATCCAAGAAGATTTCAACCATCCACGACGTTCTACACCTCTTAAACCGCAAGATACACCGTGTGTAAGCTCACTATGTCGGTTTTGGTCATTTCTTGAGATTGTCTTCATTTTTCACCTAAAAACCTATCTTTTTCTTGTTGTAGCAGAAAAATCTCACCCTCACTTTGTTCTTAAGGAGTTCCCCACGTTCTTGAAGGTATACCACACGTTATAATGTTCATTCTAAGGGGTAGAATCCGATTTACCCCTTGAAAACCCTCTTTTTGGTGTTTTTGTCACCATGCACTTGTGAATCTTGTAACCCCTTGAAACCAAACGTTTAACCTGCATATCTGTTGGATCAAAAGAACCAATGAGCCAGATCAGAAAAACCTCTAAGTCCCACATGACATCACAACAACTGCTGAAAGCTTCATCAGCAGTTTGACAAAGCCTGAAGACTCAACAGCTGAAGATCAAAGATCTGAAGAACAACAGCTGAAGATCCAAAGTGCTGAAGATAATTACTGAAGTCTGAAGTACTGAAGAATACAAGTACTGAAGACTTCAAGTACTGAAGATAAGTGCTGAAGATCAAAAGCTAAAGAACTAAGGAACTGAAGATCAACAACTGATGCATAAAGTCTGAAGACAAAGACTGAAGACATCAGCTGATGACAACTACTAAAGTCATCAGCTGATGAATCATCTGAAGATCAAAGTCTAAAGACCAAGTGCTGAAGCTTCAGACTTTGTCACAACAGCTGAAGAAGTTGTCTTCAGTTGTTGTGATGGTTTTCTTTATCGGAAGTTTATAGTTTCTATTTTCAGTAGTTTGTACAACAGCTGAAGAGCTTGTTCTTCAGCTGTTATAGTTTCAGTACTTGTAAAACGACTGAAGAGGTTGTTCTTCAGTCATTGTAGTTTTAGTAGTTTTTTTTTTCCTTTCAGCAGTTGTAATAGATGTTAACACTTAGGATTTTTGTAAGAAGATGTCAGTTGTTTGACATCTTCAGTAGTTTTGTTAACATCAGTAGTTTGTTAATAACCGTTTGATGTCACTATCAAGTGACGTCAGCATAGGTCATTTCTCCTATAAAAGGAGGTGACCTAATTGTAAATGGTGCCGAAGCGTGTGATCTAATAGAAAACACCTTTTTGCATAATTACTCTCTCTCTCTCTCTATAATTTTACTGTTACATGCAAAATCTTTTGTGTTCTTGCTTATTTGTTTAATTCTCGAGCTAAATCCGCTGCGAATACAACCTAATTGATCAAACTAGAGGCTGAGATCCTTACAAATGGTATCAGAGCAGGTTAATCATTGATCGATTTAACTATTGATCATTGAAACTGCTCTATTGCTATCTACGTTTGATCGAATTAGCAATTTGTAAGAATTAGTTATAGAGATTGAGTTTTCTGCTACTTCTGGCCGTTAAACTTGAGGTTCTCGTGGTTTTTGAGCTAGATTTGTTTTGTTTACCTTGAACTTACTTGAAATCTGAAAATGACTACTCCTAATGACCCTCACAATACTGGTTCCTCAACCAAGCCTCCGATGTTGGTTAGGAATGAGTAGAACATATGGCAAAGAAGGATGCTCCATCACCTATCTGTCAATAGTTCAGGTTGTTGGACATCTGTGGTACATGGTCCACATGAGCCTATGGTGAATGATCCGGAAACAAACAAATTGGTTCCGAAGAAGAAGGAGCAATACTCTGATGAGGATAAGAAGTTGTTTGAGATTGATGCAAAAGCCCATGGAATTCTGGCCATGGCAATACCCAATGAAATCTATTCTGGGCTGATGCATCATGAAACTGCTCATGACCTATGGAATGCACTGAAAGAACAATTCGGTGGCACTGATGAGGTTCTAGCAAACAATAGGGAAATCCTCGCCCAACAGTATGAGACATTTTCTCATAGAAAGGGTGAGACTCTGACTCAACAGTTTGAGCGGTTTTCATGTTTAATCTCTGAGCTGAAAATGGTTAAACATGAATACACCAACATCCAGATGAACCACAGATTCCTTAGATCACTGCCTGAGAGATGGGACACCTACACAATTGTCCTACGCTCCAGTGCAAATCTGGATAGCTTATCTCTCACCCAACTTCATGGGAAACTGCTGACATTTGAAAGAGAGATTGAGCAGAAAAGGAAACTGGCTTCATCTGGTAAGCTCACTGAAGACTTTGTACCAGGGAACACTGCCTTGGTCGGTCATGAGTCAGAATATGCTGCATCTGAGTGCCAATATGATGAGCATATTGATTTCTCTTCAAACACTTCTGATCCTGCTTTTGTGAGTGTTGATAGTCAGACTGGTGGCTGTAATAGTGACAATCTATGCTTCATCATGGATGATCTGAGAGGGATTGCTGATGATGACTTAGAAGAGATGGATATTCTGAGCCAAATGGCCTTGATTAATATCCGGTCTCAGAAGTTCTACAAAAGAACTGGAAGGAAATTCCCAGGACTCTCTAGCAAAACCAAAGTTGGTTTTGACAAGAGTAAGTTGAGGTGTCACAAATGCCACAGGCTTGGACACTTTGCAAGAGAGTGTAGATCACCTGGATCTAACTCTTCTGCACCCTTTATGACTTTTCCTAACAATAGTCAACAAAGCAGAGGGAAACATCCTGTCAATTCTAGTCATCATTCACCATCACCATCCCCTGCATATTTTGTTCCTCAGGGGCCAATGCCATACACATACCCTGATATTACATGCCACAACCCAGTCAAGTTCAAGCATCCATTGCTCCTCAACCACATGCTCTTCCTGAGCCTCAACCATCCAAATCTCATCAACCTCCTCAACCTCAACAACACAGCTTCTTCACCCCAGGAGTTGTTGACTGGAGCAGTTTACCGGATGACATGACTGGTAATGAACAACTGCTCTCAGGTGCTGGTCAACATGGTGGTGACAACCCTTTTGGAAATCTAGCTCTCATGGCTCTGGAGTCTTCTGATGGATCATCCTCAAGTGCCTCTTCATCACAGGTATCACATGTATCATCTGAGGCAAAGGCCAATTTATGTTCTGAAACATGCATAGCAGCATTTGCCTCTATTAGAGAAGCAAATGTAGCTTTAATTAATAAGAACATTGAGCTAGAACAAACAATTTCCAAAACAAAAGCTGAGTTTGAGTCTGTGCTTAAAGGTAAAGATGATGAGATTTACAAACTAAAATGCCAAATCACTGATGATAAGGCTAGGGAAGAGGTACTTTTAGAAAAGTACAAAGACCTCAAGGAAACTCTTGCAGCAACCCAGGTAGAGTGTGATCGATGGGTACAATCCTGCAAGGGTTTTGAGATGCTTCTGAGTAAGCAATCAGCTTCCAATGTGAAGTTTGGTATTGGTTATAATCACACTGCTCCTCCAACAGATTATACTTCCAGAGCAGAGGTAGAATCTGATGGAGAGAGCAATAACCAATCCTTCTCATCATGTGACCTACTATCTGATACAGCATCATCAGAAGTAGATGTCAGCATTCACCTCTCACAAAACCAATCAGCTGATGCCAAAACAGCTGATGGTTCAAATGCTGAATGTCACATGATCAAAAAGTTAATCAACTCAGGTGTTGTCCCTAGAAGTACTGAAAGTACTGAAGAGCAAGGGATAACATCTGTAGTTAAAACCCCAACCAGTGTCAGTACTGAAGAGAAGAAAACTGTCAGTAGAAAGTGTTTGAAGACTACTAAAGAGGATGTCAGGAAAGCAAGTACTGCAAGGAAGAAAACTGCAAGTACTGACAGCAAACAGCTGAAGAACAAGTCTTCAGCAGTTTCATCTTCTTTAGTAGATGATCAACCAAAGATGAAGAAGAAGACATGTGAAATATATGGCTTGTTCAATAATCTTAATGATGATTGTTGGTACAAAATGGGTTCCAAACTCAAACAAAAGGAGAAAATTAAAGAGCAAATGAATGAAATGAAAATTGAGTTTGAGACCAAGTTTGTACCAGCTACATCAAAGCCTGAAAACCCCAAGGCGAAGAAGAAATCCAAAAAGAAGGATGGGGTTAATCAGGCAACAGCTGAGGTTGCTCAAAAGAAGATGGTGCAACACAGGAATCCATCACCAGCAAGCAATGTTGTGTCTGAGGAGCTGAAAGCTTTATCACAGAGTCAGACACAACTTGTGATGATGGTTCAGCATCTAATGGGAAGAGTCAACCAACTAGATGCCCCTGTGTTGAAACCACAGAAAAGGAAATCCAAGCCAAAGGGTTCCTCCTCTACACCATCTCCCTCACCTCAGACCGTCACACATAACACATCAGTTAGTGTTCCATCTGTTGATGAGAACAGACCCAAAACCAAAAAGGTTTGGGTCTCCAAAACTAACTAATTTGTTATGTTGATTGCAGGGTTCTTCAACATGCCAAAGAAGCAACTGGCATGTAGACAGTGAAGGATCCATGCACATGACAGGAAGCAGCTCTCTTCTTAATGACTACTCTCAAGGAAAGAAGGGATTTGTCTCCTTTGGCAATGATGCAAAGGGTTACATCATCGGAAAAGGCTTAGTTTCCAATGGGGAAATAAGGTTTGATGATGTAAACCATGTGGAGAATCTCAAGTACAACCTCTTGAGTGTCAGTCAAATGTGTGATAAAGGCCATGTTGCCCTTTTCACAAGCCAGAACTGTCGGATTCTGTCATCTAAAGTTCTGAGTTTGATTGACAAGGTGTTGGATGAATATACTCTCCTGAAGGCCAACAGGACAGGAAGAGTATATGCCTTAGATCTTTCCAAGAAAATTGATCTAAAAGGCCATCCTTGCCTATTCTCCAAGGCCTCTCCTCAAGAGTCTACTCTATGGCATAGAAGGCTGGGGCATGTTAATCTTAAGAACATGAATCAGCTGACTAGCCATGGTTTAGTAAGAGGATTGCTTTTGAAGGAGTTCAAGTGTGAAGACAACTGCACTGCTTGCTTAAAGGGAAAACAACACAAAGTTTCATTCCCCTCAATAGAAGAACCAAAGTCCACTGCCTGCTTGCAACTTCTGCACATGGATCTCTTTGGTCCCGTCAGAGTGATGAGCATGGCAAAGAAGAAATACTGCCTGGTAATTGTGGATGATTACTCCAGGTTTGTATGGACTTTCTTCTTGCACTCCAAGGATGAAGTTGCCAAGACTATTATGAACTTTGTGTTACTT
This sequence comes from Flaveria linearis, assembly GCA_024085815.1. NCBI lineage: Eukaryota > Viridiplantae > Streptophyta > Magnoliopsida > Asterales > Asteraceae > Flaveria > Flaveria linearis. The sequence continues at coordinate 62,418,533 of CM044001.1, read as the reverse complement.
GTGGAGAAGCGGTATTCCCTGCAGGTCAAGTGTGTGAGGAGTGACAATGGAACAGAGTTTAGAAACCACACACTTGATGACTTCTACCTGTCTAAGGGAATTAAAAGGCAGTTTAGTATTCCAAGAACTCCTGAACAGAATGGAGTGGTTGAGAGAAAGAACAGGACTCTCATTGAGGCTGCAAGGTCAATGCTGGCTGACTCAGGGCTGCCACTGACCTTTTGGGCTGAAGCTGTCAACACAGCTTGCTATGTGCAAAATAGAACTTTAGTGAATCAAAGGTTGATGAAGACTCCCTATGAAGTACTTCATCATTTGGCCCCTTTGATTTCCTTCTTTAGAGCCTTTGGGTGTCCTTTCTTCATTCTCAACACAAGAGATCCACTCCAGAAGTTTGCATCAAAGGTGGATGCAGGGTATTTTGTTGGTTATTCGTCAACTTGCAAGGCATATAGAGTTTTCAACTGTAGGACAAAGATGGTTGAAGAAACTCTGCATGTGAAGTTCAATGAATCTCCAAAGGACAAGATTCTACAAAACCCTATGGAGTTGTTTGATCTGGACATACTGCAATATGTTCCTTATCAACCTCCAGCTGTTGTTCCTGTCAACAGTTCTCCACCTAGTGGTACTGATGATGATGATGCCAGTACTCACCTTTTCAGGTTTAGTGACAACCTGCCTGAGTCCACTAAACTTGATGCTCCTGTAGCTTCAGCAGCTCTATCCACAACAAATGCTGATGAGATTTCTGCATGCTCTACTTCATTTGAGCTGCCATCTCCTACATGGTTTCAAGAATCTCCATCAACACCTGTTGCTGCTGAAGGTCCTACAAACACTTGCACTGATCTTATAGTCTATCAAGAGCTGAAGAATCACCCAATGTCTCAGATCATGGGTGATATCAATGCTGGAGTTTCAACCAGGAGTCAATTGTCCAACTTTTGCTTCTATGCTCTCTTCATCAGTCAGCAAGAGCCAAAGAATTATCATGTTGCCTTAAGAGACAATGGATGGGTTTAAGCAATGCAGCTTGAGCTTCTTCAGTTCAAAAAACAGCAAGTGTGGGAGCTTGTTCCTTTACCCCAAGGTAAGTGTGCAATAGGCACCAAATGGGTGTTTAGGAACAAAACTGATGAAAAGGGCCAAATTGTCAAGAACAAGGCCAGGCTGGTTGTGCAGGGGTTTGCACAAGAGGAAGGCATCGATTATGATGAAACCTTTGCCCCTGTAGCCAGACTGGAGGCCATTAGATTGTTCTTAGCTTATGCTGCCTTCCATAGTCTTAAAGTTTATCAAATGGATGTCAAAAGTGCATTTCTATATGGTAAAATAAAAGAGGAAGTTTATGTGTGTCAACCACCAGGCTTTGAGGACAATAAACATCCTGATTGGGTGTATAAGCTTGATAAAGCTCTTTATGGGCTGAAACAAACTCCTAGAGCCTGGTATGAGACCTTATCAACTTTACTTCTAGAAAATAAGTTCACTAGAGGCACCATTGATAAAACTTTATTTATTAAGAATATGGGACAGCATAAGCTCCTTGTTCAAATTTATGTAGATGATATAATTTTTGCATCCTCTGGTCCCCAGTTGTGTGATGAATTCACTAAGCTCATGAAGCAAAAGTTTGAAATGAGTGCTATGGGAGAATTACAGTTCTTTCTAGGGTTGCAAATCAAACAAAAGGCTGATGGAACCTTCATTCATCAGTCCAAATATACAAAGGATTTGTTGAATAAGTTTGATTTACAAAACTATAAGCCCTGTTCTACTCCCATGAGCAGCACCACACAACTGGATGTTGATCAGAAAGGTAAAGCGGTTGATGAAACCCTTTACAGATGTATGATTGGGTCCTTGATGTACCTTACAGCTTCTAGACCAGACATCATGTTTGCAACATGTGCCTGTGCTAGATTTCAGGCTGCACCTAAAGAATCTCATTTGATTGCAGTCAAAAGGATCTTTAGATATCTGCAAGGTACCCAATCACTAGGTCTTTGGTATTCAACTGGGCATTCTTGCAAATTAGTTGCTTTCTCTGATAGTGACTATGCAGGATGCAAAGTCACCAGAAAATCCACTTCTGGTGGTTGCCAATTCCTACGCAATTGTTTAGTTTCTTGACAGAGTAAGAAACAAACATCAATTGCTACTTCCACTATTGAAGCTGAGTACATTGCTGCTGCAAGTTGTACATCTTAGGTACTTTGGCTTCAGAACCAACTCTTGGATTATGGCATTATAGAGACTAAGACTCCATTATTAATGGATAGTGCTTCAGCTCTTTGTATTGTTAAAAATCCAGTCCAGCACTCTAGGACCAAACATATTGAGATCAGACATCATTTTATTAGGGATTGCTATGAAAAAGGTCTGATTGATCCAAAGTTTGTGCCTAGTGCTGATGAGCTTGCAGACATTTTTACTAAGCCTTTAGATAGTGCCACATTTCAAAATCTGGTACTAAGGCTTGGTATGCTGCAGCTAGAATAATTTGACTAATACTGATGCTCTCAGTTCAAAAGTACTGATGAGCATTAGTATACAAAGGTCAAATATAAGTACTGATGAGGAATTTAGTCTCCAGCATTTCACAACTACTGAAGACTAAAATGCTTCAAAGTACTGAAGTACATTATTTGATGAAAACAACTGATGTAGTTACAACTACTGATGTATAATTTTCAAACAAATAAGTACTGAAGAACAAATTATGTTCACAAGTACTGATGTGTAATCTTACACATAAGTACTGAAGACAAAATTTGTTTACCATCTTTGAAGAATATTTTATTTCATTAGCACTTACAAACATCTGATCACATGAACTGAGGAATAAAATATTCACAAGAGCTGAAGGGCCAATGAAACATCTGCAAGTCAGACAAAGAGCTGATGAGTAAGTATGGAGGTCAGCATGAAACAACTGAATTGACAGAAACAGCTGATGAGTAACTTTACTCTTCAGTTGATACCTACATCTGCTGTTTCATACCCAAACAACTGAAAGACAAAACCATGTCTTCGGTAGTTTCACAACTACTGATGACTAACACCAAGTCCTCAGTTATTTACAACATCTGAAGGACAAAACCAAGGTCTCAGTAGTTTCAACTACTGAAGACTAACACCAAGTCCTCAGATGTTACAACTACTGAAGGTTAAAACCACGTCATCGGTAGTTTCAACAACTGATGACTTACACCACAGCCTTCAGTCGTTTTCTTTCAGCCTATAAATACCAACCCAACCTTCAGAGTTTTTCATTCTCACTTGACCTAACTCTCAAAAACCTCTGAACCTTCCCATACACCATTAATGGTGACCATGCAACTGAAACCTCAACACAACTGTGTCGCACACCTCACCAAATCACCTTTCTGGTCAAAATTTGACAATGCTATTGATTTGATGACCAACTCCCAATACCAAACGGCTTTCCTCCTCAATCCGATCATTCATGCCGATTCTCTATCGGAGTACTGGACGAACGTCACCGTTCACACTGGAGAGAACGACGGCGAGGACTCTCTCCGGTCGTCCGTGAACAACCATCCCGTGGTCATTACTCCAGCTATCCTCCGACAAACCCTAAAGCTGTAGGATGCCACCTTCCCAACTGCCTACCCTAAAGGGAACCTTGATCTCTCCTTCACTGCCAATGATTATCAAGGTAACCTATCTGCCTCAACCTTGCTAAAGAAACACTTGCCCGATCCACAGCGACTCATCTTCCATATGGTGAATGTGTGTCTGGCCCCTAAGACATCCTCATGGGACCAGATGTCCACAAGGTGGCAACAGGTATTATACTCTATCTTTGAGAAACAACCACTAAACTTTACTGATATGATATTTTTGGAACTCAAAGACATGGCCAATAAACCTTTTGCTAACCGATGGATTTTATATCCTCGATTCATAATGGCCATGATAGAGAGCCAGCTTCAAGCTGAGGGACTAGTTGGCACTGGAGTCCCTGCCATGGCTGTTTTAGCTGAGGTATACTCCAGTCACAACACCGACCACACATTGAAACAGGCTGCCAAGCTGCGAAAACCCACGCAGCAGGAACCCACAGCCTCCACCTCCAGGTCCAAAGTCCCCACCAAACCAAAACCCAAAAAGAAAGCCAAAAAGGCTACTCAGGGAAATGAGACCCCTGAGGATGCCCCTGCACAACAAACGCAGGAAGTGACTGCTGGCCAGATTCTCCCAGCAGTCACCACGACTCCACCTACCACAACCGCACAAGCATCCTCTTTACAGGAGCTTGATGCAACCACTTCAAGGGCTGCCACAAATCTGGAACCTTTCTCAATTGAGGAGGTTGCCATTGAAAAGCACACTCCTCCCCATGTGCATACTGCTTCAAGCCCATCACCCACTGAAACCGCCCCTCAAAGCCCTACACTTATAATAGCCAAAGTGTTGACCCATCTGAACACTCCACCCTCTCCCCAGAAACCAATCACAACTGGGGAAACTCCAACCGAAGAGGGGGTGGACAAAAGTGTTGATGGGAGCCCACAACACAGAGAATCACATGTCTCATCTCCCAGTGTGGCTAGGGAGATAGGATATTCTGGTGAGGCTGCCACTTCCCCTGCATCAGCATATGAGCAGGAAGAAGCTGGTAACATCAATAAGACCTCACCAGAGGCAACTGCCGATGATGGATCCAATCCGGTGGTTGGAAGTCCCCAGAACCAAGAAAAAGGGGCACATGCAACTACTGAGCCACACTCAGTGCATGTACATCCTGACTTAGTCAGGAGGTCAGGTGATTCAGTGCAAACTGATGATGACCTGGGCTTCTTCTACGACGTAGTTGCCCAAAACACAATCCTTGAGGATGAGGTGAGTAGACTCAAAGAGCTGCTCGCCAATATGACTCAAGGAGAAAGTCCATCTGCCACCATGAGCCCACAGATGGCACCTTCACCTGAAGGTCTCCCAGACACTCAGCCACTCCCACAAACTCAGCCACCTGCCTCTGCTTCTGGCACTAGTTCTCAGGAAGAGAACCCTCCTGAGCAACTAGTTGCTATCCTTCATAAATCCCTGCCTCTCATCACACCCATGATCACCGACATTGTGATCAAAGCCCTGGATGAGAGGTTTCCCTCAAAAATACAACCCTTGGTGGAGGTAGCTGTGGCCAAAGTGCTTTCTGATAGTCAAACCCTTACCAATGCACCCAAAAAGGGGGAGACATCAGTGAAAGCTAAAAGGAAGAGGGTAGAGGAGGAGAAAGAAGGAGTGAAGATGGTGGAAAAAGAGAGGGTTGTGGTTGAGGAGATTGAACAGGTGAAGGGGAAGGGGAAGGGGAAGGAGAAGGAGAAGGGAGCTTAAACGATTAAAGTGGTTGAAATCCAAAAAGATTTCAGTGTCACTTACAAGAAGAAGAAAGGAGAGAAGGAGGGAGAGAAGGAGGTGAAAGATGCTGATCTAGTAGTCCTAATCAAGGAGGCTGATGCTGAGCATAGCCGATCAATGGACTCTATCATTGATCAGCTATTCAGGCAAGGCTTTGATACGGACACTGCCATGCTAGATCAGGAAATAAGGAAGATGGAGATGAAGGAAATAGAATACCGATGGACTAACTATAGCCAAGAGGATAGAGAGAGACTTGAGGCTATTGTTAGGTTCATTTCGAAGTATTTGGGGAGACCAGTCCCAGACATCAAATCATGGACCAGGAACAGCATCTTGGTTATAGCCACCAAGATCTGTTCGGCTGGAGAATTTACAAAGGGGCTGGTCATAGAAGCCCTTACCGAAGCCAGGGGTGGGAACAGGACTCTGCTAGCCAAACAAACTAAACCTTCCCTCATCTCTAGATTGCTAGCCGAGCCTGCCTAATCTCCCACTCCAAAACCAACCCAAACACGACCCACAAAACCAACTCCCTCACCATCAAAACCCATTGCCGATGATACACCCTTGCAGAAGAAGAGAAGGGTGTTGAGGCTACAAGAAGAAGAAGAAGAAGAGGAGGATGAGGAAGAAGATAGGTTGTCTCTCTCTGCAGTCCTATCTTTACAAAAGCCAAAACCAACTCCCATCACTCCTGCCTCACAGATGGAAACTGTGAAGGTTAAACTTGAAGAAGAACAGCAGCATAGGCTACATGATGATGAGCTGTTGAGAAAAGTAGATAAAGCCTATGCTGCTTCCTCATCAATTATAAATATGAGGAAACAAGCTCAGAGATTATTCACTTTAAGGCATACATTCCAATTTCAAAAGGACAAAGTGAATATTTGGCCTGATCCCAGGGTGTCTCACAGAATTATGAAGAAAGAACTACCAAAGAGATACAATGGCCAAGTGAAAAGGATCGTAGGTGAAGAGATCTCCTTGGCCATTGTAATATCACCCTGGGAGATCATAGAAGATTTCAAGAAAACCTATCAGGCTAACCTCTCACCATAAAAGATGTTGGAGAACAGGGTGGTTAAAAGGGGGTTAGTCTACAAGAGGTTTGCGAAACTTCAGAGAGATGAGCTCCAGTTGTTCTTAGAGGGTAATCACCCAGATGAATTCGCCTATAGGGCCATAACAACTGTAGAGCTCAAAAGTGGTAAACAGGCCAAATACATCTCTGAGCTCTATAGGCCTGAAGGATTCTTTGATGGTGAGGCTGAAGTACTTACCATGGAAGAACAAGTGATGTTTTTAGAGGCCTACACCAGGGAATCCTACAGGCTCATAGTTGGGAAGTAGGTCTTATGGATGGGACAAAAACTTTGTGTCCAGTTCCCCAAAATAGAGTTCCCATCCATACTATGCCAAACAAATTCTTAAGACCTCTTCCCAGGCCAGTGCTTAATTGGGTCATCTTCTATGCTGATCAAGAAGGAAAAAGACCAGATCTTCCTGCCATCAATAAGTGGGATAATAAATAACTTAGAGGTTTTGGCTGCATTGGTTCAGGGGGAGATTGTTGGACCAAAAGAACCAATGAGACAGATCAGAAAAACCTCTAAGTCCCACATGACATCACAACAACTGCTGAAAGCTTCATCAGCAGTTTGACAAAGCCTGAAGACTCAACAGCTGAAGATCAAAGATCTGAAGAACAACAACTGGAGATCCAAAGTGCTGAAGATAAGTACTGAAGTCTGAAGTACTGAAGAATACAAGTACTGAAGACTTCAAGTACTGAAGACAAGTGCTGAAGATCAAAAGCTGAAGAACTAAAGAACTGAAGATCAACAACTAATGCATAGAGTCTGAAGACAAAGACTGAAGACATCAGCTGATGACAACTACTGAAGTCATCAGCTGATGAATCATCTGAAGATCAAAGTTTGAAGACCAAGTACTAAAGCTTCAGACTTTGTCACAACAGCTGAAGAAGTTGTCTTCAGTTGTTGTGATGGTTTTCTTTATCAGTAGTTTATAGTTTCTATTTTCAGTAGTTTGTACAACAGCTGAAGAGCTTGTTCTTCAGCTGTTATAGTTTCAATACTTGTAAAACGACTGAAGAGGTTGTTCTTCAGTCGTTGTAGTTTCAGTAGTTTTCTTTTCCTTTCAGCAGTTGTAATAGATGTTAACACTTAGGATTTTTGTAAAAAGATGTCAGCTGTTTGACATCTTCAGTAGTTTTGTTAACATCAGTAGTTTGTTAATAATCATTTGATGTCACTGTCAAGTGACGTCAGCATAGGTCATTTCTCCTATAAAAGGAGGTGACCTAATTGTAAACGGTGCCGAAGCGTGTGATCTAATAGAAAATACCTTTTTGTAGAATTACTCTCTCTATATATTTTTACTGTTACATGCAAAATCTTTTGTGTTCTTGCTTATTTGTTTAATTCTCGAGCTAAATCCGCTGCGAATACAACCTAATTGATCAAACTAGAGGCTGAGATCCTTACAATATCAATGGGTTTTAAGACTAACAACAACCTGTTTTTGAAAGTCTCCAAGGGTGTACACCACCTACATGTGGTACAAACATGCTTTACACCTTGAATAGTCACTCCTTTTACTAGTAACAACTTCCTTTGGACATTTCTTGAAAACCCTCTTAGACAAGGGTTGTAATATGCTCAAAATGACTTTTAAGACACCCTAATAATCTGATTTTTAAGTTAGATAAAGTTTTAGTAATAATTAAACTCAAGTTACAAGGATTTACACATGTGTAATGGTCATATATGACACTTTCTATATGTTTTAATGTCCATGGGTGTATAGAACAACTAGGCAACGATTGGGACTGTTATTTCAGTAATTTTTGGTGCATATTAAGTTTAATAACATGGCTTGACCTCTGGAACAAAAGACATAATGTGTTTAGGCCTAGTTTGGTCACTTTCGGGACCCGAAAACGTGTTAAAATGACTTAAAAATAGGAAACATGGACCATAAACGTTTTTAAAGAGAATTCCAGGTTCTAAATGGATAAATAAAGTGTTCTGGAGTCAATGAAAAGTTTTTGTGGTCAAAAGATAATTTAAATGGATTTTTAGTAAAACCGGGTGTAAACCGAAAGACGTTTTTAAGGAAAAATCTAAGATAAATGGGTTAAATGTTACAAATTATAAAAAAATCATGACTTTCCAGTAGGTTAATAGATAAATAACCTCAAAAGTAAAATGGTTGGTCAAACAAGCCTTTAAAATGGTCAAACCCGACTAAAAACGCATTTTAACGGTTTAAACGTAAAAACGAGCCTTTCCACTTTTAGAGACAATTTTTTGTAATCTAAAAGGTTTGAAATTCATAAAAATGATTTTAATAATTAGCTACTGGTCTTAGACTCCAAAAAAGTGAAAACTCATAAATAACCCTTTTAAACCATTCGGTTTTACCGTAACCGGCAACGTTAAACGCGTATTTTAGAAACCGAGTCTATAAACTGAAATTTTGGTAATAAATTCTTAAAACTAAGTTAAATTAAGGTCTTTAACCTGATTTTTAAGAATAGAGGACACTTAATGCAAGAAACCAAACTTAAGGGTAGAAATTGTCAATTTTGAAACTTCAGGGGCAAAACTGTAAATTTTACAAAACTTCATAACCGACTCCCATAAGTTCATTTGCCCCCTTAAATGGCATAATTACTATACATTCTTGGTTTAGTAATGTAGAAACCTTTGATTTCCTGAAAAACCTTGACTTTCCTGAAAAACCTTGACTTTCCTTAAAAGGAAAGTTTTACGCAAACCTAATCGAATCAAAACCAAAACCGTCTATTTGAGTCTTAGGCACTATTGTTGCTCCTTAAATAGGTTTAGAGCAGTAGCTAATCACTTAATATATTCATATTAGGTGCTAGACTTGAGCCATTCCCGGCATGCGAAGAATTTCTATTTGCTTGATATCTAAGGTGAGTTCTCGTGTCCCCCTTTTTACTTTTGTTTTGGGGATGAAGCATGCTCTTTAAAACTGAATCTCTTATGTGTGATACTGTTTACTGTTTGCATGATCTTTTGTTTTATGAACTATGATTTTGCTTACTTGATGCTTGTATGTGGGACTTTTTGGATACTTGCTGATACTTTAGTCATAATCATTAATTCTTTTGTGAACTGCTTGTTTTTACGTGAATAGATCTATTTGGGGAATCCCCCACGCACAGTGGCTCCCGCTACAGGGAGGTACCCCACTGAGATCTTGAGGGTCGTTTGTGGCATGTAATAGGTTTTGAGTAAGATACTATGGTGAACCATCCTAGCAGGAATGGTTCACTATTCTGAGGCTTGGTCCTTTCCTACGGGAATATCCGGTTAAACACAAGTTTAAAAGAGGCCAACCGGGGACCAAGTGCAGGGTTGATTGTGATACCCCACAATGACTGATACTAAAAATGATGTTTTAAAATCGAATGAGATTTTTATAAACTTTCACACTGGATTCTAAAACCTTTACTGTGGACTATTGTAGTTCCTTTTATTTGTTTTCAAACTTTAAGCACTTGAATTCACCAACTTTTTAGTTGACACTCTTTTCTTTTGAGCATGTTTCAGGTAACCCGTGAAGACTCTTAGCTTACGGATGACTTAGACTCAACCCCGAGACTATGGCATTGTTTGTGTGACCAAATTTAGGACTTGAATAATTTTGATACAATGACTATTTAACTTGTGTTGAAACATGTAAACATTTGAGGCTGGATCTGTTTCCAGCCCGTTGTCTTTTAATACTTTAAATGCTTGTGATGTTCTCTCCCTTTGAGCTCGTATATTGGTTTGTTTCCGCTGCCATGTATGTTGTTGCTAATCTGTGACGTCCCGCCCTACCTGGGCCCGGGGGTGTGACAGATTGATATCAGAGCCAAAGGTTGTAGAGAAGTCGGGAATACCATAGTAGACCCTAGGCTACAACCCTGATACCCTAGGATTGTCCTTGTGGGTAACTGTTGGAATGATCGGGTTGGGTAAATTGATGATTACGCCTGATCAACGTAATCATGAATTTACCAGACGCGTAATTTCCATCATGGACCTCTAAGTTATGTTTGGACCTTTCTGTTTGATGCTAATTAACCTTGAAATTTATTTTGACTAGAGATTTGAAATTAATTTTCTTTAGATGAACTGTTTTTCCTGACACTATTATGAGAAACAATTGATTCTAACATCATTGATAAGGGATACATAGAGATCCCTGATACTAATGCCATCACTAGTACTATGAGTATATTATTATTATTAAGACTATCATGAGCTATGAGAAACTAAATTACTCATGATGTCTTTTTACAGGAACTAACTATGGCTGAAAGAGGTAAGGCACCCGCACATCCAGTTGATGAGACTGCCCCTGTTGGGACACTGAGGAGGAAGCCCCAAACGGAGTACGAGGCGCACCTGCGGAGATGTGGACACCCAGGGTGGCTATCCGCGACTTCCGACGACACTGAGCCGTCCGAGGAGTCATCACATACATCACCTGCCAGGAGCCGGACGCGCTCCAACTCGCCACATGTAGCAGCACCCACTATCTCACCTATTCCACCCATTAGGAACGGGGGTACCCGTGTAGTTACTCGGCCTAGGAAGAGTGCTAGGCCAGGTTCTTCTGTTTCATTCAGGATGCCTCCTCCTCCACCTCCCCATACCAGAACCCCTACACCAGCACGTGTTATGCTCGCGCCACCTAGACGTCTGTCTCATGATGAGTACTGGATGCCACCCAGGCACAGCATGCATGGTGGTCCCAGCATGTTCGCTAGAGACCAGCACTCTCAGTCTAGCCGGCGGGCTAGTGACTTTGGTCCATCCGACCCTACCCTGAGTGAGATACTAAGGACCATCGAGCGCCATGAGCTGACTCTTCAGCACGCCACTCGGACCTCACAGTCCGCTCAATTCCAAGCTATGATGGCGTCGGAGGGTGTGCAGAGATTGGAGAAGGAGCAGAGGAAGAAGAGCTCCGGATGGATGGGATGGCTGAAAAAGAAGTGGATGTGAGGGCGACCAGGTGGAAGAGGAAGAAACTATCTGTCTTCGAATATTTGAAGGAAACAAACTTATTATTATCCGACATTATTATTATTATTATTCATGGGGGTGATGGCACCTTCCACCTTGTAAGAGCTAGACTCTGATGCTACGAACTTTGTCTTATTTTGAACTGATTCCTATGATACAATGTTGTTGAAACATTTATGATTATCTGTCATGTGTTATTTATTCATGAGGTTGGGCCATGTTATTCTTTATGACTGCTTAAACTGTTAGGTTGGTAATCTGTGGAACTTGTTAAGTTGTGTAATTATACACCATATTCTCTCTTCGTATAGAGGGATCCTTGTAGGGAATTGATGCATAGACTGATTGAAACAAATTATGAGATGCTAAACGACTTTATCTGTAATACTATCAGAATGCCTACCAGAAGAGGAACACCCATAGGAAGGCAAGCAGCAAACCAAGGTCGTCACGAAGGAACAAGGCAAAACCAGAAACCAACCACCTACCCCTCCAGGGACTCCCGCCGGGGAGAATGCTAACACAGGAAACGATGAGATGATGGCAAATCTTATGGCACAGCAAATTGCAAACGCTATACCAACCATTATTGCCCAAATCAATGCTGACCGGGATGACACCGGAGGTGGTACTGGGGCTGCCAACAACGAAGAATCTGAAGCTATCAGGAAAGGGTGCTCCTACAAAACATTCATGGCTTGCAAGCTAAAAGACTTCCATGGCACCGAGGGTGCAATTGAAACATATTGGTGGCTGGACGAAATCAAAGCTGTGTTAGACATCAGTGAATGCAAGTTGGAACACATGGTGAGGTTTGCTTCTCAATCTCTCAAGGGACCAGCACTTGAGTGGTGGAAAACCATCATCCAGCCTCGAGGCCGGGATGCCGTGGGTAGGATGAACTGGTCTGAGTTCAGGGAGCTAATCACCAACAAGTACTGTCCGATCAACCAGCTAGGGAAATTGGAGGCTAGATTTCTGAATTTGGAGATGAGGGGTCCGAACTACACCGAATACATCAACCAGTTCCTCGTATTGTCCCGACTGGTACCACACTTGGTGATGCCAGAATCCAAGGGCGTGGCCCGCTTCATCTGGGGGTTACACCCAAGGGTGAGGGGCATGGTTCGATCATCCAGGCCTACAACCATACAGGCGGCGGTCGACCTTACCAGCAGTCTGACCGATGACCTAGTTAGAGCTGGGTGGATTGAACATGGGAAAATTGAGGACAAGAAGAAGGCTGTGGAAGAAAAGAGGAAGTGGGTTGATACTAGGAAGATGGTCGGCAGCAGCAGCGGTTCAAACAAGAAATCTAGAGAAGAAGCGAGACGAAGTGACCATGGTGGAAAGGCAAGGAGGTTGTATCTAGGCACAAGCCCCTTCTGCGATAAATGCAAGCTTCATCACCAAGGGGAGTGCAATCCCATGCCTTGTTATCGATGCAAGAAACCTGGTCACCTGATTAAAGACTGTACCTACGAGCCTGGAAAACAATGCTATGAGTGCGGGGACCCCGGGCATATGAGGAACAAATGCCCCAAACTAGGAAGAAACAAGGACAACCGACCCAATAAGCCCAAGAGAAGAGCCTTTGTGATGGATCCAGCTGGAGCCCGAAAGGAACCCGATGTGGTTAATGTTACGTTTCTTGTAAACAATCATCCTGCTACCGTTTTATTTGATACTGGAGTGACTGCTAGTTTTATCTCTAGTACTTTTAGATCCTTGATTGACTTAGCCACGTGTACCTTAGCCGATACGTTTACCGTCGAACTAGCTGATGGTAATATTTTAGAAACTAATGAAATCATCAAGGATTGCTCAATGAATCTAAATGGACATACATTTAAGATAGATCTGATGCCCATTAAGTTAGGAGGATTTGATGTGGTTGTTGGCATGGACTGGTTAGCTAAGAACAGAGTCGAAATTGTTTGTGATGAACGCCTACTCAATATACCATTGAACGACAAGAAAGAGTTAGTGGTGCAAGGAGAAAGGAGTAACACCTTATGCCCCATGATATCTCATTTAAAAGCTACCAAGAGCTTAAGGAAGGGATGCTCGGCTTTCATCATCTACGTGATGAAGACCAAAGAGGAGAAGAAGATTTCGGACATCCCAGTAGTTTCTGAATACCCTGAGGTGTTTTCGGAAGACCTACCCGGACTTCCCCTGAATCGACAAGTTGAGTTCCAAATAGATTTGCTGCCTGGCGCTGCACCGGTAGCCAAAGCGCCGTATCGACTCACCCCTCCTGAAATGAAGGAACTGATGACGCAAGTTCAAGAGCTATTGGACAAAGGATTCATACGTCCGAGTGTCTCTCCATGGGGTGCTCCGGTGTTATTTGTGAAAAAGAAGGACGGCACCTTACGCATGTGCATCGACTACCGGGAATTAAATAAGTTGACCATAAAGAACCGTTACCCTCTCCCGAGGATAGACGACCTATTCGATCAACTTCAAGGAGCAAGCTACTTCTCCAAGATAGATTTGAGATCCGGTTATCACCAACTGAAGATAAGAGAAGAAGACATACCCAAAACGGCTTTCCGAACTAGGTATGGGCACTATGAGTACTTAGTCATGCCCTTCGGACTGACTAATGCACCAGCAGCATTCATGGACCTCATGAACCGTGTATGCCGCCCATATCTTGACAAGTTTGTGATCGTGTTCATCGACGACATTCTGATCTACTCCAGTAATAAAGAAGAACACGAGAAGCATCTCAGACTAATCCTTGAGTTACTCAAGAATAAACAACTATCTGCCAAATTTTCTAAATGTGAATTTTGGATGCGAGAGATCCAATTTTTAGGGCATGTAGTGAATGAGAATGGAATTCAAGTTGACCCTTCCAAGATTGAAGCTATAAAGAATGGGAAGATTCCTGAGACTCCCACTGAGATTAGGCAATTCCTAGGATTGGCCGGATACTACCGACGATTCATAAAGGACTTCTCGCGCATTGTGTAACCATTGACCGCACTGACTAAGAAGGACAAAGCCTTTGTATGGGAACCTGAGCAAGATGAAGCATTCGAGACGCTTAAGGAAAAGCTATGCAGTGCACCTGTTTTGGCCCTTCCAGAAGGAGTCAAAGACTTCGTAGTCTATTGCGACGCCTCACGTCAAGGGTTAGGTTGTGTGCTAATGCAACGCAACAAGGTCATTGCCTATGCATCTAGACTGCTAAATGATCACGAGAAGAACTATACTACGCACGATCTGGAATTAGGTGTCGTGGTGTTTGCTCTCAAAATGTGGAGGCACTACCTCTATGGCACGAAGTGCATCATTTACACTGACCATCGAAGTTTACAACACATTCTCGACCAGAAGATGCTAAACATGCGTCAAAGAAGATGGGTTGAGCTGTTAAACGACTATGAGTGTGAAATCCGTTATCATCCTGGTAAAGCCAACGTGGTGGCAGATGCTTTGAGCAGAAAGGAGAGAGAAAAAGCTCTTCGTGTACGAGCTTTAAGGATAAGTGTGTATACAGACCTCATTGCAAGGCTGAAAGAAGCTCAAGGTGAAGCGTTAAAGGAGGAAAATTTAGCAGGAGAAGGATTAACTGGAATGGGAAAGCGATTTGAAATAGGAACTGATGGTACATATAAGTGCGAAGGGAGAACTTAGGTGCCAAAGCATGGGGGAATTCGAGAGGTAATTCTCGATGAAGCTCACAAATCTAGGTATTCAGTTCACCCTGGGGGTGATAAAATGTACCAGGATTTGAAGGCACTTTTCTGGTGGCCTGGAATCAAGAAATCAATCGCTATGTATGTCGGAAAATGTCTAACCTGTACCATGGTAAAAACTGAGAATCAGAAACCATCAGGGACGTTACAGCAGCCAGAAATCCCAGAATCGAAATGGGATAACGTCACGATGGATTTTGTTACCAAGTTACCCAGAACGTCTAGGGGTCATGATGCCATTTGGGTAGTGGTGGATAGACTAACCAAATCAGCTCACTTTTTACCAATTCGGGAAGACTATGACATGTCAAGACTGGCTCAACTGTATATCAATGAAATAGTGGCTAGGCATGGTGTGCCACTATCAATAATCTCCGATCGTGATAGTCGTTTTACTTCGCGTTTTTGGAAATCACTTCAACGAGCCTTAGGAACCCGTCTGGACTTAAGTACGGTGTACCACCCACAAACTGACGGTCAAAGCGAAAGGACTATTCAAACCTTAGAAGATATGCTGAGGGCATGCGTAATTGATTTTGGTGGGAACTGGGATAATCATCTTCCATTGGTGGAGTTCTCCTATAATAACAGTTACCATGCAAGTATCAATGCTGCTCCGTATGAGGCTCTCTATGGTAGGAAATGTCGGTCACCCTTGAGTTGGAATGAAATTGGTGATAGTCAAGTATTGGGACCCGACATCGTATTGGAAACCACTGATAAGATTTTCAAGATCAAGGAACGTCTACGGGCGGCAAGGGATCGTCAAAAGAAGTACGCTGACAGAAGACGGAAACCATTAGAGTTTCAGATAGGTGATAGGGTAATGCTGAAGGTAGCACCGTGGAAAGGAACCGTGAGGTTCGGAAAAAGAGGCAAGTTAAGTCCAAGATACATTGGACCATTCGAAATACTAGCAAGAATTGGTCCTGTGGCTTACAAGTTGAAACTACCTCAGAAATTGAGTTATATACACGACACCTTCCACGTGTCAAACTTGAAGAAATGCCTGGTAGACAGAACATTGGAGCTACCGTTGAAGGAGACAAGAATCAATGATAAGCTAAACTTCGTAGAAGAGCCTATAGAGATCACGGACCGCTTAGTTAAACAACTCAGACGAAGCTGCATACCCAAGGTTAAGGTTAGATGGAACTCGAGACGAGGGCCGGAATTCACTTGGGAATGCGAGGACGAGATGAGGAAGAACTACCCGCATCTCTTTAAACCCACCCGTACCAATGCTAAGCGAAGTTAAAATTTCGGGATGAAATTTCCTAAACGGTGGGAGAATGTGACAACCGGTCCCAAGGTCACTATTCTAAACCCTAATTCAATTGCATCATATCCCGTCTTATGAGTACTAATAATGGAAACAATTCAATTATATCAAGAATGTTAGAATCACTAATTTTTATTTGATCAATTTTCATGATTCTATGAGACTTATGTGAATTTAGTCATTTTAAGTCATGCCTTTTTAGAAGAGTCGTGCCAGGGAATATTAATTAGTCACCCTAGCTAGAATTAAGAATATCAATTGGAACAATTAAAAGTATATGTGCACACACACTTAAAATTTTCAGACCTAACATGCATTACCATGCATAAGACAATTTACTAACTAACAACTTATACCACCAAAAATACTACCATTTTATAAAATCTATTCTACAAAATAACTTATAAAAATTAATTTTAAAGAAATCCACTAGAGGACAAGGGCCAAATTGGCATCCCCCCCCCTCTCCCCCAATAGAAACACTTGCTTTCTTCCCCATGCTACACCACCATATCCACCATTCAAGTTCCATGCATTTCAATCTTGCAAGACACAAAGCTCCTTCTCTCTTCCTCACATTTTCGGAAATCTCAGCTGAGAACTCTCCTCCCTCTCAAAATTCTCTCCATTCTCTCCATTTTCAGCCCCAAAACCGTGAGCAACAACAAGAACAACAATTGGCCAGCAGCAAATCGCAAGTAAGGTGAATTTTTGTGATGTTTTGAAGCTTGGAACGTGCAAAGCTTGAAGTTTCCAGCTTGTGTTCTACTTCTCCAGCCTCATCCAAGAAGATTTCAACCATCCATGACGTTCTACACCTCTTAAACCGCAAGATACACCGTGTGTAAGCTCACTATGTCGGTTTTGGTCATTTCTTGAGATTGTCTTCATTTTTCACCTAAAAACCTATCTTTTTCTTGTTGTAGCAGAAACATCTCACCCTCACTTTGTTCTTGAGGAGCTCCCCACGTTCTTGAAGGTATACCACACGTTATAATGTTCATTCCAAGGGGTAGAATCCGATTTACCCCTTGAAAACCCTCTTTTTGGTGTTTTTGTCACCATGCCCTTGTGAATCTTATAACCCCTCGAAACCAAACGTTTAACCTGCATATAAATGGGTTTTAAGACTAACAACAACCTGTTTTTGAAAGTCTCCAAGGGTGTAAACCACCTACATGTGGTACAAACATGATTTACACCTTGAATAGTCACTCCTTCTACTAGTAACAACTTCCTTTGGACATTTCTTGAAAACCCTCTTAGACAAGGGTTGTAATCTGCTCAAAATGACATTTAAGACACCATAATAATCTGATTTTTTAGTTAGATAAAGTTTTAGTAATGATTAAACTCAAGTTACAAGGATTTACACATGTGTAATGGTCATATATGACACTTTCTATATGTTTTAATGTCCATGGGTGTATAGAACAACTAGGCAATGATTGGGACTGTTATTACAGTAAGTTTTGGTGCATATTAAGTTTAATAACATGGCTTGACCTCTGGAACAAAAGACATAATGTGTTTAGGCCTAGTTTGGTCACTTTCGGGACCCGAAAACGTGTTAAAATGACTTAAAAATAGGAAACATGGACCATAAACGTTTCTAAAGAGAATTCAAGGTTCATTCTAAATGGATAAATAAAGTGTTCTGGAGTCAATGAAAAGTTTTAGTGGTCAAAAGATAATTTAAATGGATTTTTAGTGAAACCGGGTGTAAACCGAAAGACGTTTTTAAGGAAAAATCTAAGATAAATGGGTTAAATGTTACAAATTATAAAAAAAATATGACTTTCCAGTAGTTTAATAGATAAATAACCTCAAAAGTAAAATGGTTGGTCAAACAAGCCTTTAAAATGGTCAAACCCGACTAAAAACGCGTTTTAACGGTTTAAACGTAAAAACGAGCCTTTCCACTTTTAGAGACAAATTTTTGTAATCTAAAAGGTTTGAAACTCATAAAAATGATTTTAATAAGTAGCTACTGGTCTTAGACTCCAAAAAAGTGAAAACTCATAAATAACCCTTTTAAACCATTCGGTTTTACCGTAACCGGCAACGTTAAACGCGTATTTTAGAAACCGAGTCTATAAACTGAAATTTTGGTAATAAATTCTTAAAACTAAGTTAAACTAAGGTCTTGAACCTGATTTTTAAGAATAGAGGACACTTAATGCAAGAAACCAAACTTAAGGGTAGAAATTGTCTATTTTGAAACTTCAGGGGCAAAACTGTAAATTTTACAAAACTTCATAACCGACTCCCATAAGTTCATTTGCCCCCTTAAATGGCATAATTACTATACATTCTTGGTTTAGTAATGTAGAAACCTTTGATTTCCTGAAAAACCTTGACTTTCCTTAAAAGGAAAGTTTTTACGCAAACCTAATCGAATCAAAACCGAAACCGTCTATTTGAGTCTTAGGCACTATTTTTGCTCCTTAAATAGGGTTATAGCAGTAGCTAATCACTTAATATATTCATATTAGGTGCTAGACTTGAGCCATTCCCGGCACGCGAAGAATTTCTATTTGCTTGATATCTAAGGTGATTTTTACTTTTGTTTTGGGGATGAAGCATGCTCTTTAAAACTGAATCTCTTATGTGTGATACTGTTTACTGTTTTGCATGATCTTTTGTTTTATGAACTATGATTGTGCTTACTTGATGCTTGTATGTGGGACTTTTTGGATACCTACTGATACTTTAGTCATAATCATTAATTCTTTTGTGAACCGCTTGTTTTTACGTGAATAGATCTATTTGGGGAATCCCCCACGCACAGTGGCTCCCGCTACAGGGAGGTACCCCACTGAGATTCTGAGGGGTCGTTTGTGGCATGTAACAGGTTTTGAGTAAGATACTATGGTGAACCATCCTAGCAGGAATGGTTCACTATTCTGAGGCTTGGTCCTTTCCTACGGGAATATCCGGTTAAACACAAGTTTAGAAGAGGCCAACCGGGGACCAAGTGCAGGGTTGATTGTGATACCCCACAATGACTGATACTAAAAATGATGTTTTTAAAATCGAATGATATTTTTATAAACTTTCACACTGGATTCTAAAACCTTTACTGTGGACTATTGTAGTTCCTTTTATTTGTTTTCAAACTTTAAGCACTTGAATTCACCAACTTTTTAGTTGACACTCTTTTCTTTTGAGCATGTTTCAGGTAACCCGTGAAGACTCTTAGCTTATGGATGACTTAGACTCAACCCCGAGACCATGGCATTGTTTGTGTGACCAAATTTAGGACTTGAATAATTTTGATACAATGACTATTTAACTTGTGTTGAAACATGTAAACATTTGGGGCTGGATCTGTTTCCAGCCCGTTGTCTTTTAATACTTTAAATGCCATGTGATGTTCTCTCCCTTTGAGCTCGTATATTGGTTTGTTTCCGCTGCCATGTATGTTGTTGCTAATCTGTGACGTCCCACCCTACCTGGGCCCGGGGGTGTGACAAGCAGCATCAAGCCCTAAGGTCTGGACTTGTGAGTTCCACCATGTCAAAGCTGGTCCTTCCAGTGTGCCAGAGGCGTACTTGACACGATTTCCCACAGAACAGTTACACATGGCGAACACCGACTCGAGTTTCTCCAGCCAGCGAAGTAATGAGACAGCACCATCAGAACCACTGAAAGAGTGAGGCTTACAATCCATAAAGATCTTGAAGGTACAGACTATTGGACCTCCTTGATTCAGATTCTGGTTGTTCTGGTTCTGATTGCGGGCCTGTTCATAGGCTGCAAGCGCATCAGCAACACGCTCATTAATGATAGCATTTAACTCAGCTTGAGTCATGTTGATGGTTCCTCGTCCACACTGGCGTCCAGCTGTTCTTCCAGACATGATTTCTTTAATTCACAATACATAATAGTCACTAATCGGATAATAATTATTGATAAAATAAATTGTATCATACTAGTAGGAATGAATGATTTGTTTGCATATCAATAGTGTGGCTTTATGAGGACCCTCATGCCTCCAAGTATGGAAATGAAAATTTGTACTGATTATGACCGTTATCACTCAATAGAGTTGCCAGAATTCTCATGCAAGACAAATTACAATTACGTGTGCACCCGTGATTCTAATTTGCTTTGCTTGGTCACCCATGGTTCCTCCTATTCGAGATAACATACCATGTCAAGTACCGAGTGTTATCAATGATAAAGGTAGCATAGATATATTTATTATACCAAGGGTCAAATAACTAAGGAGGTACAAAGGATTCGGTTAAGATAACAACGGGGAGTCAAGACGACTTGGGCTTTTTCCCTTTGAAGTTCTAGGCATTTAAATGTCTAAGTCTGATTCTCTGATAGACTTTGAATCTCTTAGTTGTCCCTCGTTTACTGCTCGGACTAGTGTAGAAGATAGGATATGTTGGGAATGGTAACAAGTGTGAAAGTGTTGGAAGAGTGAGGTGTTGTTCTCTTTGTTTGTCATCGTTAGGCTAGTTGTGCGGGTTAGAAAGGTTTATGTGTTCCAAAGTGGTAATGTTAGGTTCAATTAGTCGTTGCTTCAACTCCGAGAGTAAAGAAACAAGTGTAGATGTTGGAAGTGAGCGAGCGGGATTTTCCACCCCTCTGTCAGTCGATAATGATACATATAACATGCGGATAATGTTATGTTCGTTCAGCAATGTAATGTTAGTATGCCGGGAGGTTGTTCGTACATTAGTTGCCATCATGTAAAAGTGTCTGTGCGATACTAGTGTTGTGTCTAAGGCTATAGTCTAGATGCAATGCAATCCTAGTTCTCTATAACCTGTGGCTCTGATACCAATCTGTCACACCCTCAATTTCCACCAACGGGGTTTTACCGTTAAGCATGTGACATACCAGGATCTCAGACACAGTCATATCGAACGACACAATATGAATTTAAAAATAAACATTTGACTTCATTCAGAGGAACATAAATGAAATTGACATCAGTGAGGAAGCGTATACACGATATGTAAATCCATTACATGAAAGTTACAAGTGCCAAGTCTAAACAAAATGTTCAATGCAAGAAAATAAAACAGATGAATGCATGTCCTGAGTGCGTTCCTGAAGCATGCATCATGAGCTTATGCGTTCCTGTGACCTGAGAAAATATGCTAAAGTGTGTCAACATAAAGTTGGTGAGTTCACAGGTTTAATCAACAAATAATGTGTCAGAAAGCATTTCAAATGGTAAAGTAATTAAAGCATATCGATAGGTAGCTAGCCTATAGTCATGTTACTTAGCGTTTCGAACCGAAGCTGACTGTTTGCATGTCCTATATGTTTGTTGTATCCCCGTCACGTCTCACCAGACAGTGACAAATGTTAGGTCAATAATGCACCCGTTTGACCTCCAATCAAGCTAGCGCGACTAGCCCGGGCGGGGTTTGTCAAACCCAGTAGTACTACTCAGAATTACCTCGCTACATATTACTAACGGTTCGAGAATGTCAGGACTGTTATGTGTGTTTGCACTAACGTAACAAGCGATATCAATAATACTAAAACCATTTATATAAATCTGTTTGCATGTTTTCTCCCCCAAAAAGAAAGAAAGTAAAATAGGGGCCGTGAAGACTCACTGATGATGTAGTAAGTATGTAGGATGGAAGCCTCCCAAATGTTGTTCACAATGAACAGTCAAACACCTATTGACAGTTATGTTAAGCATTAATGTTATGTCTAGTGTTAATAGAAATGTTTAGTCGGGTCGGGTTACATTGGTTCGGTCATGGGTGACACACACAAGCAGGCATACACATCTCAGACCTTATGTAGATCCCAAATGGGTTGTCGATAATTGTAAACGGTTATGTTATTTTAGATTGAAAAAGTATGTGCTTGTTGATAGCATTGACTTTAATCTTTGTGGTCAAGAAATGACACTTTATTGATGTTACCTTATCATCACACGATAGGCACACCACTCACAAGAAGAACTCACTCACAATGACCCCAATCGCATAACAAGACTAGACGCACGACTGGACACTTCATCCGCACGAATGGGCCTTCAATCGTTCGAATCAACTTCACTCGTATGATTGAACCCTCATTCGTGCGACTCAGCATTCAGTCGTACCACACATCACCCATTCGCACGACTCAAAGGCCATTCGCACGACTGAACCTTCATTCGTACGATTGGACTTTCAGTCGTGCGATACACAGTCGCACACATTCATCCGATTGACTCAATCGCACACACTCTCAATCGTATGCATTCAATCGCACGACACGCACATACGCCTGGACTTAGTCGCACGACTCACCCCAGTCGCACCACTCAGTCGCACGACACGCCCAGTCGTACGGCTCAGTCGCACGACTGACCCGGTCGCGAACTGCAGCAGATCGCGACTGCTGAAGGGGCTGAATGGCCTTCGGCTGTTCCGTGCACGGGTTTCACACACCAAGGACTTCCAGAAACACTTTCCTGACATGTCTAAGTAAAATGCACATGCAGATGGACACCACACGCACTCACACGACCACATGCATTCGGGTTGAACCCGAACACCCGAAATCCCCAAATTCGCAGAAGCGAAGAGCAATAAAATGGACGATCAAGGTCGCCTACCTGTTGGAAACGTGCTATCTCAGCTGTAGCGTGGTCTAGCCGATGAAAACGAGCTCAAACAAGGCGGTTGTTGGTGCTAGGAGGTGGTAGAAATGTGGAGGAGAAGATAGTGAAGAAGAAGAAGAAAAGGGAGTGGAAATGAAACTTAGGGCTGGTAAGGGGTTTATATACCCAGCCCTAGTTTGGCAATTTGTCACGTTTGGTCCTCGCACTTAGTCCCCGAGTTCCCGAATTTGTTTCGGTTGATAACGACGTAAATGGGCGAGCTATGTTAATTAAGAGGATTCCTTAAGTAATCCCGTTTATTTGAATCCTCTACAAACGCCATTTTGTATTTTTAAAAATGGAGTCATTCCTGATGTTAGTTTTTTATATCATAACATATTTAACGATGACAGCGACGATGCTTGTAAATGTTTTAGGTAGTATCAAGAATGTAACAATGATAACGACAATAGTCTGAATGGTGTTAACCTGAAATTACGGTGTGTCACACTTTTGTTAATAAAATTCCGCTGCAATGTTTTATGAAATGTATAATATTATGTATGTTTAGTGCTATGAATGTGCAACTGTGAGGTGCACGGGAACGGGCCTTACAAATTCAAAAGGCAAAAAGTTTGGAACTTATGTCCTCTTCCTTAAGGGAAGACTATTATAGGAACCAAGTGGGTTTTTAGGAATAAGAAGGATGATAAAGGACTTGTCATCAAGAATAAGGAAAGACAGATTGTTCAAGGGTACACAAGAAGAAGGAATTGACTATACTGATGTCTTTGCTCTTGTAGCAAGACTTGAAGCTCTTAGGATATTCCTGGTGTTTGCTGCATCCGAGGACTTCAAGGTTTACCAACTTGATGTCAAGTATGAATTTTATATGGGGTGATTTATGAGGAGGTTTAATGCAAACAACCACCTTGCTTTATAGACCTATATCATCCTGATTATGTCTGGAAGCTTGATATTGCTCTTTATGGGCTGCACCAAGCTCTAAGGAAGTGGTATGAGACACTATCTTAATATCTCTGTCAGCATGGCTACAAGAGGTGTACTATGGATGGAACTCTCTACATCAAAGGAACAAGCAATGACTTGATGTTGGTTCAAGTATATATAGATCACATTATCTTTGGGCCAACTAATTCAAAGCTCTGTAAAGACTTTGGGAGGCTGATTAAGAATAGATTTGAAATAAGTTCCATGGGGGAACTCAATTTCTTTCTAGGAATTCAAGTGAAGCAAGTTGACAATGGCATCTTCATGAGTCAGTCAAAGTATATACATGACATAATTACAAGATTCAACATGAGTGAATGTAAGATTGCAAAGAGACTCATAGCTAGAAACCACTCCTTTGGACCTGATCTTGAAGGGGAGTGTGTAGTCTCTTATGAATCTTACAACCAGCAAGCCTAATGTCATGTTTGCTATATGCATTTGTGCAAGATATCAAGCCAACCATAAGATGTCACACCTGGTTGCTCTCAAAAGGATTCTTAGATATCTAAAGGTGCCCCTAAGCTAGGCCTTTGGTATCCAAAGAATTCTAACTTTAATCTGTATGCCTGTACAGATAGTGACTATGGTGGATGCAACATGACTGCAAAGTCTACATCTGGGGGATGTCAATTCCTTGGTGGAAGGATATTCTCATGGCAATACAAGAAATAATCCTGTGTATATGCATCAACTGCTGAAGCTGAATACATTGCTACCACTAGCTATTGTGCTCAAGTGATTTGGATTCAGAATCAGATGTTGGTCTATGGTTACAACTTCAAAGAGACTCCCATCCATAGAGACAACAACAGTGCCATCTCTATCATAGAGAATCCTGTGCAACACTCAAGGACAAAACACATCAATATCAGGTATCATATCATTAGAGATAATTATGAAAAGGGTTTGATAAAACTAGTCAAAGTTAATACAAATAAACAATATGCTAATCTATTCATAAAGGCTTTTGATGAATAGAGATTTAAATATCTTGTATCAGCTATTGGGATAGTTAACCTTGAATAGACTTTCTTAAAAACTTAATTCAATATTATTTCTAAAAGGAACTGTGTGTCCTAAGTTGTCTAAACAATCATCTACATTAGCCCAGTTTATCTTAGGAAAAATATTTTTCAACTGATATTCCTTAGAATTTTGAAAATCTTAAATATATTTTCTTTCAGAAGACATTAAGATTGTCTTTGGAAGAATTTTAAGTCTTCAAATCAGATAACTGCTTATAAGAAATTTACCTTCGGAAGAAATGCAGATATTTCTTCCAAAGCCAAATATGCTTTTAAGTACTTATATTTATTTGAAGAACAAATTTCTTTCAAAAACAATTATGTCTCAGAAGATTTATTCCTTTAAGAATAAAACTTCCAAGTTTTAATATCTTCTGAAACCAAATATGCCTCGAAAGAGAAATTACTTAAGTAATTTTTCTTCCGAAGCAAATTTTCACAAAGCTAAGGAATATCTTTCGAAGTCAAAATTTGGCTTCGGAAGTTTTTACAAACACTTCCGAAGACAAATTACCTTTGGAAGAATTTAAACTTCCAAGAAAACTACCTTGTTGGGCACTTTTTCAGAGGTGGGATCGACATTCGGATTTCAAAGTTTATCCTTTCACATTAACTTTGTCTCAAATCCATTTCATATAAATATACCCAACGGTTCCCCCCCTCTTTCACTATCTTTTATCTACAATTCTCTAAACCTAAATTCACCCACTCACCGCCTTTGTTCTTAACTTCCTTCATCTCTTAGCTACCTCAAATGGCCAACCCTGATCATAGAAACCAACCAAATTTCTCCATGCATCTTCACAGGAAACATAATCAAGTTGCTTTGTTGAACTTTGAGAAAGATCAAAGTTTCTCAAAGGTTTACTGCTTTCACTCTCTATCAAACTACTTCACCTCCCTCACCATTGATCCTCCACTCTATGAGGGTCAACTTTTGGACTTTTAGAGGATCTGCCAAATTGTCACCACGGATAGGGAGAATGCACTATCTGCCACAGTGCAGGGGAGGACAATCTTCATCACTCCAACTTCCATAATCACTCCTCTTCAACTTGATGATGTAGAAGGTGAATTGTCCTTCTTAAAATCTGTTGTTAACTAATCTTTTGAGCAGATAGGCTATGAAGGTGACTTCTCATTTAGAACCTTTAGGAAAGAAAAGTTTCCTCTAAATGGAAATACCACCTCCATGTCATTATCACAGCATCTAACAAACATTGAGGATGGGACCAAATTCAAGAAGACCTTTCTTTCATAGTCCATGGGATGGTTCGTAGGGTCAAGTTCAGGTATTCACAATTTGTGTACACTAATGTGCTTGCAAACTTGGACTCCTTAGAGTATTACATGTTCCCTAGATATGTCCAGCACATTCTTAACTGTGAACTGGGCTCACAGTTGAGGGGAACATGTAATATTCTAAAATTAGGACAGATGAAGCCTAACATCTTTTAAACTGTGAGAAAGCCTACTGTGGGCTTCTCAGGGGTAGAAACAACCCTAGTCATAAAAATGTTAGAGCTTATTGCTTAAGGTGACAACCTTGCAGTACCTGCTAGTGCTGAACCCACACCTTCTACTTCAAGACAACCCACAAAGCCACAAATAATCATCACCTACCAAAGAAAATCCAAACGAACCCCTGCACAAGTTATTCAACTTGTGCAGCCCCCATATCACCACCCATACAGGAGCAAGTGGACACTAGAGCTCCCACTTCCCTTAAGGAGCAAACCACTCCCATCTTACCAATAATCAATCATGAGGTTCCTCATGCTCTGACTGATGAGTTCACTACCCAAGAAGCCTTAAGCCTTTACTTAGAATTTCAACACTCTAGTGAACAACCTTCAGGGGAAAGTTACCATCAGCAGCCTCTTGACCTAAACCAGCCAATACCCAGCCTAGACTTCTATGATGATGAGGATATTGCACTCAGTGAGTGCCATGAGTCTCTCTTCTCTTTCCTTGCTCAAGAGAGATGAGTGCTCCTGTGTCACCCATATCTAGCCCACATCATCCACCTACCACTGAGGTGGATCTTCCTGAACTTGTTCAAGGAATCCATATGGAAGAGGCTCTCACTTCTTCAAGTGATTACATCATTAAGACCTCAACCATGGCAACCCAACCCATTGACACTTCAACTGAAGCAGTCAGTTAGTAAGGGAAATTCAGTAGCCAAGAACAATAGGCTAGTGATGAGGAAGAAGACTTAGGTCCAATTCTCTCATCCCCCAGTGATTCTTCTACTGAAGATGAGGGTAACCTCAGACTAAAGGTAAAAAACTATCCAAAACATGCACTTATTTAGTCTCCAAGGTCAGTCAATCTCAAGTAACTACCTTGCAAAGAAGGGTCAATGATCAGCAACTTGAGATTTTTGATCTTAAGGAAAAACTAGCTAGGAGACCCTTTATGAGGATTCAACTAGGAACACAAGAACCTTAGGATATGATAGACTTAATCCCAGCCCCCCTATGCAAGAGGGTGATGCTACCAAAAAGGGGGAGGAAGTTAACACAATTATAGAACCTGGGAGTCCTTCGTAGAGTATGGACATTAAGGACTCACCACCCTCACTTGTAATTGTCCAAACTCAGCAACCTCCTCAAGTTCAAATTTACGTGGACTCACTCATACAAAGCTTGTTTAAGGAGGTTATACCAAGGGCAATATCATCCCCCCCTATGGAACTGAAAATGAAATATTAGGGTGGAGGTATGATGCTGATAGAAGAGCCCTGATAATGTACAGATTTCAAGCACAGCAAGAGCTCTTTAACTTTCAAACCTTGAATTACTATGACAATCTCCCTCTAGTCAATATGCCACTTCTCAACCCAACTCAACATATTCAAGGTGACAGAATGGCTGAGAGGATTCAAGACATGATTGTTGAAGAATTTAGACAAAGAAAAAGACAATGCAAACAGGCAATGTCATTGGCCAACTGGATGTTGAGATGGTCCTTAAGATTAACTTCAAAGGAGAAACCTTGACTGAAGGCCCAGTGATAGAACCTGTGAGTATTGTCATATGAACTACTACTTTAACGTCCTCTACCCACAATGAGGCACCAATTGGTGAAGCTGCTTCACAACCTCCCTCTTGTCAAAGCCTAACTGTTAAATCAGGCAATAAAGGCCAAAGCTCTCTCCACCCTAAGTCACCAAGGCCTGTTAGTGACAAAGGGAAAAGGAAATTGACTCTTGAGGAGATTAAGGAGGAGGAAAGAGAGAGGAAGAGGAAGCTAAGGGGAGAGAGTTCAAGTGGTTCTCCATGCCTCATGGAAGCTGCAATCAAGGCAGCCCCAGGCCAAATATGCAAGATGATGAGTTAAGGGCTGCCAAATTAAACTATTTGGGGACCAAAAATAACAATATAGATGAATTCATCTCTCTTACCTTAGAAGAACTGAATGAACTGGCAGACTTAGAGCTGAGGATACAGAGTTGCTCCTCAAATTTAAAGAAGAAAAAAGGCAAAAAAAGGATTTAGAAACATGCTCCTACCTTCTCCCCAGTTCATGAAAGCCCTAAGAGAGAGGTTGTGGCAACTGAACAATCTCAGGTAGACAGGGAGGTTGATAGACAAAACATGATCAACTACCTGAGTGCTACATGCCTCTATCAGGCATCTGCACTTCTTCCCCTCTCATATTAGTACATTGAATTTGAGTATCTTAAGCAGCGGGAACAAAAATTGATTAAAGAACAAAAGGCTGCTAAGAGAAAGATAAGGGAAGAAGCTGCAAAGTCAAGAGTCATCATCCAAAAAAGTCAAAAGAATTCAGTTGATAGGCAGAGGACGATGAGCTTCTTGAACCTGTATGGATTATCCGGAAGGAGGCTTGGTCCATTGTCTCCATCCACTATGGATGAGCACTTTAGAATGATCAAGCATACGATTAAAACGAGAGAGTTTGTGGACTTGCATTCTCCACCAACCAAGCTCCTCCTGAGGTTGAGGTTAACGTTGAACCAACTCAGACAACACAACCTGGACCTTCAGCTGCATCTCAACTAACTTTATCTTCTATTACACAGCAAGGTTCTGCTTCCTTCCCTTCTGAACTTGTGAGGGAAGAGCCCCCAACTAAGCGAGGCACAATAGAACAACCTGGTACTCAAGACCAGCCCGCTCAGTTAAAGACACCAAAGAGGAAGAAAAGGAAGGGCATGAAGAGTGTATCCAAAAAGAAGTCAAAGGCATTTACTTCCACATCTCAGGATGAGTCAGAGCATCTTTAGGGAGTGCAACAAGAGGCTGTTCAACCAACTCCTACTCAGGCACATCCACCCATCCTATCCTGGACCTTTGCTACTAATCTAGACAGATGGTATGTCATCAGAGATCAAGGTGTTCAAGATATCTACTTCTAGCAAGACATGCATGATCTACCTCTACATGATCTCCATAACATGAGAAGATATTTATGAGAGTCTGATGGATCCTGATCAAATGATAAAGAAGGGAATGGTCTTGATCCTAATAAGGACTGTCAACTACTGAACAATCTTCTATGTTTTGATTGTATCAGCCTAGAGGGAGTTTGTAAGGTTGTATAAGAAGGCTGATGCAACCAAAGCAACAAAAGGCTTCCTGCATGCATGCACTATGTACAAGGTAGAGGTTGCTTTAGGAAGTTATACACTCTGCATAGAAAATATTCTAAGTGTAAAATCTTCCGAAGCCAAAGACCAAATCTTTCAAAGCAAAATATAAAGACTTTCAAAGATGCAAAGACAAAGTCTTCCAAAGCCAATGATATGAAGACTAATTTCTTCCAAAGATAGAGGAGAATATGCTTTCCTCGAATGTACTTATGTATAAAATGGACCCACTTTCCGCCTTTAACCCTGAAGTCTCACCAACTTGCATAAGTTGGTGAAAAAGTCCATGCTTTTGCAACTGTACATTGAGGTCTAGAGTCTGCAACTTTCTACTTTATGTACTTTTATCCTTTTTGTAATATATTACGTTGTGAGCTATGGCATGTCATAGTCACTAGTCAAAAGGCAATCTGCCTTTTGACTCTACATTAATGATGTTATCGATCAATGTTTCCAGCTGGTTTTCAAAGTATAGCCAGTTGTAAAGTGTAGTATAAAGTATCTCAGGGTCTTGTATCTTATTTATGCATTGTAACACTTGTAAAAGAACTCGAGATTAATATACATCATTCTTGAAAATCATATCAAATTGTTCTTGAGTTATGGCTCCTTGTTTACTTGTGTTCTAAGCATCTTTTACTCAAACCTGGTTCCCTATTTGAACTGTTAAGTGTTCTAACACTCTCTTCATTAGGAGACTGATTGTATTGACCTCCTGTAACCGGTCCTGTAATGATTTTACAAGATTTACATAGGTATTCTTTTTAAGAACTAAATAGGAAACTGTTGATACTTTAAAATCTTTTATTCTTAAAATTAAAATCAAATTGATCACAAGGTAAAAATCATTAGAAGTGATCAAGGGACTGAGTTTAAGAATCCAGTTCTTGACTCATTCTTTAACTCAAAAAGGATTGCTAGACAATACAGTGCTCCTAAAACTCCTCAATAAAATGGTGTTGCTGAGAGGAGGAACATGACACTTATTGAGGTTGCAAGAACTATGCTAGCTGATTTAATGCTACTTCTAACTTTCTGGGTAAACGCAGTCAGCACTAACTGTTATGTGTAGTATAGGGTTCTTATTGCTAAGCCCTATGGAAAGACCCCTTATAAGCTATGAAACAAGAGGCCACTATTCATTGGCTTTCTTATGTCCTTTGGCCTCATCTGCACCATACTTAACACAAAAGACAATATAGCAAAATCTGCTGAAAAGTCTGATGATGCTATCTTTGTGGGATATTCCTCAAACTCTATTGCTTATAGAATATATAACATCAGAAACCAATAATTTGAGATATCATCTAACATTGTTGTCAATGAGCACACTTCTTGTGTTAAGGGAAATGGTCCTGATCATATCTTTAACTTAGAATTGTTTCTAACCTATTTTAAACTATTCTTATGGTTGCCAATAAGCACACTTCTTGTGTTAAGGGAAATGGTCCTGATCATATCTTTAACTTAGAATTGTTTCTAACCTATTTTAAACTATCTTATGAGAATGTTTCAGCTAGAACAGGAACTCATTGTGCTCCCTATGAAGATCAGCTGTTTGAGTTATCCAGACCTATTCCAATTTCTCCAAGAAGTCATGAAGATCAAGCTCCCACTACTGGAAGTCCTGAAAGCTTAAACATCTAAGGAAACAATGGAGCATCAACAAATAGTCATCCAACTAAGCCTCAAAACTCATCAGCTGATAACTACAGCATTCAACACCAAGCTAATGAAGACAGTGGTCTGGAGGAACATGTAATTATTGATGATGCTTCATAGGAAAATACCATTCATGTTGTCACACATTCATTCAATCAATCCTCATTAAATAAGTGTGAGACATCGGTTGATGATGGTGTTCAAAATCTTAAGCAAAACTTCTCCAACTTGGATCTATCTATGCAAGTAGATATGATTCCTATGCTCAAGATACACAACACACATGCAGCTGAGAACATTATTGAGGATGTCTCAAAAGGTGTGAAAACAAAAAATCAGACCCATAATGGGAATGTCTACTTGTATTCATGCTTTCTCTCTCAGCTAGAATCAAAGAAGGTGGAAGAAGCCCTCAAGGACAACAATTGGGTTGAAGTAATGCAAGAGGAGTTGATTCAGTTCAAGAGGAAAAAGGTATGGAACCTGTGTCCATTACCACCTGGCCAAGTCCCTATTGGCACTAAGTGGGTGTTCTGAAACAAAAGAGATGATAGATGTTTTATCATTAAGAAAAAAGCAAGACTTGTGGTTCAAGGATACACACAGGAGGAAGGCATAGATTACACTGATGTCTTTGCACCTGTTGCAAGGCTTGAGGTTGTGCAAATCTTCCTTGCTTTTACAGCATCCAAGAACTTCATAGTCCATCAACTTGATGTCAAATGTGCATTTTTGTATGGGGATATCGATAGAGAAGTCTATGTGTGCCAGCCACCTGGATGTGAAGACCCACAACACTCCAACTATGTGTGCAAACTAGATAAAGCTCTTTATTGGTTACATCAGGCACCTAGGCTGTGGTATGAGACACTATCTAAGTTTCTTCTGAAGAATGGCTATACCGGAGGCACCATAGACAAGACATTGTTCATAAAGAAGTTTGGGAAGGACATGCTGCTTGTACAAGTCTATATTGATGACATCATATTTGGTTCCTCAAATGACCAAATGTGCAAAGACTTTGAAAGCATCCTGAGAAAGAAGTTTGAGATGTGTTTCATGGGAAAGATGAATTTCTTCCTTGGGATTCAAGTGAAGCATATGGAAGAAAGGTTCTTCATAAATCAATCTAAGTATGTTAAGGACATCTTAGAAAGTTTTGAGATGAAAGATTTTAAACCAGCTAAGACACCTATACCCAGAAATCATAATCTTTGTCTTGATTCCGAGTGGGAGGATACTTCAGTATAGGGCATTTATTGGATCTCTGATGTATCTCACTGCAAGTAGACCTGATATAATGTTTGAAACTTGCATCTTCAGACTGCTCCTAAGGTGTCTCACCTAATTGCTGACAAGAGAATTCTTAGATATGTTAAAGGAGCTCCCAAAATGGGTCTTTGGTATCCTAAGATTAAGGAGTTCAATCTTTATGGTTAACATGACATTGATTATGGTGGCTGCAACATTAACAAGAAATCCACATCAGGAGGATGTCAATTTCTTGGTGGAAGAATCATCTCCTGGCAATGCAAGAAGCAATCATGTGTCTCTACATCAACTTCTGAAGCTGAATACATTGTTGCTGCAAGCTGTTGTGCTCAACTGCTATGGACTAAAAATCAGATGTTTGACTATGGTTGTTGTTGGTCCATTTGATTGGTTTTTCAGTGCAGAAGATGGTTTGAATCGTTCAATACCACAAACGAACAACACACAAAGATTTGAAAAACAAAGAAGACCAAAATGTATTCTAAGATGATTCAATAAGCAACAATACAAATGGAATAAGATAAGCTCACTATATTCAATAAAAACCAGCTTACAATAGCCTCTTGCAACAGAAATATTCGATTAGGGTTTTGCAAGGATACCCAACAATGAACAAAATGAAATCTATATATAGCAGTCTTAGTTTCGCATACAGTTTCACTGTAAGCGAAACTATGCTGCCGAAACTATAGTTTCGCCCGGCAGAAACTGCAGTTTCGCCGGGTGAATTTACAGCTGACTGTGAGCGAAACTAACAGTTTCGCTCATAGTTTTGCTAGACTACAAAAATAGATTAATAAAACTAAACAACTTACAAAAGTAATCTAACATAAATCCTATTACATAGAAATGTAAACAAATACTAATCTAAGGTGAGTCCAACCTATACTTGATCTTCAATACTCCCCCTAGGTTGGATCTCACCGACTCCGCTTGACTTGATATCTCTATTCAGCTCCAGCATCCCCTGCTCCTACACCTGATGTCTCTGTCTCAGCTCCTGTAGATTTCCTTTGTCGAGCTTCAGCACTTGATTCACCTTGGTCACCTCCGGCTTCAGCAGCTCCTTCGGGACGAGCACTAGCTTATGCAATTTTTTTAGTTAAGTCCCGGATATCCATGTTCAGATTAACTTCAGCCCTTACTTTCTCTGCCAGCTTCTTTACTTCAGCCCTCACACCTCTAACCTTGTTAGCTACTATCATAAACAGGCTTGCCTCCTTCCTCGTCTCCTCTCTTGTTCCTGCTTTGATATGATTCTCACATAGAACGAGCAGGTCTTCATCTGAGAATCCAAAAAGCTCCATAGGGTCAAAGATTATGTGTTCTATACCACCCTTCACTCTAATCACCGCCTCCCCCGTTTGGTATTTATAAAACCATTTCTCAAATTCTTGTAGATGTGGAGGGGAAGTATCTGCCAATCTTACTCTATGAACGGTTTTCGGTGGCTTCACGCTTAGCACAATCTTCCCTTTGCCCGTCACCCAATCCTTATCTTTCTTGGACCTCTTCCTCTCAGCCTTCATATACCTAAATGCCTCAAAGTTATCATTCAGTCCATTTTTAGTCACTTTCTCTAGCAGCTTGGCTCTTTCAGTCAGATCGGCTTCAAGCAGAGGCTAGGATGCCAACCTTCTTAAATCCTACCCAGGCAAGGTCTTGAACGCCTTCCTCTTGTGTAAGTATGTAATCCCACCCCATATCCTCTTAATCATGTACAACTTGAGGCCAGGGTGATATTTCCAGCTAATTATTCTCTTATCGGCCTCCTTCTTGCTCAGCCCTTCCATATTTTGGAACAGGGGAGTCACCTCTTCAGGCTCTTTCTCTTTCACAAACCAGTCAGCCTTCTCTATCTCGATAACATCATTCTCATTTTCGCCTTTTTGAATCACATATATTAGTGGCCTTTCATCCACCTTATATTCAGGCTCTGAATCATAATCAACTAATTGCTCATCCTCTTCCTCCTCATCCACCAATCCCTTTTCAATGGGTTGCTCAGAAGCTTCACTCTGTTTTCCCATTCTCTCTTCTCCAGAAAAATCACCAAGATTAATGCCTATATCAATAAATCCAGCCTCTATCACTTCTTCAACATTCTCATCATGTGGTTCCTCAGTCCTACTTTCCGATCCACCTGCTTCATCAACACCTGCACCAGATGTGCCCTCTCCTGCCCTGGATGAAGTACCCACATTCAGAAATGGGTACTTTGAAGTATCAGTCAGATCATCTAACTGAGGTTGAGTTAGCTGATTCGGCAGGCCGGTAACAGCTTTCAATTCATTCACCTCCTTTAGTAATCTCTTGATCAGTTTATTTTGATCGACCAACATCTTTGTCATTCCCTCCAACATCTCATCTTTTTGTTTCTCCCTTAACTCCTGATTCATCAGCTTGGTCTTGATCATACTTAGTTCGCTGGAGAGAAAGGTGTTGAGGTTTCTGATCACATCCTCATCTAAACTTGCTCGTCTCTCTGTTTGTGGAGGCTCAGAAAAGGTTTGATGTCTCTGTTTAGTTCTCTCAGATTCCCCAGTACCAGACTTCTTCTTCGTTCTCTTCTCCTTCTCGGCCCTCGCCTGAGACGCCATCTAATTTACCTCATCTTCAAATACATAATCTTTTTCTTTAGCATATCTCTTCCTTTTCCTCACATCCTCAGTCTGTTTTTGTCTAATGTC
This sequence comes from Flaveria linearis, assembly GCA_024085815.1. Taxonomy (NCBI): domain Eukaryota; kingdom Viridiplantae; phylum Streptophyta; class Magnoliopsida; order Asterales; family Asteraceae; genus Flaveria; species Flaveria linearis. The sequence goes on along the minus strand of CM044001.1, from coordinate 62,383,221 downwards.
CTCTGCACGTTTATCCTCAGACTCTCTCACCTTCCTAATGTATGCCCAACGTTCCGGTGTATACATGTTGTCCCATAAATGTGTAATCCTTCCACTGAAGTCGTGCCTGATTGCACAACAATCAGCAAAGAAGCGTGTATTCATTGACACCAGTATCTTAACTTCTCCGTGTCTCGGAACGTTGGGGATTTGGTCGTCTATTATCATCTGAAGGAATCTGGGATATAGCAGCCATTTGTCCTTTTTTAGTGCCATTACGTTCTCAGCCATGCAATCAAATATCAGACTGGCTATATTTGCCTTCTCCCCTCTGCAGCAGATCGCCATTGCTTTCGCCCAATCCAGATTTAGCCCATCTGATCCACCTTTACGGTGATCTAAGCACATGATGAACACATGGGCTATGTATCTCCACTCCTTGGACAGAAAGGACTTTTTGATTTCCTTTCTAGTCCCGAAAGGAGGACCCTCATATCCCATAGAGCGAAAAGCATCAAACAAATCTTGATCAGTTAGATCAACTTCTTCTCCAGTATCCTCTTCCAACCTCACTGCTCTTGAAATAATATCTTTAGTAATAATCACTTCGTTCTCCATTACTTTGGCAATGATCCTCTCTGAGTCTCCCCTTGTATTATACTCACCGGTACGCCAGAAATCTCGAATATGCTGATCATAAATGGTAGTGGAGTGTGAGATAGCGTATGCGATCGGGGATCTCTGCAGCCACTTAATACAATCTCTGGATCCATCTGCTTTAGGGTGAGAGTCATCTAATATGGTTGTTATATTGTTCCTCTCATTGAACTTGAGAGTCACCATTTAAAAATGAAAAACAAACAGAGCAGGTTAGTAAGATATATACAAATGTAATATTAAGAAAGATAGTAAAAAGTAATAAAAATAACTCATTATTATTATTCCCCTTTTTTTTAAATACAAAATATAGTTTCACTAAGGCGAAACTATAGGTTCGCTGAAATTATTTTATTTTCATCAAGGAATGAAGACAATTTCGACAGCCGAAACTGATAGTTTTGGCATGACAAAGTGATAGTTTCGACTGGGCAAAACAATAGTTTCGACGCAGCATAACTGAGTATCGTTTGGCGAAACTGGTAAGTTCGCTCTGACAGCATAACTACACAGTTTCGCTGAAATTTGGAGAACTTTCGTTCAGTTTCGCTGGACGATGGGTAGTTTCACAGAATGAACTGCGAGACTACCCAACATTCACAATCAAATACCATCACAATGGACGAGATAAACCTAGAAAATACTACAGTCCTGAGTTCGAAACTCACCTCTGAAGAGAAATCAAAGGAAAAGCAGAACAAAATGACACAAATGCGATGATTTGTGAAAGAAAACCGTATGAAACCCTAAAACCCACTTTCACGAAACTAAATACGTAGCTATGAAAATGAAACATTTAGTTTCGTAGAGACATATAAATACCCGGTAGTTTCATTGAGGAATCATCACTTTCGCTGGTCACAGTTTCGTGTGAAAAATATAATTTTGCCCAAGCGAAACTATAGTTTCGCTGAGCACAAATGAGCGAAAGACCCGGGGCGAAAGTGTTAGCGAAGCTGCAGTTTCGTCTGGCGAAGCTGCACTTTCGTCTAGCGAAACTGCAGTTTCGCATAGCGAAACTATCTGCGAAAGTATAATTTCGCAGAAAACCTAAAATTTATAAAGAATTAATTTAAACCAAATAGAATAAAAATAAAAATAAAATAAAATAAAAATAAAAATAAAAAAAAATAAAATAAAATAAGAAAAACTAAAATTCAAAGAAAAAGACCCCACACGATCACACCAAACATCTTTTATTTCAACCGAAGATAGAAAATATCTTAGAGAAGAACGAGAAGCTGAATGAATCTTCTGGAGAGTCATAGTTCGGTGAGATAGCAGATATATTTGTCCTTTCTTAAACCCATGCATTCTTCTTTTCGACAAGTAAACAGCAGCTATTGTTATCATGTTATCGGTTAATTTAATAGAAGACACAGAAAGACTCAGTCCCCACAGACATTTGGAAAAGAAACCTATCCTGTCCTCATGATATTTTGAACGAATGACACCTACTGATTGATTACTTCTTTTGACGTACAGTAAAGATCCTTTTATTCAAAAGAAACACGATACAATTTGACAGCAGTTGATGAGAGCTCCAGGTTAGTACTCACGTACAGTAGACGAGATCATCAAATTGTACTGATGAACACTCCAGGTCTGTACTACCGTACAGCAGAGGAGTTCTTCAAATTGTGTCGATGAAAGCTCCAGGTCAGTACTATCGTACAGCAGAGGAGATCATCATGTTATGCCGATGAGAGCTCCAGATCGGTACTTGCGTACAACAGAGGAGATCATCACTCCAGTTCAGTACCACCGTACAGTAGAGGAGATAAGCACAAACAAGACACAACAGTACACAAAGATGCTTCTATGATACAAATATGGATAACCGTAAATCTTCAGAGAACAAATGTGAAGGTTTAGAAACAAGGAAGTATAAGGAAAGAGCAAAACAACACAGAAGAGCCTCATTCTCAATCCTTTTTGAACGAGGACTAGTAACTTTATGAAGGCCAAAGATGTCAAGGGGATTATCCGAGTATTCAAGCTTCTTATACTTTTAGTTAAGCTACGGGAGTACTATCTACTTTGCTTTCGGGCTGAGCCTATCAAGCAAATCCCGACATGATACTGTTGACCTCTTTCATATTATTAAGACATCTCAACAGAGCAGAGATTCTGCAAAAGGAAACGAAAGAGGTGGTTATAAATAATTATTCTCCCCCGAAATTTCTGCGACAAATAGGAAAACAAATTTCTAAAAGTTATTATTTATTTATTATCATATATTTTTAAGTATGAAAGAATGGCGATGAGCAGTGATGTAACACCCAGATATTTTCCTTGAAGCCGACGAAAGAAGAAAAAGAAATAAAGTCCAAAGTCGGGGGACCAAACCCGCCAACGCGAGAAAGCTGGGTAAATGGGGATATTTGAAGGGAGAAGGCAGCCCTTACCCTTTCCCCATACTCACATTTCAGCTATAGAGAGAAAGAGAAGAGAAAAAGGAGAAAGAGAAGAGAAAAAGGGAGAAGAGAAGAGAAAGGGGTTGGTTCGAGTGGATTCAAGTGTGCAAAATCGTCGTGTAGCAGGTGTAAACGAAGCTCTTCTTCTTGGTGTAGTTTGTGTGAGTTCTAGGACCCCTATTTTACTCGTTTTCAACTGATTTGGGGCTAGAACACATAGTAAACCCGTTTTGTATGTGTGTGTGCTTGACCCATTTGGATTGTTTGCGTGTGATGCATTTGGAGTTTGTTTCCGGGCTTGTGTGTACTTGAATGGTGTTGTAGTATGCATTCCTAAGGTTTATGATGGTTGATTTGGGCTTAGAATGGGTTTGGATGAGCTTGGAGGTTGAAAATGGCAGATTGGGTTCGGGATGAACTGCATTCTGCATTAGCTAGGGCTAGGCGACCGACTGGAGGCCATACGGCCGATTGAAGTGCGATTGGAGTTCGTTCGCACGACTGAGGTTCAGTCATATGACTGGGGTCCAGTCGCATGGCGAGTCATGCGACTGAGAGCCCAGTCGTATAAGTACTCATCCGCATTAAGTTCATCCGCATGGGGTCCATTCACATAAGGTCCATTCGTATAGTGTTCAACCTCATGAGGTCCATTCGCATGATTGGGTGTTCATTCGCATAGTGTTCATCCACATTGGTCCATTCGCATGATGTTCAGTCGCCTGGAGGTCATGCGACTGAAGGGTGCCCATATGCCTAAATAGGGTTGTTGTACCCAAGGAGGAGCATAGTTTAATTACTGACTTTCGGGGAAAAGTGCAGATGTAAGTTTTGACGTGGAATCTCCCGTAGGTACATGTAAGACGACCATTGAGGTCTTAGAGGATAGATTGGGCGTGATGATGTTGCATGTTTATGCATGATGTATGTTACGTATGTATGATGATGCCATGTATGATGTTGCTACTGTGTATGTTGATGTTCCTTATTATAATGTATGTTTATCTTTCCCGTGACTTTACATGTTATGTTAATGAAGGAAACGAAGGTATTATGTAATGTAAATTGGAAGATTATGAAAGCGGAACATGATGAATGAATGCATGCATTAACGAATGAATGAATGTAAGAAAGGCTTGCAAGCAAATGTATGGAGGTGCACACCCAATGAAGGTGTTAGCTCAACGGTGTGCGGGTTAGCTACCCCGAAGGATGCACACTGGGGTCCAATCTTTGTGATTGACCATATGTATGGGATCCTTGCCGCTTGCCCTAGGTGACTGGATCAGCTTCGTGCACAATGTTCATGGTTTAATTACCACAGGTCCAGCATTAGCTTCGTGCACAATATTCGGGGTATAGCATATGGCATTGATCCAAATGAAAGAGGAAATATAAGTAATGAATGTACTTACCCTAGGTACTGGAGCCAGCTCCGTGCCTAATGTTCGAGGTCTATGAAAGACCTCAGGCTTAGTTACCCGCTTCGTGCACAATGTTCGGGGTAATGTACATGTCATCGAAAGTAATGAACGTACAAATGAAAGTAAGAATTTATGAATGAATGTGAACGAAAGTAACGAATGTGAATGGTAATGATGTACCTTGAATGAATGAAAGTTAACAAACGAATGATGAAGATAATAACGGTATTATCTATGTGTACGTATGATGCATGATCGCATGAAAGAAATGAACGGTTTTAACGAAAGAAAAGTATGTTTTATTATGAAACTAGAACTCACTCAGCACCGCTGACTTTTTATATGTTTTCAGTTGGCAGGTAAGGTTGCTAAGGATGGCACGGGGCGGCTACTCAGCTCTTTTGGATGGCATCCATTTATATAATGCTTTTGTGATGTAATGCAACAATATATATTTTGTAATTGATTAACGATGTATTATTTTGCAAAAGTTTTTATGATAAAATGAGATGTCATTTTGATTGATTTCGCTGCAATGTTTATCAAAGTTAATAGAAATGTATGTTTGTGTGCGATGATCGACCAGCTGTAAACGTCCCGGGAACGGGGCCTTACAAGTTGGTATCAGAGCCAAAGTTTAAGTGAAATGGGTAAATTTTCAAAATAAACCTTAACTTAAACTGAGAATGGGACGGAAAGGTAAGGGATGCCTATCAGAGTAGCTGCGTGCCATCAGGTATTTTCTTAATGTTAACCGGTAATATGTGCGCATGTTATGTGATTTATGTGTTGCTGGTAGATTTAGATACTGATCTAGTTAAGACAGGTAATGCTTGGGGTATGAAGAGTAAAGTAAGTGGCTAATCACAACTGGCCACTGTAATTAGAGACTTACTATACTTGACATAAACTGAGCTGTTCCCTTGAATGACCGTGTTGGTGTTTGAATCTTTCAGTGTGTGTTAGAGGATGGCCGGTAGTAGATCTTCTAAAGCTTCAAGGGGTGGAGGTCATGGTGGGCCTGGTGCTGTAGTGGTGGTGGCTGAAGGAAGTAGGAAGGGTGGTGGTGATCAAAACTGGAATGGGAAGAGGTTTGGTCGGGATGATGCCACGACGGGTAACAAGAAGGCACGGTGGACGATCGCCGTGTAGCCCCACCGGGTACGGGATCGAAAAAGTATGGCAAATGTGGGAAAGAGCACAATGGAAAGTGTAGATAGGGATTGAACATTTGTTTTAAGTGTGGGAAGCCTCGTCATATGGCTAGAGATTATAGGGGTACGAGGTGCTTCAACTGTGGGGAAAGTGGCCATATGAGTAAAGACTATAAGAAGCCGAGAGCCGAGGGTTCCGGGGTGAAGAAAACGGGAAGTGAAGGACCGAGGGTGAGCACCAGGGCATTCACCATGACACAAGAGGAAGCTAGGACGGACCCTGATGTCGTGTTCGGTACGTTTCTAGTGAACCAAACTTTAGCTTCTGTGTTGTTTGATTCGGGTGCTAGTAAGAGTTTTATTTCTGCTTCTTTCTGTACTAAGCTGCCGGTTAGTAATAGACGTGTTGATGTGCCCTTTGATGTAGAAACTGCCATAGGCAAGTCTACCAGGCTTTCTGAGATGATAGAGGACTGTGATGTGGAACTAGAAGGTCATAAGTTTCCTGTTAGACCGTTCGTGATGACCTTAGGTGGTTTCGATATGGTTCTTGGGATGGATTGGTTAGCGGACTTCGAGGCGAATATTGTGTGTCGCAAGAAGATGATTTGTTTGATAGCGCCTGACGGCAGTTCGGTAACTGTTTATGGGGATCGGGTCATGACGACCCCAAAAGTAATCTCAATGGCGGTGGCAGGAAAGTGTATGAGGCGTGGATGTAGCGCCTACTTGGCTTATGTGAAGGATGTGGATACGCCAACACCACAACTATCTGATGTTCCGGTTGTGTGTGACTTTCCAGACGTGTTCCCAGAAGACTTATTAGGAGTGCCACCTGACCGAGAGATCGAGTTTCAGATTGATCTGATACCGGGTGCCCAACCCGTTGCCAAGGCATCGTATCAGTTGGCTCCGATAGAGATGAAAGAGTTGATGGAGCAGTTACAAGAGCTGTTTGATAAGGGTTCATTAGACCGAGTATCTCTCCTTAGGGTGCTCCGATCTTATTTGTAAAGAAGAAAGATGGTAGTATGAGGATGTGTATAGACTACCGTGAGCTGAACAGTTGACGGTGAAGAATCGGTACCCATTACCGAGGATTGATGATTTGTTTGATCAGCTTCAAGGTGCCAGTTGGTTTTCACGGATAGATCTTCGATCTGGCTACCATCAGCTAAAGGTGAAAGAGCAGGATATTCCTAAAACAGCTTTTCACACGCGTTACGGCCATTACGAGTTCAGCTGCTTTTATGGATCTGATGAACCGAGTGTGTCGGTCGATGTTGGATAAATCAGTGATTGTGTTTATTGATGATATACTGATTTATTCAAAGAGCGAGATAGAGCATGTCGGTCACATTCGAGAGGTGTTAGAGATGTTGAGAAGGGAGAAGTTGTATGCCAAGTTCTCCAAATGCGCGTTTTGGTTGCGCGAGGTTCGATTCTTAGGTCATGTGTGAATCCGGAGGGGATTATGGTGGATCCGGCAAAGGTGGAAGCAGTGATGCAATGGAAGTCTCCAAAGACGCCATCCGAGATTCGCAGTTTCTTGGGTTTGGCGGGCTACTACAGAATATTCATCCAAGACTCTTCCAAGATCGCTTCTCCACTAACCAAGTTGACCCGGAAAGATGTAAAGTTTGTGTGGGGTCAAGGTCAGGAGAAGGCATTTGAGGAATTGAAGGCGAGGTTGACCCAAGCTCCTGTATTGTCATTACCCGATAGAAGTGAAGATTTGGTGGTTTATTCTAATGCTTCCTACTTGGGATTGGGGTGCGTGTTAATGCAGAAAGGGAAGGTTATAGCCTATGCATCCCGACAGTTGAAGGTTCATGAGGTTAACTATCCTACTCATGACTTGGAGCTAGCAGCCGTGGTCTTTGCACTAAAGATTTGGAGGCACTATCTTTACGGGATGAAGTGTACCATTTTCACTGACCACAAGAGCTTGAAGTATTTCTTCGAGCAAAAGACTTGAACATGAGGCAGAGAGATGGTAGAGCTCACAAAAGATTATGATTGTGAGATCCAATATCAAACGGGCAAAACCAACATGGTGGCGGATGCCCTTAGCCGAAAGGAAAGACCCGAGCCGATTCGGGTGAAGGTGTACCAGCTGATTATGACCTCTAACGTGATGAAGCAAGTCAAGGAGTTTCAAGATGAGGCGTTGAAAGAAGATCATCTTAACTCTGAAAGGATGAGAGGTCTAGTCACGGAGTTGGTTGAGAACACTCTCGGTGTTAAAACCCGATTCGGGCGGATGTGGATTCCTCGTTTTGGGGATCTACGGGTGAAGATTATGGATGAAGCTCACAAGACTCGATACTCTATTCATCCCGTGCTACAAAGATGTACCAAGACATGAAGAAAGATTATTGGTGGCTGGGTATGAAGCGTGACGTGGTGGAGTATGTGAGTAAGTGCCTTGCTTGCAAGTGAAGGCCGAGCATCAAAAGCCGTATGGAAAGATTCAACCTTTGGATATACCGGAATGGAAGTGGGAGCACATCACCATGGATTTTATTATGAAGCTGTCGCGTACTCCGAAAGGGTATGATGCTATATGGGTGATTGTTGACCGCTTGACAAAGAGTGCTCACTTCCTACCGATCCGCGAGACATATTCGTCTGAGAGGTTCACTGATCTGTTCATCAAGGAAATTGTAACTCGTTATGGTGTGTCGGTGTCTATTGTGTCTGATCATGACACCCGGTTCATGTCAATATTCTGAAAGAAATTCCACGACACCATGGGAGTTAGAACTTTGACCTCCAAAATTCTTTCTACCAGTTCGCTCCATAAATCTTCGGGCTCTAAGTGTCAACATCGCCATTTGCCATTGAATATCAGCCTATTTGAGATCATCGGGATCCACCTGATACATATCCTCCATCGTCATTCCTTTACCTATCAAATCCCCAGCTACTAATGCTTCATAACTCTGAACAAACATGCCAAAAAGAGCCATTGTCTCAGCTGGAACAGATGTTTCAACAGTTGTTTTCAAGTTCCCTTGCTCTCTCCCTGTGTTACCACAACCTCCAGAGTAATCACATGAGTTCACTCCTCCTTGACGAGATGCCTGCTTTGGAGAGCTAGCAGCGGAAGACAGTAATGCAGCATTCTGAGAATAACCGGATGTAGGCATTATAGGCTGATTAAATTCCCTCCTTTTCAGATCTAAGTCAAAGGACTTCAGCTTGTTAATTACATCCATCAGCTTATAGTCAGCAAAGTTTCTTTCTTGCTTCAGCATTCTCACATGTAAACTCCACTGAGGTGGAAGAGAGTCTAGGAGCTTATTCACTTGCTTATGATTACCCAACTGATCATCATACTTCTTTAAAGTACTTGAAACGGACAAAATCGATTAGTGATGTCAGTAAGGTCTTCATTTTTGTGTCCAACAAATGAATTGAACTCCTTTTGAGCTTGGGCTTTCTTGTCTTTCTTGAGATCCTCATTTCTGTCATAAAACTCACACAAGGCATCATACAAAGATTTTGCATCTTTTTGTTCAGCAAATCGATTGTAAATATCGGGGGCAAGACATAGTGTCAAGGCTCCAAAAGCTTTCTGGTCTCGATCAATCAGCTTTTGATCCTTCTCGGTGAATGTGGAAGAGTCCGTGTTTGGAGATACTGTGCCACCGACAATAACCGTTAGCTTGTGCGGACCAGTGATGATTGAATCCCATTGATTGTGATCGGTGTAAAAGAAGAAGGCCTTGAGACATCTCTTCTAGTCTTCAAAATTGTCCCCGTTTATGAGTCTTGGAGGTCTATTTGGAGCAACACTCTCTAGATCAGCAAGAGTGAGAGAAGTCATCTTTGACATGATAATTTCACTGAACAAAAAGGTATTTTCGCAGAAAAAATGTAATTTCGCTGAGATAGTTTCGCTGAAGCTAATTTCGCCCGGACAAGGATACTTTCGCTAACAATTTCGGCAGCAATTTCGCTAGCCAGAAGCAATCAAATGCTTAGTTTCGCTGTGAGTTTCGCAGGAAACAAGCTTGAACTTTTGTTCAGTGTACTTTCGGCAGCAATTTCGCTAGTAAAGACACACGAGCACAGATGAACTTTTGTTCGAAAATCCTAGTTTCGTAGAAAACAGCAAGAGTGAAAAACAGTAGTTTCGCAGAAAGAAAAGTATAGTTTCGCAGAAAGAAAAGTATAGTTTCGCAGGAAGAACACTCAGTTTCGTTGGATGAACCAGAAAACCCTTTAAACCCCGAAAACAACCTGAAATCACCCAAATCTCAATGTATTTGAGATATGATAATTCACAAATCTTCCCCGGTCAAAAACAAGCAGAATTCAATCAATTTCCATATCAAACACTCTAATTTGATATAGAAATGAAGAAATAGTGGTATTGAACAAAATAACCAAAACCTCAAACAATCAAGAGCATTAAGGCTCAGATACCATTTTGTTGGTCCATTTGATCGTTTTTCAGTGCAGAAGATGGTTTGAATCGTTCAATACCACAAACAAACAACACATGAAGATTTGAAGACCAAAGAAGACCAAAATGTATTTTAAGATGATTCAATAAGCAACAATACAAATGGAATAAGATAAGCTCACTATATTCATAAGAACCAGCTTACAATAGCCTCTTGCAACAGAAATATTCGATTAGGGTTTTGCAAGGATACCCAACAATGAACAAAATGAAATCTATATATAGCAGTCTTAGTTTCGCAGACAGCGAAACTGTGATGCCGAAACTATAGTTTCGCTCGGCAGAAATTGCAGTTTTGTCGGGTTGTAACGCCCGGAAAATTTTCTGATCAAGTCAGATGATAGTGATGGGATCGGATGAAAACCATTTAATGAATATAGAGTGGTTGCGGGTATTACACCGAGTTAACCCTCCGGGTCACGAGTTTAACGAGTTTGGGGTTCCGGGGACGCCTGGCATATAAATAGATGGATCAGCTGAGCAACTCTCATTTTCACTCAAACGCCATTCTAGAGAGAGAAAGTGTAGAGAGAGAAAGTGCCGGATCGAAGCTCGGGTGGTCAAGAATCGAAGGCTAGTGTTTGTGGACTCCAAAACTACAAGAATCAAGGTAAGAAACGCATTTAAATTACCACATTTGGTGAAAAACCCGAGTTTGGGGTTTTTGGAGTTTCTAGTGGCAAAAATCGCCCAAAACACACGTTTTAGGGTAATAAACGTGTAAGAAGCTTAGATATAGCTTCCTGGATGATAATGCGAGGGTTTGGGTGGAAAGGATTGGATTTTTGGGCTAAAACGAGCTGATTCGTAAATTTCAGCTCGTTCTGCGAAATTAAGGTCTCGTCCAGCGAAACTGGAGGAACCTACAGCGAAGTTACAGTTTCGCTTCAGCGAAACTATATATTCGCCTGAGCGAAACTATGGTTTCGCTGACGACTATGCCAATGTCCAAGTTGACCTTAGATATTGCGAAACTAGGGAATTCCAACGAAAGTTGGGCGCTTGAGGTAGCGAATCTGTCCAGCGAAACTGGCGGATTGCTGCCCAGCGAAATTAGCAGCGAAACTGCTAATTCGCCCGGCGAAATTACGGGCGAAACTACCTGCGAAATTAGTGGCGAAATTAGGCAGAAATAACTCTTTTGAGTGTTAACTTATCTGCAGGCAGTGTAGTGTTACCCGCGTCTTAAAGGCTTGATTGAGAGGCTGCTTGTCAAGCACAGGTGAGTTTCTAGGACCCCTCATTTACTTGTTTGAAATGGTTTTGGGGCTGGAACACATATAAACTTGTTTAATGATGTATGTATGTACGGCCCATTTGGGGTATGATGTCTGTGTTATTCGTCTAAGGTACGATTGAGGACTAGATATGTTATATAAGGTCCTAGTATGAGTCCCTGGTGTCTTGGAGGGACAGTTAGTGCTTTTGCACACAAGATGACGCTTAGTAAGTCCCGGATTTGGAAAGGATACGGGGGTAAGTGACTAGTAATGATTGAGGATGTAGACGATGAATGTACGAGGTAACGTATGATGAGTTATGACAACGTATGAATGATGAATGTATGTATGATGTTACGTATAATGATGTATGTATGGTATGCGTGTGTTCCTATAATGATGATGAATGAATATCTTTCCATGACTTTACGTATTAACGAACGAACGAAGTATTATGTAACGTAAAGTGAAAGATAATGAAAGAGGAACACGATGATGAATGCATGTATTAATGAATGAATGAATGAACGAAAGATGATGAATACATGCATTAACGAATGAACGAATTATGTCTTGCAAGCATTGAATAACGCGATTGGTTCTTCTATGTGATTGACCATGGTCATGGTACCTCTACCGCTTACCTCTAGTACCGTGGCATACGTTTTGTTGTTCATATGTTGACTTCGGCCCGGTAGCTAAGACTGTTCGAGGTGTAGCATATGGTATTGGTACAATTAACCTTTCAATGCGTGCAAGTAAGTATCCATATGTATGGAACCCCTACCGCTTACCTCTAGTACCGTGGCACCATGTTTAGCTGTCCCTCCATAGACTTCGGCCCAGTACCGTGGCATACGCTTGTTGTTCATTTGTTGACCTCGGCCCGTACTGTGGCACTACGTTTAGCTGTCTATGGATTGACTTCGGCCCGGTAGCTAATAACGTTCGGGGTATGGCAGATGGTAGTGGTACAAAAGATATCCAATGTGCAAGTAAAGATGTAACGGGATCCTTGTCATTCGACCACAGTAATCATCGCTACGTGCCATGAAGTGGGTAAAGCCTGACAGGATTCATATGAGAACGAATGATAAGAATGTAATGTATGAATGAAAGAGATAATAAAGATATTATCTATACGTATGTACGATGTATGATCACGTGTAAAGAACGAACGGTTTTTAATATAAACAAAGTATGTTTATTATAAAAACTAGAACTCACTCAGCAACGCTGACTTTTTATGTGTTTCCAGTTGGCAGGTAGCATTGCTGGGGATGGCACGAGGCGGCTACTCAGCTTTATTTTGGGATGGCATTCTTTTGTTAATGTTTTTGTATTGTAATGCAAACAAATGATATTTTGTAACAGGTTGTATTACTTTGCAAAAGCATTTTTAGTAAAATTTAAAGTTTCCGCTGCATGGTTTTATTAAGTTATATTAAATGTATGTTTTATGGGTGATGACGACCAACTGTGAGGTGCCCGGGAACGGGGCCTTACAAGTTGGTATCAGAGCCAAAGTTTAAGTGAAATGGGTAAAATTTTTAGAATAAACCTAAGACTTAAACTGAGAATGGGACCGGGGGAAATGGGAATGCCATCTGAGTAGCTGCGTGCCATCAGGTATTTTCTTGAAAGTTAACCAGTGTTACGTGCGCATGTTATGTGTTTATGTGTACTGTTAGACTCAGATACTAATGTAGTCAGGACAGGTAATGCTCGGGGTACGAAGAGTAAAGTAAGTGGCTAATCACAACTGGCCACTGTAATTAGGGACTTACTATACTTGACATAAACTGAGCTATTTCCTTGAATGACTGTGTTGGTGTTTAAATCTTTCAGTGTGATAGAAGATGGTCGGTGGTAGATCATCTAAAGCCCCAATTGGTGGAGGCAGTGGCGGAAGTGGTGTGGAACCACGAGCCACAAGAGGTAGGCCTAGACAAGAGAAGAAGGTTCCCGAAGGACCTAATACTACTCCCTCGGGGGGAGTGGATGAGAGCGATAATGTGAGAGCCTCGGTGAAAGAGACGGTGATCGAGGAGGTGCACCAAGTCATGCAGACGATCTTACCGTCTGTAGTGACTGAAGTGATAAAGGCAGTACGTGAAGACGATAGACGAGGGAGGAATCGGTCCTCAGGAAGACAACAACAGACAGAAGCAGAGATGGTACTATCCGATGATGAAGAGGAAGAGGAAGAAGAACAGTTACGGGAGACCGCCCGGGTTGTAACTACGGGGCATTCATGAGGTGCAAACCCCCAACTTTTGATGGGTCTGGTACTGCTACTGATGCTCACCAATGGGTGATGGAAATGGAAGCTGTCCTCGATATTAGTGATTGCCAGGAGGACAAGAAGGTGAAGTTTGCTACCCACTCTTTTACAGGGTAGGCCTTATGCTGGTGGAAGAATATAGTCCAAGCCGAGGGTAGCAGGGCTATAGGGAAGATGAAGTGGGCTGAGTTGAAAAGGCTGGTGATCGAGGAATTCAGTCCTCGTCGGGAATGGATAGAATAGAAAGAGAGTTCCTGCAGTTGGAGGCGGGGACGATGACCCACCAACAATATACCACCAAGTTCAACGAGTTGGCGCTGTTGGTGCCGGAGCAGGTGACGCCGGTGTCTCGAAAGATCAACCGGTATATTCAGGGGCTGCCGGCTGAAATTCGTTGGCACTTGATTTCTGCCCGACCAAGCACTTTCAGGTCGGCAGTGGACTTGGCGGAAGGTTATTCGATGAACGTGCTGCTTTGGTGAAGGCTGAGGGAAGCAAGAAAGGAAGTGGAGAGAAGAACTGGCAAGGGAAGAGATTTGGTCGGGGTGATACTTCGACAAACAACAAGAAGACAAGGGTGGATGACCGCCGAGTGGTCGTGTCTGGAGCTGGGGTGAGGAAGTGTGGTAAGTGCGGAAGGGAGCACTCAGGAGAGTGTAAGTGGGGATCTAATCTCTGCTTTAAGTGCGGAAGGACAGGGCACATATCAAAAGATTGCCGGACGGGCAAGTGCTTTAACTGTGGAGAAAGTGGCCACATGAGCAAGGACTGCAAGAAGCCGAGGGCTGAGGGCTCGGGAGAGAAGAAGACGGGAGGAGAAGCACCAAAGGCAAAGGCTAGGGCTTTCACCATGACGCAGGAAGAGGCTAGGACGGACCCCGATGTGGTGTCAGGTACGTTTCTAGTAAACCAAACTCTTGCTTCTGTGTTATTTGACTCTGGTGCTAGTAAGAGTTTTCATTTCTGCCACTTTCTGTGCTAAATTGCCTGTTTGTAGTAAATGCATTAGTGAGCCTTTTTATGTAGAAACTGCTATTGGTAAGTCCACTAGGGTTACGGATGTGATAGAGGCTGTACCATAGAATTAGAGGGCCATAGGTTTGCTGCCATGTTACATGTGATGCCTCTAGGGGGATTTGATGTAGTGTTAGGGATGGACTGGTTAGCAACCTACGAAGCGAATATCGTGTGCCGAAAGAAGATGATTAGACTGACGGCGACCGACGGAGTCCGGTGACGATTTATGGCGATCGGGTTACGACGATTCCGAAGGTGATCTCGATGGCGGTGACAGGAAAGTGTATGAGGCGCGGATGTAGCGCCTACTTATGTTATGTAAAGAATGTAGAGACGCCTACACCACAGCTATGCGATGTGCCAGTGGTGTGTGACTTTCCAGACGTGTTTCCCGAAGACTTATCGGATTGCCACCTGACCGAGAGATCGAATTCCAGATCGACCTGATACCGGGTGCCCAACCTGTCGCAAAAGCACCGTATCGCTTGGCTCCGACGGAGATGAAAGAGTTGATGGAGCAGTTGCAGGAGCTGCTGGATAAGGGGTTTATCCGACCGAGTATCTCACCTTGGGGTGCTCCGGTTCTGTTCGTAAAGAAGAAGGATGGTAGTATGAGGATGTGCATCGACTACCGCGAACTGAATAAGCTGACGGTGAAGAACAGATACCCCTTACCAAGGATCGATGACTTGTTTGATCAACTTCAGGGTGCCAGTTGGTTTTCAAGGATAGATCTTCGATCGGGTTACCATCAACTAAAGGTAAAAGAACAAGATATCCCTAAAACAGCCTTTCGTATGCGCTATGGTCACTACGAGTTTCTTGTCATGTCTTTTGGGTTGACTAATGCGCCGGCTGCTTTTATGGATTTGATGAACCGAGTGTGCCGACCAATGTTGGATAAATCAGTGATTGTATTCATCGATGATATTCTGATTTATTCAAGAAGTGAAAAAGAGCATGCCGGGCATATTTGGGAAGTGTTGGAAACGTTGAGAAGGGAGAAATTGTACGCCAAGTTCTCCAAGTGCGCCTTTTGGTTACGCGAGGTGCAATTTCTGGGTCACGTAGTGAATGCAGAAGGAATAATGGTGGACCCAGCAAAGGTTGAGGCTGTGGTGCAATGGAAATCACCAAAGACGCCATCCGAGATTCGTAGCTTCTTGGGATTGGCGGGCTACTATAGGAGATTTATTCAAGACTTCTCCAAGATAGCCTCACCTTTGATAAAATTAACTCGCAAGGATGTAAAATTCGTGTGGGGTCGAGAGCAGGAGATGGCTTTTGAGGAGTTGAAGGCAAGACTAACACAAGCTCCTGTCTTGACTTTGCCTGAGGAAGTGAAGACTTAGTGGTCTATTCGGATGCATCTTATTCTGGGCTAGGTTGCGTATTGATGCAACGCGGAAAGGTCATAGCCTATGCGTCTCGACAACTGAAGACCCACGAAGTCAATTATCCCACACACGATCTAGAACTAGCTGCGGTGGTTTTCGCGTTGAAGATTTGGCGACACTATCTATACGGGACAAAGTGCACCATCTTCACGGACCACAAGAGCTTGAAGTACTTCTTCGAGCAGAAAGATCTAAACATGAGGCAGAGGCGGTGGTTGGAGCTGATAAAAGATTATGATTGTGAAATCCATTACCACCCGGGCAAGGCCAACGTGGTGGCTGATGCCCTTAGCCGGAAGGAAAGGCCCGAACCGATTCGGGTGAAGGCTTGCCAGCTGATTATGACCTCAGACGTGATGATGCAGGTTAAGGAGTTCCAAGACGAGGCTTTGAAGGAAGATCGTCTAAACTCCGAAAGGATGAGAGGTCTAGTTACAGAACTGGGTGAGAACACTTTAGGTGTTAAGACCCGATTTGGGCGAGTGTGGATTCCTCGGTACGGGGATCTACGTGGAAAGATTATGGATGAGGCTCATAAGACTCGATATTCCATTCACCCCGGTGCGACCAAGATGTACCAAGACATGAAGAAAGACTATTGGTGGCCAGGCATGAAGCGTGATGTGGTGGAATATGTGAGTAAGTGCCTGACTTGTTCACAGGTAAAGGCCGAGCACCAGAAACCGTACGGGAAGATCCAACCATTGGATATACCCGAGTGGAAGTGGGAGCACATCACCATGGACTTTATTACGAAGCTACCACGTACCCCAAAAGGGTATGATGCTATATGGGGGATAGTTGACCGATTGACGAAGAGTGCCCACTTTCTACCGATCCGCGAGACGTATTCATCTGAAAGATTGGCGGATCTATTCATCAAAGAGATTGTAGTCATGGCGTACCGGTGTCTATTGTGTCTGACCGTGACACCCGGTTTACCTCCAAGTTTTGGAAGAGATTCCATGATGCGATGGGAACGAGGCTACATATTAGCACGGCATATCATCCTCAGACAGACGGTCAGTCTGAGAGGACGATCCAAACACTCGAAGACATGCTTCGGGCGTGCGTGATCGATTTTGGAGGAAGTTGGGACGATCACCTGCCGTTAGCAGAATTCTCGTACAATAACAGTTACCATGCCAGTATTGGCATGCCACCCTACGAGATGTTATACGGTAGGAAATATAGGACGCCCGTATGTTGGGGAGACATTGGACAGAAGGAACTGGGAGGCGTCGAGGTAGTGGAAGCAACGACTGAAAAGTTAGAAAAGATCAAAGCCTTCATGAAGGCGGCGAAAGACCGACAAAAGTCGTATGCTGACAAGAGGCGAAGACCGATAGAATTCAAGGTCGGTGATCGAGTCATGTTAAAGGTTTCGCCTTGGAAGGGAATCATTAGGTTCCGAAAGCGGGGAAAACTGAGCCCGCGTATATAGGCCCTTTCCGAATTATCGCCCGTGTAGGAGAGGTGGCCTATAGGTTGGAGCTACCAGATGAGCTGAGTGGAATTCACCCGACCTTCCACGTATCTCATCTGAGGAAATGTTTAGCCGATGAAGATATGGTCGTTCCGCTGGAGGATATCGAAGTAGACGAACGGCTCAACTATGTGGAGCAACCAGTGGCGATCATTGATAGAAAAGAGAAACGGCTAAGAACAAAGTGGTTCCTCTTGTGCGCGTACAGTGGAAGCATAGGAAGGGATCGGAGTCTACGTGGGAGACTGAAGAAGAGATGAGACAGCATTACCCACATTTGTTCGAAGAGTGACAGGTTTCGGGACGAAACCTAAATAAGGGGGTGGACTTGTAACGCCCGGAAAATTTTCTGATCAAGTCAGATGATAGTGATGGGATCGGATGAAAACCATTTAATGAATATAGAGTGGTTGCGGGTATTACACCGAGTTAACCCTCCGGGTCACGAGTTTAACGAGTTTGGGGTTCCGGGGACGCCTGGCATATAAATAGATGGATCAGCTGAGCAACTCTCATTTTCACTCAAACGCCATTCTAGAGAGAGAAAGTGTAGAGAGAGAAAGTGCCGGATCGAAGCTCGGGTGGTCAAGAATCGAAGGCTAGTGTTTGTGGACTCCAAAACTACAAGAATCAAGGTAAGAAACGCATTTAAATTACCACATTTGGTGAAAAACCCGAGTTTGGGGTTTTTGGAGTTTCTAGTGGCAAAAATCGCCCAAAACACACGTTTTAGGGTAATAAAACGTGTAAGAAGCTTAGATATAGCTTCCTGGATGATAATGCGAGGGTTTGGGTGGAAAGGATTGGATTTTTGGGCTAAAACGAGCTGATTCGTAAATTTCAGCTCGTTCTGCGAAATTAAGGTCTCGTCCAGCGAAACTGTAGGTTCGTCCAGCGAAACTGGAGGAACCTACAGCGAAGTTACAGTTTCGCTTCAGCGAAACTATATATTCGCCTGAGCGAAACTATGGTTTCGCTGACGACTATGCCAATGTCCAAGTTGACCTTAGATATTGCGAAATTAGGGAATTCCAACGAAAGTTGGGCGCTTGAGGTAGCGAATCTGTCCAGCGAAACTGGCGGATTGCTGCCCAGCGAAATTAGCAGCGAAACTGCTAATTCGCCCGGCGAAATTACGGGCGAAACTACCTGCGAAATTAGTGGCGAAATTAGGCAGAAATTAACTCTTTTGAGTGTTAACTTATCTGCAGGCAGTGTAGTGTTACCCGCGTCTTAAAGGCTTGATTGAGAGGCTGCTTGTCAAGCACAGGTGAGTTTCTAGGACCCCTCATTTACTTGTTTGAAATGGTTTTGGGGCTGGAACACATATAAACTTGTTTAATGATGTATGTATGTACGGCCCATTTGGGGTATGATGTCTGTGTTATTCGTCTAAGGTACGATTGAGGACTAGATATGTTATATAAGGTCCTAGTATGAGTCCCTGGTGTCTTGGAGGGACAGTTAGTGCTTTTGCACACAAGATGACGCTTAGTAAGTCCCGGATTTGGAAAGGATACGGGGTAAGTGACTAGTAATGATTGAGGATGTAGACGATGAATGTACGAGGTAACGTATGATGAGTTATGACAACGTATGAATGATGAATGTATGTATGATGTTATGTATAATGATGTATGTATGGTATGCGTGTGTTCCTATAATGATGATGAATGAATATCTTTCCATGACTTTACGTACTAACGAACGAACGAAGTATTATGTAACGTAAAGTGAAAGATAATGAAAGAGGAACACGATGATGAATGCATGTATTAATGAATGAATGAATGAACGAAAGATGATGAATACATGCATTAACGAATGAACGAATTATGTCTTGCAAGCATTGAATAACGCGATTGGTCCTTCTATGTGATTGACCATGGTCATGGTACCTCTACCGCTTACCTCTAGTACCGTGGCATACGTTTTGTTGTTCATATGTTGACTTCGGCCCGGTAGCTAAGACTGTTCGAGGTGTAGCATATGGTATTGGTACAATTAACCTTTCAATGCGTGCAAGTAAGTATCCATATGTATGGAACCCCTACCGCTTACCTCTAGTACCGTGGCACCATGTTTAGCTGTCCCTCCATAGACTTCGGCCCAGTACCGTGGCATACGCTTGTTGTTCATTTGTTGACCTCGGCCCGTACTGTGGCACTACGTTTAGCTGTCTATGGATTGACTTCGGCCCGGTAGCTAATAACGTTCGGGGTATGGCAGATGGTAGTGGTACAAAAGATATCCAATGTGCAAGTAAAGATGTAACGGGATCCTTGTCATTCGACCACAGTAATCATCGCTACGTGCCATGAAGTGGGTAAAGCCTGACAGGATTCATATGAGAACGAATGATAAGAATGTAATGTATGAATGAAAGAGATAATAAAGATATTATCTATACGTATGTACGATGTATGATCACGTGTAAAGAACGAACGGTTTTTAATATAAACAAAGTATGTTTATTATAAAAACTAGAACTCACTCAGCAACGCTGACTTTTTATGTGTTTCCAGTTGGCAGGTAGCATTGCTGGGGATGGCACGAGGCGGCTACTCAGCTTTATTTTGGGATGGCATTCTTTTGTTAATGTTTTTGTATTGTAATGCAAACAAATGATATTTTGTAACAGGTGTTGTATTACTTTGCAAAAGCATTTTTAGTAAAATTTAAAGTTTCCGCTGCATGGTTTTTATTAAGTTATATTAAATGTATGTTTTATGGGTGATGACGACCAACTGTGAGGTGCCCGGGAACGGGGCCTTACACGGGTGAACTTACAGCTGACTGTGAGCGAAACTAACAGTTTCGCTCACAATTTCGCTGGACTACAAAAATAGAATAACAAAACTAAACAACTTACAAAAGTAATCTAACATAAATCCTATTACATAGAAATATAAACAAATACTAATCTAAGGTGAGTCCAACCTATACTTGATCTTCAGTTGCAACTTCATAGAGACTCCTATCCATATAGACAACAAGAGCGCCATTTCTATCACAGAAAATCCAGTCAAGCACTCCAAGACAAAGCATATTGATATCAAGTACCATTTCATTCAAGATATTCATGAGAAAAACTTAACCAAACTAGTCAAAGTCAATTCAAATGAACAATATGATGACTTGTTCACCAAAGCCTTTGATGAACAAAGACTTAAGTATTTAATCACAGCTATTGGGATGATTAACATTGACTAGTCAATCTTTTTTGAAAATCTTTCAAAAATGTGTCTTGTCTATGGTGTCTTTTGTACAATCTAAGCCCTGTTACATAAAGATTTCTCTTCAAAATTTCTAAGTACAAATTCTTCCGAAGAGAAATTTACTCTCGAAAGAGATCTTTATCTATCTTCCGTAGGCAAATTCCACTACACAAGTATTTTCTTCCAAAGAGTTTTTAGCCTCAGAAGAAAATTTGATCATAGATCAAATCCACTTTCAAAGTTTACTAACTTCGTTTCTCAGAAGAACACTTTACTCTCGGAAACAAACTTGTCTGTGAGACATGGTTTGCCTTCGGAAGTAAAAGTAGCTTCAGAAGACAATACTGAGAACCACAAGTGTTTTCTCTCAAAAGAAATTTTACCCTTGGAAGAAAAACTTCTATTGTGTAAAAAGTAAGATTTTATTGATGACTGTCGGAATATTTTAAATGGTTATCTTACCGCCCTTGTTAAATCAAAACCTAAACTTTACTTTCACTTTATCGGTTTCGCTTTTTACCCCTCATTTAAAAACTTCCGACTCACTTTCTTTACTTTCTTTACCAATGCAAAAGCCCTAAATTTACATCATCTTCTCCATTCACTTTCAATTCCTTCAATCAAATAGTACTTTCAGAACAATGGCCTTGAATCCCCAACACAACCAAGTCACCGTCCTTGCTTCTTCAAAGGATGTCGATTTTGCCCCTATCATCTAATTTATGTTACAATACACATACTTTACGGCCCTTACTGTTAACCCCAACACTACTCAAATCACATGGCTGAATTCTGGGACAAGGGTCGAACCGAGATGATCAATGATGAAAGGGTCATCAGATCAAGGATCTACGGACAGGAGATTATCATCGGTGAAACAACCATCAGGGAGCATCTGGAACTCCATGATGAAAGAGCCCCCACTGAATTCCCCAAGTCTGATTTGGAGGATACCTACACCCAAATAGGATATGGAGAAGATGTGAGCAAATCTACGGTCTACAAGTTCAATTTCTCCTACAACTGGAAGTTTTTGCTACACATTATCCTACACAGCCTATCCAACAAGTCAGGGGATGGGACCAAATCTTGTATGATCTGGGTTACCTAGTCCATGGGTTTGTGAAAGGCCTCCGCTTCAACTACTTAAGATATATGCTGAACAATCTAAGAGGTAATCTCACTAGGGATCCATTCTATATGTATCCTCAATTCATTCAGCACATGATCAACTATGAGCTTGACCAGGACAAACTATAATGTGCAAATGTTCTACTGGTCCCTCACATGAGGCCTGGCATCTTCGAAATGTTGAAGAAGGTGTCCACCAACCTCACTCGACGGTTCACCGATCTCCTTCCGGGTATGCATGAGCTAATGGCTCCTGATGACATTCCTGCAAACCTAGCAGGTGATGAACCCACACCAAATACCACCACTACACTTCTAACCACTTCTTCCCACCCAATCAAAATCATATACAAAAGACGCGCCAAACGAACCCTTGATCAATCTAATCTAATTGATCAAGTCCCCTCTAGGCTAGAGTGGAATTAAGGGCTCCTACTAAGCCAGAGGTCCAACAATCCTCCTCAATTAACCTTAATATCAGTGTTGAATCTCCTCAATCTCAACCTAATGAGCCTATTACCCAAGCCATAAGCCCTTAGTCTCAACACTTCCCTGAGCAACCAAAAAGGGACAACCACATCATTGGCTCGATTACTATTGCAAAGGAGCCATTAAGTGCTAACCAAGGTCCCAGGTCATTAAATATAACCTCTTTATCCTTTCTTGACCTTTTACCCCACCCCTCTCTAGATCAACTAAGCCCCAGGGAACCTCTGATATCAAGCCCACATCAACTAGACCAAACTGAGGGTGAATCCAACTGGCATGGAGTTGACTCATGTAGACTCAGCTACCACTACTGAGAGAGTTTCACTAGCCTCTCAGGATAGTGGTAACATCAGTGATATTGATTTTATGGCAACTTTTCCAATTGATGCCTCTAAAAGAGACATTAGTATGCAAGGGTATACAAGGTGCCAAGAAACCACTACTAGTGGTGATGATGAACATACTAGGTATGTTATCTCATCCCCTAAGAATCTTAAAAAAGATGAGGGTAGTCTGCAACTCACTATCAAATACCTACTCTATAAAGTCACAAACCTTGAATCAAAGGTTAAGACTTTAGAGGATAGGTCTGCACTCAGCAACTTGAGATTGAAAATCTCAAGGCTTAACTAGCTGAGAAACAGATTGAGAAGTCTGATACGCATGTACCAATTCAAGTTTCTTTAAGTTCTTCTTCCAGCTAATCTACTTCTCAAGATGATGTTACCAAAAAGGGGGAAAATGTATAGAAACAAAGACATATGGAACCTAGCCTTGCCATTACAACTTCCCTTGATGCCATCTTATTTTTCTATCCTACACAGCAACACCCTACAACCATCTTCCCTCAACTACCTCCTATTACCATTCAAGTGGACCCAAGGATGCTTACTGACCTTAACAGATTCTTAACCAAATTTCTGATAAGCTCCTCCCTTGAGCAACCCTCCCCTGATGTAGTCGTTGCCTATTTTGGAGCTGAAGAGATTCAAAGGCTGAGTGCACCACCTACCTCTGAGGAGAAAGTTGGTCAACTTAAGGTATTGAACCTGGGATTAACTTTGAAGGGGAAATACAGACTAATGGCCTAGCAACCAACTTAGAAGGGACACGTAGTGCAGCTCCAATTACTTCCAAAGTAGAGATCCAAGCTGCGAAAGGAACAATTGAACTATCTTCCTTGTCCAATAACCTGTTCATCACAGAGTCCATTCTTGATCTAGCCTCTAAGGTAAACGAAGAGGACTTTCTTACAAGTCCTTTATCTCATACAACATAAGTTCAACCCTACTCTCCCCAACCTAAATCCTCTAAACCTGAGTCTCTAAAGGATTCATCTTACTCTGATCCTAAGGGGAAGAGGAAGCTTACTACTAAAGAGCTTCTAGAGGAGGAAAGGTTGAAAAAGCTAAAGAAGAAAGGAAGAATTGATATTGGGAAGTTGCTGGCTGCAAGCAGCAAAGCAACAGCAGCCACTTAAGAAAGTATCAACAACCAAAAGAGAGTAGAGGTGATAGACAAGATCGTCAACCTAAGAATAGACCAAGAAGAAATACTTCTACTCCTACTTGATGAACTTGTGAAGTTGAAGAAGGCAACCTTGCTACAAAAAGAAAGGGAGGAGGCAGCAAAGTTGGCCATAGAGGAGGAAAAGAGGAAAAAGAAAGAGGAGACAATGGAAAAGGAAAGGACGGAGAGAATAGCATTTCTGTGCACTTGAGGATATTCTCAGAAGGAGCTAGTACCTCATGATCATGATACGATCTTGTTTCTTATCTTTAAAGAGCAAGATCAAATCAACAAGGAGAGGAAGATGGCTACTAGGGAGAAGCTAAAGGTAGAAAATATGCTTCTACCTGGTTGTTAAATACATGCATAAAACGAGAACGATTGGGCAAAGAGAAGGTGAAAACATGGCCTAAGATGAAGAAACTACTGAAACATAAGTTCCTCCTAACTTATTACATCCAAGCTAGTTTTTCACAACTCCATGCTCTCAAACAAGGAACCAAGACTGCTAAAGAATACACCTAAGAAGTTCGAGCACCTTATTATGAATTTGACTTACCTGAAGACGATCCACAGACAATGGTACGGTAATTAGGAGGGTTGGATTAAAAAATTGCTATGTTGTGGAGCTTTATCCTTATTCGACCCTTGAAAAATTGACTATGTTGGCCCACAAGGTGGATGTGCAACAAAGAAACAAAGGAAAATCTAACCCTGCTCGAGCCCCCAATAAACCCACCATCAAATTCAAACCAACAGTTTTTTCAAATCCTACTTCAACAGGGGAATCATCCTCAACTCCTCCAGGAGTTCCACAATGATGTTTTCGGTGTCAAGGCCTCGGACATATCGCCTCTAAGTGTCCAAACAAGAGTGTCGTCACTTTGGCAGATTTTGAGTCGTATGACCACCGCATGCATACCAAAACCCACACGGACAATGAACCGAATATCAATGTTTAGTCATTCGGCGGCCCTTAACACCATTGCTGATCAGTACCAACGCACAATGAGAGGCCATCTTTCAAGCTCGGTGCACCGTCGCCAATAAAGTTTGTACCATGATTATCAACAGTGGGAGTTGCGCCAATATGGCCTTACAGGCAATGATTTCTAAATTGGATTTACCCACCGAACCACACCCGTCTCCTTACGTCATTCAGTGGCTTAATCAAGGTAAAGGCATTCAAGTTTCTCATCGTTTTTTGTTAAATTTGAGTATTGGCAGGACTTATAGGGACCAATTCTTGTGTGACATCATACCCATGGATGTGTGGCACCTCCTCCTTGGACATCCATGGCTGTTTGACAGAAGGGTTATGCATGATGGTTTTAAGAAAACATATTCTTTCACACATAACAATCAAAAGATCGTGCTAACACCAATGGTCCCAAGCTCCACACTACCTAAGCCCATATTACCTTTAACAACCTTGTTGAAAGCTGAATAACAGGAGCTAAATGCTTTTAATAAATTAATCCTTGTTGGTTTAGATGAAAATGAAGATAACCGCCCCATAGAGATCCATCCTCTCGCCCGAACCCTATTGGATTCCTATTCACATGCATTTCCCAACGAAATACCTCATGGGTTACCACCTCTTCGATCAATCCAACATAAAATAGATCTGATTCCAGGATCCGTTCTACCCAATAAACTAGCCTACCGGGTCAATCTGCAGGAAACAGTCAAGATACGAAAGTAAGTAGATGGTTTAGTCGAGAAAGGACTTATTCAGGAGTCCCTTAGTCCATGTGTTGTTCCTACTTCACTTGTTCCTAAGAAGACTGGTGAATGGAGGATGTGTATGGATAGCAGGGCTATAAAAAAAATAACCATCAAGTATCGTTTTCCTATTCCTCGATTAAACGACCTCTTGGAAGAACTACATGGGCCGACTGTATTCTCAAAGGTTGATTTGATGAGTGGTTATCATCAAATTCGCATACGCGAAGGAGATGAGTAGAAGACTACCTTTAAGACAAAAAAAGGATTGTATGAGTGGCTAGTGATGCCTTTCGGTTTGTCAAATGCCCCTAGTACTTTCACGCGACTTATGAATCATATTTTAAAGCCATTCTTGGGAAAGTTTGTAGTGGTTTATTTTGATGACTCCTTATATACAGTAGGTCAGAAGCTGAGCATCAAACCCACCACAACAGTTGTTTGAGGTATTGGAGCGAGAACAACTCTATGGCAACAAGGCAAAATATGAGTTTTTCTCAGTTCAGATCACTTTTTTAGGTTATCTGGTTTCTGGCCAAGGAATTCAGGTTGATGAAAAGAAAGTGCTGACCATTCGCGACTGGCTAGTTCCACAACAATTCAGTAGGTTCGCAGTTTTCACGGGATTGCATCCTTTTATAGGAGATTCATAAAAAAAATTAGTACCATAGTGGCTCCCCTAACTGAGCTCCTTAGATTAAAGCATTTCGAGTGGAATCCACACGCCCAGGCTGCTTTCGAGGAGCTTAAGAAGTAGCTTTCGTCTTACCTTGCTTTAATGAAGTTTTTGAGGTAGAATATGATGCATCAAGGGTCAGGATTGGCGTTGTTCTGTCCTAACTGGGTCGACCTGTTGCGTATTTTAGTGAAAAACTCAATGATGCCAAGCGTCGATATTCCACATATGACAAGGAGTTTTACGCACTTGTCCGTGCCTTGGATCATTGGCAACATTATCTCATCGCCAAGGAATTTGTTTTACACCCGGAACATGAGGTGCTTAAATTCATTCAAAGGCAACACAAATTGCAATCAAGACATGCTAAATAGGTAGAATTTCTACAAAATTTTAGTTTCATCATTAACCACAAGTCAGGAAAGATGAACAAAGACGCTGATGCACTGTCATGAAAGTTCCTGTTGTTGAACAGTTTGCGTTCCCAGGCACTTGGGTTTGACTTGCTTAAAAAAGATATGCAGTTGATTATGACTTCAGGGGACTATTCCAGATCTGTGGACACCATGAAAAGGGTGATTTTCACATTGTTGATGGGTTTCTTTTCAAAGGTTCGAGATTATGTGTCCCGAAACACAGTCTACGTGAATTGTTGATCAAAGAGGTTCATAAAGGGTGGGTTAGCAGGGCATTTTGGTGTTGACAAAACCACTATGTTACTGCACAATGATTTTTCTGACCTCGTCTTGCCAGGGATGTCGAGCATTTAGTCAAGTGTTATGCGACTTGTCATCATGCCAAGAGTCAACTGTCCCCACATGGGTTTTACCTATTATTACCAATTCCAGCGGCTCCACGGGAGGATATTAGTTTGGATTTTATTACTGGACTACCCCATACTTACCGAGAACGAGAATTCAATCATGGTTGTTGTAGATTGATTTTTGAAGATGACTCATTTTATTGCTTGTAACACTATATTTGATGCAGTACAGGTGGCTAATCTATATTTTAAGAAAGTGGTACGCCTTCATGGAATTCCAAAAACTATGGTTAGTGACCGTGACGTTAAATTCCTTAGCCCCTTTTGGGTAACTCTCTGGAAGAAAATGGGAACCAAGCTAAAGTCTAGCTTTTCAAGTCACCCTAAACTGATGGGCAGACTGAAGTTACAAATCGTACTTTGGGAGCACTACTACGGGCGTTAATCAAGACCAAACCAAGCAATAGGAGGACTCAAGATGAATTCACGTATAACCGGGCACCGAATAAGGCTACCCGATTCAGTCCTTTTCAAGTGGTTTATGGGTACAATCCTTGCACACCCATTGATTTGCCTGCATTAGATACAACCTTGACGTTCAGTAAGGATGGAAGTGGCAAAGCACTTGAACTAAAGTCCCTCCATGAACAGGTTCAAACTCAAATTTCCAGGATGAATGACCATGTCAAGGCACGCGTTGATAAGGGGCGACGACAAGTGCTGTTTCAGCTGGGCGCCCTTGTGGGGGTTCATTTTCGAAAAGAATGTTTTCCAGCCAAGCGGCGTTCTAAATTAAGTCCTCGATCTGATGGGCCATTCAAAGTTTTAGCCAAAGTCAATGATAATGCTTAGAATATTCTTCTTCCAAGAAATTTTAGAGTGGCAGCCACTTTCAACGTAGCTGATTTACAACCTTATCATGATCCCGACGACCCATTGCCAAGTTTGAGGGCAAACTTGTCACACCCCCGCTAATAGCGGAAACACGGGGAATGTGAGCTAGACGGGATCGTCATAACACATGGTATATGATAGAGTAGCAATAAGATATGATGACAAGCGTGTCATGACGACACCCGAACACAAATGGAGACTTGTGCCGTGTATAATCAAGTTCACGACAGCATAGTCATAAGCACAAGTATGATCACATAAGCATTAAAGACAACTTGTATTGTAAATTCCCACAACTCGGGAACAAGTGTACAAAAGTCATGTTCAAGCTTTACAAGAGTAATAATCACAAAATGCATCCTAGGGTCTCCTTAAAAAGGCAGCACTCCTAGATCTTCAATTACCTTGTTCACCTGAAAAGAAATGCTCAAAACGGTCAACATAATTGTTGGTGAGCTTCGCAGGTTTTAAGTAATAAAAGTTGTTAAGATGAAATCAATGTGTAAGTTTAATAAAAGTTACCGCAACTACACTTACGTATAGGCGGTTTTACTAGTTATTAATAGCTACAGCCAAACCTAATGTTCGGTTCCTCACGGGAATTGATGGCTGTAAAGAAAGTATTCTCAAAGCATAAATAGTTTAATAAGACGTAGCAAGATCCACACAGCGCATACGTATAGTGCATAACCAACCCAGTCCTTAGGTCCCATTACCGGGATTAATGGTTATATATAAAAAGGTTTTCATAGCATAATAAGTTCAACTTGACGTAGCAAGATCCACACAGCGCATACGTGTCAAGTTAAACATGACGTAGCAAGATCCACACAGCGCATACGTATAGGTTACAACCAAACCAATCTTTAGGTCCCACTTACCGGGACTAATGGTTGTAATGGATGATCGGCTTAGAAGAACCACACAGAAGAACCACACAGAAGAACCACACAGCCGAGAGCATCCAAGGTCAATGGCATCCACAAGTAGTATAATTCAACACGTAGCATCAAATAGTAGTGCATGGTAGTGTAAACCCCTAAGTAATATACATAGGGTAACGTAGCACATAATTCAAGTTCATATAGCAGCAAACAGTCAGGATCATCATGTAACCCGGTTTGAGCACATTCTTAGTATACCGGGGATGCTTATGTATAGGGTCCTCCGCAGCATTCCCACCACATCCACGATATACATAGAATGATACCTAAACCGGTTACATGACTTCCATTTAACCTTAGTATCAATCAACAAGTTTAGCAAGGTAAGTTACTCATATAAGTAGCAGCCAACTTCCACTAAGGAAGGTGCCTGAAATTAAGTAAATAAGTAAGCATCCTTTTCCCCCAAGTAGAAAACGTTTAAGAAGGGTTTTATAAGCGTAAAAAGGGGCCACGAAACTCACTGAACAGATGATAGGCACGTATGATGAAAGATCCTGACGGTAGGATGCTATGAACAGTCAAACACCTATTGACAGTTACTGACAAGCATTAATAATGAGCATAAAGCATAAGATGATGACAATAGATTCAGGCAGTTTCGGTTCGGTCGTGGGTGGTTCACACACAAGCAGTCATACACATCTCAGACTAGGTTATTTTAAATGGTATGTGCCTGTTAATAGCGTTGACTTTAATCTTTGTGGTCAAGCTATGACGCTTTATTAGTATTACATTATCGTCGTGAGATCTCCGAAGAGGGGATCCATACGCACACACACATCATTAGTCATATAACAGGACCGGACGCTCGACTGACACTCCATTCGCACGAGTGGACTTTCAGTCGTACGAATTAGCTACTTTCGTACGATTGAACCTTCATTCGTGTGACTAAGCACTCAGTCGTACCATGCAAGACTCAGTCATACGACTCAACCTCCATACGCCCGATTGGACCTTCAGTCGTACAAATCAGCTTCATTGGTACGATTGAACATTCATTCATGCGATTGGACTTTCAGTCGTACGACTCACGCACAATCGCACACCATTTCATTCGCATTGACTCAATCGCACGCACACTCACTCGCATAGACTCAATCGCATAGACTCAATCGCATACAACACTCAGTCGCATGACTCAGTCGTACGACTCACCCAGTCGTACATCTTAGTCGTACGATAGACTCAGACGCATGGACTCAGTCGTACGACTCACCCAGTCGCACGGCTCAGTCGCATGACAGACCCAGTCGCCCTGTACAGCAGGTCGCGACTGCTGAAGTGCAGAGCAGCGTCCAGCTGCTCCGAGCACGAGTTTTTATGCACCAAGAACCTCCAGAAATGTTTGCCTAACATGTCTAAGCAAGAAACACACTCGAAAACGCAACACACAAGCCCACACGACCTCTTGTGCTCGGATGAACCCGAGCACCCGAAACCCTAGAAAACGCAGAAGTGAAATCGAGCAAGAAACGGGTTAAACGAGGTTATCTACCTGCTAGGAGTGAGTATTCACGATGATAACCAAGATTTGACGACGAAAACGCAACAAACGTGATGAATTTTGGTGCTAAATTGGTGTAGAAAGGGAGAGGAAGAAGAAGATCGATGAAGATGAAGATGAAGTGAAGAAAATGGCTGGGAAATGGGTATTTATACCCAGCCTTGTTTCTCAAAATGTCAAGTTTAGTCCCCGCACTTTGCCCCCGGGTTCCCAACTTTTGTTTCGGTTTAAAACGTTATTTATTTAGTCTTGTTTTATTGATGATAAAATGTTATTAATGTTATTTAGAAGTTAAAAATGATTTTATTCGTGACAATTATTTTAATATAAAATGACGCGTTTAGTGTTAACGGGGCAATTCTCAGAAAACGTCTTAAGGTAATGACAAGGCAAGCAACGATAACACGCATATAAGGTTAACTAAGCAGAGCAATTATAGTATCCACGTAGTTGGTTTATCAAAATGAGGAATGACTGATAACAAGGTTAAATCAAACACGCTAAATGACGGACCTTTGGTGACGGATGTCACAGTATCCCCCAGTTGAGGGAATTTCGTCCCGAAATTCAACTGGTGCTAGGTCTAAGGGCGTCATCCTCGAATAGATGTGGATATTTAAGTCTCATCTGATCTTCACGTTCCCATGTAAACTCTGGCCCTCGTTTAGAATTCCATCTTATACGAACGATAGGTATCTTGCTGCGCCTTAGCCTTTTGACTTTTCGGTACATGACCTCAATGGGTTCCTCAATAAAACGAAGCTTTTCGTCGATCTTGATTTCCTCAATTGGTACGTGTAAGGACTCGTCCGCCAAACACTTTTTGAGGTTCGACACGTGAAAAGTATCATGCACACCGCTGAGTTCTTGTGGCAACCTCAATCGGTAAGCCACCGGACCGATTCTTTCTGTAATCTCGAATGGTCCTACGTATCGAGGGGCTAACTTCCCTTTCTTACCAAATCGTACGATCCCTTTCCACGGAGAGAACTTGAGCAACACTTGATCCGCAACGTTAAACTCTAGTGGCTTCCGACGGTTGTCGACATAGCTC
The DNA here is from genome assembly GCA_024085815.1 of Flaveria linearis. Lineage (NCBI taxonomy): Eukaryota > Viridiplantae > Streptophyta > Magnoliopsida > Asterales > Asteraceae > Flaveria > Flaveria linearis. Next base: position 62,351,799 of record CM044001.1, on the reverse strand, counting down.
TTTTGGCGGTCTCTAGTAGCTTTGAGTCGGTCTTTGATTTGGAAGATCTTATCGGTGGTTTCTTGAATGATTTCGGGACCTGTTAGCTGGCTTTCACCAACCTCGGCCCAACATACAGGCGATCTACATTTCCGTCCATACAATGCTTCAAATGGAGCGCATCCAATGCTTGTATGGTAGCTGTTGTTGTAAGAGAACTCAATCAACGGTAAATGAGTGTCCCAGCTACCACCAAAATCGATTACGCAAGCTCTAAGCATGTCTTCCAATGTTTGTATAGTTCGTTCACTCTGACCGTCTGTTTGTGGGTGATAGGCAGTACTCATGTCTAATCGAGTGCCCATCGCTTTCTGTAACGCCTGCCAAAATCGTGAAGTGAATCGACTGTCTCGGTCGGATATGATTGACACCGGCACCCCGTGCCGTGTCACGACCTCTTTGATGTACAACCTTGCCAGCTTATCCATCTTATAGTCTTCCCGGATAGGCAAGAAGTGAGCGGATTTTGTCATTCGATCCACCACGACCCATATCGTGTCGTGTCCGCTTGGTGTTCTCGGGAGTTTGGTAATGAAATCCATAGTGATATTCTCCCATTTCCACTCGGGAATTTCAGGTTGTTGCAATAATCCCGATGGTTTCTGGTGTTCTGCCTTGACCTTTGAACAAGTCAAGCATTTGCTCACATATATAGCAATATCTTTCTTCATGCCTGGCCACCAGTACAACTCCTTCAGATCGTGGTACATCTTGTCTGCACCAGGATGAACAGAGTATCGTGTCTTGTGTGCTTCATCCATGACTAATGTACGTACACCTCCCCATCTGGGGACCCACATACGATCTATGAAGTAATGAACGCCATCATCCTTGCGAGTCATTTGTTTATCCAACCCTCGGAATTCTTCTCCCGCAAGGTTCTCTTCTTTCAAAGCCTCGTATTGTGCAATCTGAAACTGAGCCTTTAAATTGGTTTGAATAGTCAAGCCTAGCACTCGTGCACGTAATGGTTTCACACGTTCTTTGCGGCTTAATGCATCAGCCACCACGTTAGCTTTCCCCGGATGATACCGGATCTCACAATCGTAGTCGCTAAGCAGTTCTACCCAGCGTCGCTGTCGCATGTTAAGTTCTTTCTGGTTCATGATGTGTTGAAGGCTCTTATGGTCTGTGTAGATGATGCATTTGGTTCCATATAGATAATGCCTCCATATCTTGAGTGCAAACACTACGGCACCCAACTCCAAATCGTGAGTTGTGTAGTTCTTTTCATGCACCTTGAGTTGTCGCGAAGCGTAAGCAATTACCTTATCTTTCTGCATTAGTACACAGCCCAAACCTTGATGTGAAGCATCACAGTACACCACAAAATCATCAGTTCCGTCTGGGAGGGACAATATCGGTGCGTTGCACAACTTCTCCTTCAATGTTTGGAACGCCTGTTCTTGTGCTTTCCCCCAATCGAACTTCTTGTCTTTCTGAGTCAACAAGGTCAACGGTTGGGCAATCTTGGAGAAATTGGCAATGAAGCGACGATAGTATCCAGCCAATCCCAAGAATTGCCGTATTTCTGAGGGTGTTTGGGGAGTATCCCACTTCTTCACAGCTTCAATCTTACCGGGGTCCACATGAATTCCATTTTTGTTAACTACATGACCCAAGAATTTCACTTCTCGAAGCCAGAATTCACACTTCGAGAGCTTGGCGAAAAGTTTCTCTTCCTTCAACAGTTCTAGAATTGCTTGGAGGTGTTTTTCGTGATCCTCTTTTGAACGGGAGTAGATAAGTATATCATCTATGAACACGATCACGAACTTATCAAGATAAGGCTTACACACCCGATTCATCAGATCCATAAAGACAGCTGGTGCGTTGGTCAATCCGAATGGCATGACCAAGAACTCATAGTGCCTGTAACGAGTTCTAAATGCTGTTTTTGGAATATCATCCTCGAATACTCTTAATTGATGATAACCAGATCGAAGGTCGATCTTAGAGAAATACGAGGCTCCTTGCAACTGATCAAACAGGTCGTCGATTCTAGGAAGAGGATACCGATTTTTCACGGTCAATTTGTTCAATTCCCTGTAGTCGATACACATTCGGAACGACCCATCCTTCTTCTTGACAATAATACCGGTGCTCCCCACGGTGAATGACTCGGTCGAATGAAACCCTTCTCCAGTAGTTCCTGTAGTTGGCTGGATAACTCTTGCATCTCTGAGGGTGCTAACCGATACGGTGTCTTAGCTATCGGTGTAGCTCCAGGAACCAGCTCAATATGAATTCCACCTGTCGTGGAGGAGGCAATCCAGACAAATCATCAGGGAACACTTCCGGGTAATCCCGTACAATCGGAATGTCTGCCAATTTTATCTCTTCTTCCTTCTTTTCTACTACGTGAGCCAGAAAAGTGTAACACCGCTTTCGTAGACCTCGGCGTGCTTTCATGCAGGAGATAAGCTTCAAGTTCTTTCCCGGTCGCTCTCCTTGTATTCTGAGTATTTTCCCGTCTGACATGGGAATCCGCACTACTTTATCTCGGCAAACAATCTCGGCTCCATGCTTAGACAACCAATCTATCCCCACTATTACGTCGAAGCTCCCCAACTCGAAAGGTATCAAATCTATGTTGAAGACCTGATCTTCCAACATTAGGGTGCAGTCCTTAATAATCTCCTTTGCCTGTTCAACCCTACCATTTGCCATTTCTACGGAGTAACTAGTTTCTAGTCTACTGGCACTCAAATTAAGCATTTGCACAAACTCAGATGATATAAAACTATTGTCTGCCCCAGTGTCAAACAGTATAGACGCGAAGTGGTTATTGAGTAAGTGCGTACCCGTGACAATGTTCGGATCTTGACGGGCATCATTAGCTCCAATGACGAAGGCACGTCCCCGAGCAGCATTAACTTGGTTTCCTTGGCCTTGAGCACCCGCTATGGCCAGTATCTGCTGCTGGTTGTTTCCCTGCTGACCCGGTGCCCTATTCAGTCGAGGGCACATATTCCTGAAGTGATCGAGGGCTCCACACTCGTAGCAAGCCCTGGCATTCCCAGCGGGGTTAACCACGTTGATGGGTGCCACCAGGTTTGGTGCTACTCTGCAGTTCAAACACACTCGGCACGGCGTTGCTGGAGGATGATGAAGATTACACTTGTCACATTTCGGGTGCGGCCCAGCATATTACCTCTTCCCTTGAGTCACGACCACAAAGTTTCTGGTCGTTTTGGCCCTCTTATCCAACTTTCCTGTACCGGACCGGCTCGATTCCCCAGCTTCCTTCCTTTTCTCTGCTCCTTTACCCAGTACCCCTGTTCTTATCATCTCATCAGTGAGAGCGCCAGCTTTCAGAATCGCGCTCTGAATTGTAGGAGGAGCAGCTGCGGTTACCATTGCTCGGATTTGAGGCGCGAGTCCCCAAATGTATCTTTCTATCCTCTTAGATTCCGGAGTGACTAGGTGTGGAACTAGTCTAACCAGCTCGTGGAATCGGTCAGTATAAGCTGCGTGCCCTGCCCCCACCATAGCATGATTCCAGAACTCATGCTCAAGCTTTTGCATCTCGTTGTGAGGACAGTATTCCTCGGTAATCAAAGCTTTGAATTCGTCTCAGGTCATCTGCATCGCAGATTCCCTTCCCCTAGCTTGAACCTGGGTGTTCCACCAGGTTAGTGTCTGCCCTGCAGTGAGCACGTAACATACTTGATCCGCTGGCTGTCGAGGCATTCGCTGATGTCGATCACAGCCTCCATTTTCTCGAGCCATCTAATCAGGGCTATCGCCCCACCTTTACCATCAAAATCCCGGGCTTACAGGCCACAAACTCCTTGTAAGAACAGCCCCGTTTGGCGTTAGCAACCCCAGTTTCGTTACCGGCTGTACCAACATTTCCGGTTTCTTGGTTGCTTTCATTCCCAGTCGGGTTTCCATTATCCTCGTTCTCATTACCACCGTCCCCGTGGGGGTGGTTTTGTTGTTGCAATGCGTCGCTCACCTGAGCTACAATAGTTGGAATCAGGGCAGTCAATTGTTGAGCAATTAAGGCTGCCATTTCAGCATTTCCAGTCCCTTGGTTATTGCCAGAAGGGCCTTCATTTGCTGTTGGAGGTCTACCCCTGCCTCTGCCTCTGCCCCTCGGGGCTTCACTTCCGCTACTATTGCTGCGGGTAGATCTTCAAGGCGGCATTGTTCTATTCATACAAGAGGCAACATGTAAGCTTTAGTCACCTTAAGATACACAAGTACTCTACTTATCAAATTCCAAGGTTTCATGTTCCAGTCAGTCAAGATCACCATGCAGCCCATTTTAAGCATATTCTCGGTATACCGGTGGTGTTTATATATAGGGTTCCCCGCAGCGTTCCCACCACACCCACGATGTACCGAGAATGATGCCTAATCCGGTTACATGACATCCGACCTTCCTTCACATCATATCCATAATAATCCATCAAGTCAACTGAGAGCCAAACATGTAATCACGTATAGTCTAGCGGAGGTTGTCTATCTCGCGTCCTTGGGAGGACTCAGACATGGCCTCCTCAGGTCGGTCTCTCAGTATATGAGGTCAAGCGCGATGTATGATCTATGAGGATCTCTTCGGGTCTCGATTCCCGAATCGGTTATGATAACTCGGCGCACAGAGGGAACGGAAGATCCAATAGGAAGCATCCCATAGAGGTCGAGCACAAGGGCTCAAGCACAAGGTAAAAGATCACATAATAGAAGGATAACCAAACATGTAGGGAGGAACACATACACAAGATATATAATGCACACAAGCTTAAGCATGCAAATCTACATGAAGGTTCCTAGGTTATAGTCTAGGTCAAGTGTAATTGCCTAATTCTCTATAACCAATGGCTCTGATACCAGTCTGTCACACCCCCGCTAATAGCGGAAACACAGGGAATGTGAGCTAGACGGGATCGTCATAACACATGGTATATGATAGAGTAGCAATAAGATATGATGACAAGCGTGTCATGACGATACCCGAACACAAATGGAGACTTGTGCCGTGTATAATCAAGTTCACGACAGCATAGTCATAAGCACAAGTATGATCACATAAGCATTAAAGACAACTTGTATTGTAAATTCCCACAACTCGGGAACAAGTGTACAAAAGTCATGTTCAAGCTTTACAAGAGTAATAATCACAAAATGCATCCTAGGGTCTCCTCAAAAAGGCAGCACTCCTAGATCTTCAATTACCTTGTTCACCTGAAAAGAAATGCTCAAAACGGTCAACATAATTGTTGGTGAGCTTCGCAGGTTTTAAGTAATAAAAGTTGTTAAGATGAAATCAATGTGTAAGTTTAATAAAAGTTACCGCGACTACACTTACGTATAGGCGGTTTTACTAGTTATAAATAGCTACAGCCAAACCTAATGTTCGGTTCCTCACGGGAATTGATGGCTGTAAAGAAAGTATTCTCAAAGCATAAATAGTTTAATAAGACGTAGCAAGATCCACACAGCGTATACGTATAGTGCATAACCAACCCAGTCCTTAGGTCCCATTACCGGGATTAATGGTTATATATAAAAAGGTTTTCATAGCATAATAAGTTTAACTTGACGTAGCAAGATCCACACAGCGCATACGTGTCAAGTTAAACATGACGTAGCAAGATCCACACAGCGCATACGTATAGGTTACAACCAAACCAATCTTTAGGTCCCACTTACCGGGACTAATGGTTGTAATGGATGATCGGCTTAGAAGAACCACACAGAAGAACCACACAGAAGAACCACACAGCCGAGAGCATCCAAGGTCAATGGCATCCACAAGTAGTATAATTCAACACGTAGCATCAAATAGTAGTGCATGGTAGTGTAAAACCCCTAAGTAATATACATAGGGTAACGTAGCACATAATTCAAGTTCATATAGTAGCAAACAGTCAGGATCATCATGTAACCTAGTTTGAGCACATTCTTAGTATACCGGGGATGCTTATGTATAGGGTCCTCCGCAGCATTCCCACCACATCCACGATATACATAGAATGATACCTAAACCGGTTACATGACTTCCATTTAACCTTAGTATCAATCAACAAGTTTAGCAAGGTAAGTTACTCATATAAGTAGCAGCCAACTTCCACTAAGGAAGGTGCCTGAAATTAAGTAAATAAGTGAGCATCCTTTTCCCCCAAGTAGAAAACGTTTAAGAAGGGTTTTATAAGCGTAAAAAGGGGCCACGAAACTCACTGAACAGATGATAGGCACGTATGATGAAAGATCCCGACGGTAGGATGCTATGAACAGTCAAACACCTATTGTCAGTTACTGACAAGCATTAATAATGAGCATAAAGCATAAGATGATGACAATAGATTCGGGCGGTTTCGGTTCGGTCGTGGGTGGTTCACACACAAGCAGTCATACACATCTCAGACTAGGTTATTTTAAATGGTATGTGCCTGTTAATAGCTTTGAATTTAATCTTTGTGGTCAAGCTATGACGCTTTATTAGTATTACATTATCGTCGTGAGATCTCCGAAGAGGGGATCCATACGCACACACACATCATTAGTCATATAACAGGACCGGACGCTCGACTGACACTCCATTCGCACGAGTGGACTTTCAGTCGTACGAATTAGCTACTTTCGTACGATTGAACCTTCATTCGTGCGACTAAGCACTCAGTCGTACCATGCAAGACTCAGTCATACGACTCAACCTCCATACGCCCGATTGGACCTTCAGTCGTACGAATCAGCTTCATTCGTACGATTGAATATTCATTCGTGCGATTGGACTTTCAGTCGTACGACTCACGCACAATCGCACACCATTTCATTCGCATTGACTCAATCGCACGCACACTCACTCGCATAGACTCAATCGCATAGACTCAATCGCATACAACACTCAGTCGCATGACTCAGTCGTACGACTCACCCAGTCGTACATCTTAGTCGTACGATAGACTCAGACGCATGGACTCAGACGCATGGACTCAGTCGTACGACTCACCCAGTCGCACGGCTCAGTCGCATGACAGACCCAGTCGCCCTGTACAGCAGGTCGCGACTGCTGAAGTGCAGAGCAGCGTCCAGCTGCTCCGAGCACGAGTTTTTATGCACCAAGAACCTCCAGAAATGTTTGCCTAACATGTCTAAGCAAGAAACACACTCGAAAACGCAACACACAAGCCCACACGACCTCTTGTGCTTGGATGAACCCGAGCACCCGAAACCCTAGAAAACGCAGAAGTGAAATCGAGCAAGAAACGGGTTAAACGAGGTTATCTACCTGCTAGGAGTGAGTATTCACGATGATAACCAAGATTTGACGACGAAAACGCAACAAACGTGATGAATTTTGGTGCTAAATTGGTGTAGAAAGGGAGAGGAAGAAGAAGATCGATGAAGATGAAGATGAAGTGAAGAAAATGGCTGGGAAATGGGTATTTATACCCAGCCTAGTTTCTCAAATTGTCAAGTTTAGTCCCCGCACTTTGCCCCGGGTTCCCAACTTTTGTTTCGGTTTAAAAACGTTATTTATTTAGTCTTGTTTTATTGATGATAAAATGTTATTAATGTTATTTAGAAGTTAAAATGATTTTATTCGTGACAATTATTTTAATATAAAATGACGCGTTTAGTGTTAACGGGGCAATTCTCAGAAAAAACGTCTTAAGGTAATGACAAGGCAAGCAACGATAACACGCATATAAGGTTAACTAAGCAGAGCAATTATGGTATCCACGTAGTTGGTTTATCAAAATGAGGAATGACTGATAACAAGGTTAAATCAAACACGCTAAATGAAGGACCTTCGGTGACGGATGTCATAAAACTCTTCTCAACCAGAGGAGAATGATTGCCCGATCGTCCCACTAGCAGTTGTTGATCCTGCACCGGGAACGGGTCAAAACTGGGTCAGTTCATTCGACCCGACCCAGCCATGTAGAAGTAGTCGGCCAAGCAATCCACGTATTTCAAGCACATGTAGATGTTATTTTCTATCTTAATTAGTTTTCTAATTTTTATCATTTCATGATATGCTAGTTAGTACCCCACTTTTCCATATTTTCCTAAGTGCATGTGTATGTGGGTAGTTTTCTTGTTTTCCCAGTTTATGTAATCTGTTTTGATGAAATGAAGAAGCAGAGTGAAATTACCCAAAATCCTTTATTATTCTCTTTGAGCTTAATACCAATGCTATATTAATTTTGGCAAATTAAGAGGTGTCTTTGGAATCCCAATTGAGTTTCGTGGTGATTGTTGTATCGAGGCTTATAGGGCTGCCCAACGAGTAGATCGGGTGTGAGTTCTGTATCCCTGAACATTCGTTGTTCGACCGTTTGATTTAATTGTCAAAAGAAATTGTCCGTTGCAAAACTCTGTATATCAAGAACGATATTAAAAACATTCTATTTATCGTACCAACAAAGGGATTAAATGGTGTAATCTAACACATTAGTGGTCAGTGTAAAAATTTGTGGTGTATAGAATTACTAATCGATAATCTGTAAAATAAGAAGGCAACTTTACTTACACACTTCTAGTTGCTGGCAACGAAGAACTGCAACAAAAAAGGTGTTACTAATACTATTGAGAAAACAATGCATGAGACAATTTAAAACCAACTCGGACATAATGTAGATGTTATGTATAGCAACAAATATCTGATTTAACAACTTAAAATGCCTTATAATTTGCTCTTATAGGATCCATCTATCAATTTCTTAGACAGGGCCCCAACCCTTGAAGGAGAAAACCCATATTTGAAAAACCTCTTGGCTCAACCTTGAATTTTTTTTCTTAAAGTAAGACTTAAACTCAAAACCTCCCAATAATATAGCAGTGAAGAATACTATACTAACACGCATTTATAAAATGAATAAAGTGGAGAGCACAATTGAGTAGATCATTTATATGTAGAAACATGCAATCGATTCACGAATCTTTAAGGTATCATTTGGTATGCGAGAATCAGAGTCAGAATGAAATGAACCATTGAGGTTGCCACCACCACCGAGAACAACCACCGGCCACCACCACCGAGAACAACCACCGGCCACCACCACCGAGAACAGCCACTGGCCACCACCACCACTAACAACCCCCACTGGTAACCATCGGCCAACGCTAGCGGGAACCGCCACCACCAGCGGTAACCCCCGACCACCACCGCCGCCGGACGCCACCAGCGGCCACCCCCGACCACCACCGCCGCCGGACGCCACCAGCGGCCACCGCCACCACCGTAATCATTTTTTATTCCATTCTTTTTTCTTTTCCTACGTAACAAACAACACAAAGTAATTATTTTATTTAGTTCCTACATGTAACCAAACAGGACAATATAATGGAATGATTTATTTCATTCCTTTATATGTTCCATTTCATTATTTATCCCTAGTACTTCGTTCATTCTATTACCCATTCCAAACCACAAATCTTAAACCAACCTATGTACTTATTCATGATAAAAAGTATTAAAAATTAAATGGTGATTTGATTATCTATATAATGTCATGACCACATGAATACGAAACCAATAAATTGCTTAATAAAAGTAAAGAATGACATTATTTCATTAGTTGTTGCAAGACAAAACAGAAAATGAACCGAAATTATATATTATTAAACAAACATTTAATTCAAAATTTGGTTATTGAATGTTTTAATTTGCAATGTAACTTCAAGTAATTATGTATCAAAAGAGCTTGTTAACACACTTCCTCATCATTACCATCTAACAAAAACAACCAACCCTAAGATCAACATATCTAACTATGAGCAACCGGTAATAAAAATTTACAATCAATAACATAGAATCAACAAAATAAGGAGCCTGCAGCAAGAAACTATACAAATTGAGATGAATAGATACCCAAATCAACACCACTAACAACATGCAACACCCAACATATAGTCAAATCATAACCGGACTCAACATATAGTCAAAACCAAATCGCAAGCTATGAATAACAAAAGACGTCAAACCTATATATTAAAATTGGACCCAACATGCAATCTAAATCAAAATCAGAATGGCGGAAGGCATGAACAACAGAAAACTGCAAACCTGATGTGCGACAACCACTAGAGCTCGATAATCATAAGAAGACGGCGTCACTTTGCAGAAATGAAAAACATACACACAAAAAGAAGGAAAATCCCAACATAAGTCAAATACACGTGTAGACAAGCTAAAACCCAACATAAGTCAAATACACGTGTAGACAAGCTAAAACCCAACATAAGTCAAATACACGTGTAAACAAGCTAAAACCCAACATAAGTCAAATACACGTGTAGACAAGCTAAAACCCAATAGTATATATTACTATTTTAGAGAACGTGTATTTGAACAGTTGTAGAAAGAATTTAGTCTGGTGAAAAACGGGTTGATGTTATATTATTATGGGGATCGTGTTCAGCAACCGCAACAATAGGTGACCTAATTACCGCTATTACTTACAAACCCGGGTATCCCTTTGTCCTAACGTCAAAACCTCGAGAAATCTAATCACCACCAACATTTCTTCTTCATCATCAACATCACGTAATAACAATCGAAGCTAGGGTTTTGCGAGAACAATGGAAGGTCCGATCAACGGAGGAATGCTGTACCACGAGGTACAAGAATCGAAGCTATGTGCCGTTCATTGTGTAAACACCGTGTTGCAGGGCCCCTTCTTCTCCGAGTTCGATTTGGCTGCTCTGGCTTCCGATCTCGATCGCAGGGAGCGCCAGATGATGCTCCAAGGCTCCGCCGCTACCGGCGGAGATGCTTTCTTGTCGGAGGATTCATATAATGTCTCCATGGATGGCGATTTCAGCATCCAGGTTAGTTTATTTCTAATTATTGCTTCTGAACATTGAAATTATATTGTTAGAACACACTTATGGCATGTGTTTAGATTATAGAGGTACCTGGTTGTTCTTCTATTTCGTAGGTTGTTAAAGATGTAATTGAAGAGGCTTGTATTTCAGCAACGGATCTAAGAACATGTCAATTGTCATAATTTTCAAGTAGATAAGATGATGAAGTGAAGCTTAGGATAGGAGTTTTTGTTGAAAGATGATTGAAGAGACTTGTGTGCTAATGAACCTCCTTTTCCAAGTAGATAAGATGATAGAATAGACATGTATTGATGATTCGAAAGGGTTTTTAATGATTTTAGGGATTTAAGAGTTCGCTTTTATAGTTTCATGGAACAGATGTCAATCTTTGTATTGAACTGCTTCTGTTTCTGGAATCCTTTCGTTTTTAACAAATTCTGTTTTCATCAACATTGTATTTAGCATGGTATATTATTTTAGTGTATTTTGTAATGATGCATTTGAAATAAAAAGATTTAAAATTGAAGTCTTTAATCATAAAGCTGGACTGATTTTGATCAGTTGGACATTTGGTCTTCTGGAGGTTAATTCTGTATGGTCAAGGCTTCATGATATCATCTTCTCTTCTTTTGAGTTATATAACTGGGGATAAGATGAGTTAAGATGCTAGTAAATTATGCGGGACTTGACATATTCATACAAATTATGAGTTCAAAGCTTAAACTTTGTCGTTGAACCAAGCAGTATTGTAATTTACAAACTTTACTTTGTGAGGATCTTTTCTCATAAGGAGAAATTAATTGTTATGTTTAAATAAATAGAGTAAACTTCACTTTTGCTCCATGTGGTTTGGTTAAAATAACGGTTTTCCTCCAAACATTTTAAAATTGTGATTTTACTCCCTGTGGTTTGAAATTAATCTCAATTAACTCCAAACCACTAAACAAACAAACAAACAAACCCAGTATATCCCACTCAAGAACAGGGTCTGGGGGGTAGATAGTGGCAAGTCTTTCCTCTATCTAGGTAGGTAGAGAGACCGCTTCCAAAGAGACCCCCGACTCGATAAACAAAAGCACTAACGATAGCAAGACAACAAATAATATATCATGCAGCACAAAGCACACAACATACAAGGCGTTTCACCTATAGAGGGCAAATAATTAAGACACCAACACATAAAGAACAAGATATAGCAAACAACAGAGAAGCAGCGCGATTCACCTATAGAGGCAGTTGTGAACTGCGTACACCTTTGCCCCCGCACCAAGTCTACAATAACCCTTCCTACCTACGGATCCTACTAAAAGTCCTTAATTTTAATCCTACGCCTTCACTCGCTCCTATCCTCGATCATGTGCTCAGAGAGGTGCAAATATACCCTATCTCGCCTAATTAACTCTTCCCAAGTCAACCTCGGTCTTCCTCTACATCTCCTACCCTCTAAGACGAAGTTCTCTACTGCTCTAACGGGTGCTGACATAGGTCTCCTCTTCACATGCCCAAGCCATCTTAATCTTCCCTCTCGTATTTTATCTGCGATACAAGCCACCTCTAACTTCTATCAGAACACTTCGTTTCTTATCCGATCCAGTCTTGTGTGTCCGCACAATCCACCTCAGCATTCGCATTTCCGCTACCTCTATTTGTTTCTCGTGCGATTTCTTTATTGCCCAGCAGTCTGTTCCGTATAACATAGCTGGACGAACTGCTACTCTGTATAGTTTTCCTTTTAGTTTCGCTGGAAATCTCTTGTCACATAGAATCCCTGATGCTGCTCTCCACTTGCACCATCCTGCTTGGACACGGTGAGCTACATCGTTGTCTATCTCTCCGTCCTCCTGTAGGTACGAGCCCAGGTATTTAAACCTAGTCGTTCTTGGGACCGCCATACCCTGGAGACTGATTTGGGTGTCCTCTTTAGCCTCACCACTAAAATTGCAATGCATGCATTCCGTCTTAGAGCGACTTATCCTTAAGCCTCTGCTCTCTAGTGCTGCTCTCCACTGTTCTAGCCTGTCGTTAAGCACCGTTTTAGATTCCGATATTAAGACAATATCATCCGCAAAGAGCATGCACCACGGAACTGGCTGTTGTATGGACTTGGTCATCTCGTCCAACACAACTGTAAAGAGAAATGGGCTTAGTGCCGATTCTTGGTGGAGTCCCACTTCCACGGGAAGGGGTCTGTGTCTCCGACTGGTGCTCGCACACGTGTTTTTGCTCCGTCATACATATCCTTAATTATTTTGATATACCTCGCTGGTACCTTTCTAAGTCGTAGACTTTCCCAAATGAGTTGGCGCGGAACACTATCATAGGCCTTTTCTAGGTCGATGAATACCATATGTAGGTCCCTTTTCTTTTCTCTATATTTCTCCATTATCCTCCTTATGACGTGTATGGCTTCTGTAGTAGAGCGTCCCGACATAAATCCAAATTGGTTTATCGCTATCTGAGTTTCCCGTCTAATTCTTGTGTCAATAACTCTTTCCCATAATTTCATCGTGTGACTCAATAGTTTTATTCCTCTGTAGTTTTCGCAACATTGGACATCTCCTTTTTCTTATATACGGGGACTATGACACTGGTTCTCCATTGGTCTGGCATCTTCCCTGTCTTAAAGATAGTGTTGAATAAATCTGTTAGCCATTGGAGACCCTCATCTCCCAGGCATTTCCACACTTCAATCGGTATGTTGTCTGGCCCCACCGCTTTAGCCTTTCCCATTTTCTTCATAGCTCTCTTAACTTCGTCCACTGTGATGTTTCTACAATAGCATTTGTTTTGTTGCGTTGTTTGAGCCGTTTTATCTATCTCAGTTTGTTGATTTGGGTTACTTATGTTAAAAAGGTTATCAAAGTACGTTTTCCATCTCACCATGATGTCTTTCTCCTTTACCAAAACCTTTCCATCCGCATCCTTTATAAACTTCACCATTCTCAAGTCTTGTCTTTTACTTTCTCTTGCCTTGTGTCACGACCCGCCTAAATTCAACTTGCGTTACTCGGATTCCGGAAGTTTCCGGACACATAAAATTGCACTTAGAACTGCCCGAAGTCTCCGGAACATCCCACACGACTCCGGAACAATGTAGCAACGTTTGAGCACTCGGGAGCAGCCCTAAAATGGCCAAGAAAGGCCTAGAAGTATCAAGCTCCAGAGCTGCCAAGAAGGCTCTAGAAAAGCCTTGAATACTCCATAGAAATATCATAGATATTTGCCATAGAAATATCTCAATATTACCTTGTAAATATCTAAGATATTTAGTTGTTAGAAATATCTAGATCATGAAAGATCTAGATCCATGGACAAGTATAAATAGGTGATGTTAGGATCATTTGTAATCACCCAAAAACTCATACAAGTCTTGTGTAAACACACTTGTAAACCACTCTTGTACTAACCTTGTAAGCAATACAAAGCCATTTGTATTACGAGCTTGCAAACGCTTCCGCATCGTAACCTAAATTGTTACATCGTTTGGGTCACAAAGGCTGAACTTAGAGCAAGTCTAAGTGCCGCACGAGAGTTGAAGAAATCACTCCGTGACACTTGGCTATCTTATACATGTCATGCTCTCCTTCTTTCGTCTCTACTCGTTTATACATCGTCTCATACGCCGTGTTCTTTGCCTCTGACACCGATTTTTTCGCCTCTCGCTTTGCCTCCTTGTATTTAGCTTTTAGCTCTGCGCGTTCTTCCTCATTGTTACAGCGTATAAGTTCTCTAAAACTTTGTTGTTTAATTCTTATCTTCTCCAGTACAATTTCGTTCCACCACCAGGCTTCCTTATGGCCGACTGTCCTCTTTGATGTAACTCCAAGAGTTTCTTGCGCTGCTTGGATGAGTCTAGTTGTCATAGCCTCCCACTTTTGGTTTGTGTCTTCCTGTGGCCCAGACTGATTCATTGGTATGACCTTATCTCTAAAAATGATAATCTTTTCGTCTTTGAGCTGGCCCCATCTGATCGTAGGTCTAACTCTCTTGTTTTGTTGTACAATTGGTCTTTTCACGCGTATATCCGCCACTAACATGTGATGTTGCGTCACAACTGTCTGTCCCGGGATTGCCTTACAGTCCTTCCACGAGCTACGATCTTCTCCCCTCATCAATAAATAGTCTATTTGCGTGTGTCTCCCGCCGCTGCTAAACGTGATTAGATGCGAGTCTCTTTTCTTAAAGAACGAATTTAAAATGCCTAGGTCATGTGCTACTGCAAAGTCTAGAAGCTCCTTACCACCGTCATTCCTAAGGCCATACCCGAAGCCTTCATGCACCAACTGGAAGTGCTCATTATCCTTACCTATATGTCCATTAAAATCTCCTTCTATGCATATTTTTTCTTCTCTAGGTATGTCACCCATAACGTGATCTAAACTCTCCCAGAACTTCCTTCTTTCCGTTTCCCCTAGTCCAACATGAGGTGCATAAGCACTAACTACCGCCACTACTACATCCCTAATTACTATTCTTAACAACATAATTCTATCATTGTATCTTCTCACTTCCTCTACATTATCCTGGAGTTCCTTAGCAACTAGAAAACCTACACCATTTTTCATTCCATCTGACCCTGAATACCATAGTTTATAACTATTGCACTCTTTTGCTTTCCCACCCCGCCATCTAGTTTCCTGAAGGCATGCTATCTGTACCCTACGTTTTTTCAGTACATCTATTAACTCTAGTAACTTACTAGTTAGGGTTCCTACATTCCACGATGCCACTCGTAGTCTAAAATCCTTTTTCCTTAAAGTCGAACCTCTCGTCACCGAACATGATCTCGAGTCAGCAAAAAGGCTCCTATTATCTATAATACCCGACAGAGTCCACTAAAACAACCAATAATCACGGACAACACCTTAAAAATAATCGCTAAACAAGTAAAGCACAATCAAAAACGACCCCCCCACAATCAAAAGCAATCCAACCCACAAGGGACCCACGAACAAATCCAGAAACAAAAAATAAAACAAATTACACGAAAAAGTAGCTATCAAAAAAACAGACTGCTGGTACCCTAACCCAGCCAAACAATCTATACTAAAAGATATAAACTAAAAGGTATAATTAAGATATAATGAAAGGCAAGAAAAACGGAAATGCAAACCCGAGATAGAACGATCTCACCAAATGTACACCCAGTTTGGGTTCTTCGATTATGCTGCTGGTACGGGTTAGGGTTTTAACTGACTCGGCTGTGGAGGTGGTGAGGTGGCTGTGACCGGCCGGTGGTGATGGTGGTGCCCGGTGACCGGAGATAGTGAGAGGGGCCGGTTTTAAGTGAGAGGGAGCAGAGGTGTGGAGGCGGTGGTAGTTAGGGCTAAAGGTGGAATCTGCTGTGGTGGCTCCGGTGGTGGCTCCGGTGACTAGCTGGGTGAGGGTGGGCAGCAGTGAAGGTTGCTGTGGGTGGGGGTGGACAGCGGTTGGCTGTGGATGATGGTGACGGGGTGAGGTGTCCGGTGGTGGGGTGACGGTGGAGGCAGCGGTAGTGGCTGACTGCGGGGGTGGGGGGTGGGGGGCGGTTGCGGTGATGATGGTGGTGGTGGTGACCGGTGGTAGTGGTGGTGACCGGGGTAGAGAGCGGAGGTGGAGAGACCCGTTTAGAGAGAGAGAGAGAGAGCAGAGAGAGGAGAGAGAGAGAGAGAGTGTGAAAACTTCAAACCTGGCTAGCTTACCGGTGGAGGTGGTGGTGACCGGAGACTGGAGGTGGTGGTGGTGACCGGAGATTTGGATACAATGGAGAAGAGAGAGAGAGCCGTTTGAGAGAGAGTCAACAGAGATAAAAAACAGTTCATGAGATCATAATTAAAAAATAGTATACACACAAAATCCAACAGATGACACACAATACAACACCAACCCCTGACTCCAAACCACTAATGAAGTCAAAATTTTCTATTAGGAAAGACAATAATATGTTAGGTTTAAGTGTTTAACCAACTAGATCATTCGTACGGTTCTGGAACCTAAAAGGAGATAACCTAAAAATAATCTTCAGCAAAATCATTACCATCAATATAATCAACAACTTTTAATGGATAAACATGATGCATCCATTGAACTAAGTGTGTGGCGTGCCTTAAACTTGGCGATAAACAATATTCATCCATTGAACTAAGTATGTGGCGTGCCTTAAACTTGGCTCTACACTCGAGTGAAAAATATGTAGTCTTAACTCTTAAAGTAGCGTGGAGTTTTTAAACCCAAGAAAATTTGTGATGCACTTCATAAAATGATGGTTTTATACAGATGAAAACATTTGGCTTATGAATCTCATAGGTCCAGATTCTACATTAGTGTTTGACAATGTTTTTAAGGCACACCACACACTTAGTTCAATGGATGCATCTTATTTATTCATTAAAAGTTGTTGATTATATTGATGCTAATGAATGAGTACGTTATCTTATTCTTAATATAGTTGATCATTTATTTGACCTTAGACCATCTTATTAGTTTGCAAAATGTTTTCTTAATTCCAAAGTTTTAGATAATTGTTTGATCCTGTTAGCAAGAGATTTATATTCCTCCTTTTCACCTCGAAAGATTTATATTCCAAAGTTTTAGATAATGAAGCATGCCCAACCACAAACTAATCTTCCTCCTTTTCACCTCCAAAAACACACAGTAAATCACCATTTTCATCCTCCACATCTACACTACACTACACTAGTCGGTTGAATTTCCTCCATCACCTACTAGTGCTCTTCTTACTGTACTTGTGTGTGTGTGTGTGTTGGTGTACGATTGGACCTTCTCGATCTCAATCCATTCATCAATAAATGCCAATCTCTCTCACCTCCACCGACGCTAATCTCTCGTGATTCTTCCGATCGGTGTGATTGAGCTCTACAGCGGTGATTCGAGCCTCCGATTGTTGAATTTGGTCGATATGTCTTCCGGTAGGTATATGGCGTACTCGCCTTCGCCCTCGGCGCCTCACTCTCCGCATATCGCTGGACTACGGTCTGCTGCCACCGCCATCGTTGAACAGGAGAAGTATGATGGGTTTTTTTTGTTGTGTTGTGGGCTCCGATTCATCTTGGGTCGGGCCCTGAAACAGCCCGCAGACAAGCTGCAGAATGGGTTAGGGGCAGTCGGCCCTAAACCTAATCTACCACAACTTATTTATGTTAAGTTTTTTATTGTCTTTTATTATAAATACCCACTTATTGTACTTGTAATCTTAAGTCTTGAAAGTAATAAAAAGAAACCCTGGTTCGTAGCCCGTGGACGTAGGTCAATCTTTGACCGAACCACGTTAAATCGTTGTGTTCTTTATCGCTTTGATTATTATTATTGTGTTCTTGTGCTTTGCTTTCTGCCGAGAGAAGGACAGCAGCTTACTGCTGCTGTTTTACCGCCACCAGTGACCAACAACCCTTGTTTTAGCGGCCGCAAATCACTTGGGAACCACCGGCACAGCTGCTGCCCTCCCTGGTTTAATCGCTGCTGTTTCTGTCTTGTTTCTGATCAAAGAACAGCCCTTAAAACATGTTCTGTTTTGTGTTTATTCTGTTCAGTTTGATTGATTCAAGTTATTGGTTGTTTGGTGAATCTATTTCCGCTGCGTAGTTACGTTCGTTACTACTGTTATTACTATCATTATCTCGTCACTCGTTTTAGAAATCAATTAGAAATACCGACAAGTTCTTAAGGCCCGAGCCGTAGTATTGTATTGATTTCGTGCCCTATCCGAATTCTCGGGTCAGCCGCGTACACGTAATACCTAACAAGTGGTATCAGTGCGTTGGTTGCTCTCATCCTTTGATCTCCGGTATTATGGCTGATAAGGGTAAAACGAGAATCGAGAAGTTTGATGGTGTCGATTTTGGATGGTGGAAGATGCAGATTGAAGACTTACTTGTTCAGAAAGATTTGAGTGCAACGTTGTTGGGTGATAAACCTGAAAACACCAAAGATGCTGATTGGGCTGCACTTGATAGGAAAGCTGTTGCTGTGATTAGACTCTCGCTGACGAAGAATGTTGCCTTTAACATTCTGAAGGAAACGACAGCCAAAGGCGTCATGGATGCACTGTCCAACATGTACGAGAAACCGTCCACAGCCAACTAGGTCTTTTTAATTTGGGAACTTGTAAACATGAGATTGAAGGAAGGTGGCTCTGTTAATACTCACATTAACAACTTTAACTCTATTATTTCTCGCCTAGTGTCTGTCGATATCAAATTCGATGATGAAGTCCTAGCCTTACTATTGTTATCCTCGTTACCTGAAAGCTGGTCAGGAACCGTTACAGCAGTTAGTAGTTCGTCGGGAAACACTAAGCTTAAACTTGATGGAGTTCGCGACCTGATTATGAGCGAGGACATTAGAAGGAGGAGCACTGGTGAGTCTTCCAGTTCCTTGTTGAGTACTGAAGGCAGAGTAAGGAAGAATGAACGAGGAGTTAACAGGGGCCGATCTAAATCAAAGAGAAGAAGTAAATCAAGACCAAGAAAAGATATTACTTGCTGGAATTGCAAGGAGACTGGGCACTTCAGAAGTCAATGTCCTAAACCATCGACATCTAAAGAAAAGAAAGAGGTTAACGCTGCTACAGATGATACTGATGATGATACTCTTATATGTTGCGTTGAGAACACTACTGAGTCATGGATCATGGATTCTGGCGCTTCTTTTCACGCTACCTTTAGCTCAAAGAAGATGAAGAATTTGAGACAGGAAACTTTGGCAAGGTTCGTTTGGCTAATGATCAGACTCTGGAGATTACCGGGATGGGAGACATTGATCTGAAGACTCCTCTAGGAAATACATGGACACTGAAAGATGTTAGGGTAATTCCTAAGTTGAGAAAGATGCTAATTTCTATTGGGCAGCTAGATGACCAAGGTTATTATGTGTTGTTCGGGGGTGGACAATGGAAAGTCATCAAAGGAAACTTGGTAGTTGCTCGTGGGAAAAAGAAAGGTACTTTGTACATGGTTGAGGTACCGACAGGTGATGTGAACGCAGTAACCAGTGGATCAAGTCAATCCAGTTTGTGGCATCAGCGACTTGGTCATATGAGTGAGAAAGGTATGAAGATACTAGCAGAGAAAGGTAAATTCCCAGATTTGAAGAAAGTAGAACTTGAAACTGGATTCTGCGAGCCATTTGTGCTTGGTAAGAAGAAACGTGTTACTTTTGTGAAGACGGGAAAGACACCTAAGGCTGAAAAACTTGAACTTATCCACACTGATGTGTTTGGACCAACTCCTGTGACATCATTAGGAGGCTCCAGCTATTATGTTACCTTCATCGATGATGCGACGCGCAAGGTATGGGTTTATTTTCTCAAGAACAAGTCTGATGTGTTTGATGTTTTCAAGAAATGGAAAGCAGCTGTTGAGATGGAAACCAATCTGAAGGTGAAGTGCATAAAGTCAGATAATGGAGGGGAATATATCAGCAATGAATTTGTGAATTATTGTGCTGAAAGAGGAATCAAGATGATCAAGACGGTTCCCGGTACTCCCCAACAGAACGGAGTAGCTGAGAGAATGAACAAGACGTTGAATGAACGAGCCAGAAGCATGAGACTGAATGCAGGGCTTCCCAAAACCTTTTGGGCTGATGCAGTTAACACTGCTGCATATCTGATAAACAGAGGACATTCGGTTCCTCTTGACTTCAAAATACCAGAAGAGAAATGGCTTGGAAGAGAGGTTAGTTACAAACATCTAAAGGTATTTGGTTGTGATGCCTACACTGGTGTGAAAGACTTTGAGAGGGATAAGCTTGATCCCAAGGCAAAGAAATGCACCTTCATTGGCTATGGATCTGAATCGATGGGATATAGGCTTTGGGATTTTGAAGCCAGGAAAACTATCAGGAGTCGAGATCCGGTCTTTAATAAAGCTAAACTCTACAAAGACAAGGATTCAACCATACCAGAAACTCATAAAGATCAGGTGGTGTTTGAAGATGATAACCAGAGTTCAGAAAGCCATGGGTTAGAAACAGAAAGTCAAAATACAGAAGAAGAAAGTTCAGAAACTGAAGATAATGACCAGGAAGAATTTGGTGAACAAGAAGATCTCTTTGATAGTGGGAGTTCAGATCCTGTGGATGAACAGTCCCCCACCAGCAAATGATTTTGGAAATCCAAATACTTCACATTGGGTTAGGAGGTCTACTCGAACGTCTGTACCTCCTCAACGATATTCTCCATCGGTTAACTATCTTCTTCTCACTAAAAATGGTGAACCACAGTGCTACTCAGAGGCTATCAGTATGAAAGATTCGTCTCAGTGAGAGCGGCAATGAAAGAAGAAATGGGTTCACTTGAAAAGAACCAGACTTGGGTTCTTACTAAACTTCCCGCAGGGATGAAGACGCTTCAAAACAGATGGGTATACAGAATCAAGGATGAAAGCGATGGAACTAAAAGATACAAAGCACAATTGGTAGTTAAGGGGTTCCAACAAAAACATGGAGTTGATTACAATGAAATATTTTCCCCTGTGGTTAAAATGACTACAATCAGACTGGTGCTTAGTATCGTGGTTGCCGAAAACTTACATCTAGAGCAACTAGATGTAAAGACAGCTTTTCTGCATGGCGACCTTGAGGAGGATATCTACATGGCACAACCAGAGGGTTTTCAGACAGCTGGTAAGGAAAACATGGTGTGCAAACTAAAGAAGAGTCTTTACGGTTTGAAGCAGGCGCCCAGGCAGTGGTATATCAAGTTTGATGATTTTATGAGCAGAAATGGGTATAGGAGATGCGAGATGGATCATTGCTGCTATCTCAAGAAATTCAAGAATTCCTATATCATCCTTCTCCTTTATGTGGATGATATGTTGATAGCCGGTTCAGACATGTCAGAGATCAACAGATTAAAACGACAGATGTCTGAAGAGTTTGAAATGAAAAATCTAGGTCCGGCTAAGCAGATACTTGGCATGAGCATCACCAGGAATCAGAAGAACGGTTCTTTAATATTGTCTCAAGAAAAGTATATTAAGAAAATATTAGAGAAGTTTAAGATGAATCATGAGAAGACAACCACCTGAAATACACCACTGGGTAGTCATATTAAGCTTTCTAAAGATAAGTCTCCAAAGACAGATGAAGACAAGGCCGATATGGCAAAGGTTCCTTATGCATCAGCTGTGGGCAGTCTTATGTATGCTATGGTATGCACAAGGCCTGATATTGCTCATGCAGTGGGAGTTGTTAGCAGGTTTTTGTCCAATCCGGAGAGAGAACACTGGGAAGCAGTTAAATGGCTGCTTAGATATTTGAAGGGTACTTCAAAGATGGCTTTATGCTTCAGGGGTAGAGATGCAATTCTCAAGGGTTATTCTGATGCAGATTTGGGTGGATGTAAAGAGACCTACAAGAGTACAACAGGGTATGTGTTTACTATGGGGGATACTGCAATATGTTGGATGTTTAGGCTCCAAAAGAGTGTGGCGCTTTCAATTACAGAGGCTGAGTACATGGCAGCCGCTGAGGCTAGTAAAGAGCTTGTTTGGTTGAAAACTTTTCTGGGTGAATTAGACAGAAAACAGGCAGAGTATCCGTTGTACTGTGATAATGAAAGTGCTGTGAAACTTGCAAAGAACCCAGTTTATCATGGGAAGACTAAGCACATTCATATGAGATATCATTTCATAAGGGGGCTAATCAGTGATGGTACTATCCAGTTGAATAACATCAAAGGGGATAGGAATCCAGCTGACATGTTCACTAAAGTTGTCACATTGGATAAACTGAAGCTCTGTGTAGATTCAGTTGGCCTTCAGGGTTAATTGCAGATGAAGGCGGCTACGGATCAGGTGGTATGAAGGGTTCTCTTCATAAAGGTTCAAGATTACAGAAGTACGAGACAAGTGCAGGGGCAAATGTTTCACGCATCCAGGTGGAAGCAGGTTGAAGTGTTTGACGCATTGATGTGAAGGGCTAGTAAAGATGTTTCGAAGCCCAAGTGGGAGATTGTTGTGTTGTGGGCTCCGATCCATCTTGGGTCGGGCCCTGAAACAGCCCGCAGACAAGCTGCAGAAAGGGTTAGGGGCAGCCGGCCCTAACCCTAATCTGCCACAACTTATTTATGTTAAGTTTTTTATTGTCTTTTATTATAAATACCCACTTATTGTACTTGTAATCTTAAGTCTTGAAAGTAATAAAAAGAAACCTGCTTCGTAGCCCGTGGACGTAGGTCAATCTTTGACCGAACCACGTTAAATCGTTGTGTTCTTTATCGCTTTGATTATTATTATTGTGTTCTTGTGCTTTGCTTTCTGCCGAGAGAAGGACAGCAGCTTACTGCTGCTGTTTTGCCGCCACCAGTGACCAACAACCCTTGTTTCAGCGGCCGCAAATCACCAGAGAACAACCGGCACAGCTGCTGCCCTCCCTGGTTTAATCGCTGCTGTTTCTGTCTTGTTTCTGATCAAAGAACAGCCCTTAAAACAGGTTCTGTTTTGTGTTTATTCTGTTCAGTTTGATTGATTCAAGTTATTGGTTGTTTGGTGAATTTATTTCCGCTGCGTAGTTACGTTCGTTACTACTGTTATTGCTATCATTATCTCGTCACTCGTTTTAGAAATCAATTAGAAATACCGACAAGTTCTTAAGGCCCGAGCCGTAGTATTGTATTGATTTCATGCCCTATCCGAATACTCGGGTCAGCCGCGTACACGTAATACCTAACATTTTTTTCCTTTTGTTTTGTGGCGATATCGTTGTGGTTGTGCTTGATCTAGATTTATGTTTGTGATAGGTGTTTTGTAGGTTATTTTGTTTGTTGATTGTCGTTTTGTTCTGAGATTTGTGTGTGCTGTTGGAATTTCAGCTGTTAGTTTGGTAGATGCGTTTTTAGTCACTTGATTTTGAGCGAAAACTACGAAACTGATGAAGAATCTGTTCATGTTTTACTGAGATTTGTGTTTGCTGTTGGAATTTTAACTGTTAGTTCGGTTAGATGCGTTTTATTCACTTGATTTTGAGAGAAAACTATGAAACTGATGCAGAATTTGTTGCTATGTCTGTAAGAGTGGTTATAGTGTTTTTTTGTTTGTTGATTATCATGTTTTATTGAGATTTGTGTTTGCTGTTGGAGTTTCAACTGTTAGTTCGATTAGATGCTTTTTACTCTCTCGATTAGGAGAGAAACTACGGAACTGATGCAGAATTCGTTCTTATATCTGTAAGAGTGGTTATAGTGTTTTTTTGTTCGTTTATTATCATGTTTTACTGAGATTTGTGTTTGCTGTTGGAGTTTCAGCTGTTATTTCGGTTAGATGCGTTTTACAGTCTCGATTTGAAGCGAAATTCTACCAAACTGATGCAGAATTTGTTGCTCTCTCTATAAAAGTGGTTACAGTGTTTTCTTTGTTAGTTGATTATCATGTTTTACTGAGATTTGTGTTTGCTGTTGGAGTTTCAACAGTTATTCTAAACTCGTATGTGATATAGACATATGTGTTGTATGCTCTATAATCTGCTTGCTATCGTTTTCAAGTCGGGGGTCTCTTTGTAAGCGGTCTCTCTATCTCTCAAGATAGAGGAAAGACTCGCCACCACCTACCCCTCCCATACCTTGCTTTTTAGTGGGATATACTGGTATGTTTGTTTGTTTAGCAAAGAGATTTATATTAAGACCCATGTTTATCATACATATGTAGTTATGTATGTTATATATATAATATATATATATGTGTGTGTGTGTGTGTGTTTTAGATTTCACCCTTTGCCTTCATGCCTCAAATAACACTTCCAACTGATTAAAAAAACGCAAGCATGGGATATCATTTTCAAATATCAATATCAGCTCTTTGCAATGTGGCCTAATTATCAATTCTTTTCTGATTGTATGTACAATAAAAAACTGTACGTTTTAAGCTTTTGAAGTTTTCAGAGTCAGTACTTATTAGCAATATTTTTAACCAATATATCAATGTAAAGTCACTAACTAAAATCCTACATGGCTACATTATAAGCAACATGTGCCATACCATGGTCCAGCTCCACAAAGTATATACAGTCCATGATTTAGGTATGATGCATTTAATTGGCTAACATATTTGATTAAGAATGTTATTGCTAAGAGAAGGTTTCAACTGCTTGCAGTTATTGTATATTTATCCATAACGTTACCTTAGTCTGTATCATTCAGTGTATATCATCTCTACTTGAGAAATAAGTTTCTGTTTTGATCTATTGGGATGAAGCTTAATTGATTTATGGGCATCCTAGTCTTTATCTTTGCATGTGCTCTATTCGATTTTCCTATTTTCTATGTGTTCATCAATATACTCTTCATTCATATGACATTTTTTATCCTAAGCAGCCAATGACATGACCTTCAAATTGGATTCAGATCATCTTTTATATATTATGAAACCCTAAAGGTTTAGTCACTTGTACCCATAAAACTTAATTCACCCTAACACTTTGGTTTGATGTGAATACTTATATTCTCTACGCTGTAAGAAGAATGGTATTCTCTTGTACTCTTCTTGGTATGTGTGAATTAATAACTCATTAGAGTAATTTCTTCAAGGCATGTCAATGGGTTCGGGTGTTGATCTAGGTTCAATCTTTAGAAACAAAATTATTATTCCATTAAGTAAATCTCTTTTAGGTGGTTGAAATATTTGGGTCCATATATAATTATTCTGAGTCTGTTAGTTTACAAGTGAAAAAAAATTGTTTTCTATAATGTGTTAAAATTTAAGTCTGACCTTGCTCCAGCTCCCCTCAACACTTTTTTCATTCTCCTCTCTTTCTTACTTCCTATATTACTGATTCCGCTTATTTTTTTTTTCAATATTTGTAGAAAGTTATTATATACGTCAATTAACTTTGTAAGTGTTAAAGAAATTTGCTTACACAGAAGACTCTCTCTTTGAAATTTGACATGCTACAACAACATATTTGTTCACAAATGTTTTCATGGTATGGAAAATTTTTCAAGAATGAAAGATTTTACTAAAATAATTTGTTAAGGCTACTTATGTTTTGCATGATGGATTTGGTAAAAACGACATTTTGTAGATCATGATATGATTTATGATTAGATAGAGGAAAGACTTGCCACCACCTACCCCTCCCAGACCCTGCTCTTGAGTGGGACATACTGGGTTTGTTTGTTTGTTTGTTTGATATGATTTATGATTAGAACTTTTAATGACTATTTACATAGTCAAATATTCTAAGAAAAGCTTTTATAATTGTCATTTAATTATAAGTCTATGACAAAGAAATAGAAGTATTGTACAAATAAAGTGAAGAAGGTTAATGGTGATTGGTTGAGGGAATTGGGACGTTTGATGGGGCCAGGTGTTGTGAGCTTGGTTTAAAAAAATGCACAAGGTGTTTGAGGTGTTGTGGAAATTGCTTCAAACATGTATGTACACTGTGTATATATATACATATATATATATATATATACATATATGTATATATATGTATATGTATATATATGTATATATATGTATATATATATATATATGTATATATGTATATATGTATATATATATATGTATATATATATATATAGCACTAGAGCGCAGAGGATTAAGGATAAGTCGTCCTAAGACGGAATACATGCATTGTAACTTTAGTGGTGAGGCTGAAGAGGACACCCAAATCAGTATCCAGGGCATGGCGGTCCCACAGACGTCTAGCTTCAAATACCTGGGCTCATACGTACAGGAAGACGGAGAGATACGCAGCGATGTAGCTCACCGTGTTCAATCAGGATGGTGCAAGTGGAGAGCAGCATCAGGGATTTTGTGTGATAAGAGGTTTCTAGAAAAACTAAAGGGAAAACTATATAGAGTGGCAGTACGTCCAGCTATGTTATACGTACAAGACTGGATCGGATAAGAAACGATGTGTTTCGACAAATAGAAGTCGCGGAAATGCGAATGCTGAGGTGGATGTGTGGACACACAAGACTGGATCGGATAAGAAACGATGTGTTTCGACAAAGGCTAGAGGTGGCTTGTATCACAGATAAAATAAGAGAGGGAAGATTAAGATGGTTCGGGCATGTGAAGAGGAGACCGACGGCAACACTTGTTAAAGCAGTAGAGAACATCATCGTAGAGGGTAGGAGGAGTAGAGGAAGGCCTAGGTTGACTTGGGACGAGATAATTAGGCGAGATATGGTAGACTTGCATCTCTTTGAGCACATGATTGAGGATAGGAGTGCGTGGAGGCGCAGAATTAAAATTAAGGACTTTTAGTGGGATTTGTGGGTAGGAAAGGTAAATGAAGACTCCTCTGTCCTCTATAGGGGCAACTTGCCGCTTATTGTGATGTATGCATTTTTCTAATTCTTTATGTGTTATATACCTATATGTTGTATGCTATATAATATGCTTGCTTTTGTTTGATATGGCTATTGCTTTTATTATCGAGTCTTGGGTCTCTTTGGAATCGGTCTCTCTATCTCTCAAGGTAGTGGAAAGACTCGCCACCATCATACCCTTCCCAGACCCTACCTATGAGTGGGATATATTGGGTATATTTGTTTGTTTGTGTGTATATATATATATATATATACACACATATATAGATATATATATGCATGCATGTATATATACATATATAGATATATATATATGCATGCATGTATATATAATATACATATATAGATATATATATGCATGCTTGTATATATACATATATAGATATATATGATATATATATGCATGAATGTATATATACATATATATATATATATATATATATATATATATATATATATATATATATATATATATATATATATATATATATATATATATATATATATATATATATATATGCATGCATGTATATATACATAAATAGATATATATATGCATGCATGTATATATACATAAATAGATATATATGCATGCATGTAAATATACATAAATAGATATATATATGCATGCATGTAAATATACATATATATGTATATATATGCAGAGTGGGTTATACTAGGTATGTTTGTTTGTTTGTTTATATATATATATATACATATATACGTATACATATATACATATATACGTATACATATATACATATATACATATACGTATATACATATATACATATATACATATATACATATATACATATACGTATATATATATATATACGTATATATATATACATATATACATATATACATATATAGATATACATATATACATATACATATATACATATATACATATATATATATATATATGTATATGTATATATACATATATACATATTTACAAACAAACAAACAAACAAACAAACCCAGTATATCCCACTCAAGAGCAGGGTCTGGGGAGGGTAGGTGTAGGCGAGTCTTTCCTCTATCTTGTTAGGTAGAGAGACCGCTTCCAAAGAGACCCCCGACTCGATAGCAAAAGCCATACTGATAGCAAGACAACATACAATAAATCATACAACACATAGCATACAGTATACAAAAAGCCATATCGATAGCAAGACATCATACAATAAATCATACAACACATAGCCTACAGTACACAATAAATCATACAAGACATAGCATACATATATCCTAGGTTCATGTAGAATCACCGTTAAAGGGCAGATAAGGGCTACTTAGACATCAGGCCCCGCAACCAGACTTCAAATACCCTTCCTGCCTATAGGTCGAATTAGAAGTCCTTAATTTAATTCTACGCCTCCACTCAGTCCTATCCTCGATCATGTGCTCAGAGAGGTGCAAGTGTATCATATCTCGCCTAATTACCTCATCCCAAGTCAATTTAGGTCTTCCTCTACTTCTCCTACCCTCTAAGATGATGTTCTCTACTACTCTAACTGGTGCCTCCATTGGTCTCCTCTTGACATGCCCAAACCTTCTTAATCTTCCCTCTCGTATTTTATCTGCGATACAGGCCACTTCTAGCTTCTGTCGAAACACTTCGTTTCTTATCCGATCAAGTCTTGTGTGACCGCACATCCACCTCAGCATTCGTATTTCCGCTACCTCTATTTGTTTCTCGTGCGATTTCTTTATGGCCCAGCAGTCTGTTCCATATAACATAGCTGGACGTACTGCCACTCGATATAGCTTTCCCTTTAATTTTGCTGGAAACCTCTTATCACATAGGATCCCTGATGCTGCTCTCCACTTGCACCATCCTGCTTGAACACGGTGCGCTACATCGCTGTGTATCTCTCCGTCCTCCTGCAAGTATGAGCCCATGTATTTGAACCTAGACGTTTGTGGGACCGCCATACCCTGAATACTGATTTGGGTGTCCTCTTCCGCCTCGCCACTAAAGTTACAATGCATGTATTCTTTCTTAGAGCGACTTATCCTTAAACCTTTGCGCTCTAGTGCTGCTCCCACTGTTCTAGCTTGTCGTTAATCACCCTTTTAGATTCCGATATTAAGACAATATCATCCGCAAAGAGCATGCACCACGGAACTGGCTGCTGTATAGACTTGGTCATCTCATCCAACACTACTGTGAAGAGAAATGGGCTCAGTGCCGATCCTTGGTGGAGTCCCACTTCCACTGTGAATGAGTCTGTGTCTCCGATCGGGGCTCGCACACACGTTTTTGCCCCATCATACATATCCTTGATTATTTTGATATACCTCTCTGGTACCCTTCTAAGTCGTAGACTTTCCCAAATTAGTTGACGCGGAATGCTGTCATAGGCCTTTTCTAGGTCGATGAATACCATATGGAGGTCCCTTTTCTTTTCTCTGTATTTCTCCATTATCCTCATTATGGCGTGTATTGCTTCTGTCGTAGAGCGTCCTGGCATAAATCCAAATTGGTTTGACGCTGAGTTTCTCGTCTAATTCTCGTGTCAATAACTCTTTCCCATAATTTCATCGTGTGACTCAATAGCTTTATTCCCCTGTAATTTTCGCAACTTTGTACATCTCCTTTTTTCTTATATATGGGGACTATGACACTGGTTCTCCACTGGTCCGGCATCTTCCCTGTCGTAAAGATAGTGTTGAATAAATCTGTTAGCCATTTGAGCCCCTCATCTCCCAGGCATTTCCACACTTCAATCGGTATGTTGTCTGGCCCCACCGCTTTAGCCCTTCCCATTTTCTTCAGAGCTCTCGTAACTTCGTCTGTTGTGATGCTTCTACAATAGCAATTGTTTTGTTGTGTTGTTTGGGTTGTATTATCTATCTCAGCTTGTTGATTTGGGTTCTTTATGTTGTAAAGGTTGACTGTTATTGTGTTGACTTTGTTGACTATGTTAACGAGTCGGGGGTCTCTTCGGAAGCAGTCTCTCTATCTTTCTAGATAAAGGAAAGACATGCCACCATATACCCCCCCCAGACCCCGCTCTCCAGCGGGATACACTGGGTATGTTTGTTTGTTTGTTTGTTTATGTTGTAAAGGTTATCGAAGTAAGTTTTCCATCTCCCCTTGATGTCCTTGTCGTTCACCAAACTTTTCCATCCGCAGCCTTTATAAACTTCACAATTCTCAGGTCTTGTCTTCTGCTGTCTCTTGCCTTGGCTAACTTAAACATGTCATGCTCTCCTTCTTTCGTCTCTAGTCGTTTATACATCATCTCATACGCTGCGTTCTTTGCCTCTGACACCGATTTCTTCGCCTCTCTCTTAGCCTCCTTGTATTTATCTTTTAGCTCTGGGCGTTCTTCCTCATTGTTACAGCGTATAAGCTCTCTGAAACTTTGTTGTTTAATTCGTATCTTCTCCTGTACATTTTCGTTCCACCACCAAGATTCCTTATGGTCGACTGTCCTCTTTGTTGTAACTCCAAGCGTTTCTTTAGCTGCTTGGATGAGCGTATTTGCCATGGCCTCCCACTTTTGGTTTGCGTCTTCCTGTGGTCCAGGATGGTTCATTGGTATGACCTTATCTCTAAAAATGGTAATGTTTTCGTCCTTGAGCTGGCTCCATTTGATCGTATGTCTAATTCTCTTGTTTTGTTGGACAATTTGTCTCTTCACGCGTATATCCGCCACTAACATATGGTGTTGTGTCACAACTGTCTCTCCTGGGATTGTCTTACAGTCCTTCCACGAGCTACGATCTTCTCTCCTCGTCAACAAATAGTCTATCTGCGTGTGTCTCCCGCTGCTGCTAAACGTGATTAGATGCGATTCTCTTTTTTTAAAAAACGAATTTATGATTCCTAAGTCATGCGCTACTGCAAAGTCAAGAAGCTCCTTACCGCCTTCATTCCTAAGGCCATACCCGAAGCCTCCATGCACCAACTGGAAGTGGTCATTATCCTTACTGATATGCCCATTAAAATCTCCTCCTATGCATATTTTTTCGTCTCTAGGTATGTCACCCATAATGTGATCTAAACTCTCCCAGAACTTTTTTCTTTCTGTTTCTCCTAGTCCAACATGTGGAGCATACGCACTAACTACTGCCACTACTTCATCCCCCATAACTATTCTTAACAGCATAATTCTATCATCGTATCTTCTTATCTCCACTACATTATCTTGGAGTTCCTTAGCAACTAGAAACCCTACTCCATTTTTCGTTCCGTCAGACCCTGAATACCATAGTTTATAACTATTGCACTCTGTTGCTCTCTCACCCCGCCATCTAGTCTCCTGGAGACACGCTATATGGATCCTACATTTCCTTAGCACATCAATTAACTCTAGTAACTTACTAGTTAGGGTTCCTACATTCCACGATGCCACTCTTAATCTAAAATCCTTTTTCCTTGTATTCGCACCTCTCGTCACCGAACATGTTCTCGGGGCAGCATAATGACACCTACTGTCTATATTACCTGATAGATTCCACTAGAACAACCCCTAAAAAAGGAATTTTCAGCCAATAATGACAAAGAAATATAACAGGCAGGAATGAAGACACAATCAAGAGGCACACAGTGATGCACAACGAAA
The DNA here is from genome assembly GCA_024085815.1 of Flaveria linearis. Lineage (NCBI taxonomy): Eukaryota > Viridiplantae > Streptophyta > Magnoliopsida > Asterales > Asteraceae > Flaveria > Flaveria linearis. The sequence continues at coordinate 62,320,116 of CM044001.1, read as the reverse complement.
TAAGCACAAAAACAGTAATACGTAACACAGAATCAGGGGATAACACCCAATGAATACTAACCAGATGCTGGTACTCCTAACCCAGCCAAAGATGCCTAAGTAAGAATAACTAAAAGAAAGAGAAGCGATAAGATGGAAAGATCTCACCAAAGTCACCCAAGTTAGGGTAATCCAAGAGCAGATAAGAAACAGGATCTGTAACCTTCACTTAGGGTTACAGATACACTGTTAGAGAGCCTTCGCAGCAACAGAGTATCCACACAAACAACCAAAAACACCCAAGTTAGGGTAATCCAAGACCAGATAAACAATGGGATCTGTAACCTTCACTTAGGGTTACAGATACACTGCTAACAAGTCTTCACAGCAACAGGATATCCACACGAACAGCCAAGCAAACTAGCCCCGACGTGATAGTTGTCGGGATGTAATTACCACCGATAGTAGAGAAACCCAAACAGGGTTTGCGAAAAAAACCCCAATAGTAGAGAAACCCAAACAATCAGCGATCTAGGGTTCCTTCAAACAGGGTAATCTTCGATTCAAACCCCGAAAAAAGCTCAGATGTGCAGTCCGATTTCGACTGAGCTTGGATGACGAGCAGAGATAGGGAAAGATAAGAATTGATACGCAATCTCTTATAAGTCACCCATAAGCCTTAAACCCATCAAATCGCTCCCGTTTTCGAAAATCCCCGATTTCTTATCAACTTTAGATCGAAATAACAAAAGGGTCAACAAGAAATAAGTGTTTAAGGAAGAAATTTGGTTTAATTTCAGAACTTTGAAGAGCGATCTCGATGTGAGAAAGAGGGTAGAAAGATTTCGATGTAATTTCGTCCACCGGAGAACCTCAAACAGCAGTGCCGGAGCTAACGGTGGATGCGCCGGTGTGCGGATTACGCCGGCGACGGCGTCGGGGCACTTGCAGAAAAGAAGACGAAGAGGGGTGTGTTGTCGGTGTGCGGAATACATATATACATATATACATATATACATATATATATATATATATATCTATATACATATACATACACATATATATATCTATATACATATACATACACATATATATATATATATCTATATCTATATACATACACATATATATATATCTATATCTATATACATACACATATATATATATATATATCTATATCTATATACATACACACATATATATATATATATATATATATATATATATCTATATACATACACATATATATATATATCTATCTATCTATATATACATACATATATATATATATAATATATATATCTATCTATATATATATACATACACATATATATATATATATCTATCTATATATATATACATACACATATATATATATCTATATATATACACATATATCTATTTATATACACATATCTATATATATACACATATATCTATTTATATACACATATATCTATTAATATACACATATATCTATGCATGTATGTATACACACATATATCTATATATCTATTTATATACACATATATCTATTAATATCTATTTATATACACATATATCTATTTATACACACATATATCTATTTATACACACATATATCTATGCATGTATGTATACACACACATATCTATGCATGTATGTATACACACATATATCTATGCATGTATGTATACACACATATATCTATGCATGTATATATACACACATATATCTATGCATGTATGTATACACACATATATCTATGCATGTATGTATACACATATATCTATGCATGTATGTATACACACATATATCTATGCATGTATGTATACACACATATATCTATGCATGTATGTATACACACATATATCTATGCATAGATGTATACACACATATCTATGCATAGATATATGTGTATACATACACACACATATATCTATGCATGTATGTATACACACATATATCTATGCATGTGTGTATACACACATATATCTATGCATGTGTGTATCACACATATATCTATGCATGTGTGTCTACACACGTATGTCTATGCATGTGTGTCTACACACGTATGCCTATGCATGTGTGTCTACACACGTATGCCTATGCATGTGTGTCTACACACGTATGCCTATGCATGTGTGTCTACACACGTATGCCTATGCATGTGTGTCTACACACGTATGCCTATGCATGTGTGTCTACACACGTATGCCTATGCATGTGTCTACACACGTATGCCTATGCATGTGTGTCTACACACGTATGCCTATGCATGTGTGTCTACACACGTATGCCTATGCATGTGTGTCTACACACGTATGCCTATGCATGTGTGTCTACACACGTATGCCTATGCATGTGTGTCTACACACGTATGCCTATGCATGTGTGTCTACACACGTATGCCTATGCATGTGTGTCTACACACGTATGCCTATGCATGTGTGTCTACACACGTATGCCTATGCATGTGTGTCTACACACGTATGCCTATGCATGTGTGTCTACACACGTATGCCTATGCATGTGTGTCTACACACGTATGCCTATGCATGTGTGTCTACACACGTATGCCTATGCATGTGTGTCTACACACGTATGCCTATGCATGTGTGTCTACACACGTATGCCTATGCATGTGTGTCTACACACGTATGCCTATGCATGTGTGTCTACACACGTATGCCTATGCATGTGTGTCTACACACGTATGCCTATGCATGTGTGTCTACACACGTATGCCTATGCATGTGTGTCTACACACGTATGCCTATGCATGTGTGTCTACACACGTATGCCTATGCATGTGTGTCTACACACACATGCATGTGTGTGTACACACACATGCACACGCACATGCATGTGTGTACACACACATGCACGTGCATGTGTGTGTGCATGTGTGTGTACACACACATGCATGTGTGTGTGCATGTGTGTGTACACACACATGCATGTGCGTGTGCATGTGTGTGTACACACACATGCATGTGTGTGTGCATGTGTGTACACACACATGCATGTGTGTGCACACACATGCATGTGTGTATGTACGTGTATGCATGTGTGTATGTATGTGTATGCATTTATGTATATACACACATGCATGTATGTATGTGTATGCGTGTATGTATATACACACATGCATGTATGTATGTGTATGCGTGTATGTATATACACACATGCATGTATGTATGTGTATGCGCGTATGTATATACACACATGCATGTATGTATGTGTATGCGCGTATGTATATACACACATGCATGTATGTATGTGTATGCGCGTATGTATATACACACATGCATGTATGTATGTGTATGCGTGTATGTATATACACACATGCATGTATGTATGTGTATGCGTGTATGTATATACACACATGAATGTATGTATGTGTATGCGTGTATGTATATACACACATGCATGTATGTATGTGTATGCGTGTATGTACACACGCATGTATGTATGTGTATTCGTGTATGTATATACACACATGCATGTATGTATGTGTATGCGTGTATGTATATACACACATGCATGTATGTATGTGTATGCGTGTATGTATATACACACATGCATGTACATGTATGTGTATGCGCGTATGTATATACACACATGCATGTACATGTATGTGTATGCGCGTATGTATATACACACATGCATGTACATGTATGTGTATGCGCGCATGTATATACACACATGCATGTACATGTATGTGTATGCGCGCATGTATATACACACATGCATGTACATGTATGTGTATGCGCGCATGTATATACACACATGCATGTACATGAATGCGTATGCGCGCATGTATATACACACATGCATGTACATGAATGCGTATGCGCGTATGTATATACACACATGCATGTACATGTATGCGTATGCGCGTATGTATATACACACATGCATGTACATGTATGCGTATGCGCGTATGTATATACACACATGCATGTACATGTATGCGTATGCGCGTATGTATATACACACATGCATGTACATGTATGCGTATGCGCGTATGTATATACACATGCATGTACATGTATGCGTATGCGCGTATGTATATACACACATGCATGTACATGTATGCGTATGCGCGTATGTATATACACACATGCATGTACATGTATGCGTATGCGCGTATGTATATACACACATGCATGTACATGTATGCGTATGCGCGTATGTATATACACACATGCATGTACATGTATGCGTATGCGCGTATGTATATACACACATGCATGTACATGTATGCGTATGCGCGTATGTATATACACATGCATGTACATGTATGCGTATGCGTGTATGTATATACACACATGCATGTACATGTATGCGTATGCGTGTATGTATATACACACATGCATGTACATGTATGTGTATGCGTGTATGTATATACACACTTGCATGTACATGTATGTGTATGCGTGTATGTATCTCTATGTATATGTGTTTGTATACATGCATATATGTATGTGTATGCGTGTATGTATCTCTATGTATATGTGTATGTATACATGCATATATATATGTATGTGTATGCGTGTATGTATCTCTATGTATATGTGTATGTATACATGCATATATATATATGTATGTGTATGCGTGTGTATCTCTATGTATATGTGTATGTATACATGCATATATATATGTATGTGTATGCGTGTGTATCTCTATGTATATGTGTATGTATACATGCATATATATATGTATGTGTATGCGTGTGTATCTCTATGTATATGTGTATGTATACATGCATATATATATGTATGTGTATGCGTGTGTATCTCTATGTATATGTGTATCTCTATGTATATGTGTATCTATATCTGCATATATATATATGTATATATGCTTGTATATCTCTATGTATATGTATATATGTATATATGCATATATATGTATGTGTATGCGTGTGTATCTATATACATATATATATATATATATATATGTGTGTGTATATGTGCATCTATATGTGTATATGTGTATCTATGTATATATGTGCATATATATGTGTATATGTGTATATGTGCATATATATGTATATCTGTATATAGATATGTACATATACATATAGATATGTACATATACATATAGATATATACATATACATATATATGTAGATATATACATATATATTTAGATATACATATATGTATATGTATGTATATATGTATATATGTATATATGTATATATATACCTACATATATATACATATTACAGATATATACCTATATATGTATATATATATATATATATACACCTATATATATGTATATATATAAATATATACATGCATAGATATATAGATATATACATACATAGATATATAGATAATACATACATATATATATATATATGTATATATATATATATATATATATATATATATATATATATATATATATATAGATATATAGATCGATACATACATAGATATATATACATACATACAGACATACATACATACATAAATACAGACATACACACATACATATATACATACACACATACATACTTACATACACACATACTTACATACTTACATACACACATACTTACATACACACATACACACGTACGCACGTACGCACGTACATCATAGTTGTCACTAGCGACCATAGCGGTCGCTAGCGCGCGCTATGTCACGTATAGGTGGGCAGCTGCTATATGGTATATAGCGGTATATAGCGGAATTTTTTATTTTTTTTTTAATTTTTTTTAATTTTTTTAATTTTTTTTGGGTAATTATGAGATTTAGATGATTAGTAATCAAGTATTTTAGCTATTTTGGGGGTCTTTGCTTAGATTTACTACTACTTTATTGCTAAACATGCTTATCTATTGAATGTAAAACATTCTTACATATTATTCTACTTAATCGCTAAACACGAAATAGCGGTCGCTATTTACCGCTATTCGCTACATATCATATAGGTGGCTTGTCCCTATTTACCGCTATTCGCTATTGACAACATTGCCGTACATACGTACATACGTACATACGTACATACGTACATACGTACATACGTACATACGTACATACGTACATACGTACATACGTACATACGTACATACGTACATACGTACATACGTACATACGTACATATACGTACATATACGTACATATATATACATATATGTGTGTGTGTGTGTACATATACCTATATATATATACCTATATATATATACACCTATATACCTATATATATATATATAAAAATATAAATATAAATAAACAAACAAACATACCTAGTATGTCCCGTTTAGAGGGGTCTGGGAGGGGTAGGTGGTGACCAGTCTTTCCTCTATCTTGGTAGATAGAGAGACCGCTTCCAAAGAAACCCATTCCAAAGAGACCCCTGTCTCGACAACGATAACAGCCAAATTATAGGTTATATATCATATACGCATACATCATAATAGAGTTTTGTATATGCATTTGTATGTTCATAAACAAACATGCATATGTATATACATATATATATATCTATATATATGTATATACATATATATAGATATATATGTATATATGTATATACATATATACATATATATATCTATATATATGTATATACATATATACATATATATATATCTATATATGTATATACATATATACATATACATATATATATATATATATATATATATGTATATACATCTATATACATATATACATATATATATATCTATATATATGTATATACATATATCTATATATATGTATATATCTATATACATATATACATATATATCTATATATATCTATATATATATCTATATCTATATCTATATACATATATATATCTATATATATCTATATCTATATATATATATATCTATATATGTCTATATACATATACATATATACATTTATATATCTATATATATCTATATACATATATATATAGATATATATCTATATATATGTATATACATATATATATATAGATATATATCTATATATATGTATATACATATATATATATATAGATATGTCTATATATATGTATATACATATATATATATATGTAGATATATATACACACACGTAAATATACACATAAAATGGACCGATTTTAGTTTAATCGTAAACCAAACTGCCCCATGGTTTGGAAGTTATAAAAAAACTAACACAAATCTGAGGTTTTGGCGTTTGAACCTGACCATGAATACTTTCCACATATCAAAATTCCAATTCAGTTTTTAGTATATGCTATAGTTATTTTCTATGCATACCTGTGTGATTTTTTTTTTGTTTGGGTATCATTGGCTATTCAACTTGCTTGTTAAAAACTCATAATTATATAAATGTGCCAATTTTGCTCTTTCACAACCAGTCAACCGGTACCAATTGGTTTCTAATACAAAATGTCGCCTAGAGTTTTATGGTTAAACCCCCTTTCTTTAGGTTCATTTGTTAGAATTAGCTAGATATAGGACAAATTCACATAGCATGATGCATGCCTCCTCTTTTATCCTAGCTCGGAATAGGCAATTTATGGAGCATTGAGTGACATATATATTGTGTATGGTTGTTGTAGCTATTGATTTAAAAATCTACTTTTTTGCACTCATATCATCTCATGCATCAAGTCTACATGAAATGGACCTGAGTGTGCTACATATGTGCATGTTTGTATAACATCATCAAATAATTCCCTTAATGTTTTTCAAAGATAGAAATTAACAAATAAGACTGCTAGTTTAGTTGTCTTTTTATATACTTGTGGGTGTTATATAGATATTAAAGTGTTGGAAACCAAAGCCTATTACTTTTGTGTGATTGTTCAGTTTAAAATTATTTATGCTTTTGTTAACAAGTTATATAGCCTGAAAAACCGTAGTTGCGGGAAGAAAACCTTAGTAGAAAATCCATTGCTTCCACTGTAGGTTAACCTTTTTATATTTAAATCCCACTGAATTGATGGTTATACTCGTGATCTTGCGTTGATGTTGTCAGCTTCATAACTCCCCTGCATGCTGTTAGATCCAATTTTATGCCTCTACCACCTAAAAAGATAAATTGGTGCTTTTGTGGGGTGAGGAGAACCACTCCTCTGCTATATCAATATATTATATAGAAGATTGAAAATGCTCTGTGGTGACAAGATGGGTGGGTCAAGCTGTTGGAAATGGGTTTGATTTGACACAAGTTACTTTTGGTTTGGGTGTGATGGATCGGGTCTAGTTAGATTGATGCTCAAGCGCTTATATTTTTTGAATTCTCTTAATAAATAACCGGTGCATAATCAATGATTGATAGTACTTTTGCCATGTTAAGGGCTGTTTGGTTTGGTAGCCTCGTAATGGTTCGATATAGAGGCTACCTCTGAATTGATCATAGATCAAGTGTGTTTGGTTTTCTAAAAAGACACCTGTTAATGGTTCATGGAGCCTCTTAATGGTTCGGTACAAGGTTGCCAAATAGCCCCGAAATTGTTGGAAAAATGATCTAGGAGGTCAAAGAATAAATTAGAGTTCGCAACTTTGGTGATGCTAGTAAATGGGGAACAACAACATTGTGGGGGTCCATAACCCAATAGGTCTTATGGCCAATGTCAAAGCTGAAGGATGGTAATGACGGTGTGGTTGTTATATAGATCCAACCGACTTTCATTCTTTCCATGGCTCAATGTGGAAGATTTCTTAGATTGGATGATTGAGTTAGCTAACAAAACAAGCATGCTTGCAAATCTGTATATTTGCATGTTAAGTTCCATTTTCAAATTTTCTTCATCTGTTGCCTTCCCCACATCAATTTGGCCCACATAAATTAAGAACACAACTTTAATGACCTATAATATGTGCATGGGTCAATTTCTTACCAGATCTTTCTGTACACATGCCATGAAAATCTATTCTTATTTTAATTGTTGAATATTTACATGTTAAGTTTTCTATATTTGTAATTTATAAAATTTGAATTTTGGTGGGATGGATTGTAAGTACTTGCTTGCAAATACTTGCGCCTGTTTTTTAGCTCGTCATGTATAGAAGTTGAGTTTATGTTTGCTTGAAATTATGGTTTGAGATTTTTTTCAAATTTTTATTTTTACTTATAAATCATGATTGAGGAAATTTTGCACCTGTACTCAACGTACATAAAACATGTTAATTATGGTCAGAAAGAACATTACTCAATTTATTCAAGAGTGATTTGCAAATTTGCAGTTTCATAACTTATGTTATTGGAGCATAAATTATTTTATAAGAATCTCAATTGACTTTTCTTAATCTAACATAAAAATGAAATATAATATTGCAGGTGTTACAGAAGGCATTAGAGGTGTGGGACCTACAAGTGATTCCCCTCCACAGTCCAGTAGCCGAGCCAGCACAGGTGGACCCAGAACTCGAAAACGCATTTATATGTCATTTGCAAGACCATTGGTTCTGCATAAGAAAAGTCAATGGTGAATGGTACAACTTTGACAGCTTATATGCAGCCCCTGAACATCTTTCAAAGTTCTATCTTTCAGCCTATCTTGACACATTAAAAGGATTTGGATGGAGTATCTTTTTGGTCCGGGGTAATTTTCCGAAAGAATGCCCGATGACATCTGGTGAAGCTACAAATGGTTATGGTCAGTGGTTGCTGCCTGAAGATGCTGAGCGTATTCTTAAATCCTGCAATTCAGGGCAGAGGCAGCAACATCACCAACAGCAGCAGTTGCAGCCGCCTAGAACTCCGCCTATGGAAGAAGATGACGACTTAAATGCTGCCATAGCTGCTAGTTTGAGGGATAATGCTGGTGAGGTTGGGACCTCCAGCAATTATCATGATGATGATCTAGAGGCCGCCATAGCTGCTAGCTTGAAGGATTCTTTGCCAGCAGTGGTAAACAAAGATACTAATGCTGCAAACGCACAAGCGGCAGTAGCCACCGTGACTGATACTACAACGCCAGTGACTCCCGCCACCAGGGATGAAGATGGCCCCTCGGAAACTGAAAGTAAGAAGAGTACTTCACAAGATAAGTGACTTGGTCAATGTCGGCACTACATGTATGTTGTTTTGTTGAGAAACACCCTCTGCTTGGGGTAAAGACTTGTCAATTTGTTTTACTTGTAGTTCATGGATTTGTAAACTGTAAACAATTTGGCTTAACAAAATAAGAAAACCTTCTATAACTAATAATGTTTTTACTTAAGTATCTTTATTTATGTAGTCAATATACTAGACATAAATCAGTTATGAGGTTTAGTTTGTCAAGAGTGTGTAAGCAATACACCAATAAGAATTGAAATCAAAGAAAAACCCTTGTATTCACAAAGTAATCAATAAGAATTTACAAGAAAAAAATAATTTGATCTTATTCTCTCCCATTGCAACTCTATCTAAACTAAATTTATACCCAAATTGACCTAACATTTAACCTTGTAAAAGAATTAAACACAAACAGTTTTATTTCTTCTCTCAGCAACATCATTTTGTTGAGAAGTTTTAGGAGCACTATATTGTCTGGTAATCTCTTCTTAAACTCAATCCCTTGGTCACTTCTGATTGTCTTTACCTTGTGATCAATTTGATTTTCTATCTTAAGAATAAAAGATTTGTCTTTACCTTGTGATCAATTTGATTTTCTATCTTAAAAATAAAAGATTTTAATGTTTTAGTAATTTCATCCTTAGTTCTTAAGAAGAATACCCATGTAAATCTGATAAAATCATTAACTATCACAATGCAATATGATTTCCTTCCAATGCAATATGATTTCCTTCCAATGCAATATGATTTCCTTCCAATGCTCATTATACTTGCAGGATCAAATAGATCCATGTGCAATAAGTGTAATGGAGTAGTGATAGAGTTAACTTTTTTGGATTTGTGGGATGCCCTGTGTTGCTTTCCTTTCAGACAAGCAATACAGTTGTCTTTATAGAAAAACTCCTTTTTAGGCAGACCATGTACCAAGTTATTCTTAGGCAATTTATTCATTGTTTTGTAGTTAACATGACATATTCTTTTATGCCAAAGAGTTGACTCATCACTATTAGCTTTGGAAAGAAAGCATGACACTTCACTCAATGGGGAAGCATTGTTCATATCCAGCTTGTACATATCCCCTTTCCTGGAAGATCTAAAAAGCACCAATTCCTTAGGAATTGTCATCCCGGGTTTGAGGATAATGCACTCATGTTCTGTGAAAAGCATTTGATGCTTTTGATCACAGAACTGAGAAACACTCAAGAGATTGTGTTTAAGCTGTTTGCAACATATACTTTGTCAATTGTTAACTTACCATTGGACACATTACCTTACCAGAAATATATCCTCCGGCTTCATCTCCAAACTGAACAGGACCTCCATCAAAATTTTGAAATTGTTGAAGGAGATATCTGTTCCCTGTCATGTGCCTGGAGCATCCCCTATCCACTATCCAAATGTTTCTATTTTTATCATATGGATGTCCCTGCACAATAGGTGAAACAGTTAGTTTTTATTAGAAACCCAAGCTTTATTGGTCTTGGGTTCTTCCTATGATGATAACATTATTGAACCAAAGTGTAAGCATGGGGGTTCAATAATGGTTTGGGAAGAGGAGGTTTGGGCTGCAACATCTTCTTTGATCTTCCATTCCATCCTTTGGTTGATCAATGAAGATGAGCTTGATGAAGCTTGGGCAGTAGAGCATTCTTCCAAAGCGTCTTTCTTTTCAGAAGAAGCTTTCACATCCTTCTCTTCCGAAGCAGTCTTCTTCTCGGAAGGTTTGAAAGAGGTTTTCTTGTTCTCGGAACTTTCTTTGGTTTGTCTTCCGAAGCTATTTTCCTTTCGGAAGTAGATGTTTCTTTCGAAAGTAAGTTGGCTTCGGAAGCTTGCTTCCCTTTCTTCAACATTTGAACCTTGTTGTGTGGTCCAAATGTGAGGCCTTCCTTGGCTGCTCCTTTCTTAACCCTGTTTGCATAATGTGTGCTTGTAGGATTGTAGAAACAATCTTTGGCCTTGTGATTATGCATGCCACACATTATGCATTCAGTGTTGACTTTGGTGGGATATGCAGGTTGTTGTTTATTGCTTTTCTTGTTCTCCTCAACAACTTTCCCTTTCTTCTTCAGATCCTTCAATTGGATAGGAGTACTGGTACTACATTCCTGTCCTGAATATGAGCTTCCAGTCACTTGGAATCCAGCTAAAATGAAAACACCCTTTTGCATTGGGTCAATTTTCATTTTAGACTCAGCCACCTTCTTAGCAGTTCTTTTGGCTGCTTGAATCTTGTTCTTTCTTTGTTTGGTGGTCAGAGATTTGTCTTCAACTGAGGGGATAAGGTTTTCTACCTTGTCCTTCTCTGTGGTAGTGGTAACCATTGTTACATCACTCTTCTTCCCAAAGAGAGGTGGTCAATAGTTGGAACCTCTTGCTCATCAGTACCACATCTTGGTTGTCTAATAAACATGTAGGCGTGTGGTGGAGCAGTTTCATTGGTTTCCAACCCACTCTTGTTTTGATAACTTTCCTTTGAGTGAGAGGTTGATGCAAGAATGGTGTTGAAGTTATGCTCCTGGATAGCATACTTCTTTGCTTCAGCCTCAACTATTACTAGCCGGGCTTGAGCCTCAGTCAACTTTGAAAGTAAGTCTTTATTTGAGCCCTGTAGTTGGAATGCTCATGTTTTAAAGTAGATGCAGTGTTTTCTAACTCTTCAATGTTTAGTTTTTAGTCAGATTCTGCTCTTTTAAAATCAGCTTTTAGTATGTTTAAAGACTCACTATCAGACTTAAGTTTCAAGTTGTAGTCCTGGAACAACTTAACTTTAGATAACAGTCAGGAGTACAGAGATGTTCATATACCTTGATATCATCTGTTCCGGCCATGAGAGCTTGAGCAGGAGTGACATCTTGCACCATAAAGCTCCAGTCAACTTCTTGAGCAACAGTTGCGGTTTGCTTTGTTGGCTTGGTTGCAGCTTGTGTGGTAGCATGATGTTGGGAGACTTGACCTGCTCCAAGATTGGATCTTGAAGCTTTTCATTCCCTTGCAAAGTGACCAAATTGGTTACAGTTGTAACACTTAGCCTTTGCCATGTCAAACTCAAATTTGTTGTTTGCTGGGTTCTGAGGGAATTTCCTTCCAGTTCTATTGTAGATATTCTTTGCTCTGTAGGTAAGGACAACCATTTGCGGGACAATGTCCATGTATTCAACATCATCTGGGCTGAAACACTCCAGATCATTAGAACAAAACCGGAAATCAGTAGAGTGTTCCTTTCCTGAGACAAAAGCATAATTTTCTTAAAAATGACCTTGTTGAGCTTGCTGACACTTAGGTCTCTTAGGAAAAGTGATGTAAGGCCCAGATGAGCATGATGACTGCTGGTTGTAGGTTAGGTACATCTGGGACTGTTGAGTTCTTGTACTTTCAGCATCATGTAGAGCATTGCTGGCAGGAGGGGTTGAGCTGCCATTCATCTGCCATTTGTTCAGATTCTCCATCTTCATATATCCATCAAGAATTCCTTACAATTCAGTCATAGTAAGTGTTCCAAGATTCTAAGATCTCCTGATAGAGACACAATAGAAAGTCCATTCACGAGGAAGAGCACTCATGAATTTTCTTACCATGTCTCTCTTTTCAAGAGTCACACTCATAGACTGCAGAGATGCTATCAAATCCATGTATCTGAAGTATTGTTGGCTCAAGGTTTCACCATCAATATAGATGAAATTCTCGAACTGTTGCTCAGAGCATCCTTCTTGGATTCTTTGGATTCTGAGGAACCAGAGTAAATCAATTTCAAAGCATCAAAGAGTTCTTTGGCTGTTTTACAATGCTCAAAGCCTACCATAATGGAGTTTGGCATGGTAGTGAGCAAAACAGTCATAGCTTTGCAATCAATGTCCAGCTTCTTGTAGTCTTCATCGGAGTAATCTTCGATTTCCTTTTCAATTATGCACCATTTCTAGTTGGCGAGGCCACTTTTGGTATGTATGGTCCATGAGTAACGTACTTTCACATACGAGAGTCTTGATACTTGATGAAACCTTCAATGCGTTGACACCACACCTGAATGTAAGGCCCCGTTCCCGGGCACCTCACAGTTGGTCATTCATTGCACAAAAACAAATTAATATACATTTCATTAAATAAACAGCGGAATTATGTGAGCAAAAACCATTCTCTATTATTAAAAAAACACTGTTGTTAAGCAATACAACAATGTTAAGGTTACGAAAGATTGCTTAATTGCATTACAAAACAACAATATCATGGCTTAAGAATGGATGTCAGACTTTTCCTGCCGAGTAGCTTCACCCTCGTGTCATCCTCAGCAACAATTACCTGCCAACTGAAAATGTATAAAAGTCAGCGTTGCTGAGTGAGTTCTAGTTTTATAAGTATTAAAGATACCTTGTATATTGTATATATATGAAAATACTCTTTTCTGTAAAAATACATCTCTTACTCTTGTACGTGAGCACACGTTAGCTATATAACAAGGTAATGCTTTCTTTCTTTACTGTATGCCTTGTTCATTTTATACTCTTTTAACTTTATCTTTCACTGTCTATGTGGACCAATGAGCAATACCCTAAACTATGTGCGCGGAGAAACTGGTGCTGGGCCCCTACAGTCTATGGTCTGAATTACTATATACAAGGCCGGCCCAGTCACCTAGGGCATGCTACAAAGGTCCGCCAATCTCAATTGATTGGCCCTGTGAGCTAAGGGGTAGCTAACCCGCATCACAGTTGAGCTAACGACAACATGGTCGTGCACCTCCTATATGCTTGCAAGACTTGTTAACTTTTTTAATTAAGTTCCACTTCTCTTTGTTATTTCTCTTTCACTATGTTAAAGATGATACTTGCATTTATAATCATAGGCACACGACATAAGTCACACAATAATAATCCAAAAATTCTGTGCACACCGCTGATTGTTTTAGGGTTACCAATTCAAACGGTCACGGTTAGGGCTAACCGTGACCTTTCAGTCTGGTGTAAGACCTAACTATCACGGTGAGGTCTAACTGTGACCATTTTACACCCCTCGGGATCAGTTGCAATTATTGGGTGTGTAATTAATGTGGGAATTGATTGTGCGCAGGTTAGATATGTCACGGTTTGGCCAAACCGTGACATATTGTATATATTTTCTATATTTTTTTAATCATACAAGTTTATTTTTATTTTCATTTTATCACACGATTAGCCTAATCGTAACATACGAGTTTATGTTTTGTGTTTATTATTAATTTATCATATTACAAGTAATTTTTTATTAAACATGTGACAGTTGTTACAAGTAGGTTGTTATTTTATCATACGGTTAACCTAAACGTAAAAATCGATTGTTATTATACAGTTACATTACAAGTTGGTTCATACATATACAATTAACATTATCAACATTACAAATATAAAACAAACAACTAAACAAACACAACCAAACAAACACAATCAAATATACAAGCCATCATAACTGAAACTGCACATATATATACAACGAGTTTTTACATACAAAAAAAAAAAAATACAAACAAAATATATATCTAATCTGTCATATCTACATCGTCACTGCCCTGACCTGACCCGCCCGTGCCAGAGGGACCAACACCGTCATAGCCTAACCGCCTGGGTGGATGTGACAACAACGGCGTACCCGAGGCGGCATAGTCCGCGACCATGTGCTGGATGACGCAGTCCATCATATCCTCCAGTCTTGTGACCCTGGCTCGCGTGTCCTGAAGCATATCAATAACGTGAGCAGGCAATCGCAAGGCATGGTACACGCGCTGAGGATGCTGGGGCGGGTCCTGGTCGTGCGGCGGAGGAATGGGCTGATCCTCCCCGCCACTAAGCGGCTCGTGGGCAACCTGAACGTAGACCTCAGCCCCCGCCTACTCGGGTGGGTCTACCAACGGCTCGGGCACCCATGCCACTAGCTTATGGTATCTACTAAGCAGGTGCCACGTGCCGTCGGCAAACCTCCGGACGATCCTCATCCTAGTGGCGCTGGCCCGGTTTGCCACGTGCACAGGAATCGGAGGTAGCGGGAGCTGGGACATGGCATGCGCATACCCCAGGCCCCGAACGATCCTAGAGATGATGTTCCCGCCCACCAACGCCCCTCGTGCCTGCCTTTGATAATAACTAGCAAAGTAGTCCGCAAGGGCATGCTCGAGGTGGCAGTGTCGGTGTGTGAGTACACACCGGAGAAAGAAAAGGTCGGCGGTGTTGACCCTGTCGGTCCCCGCCCCATGACCAGCGACAGACGTGGCGATCAGTCGGTGAATGTATCGATATAGAGGGTCTCGTATTGAGAGGACCCCGAATCGCCACCGTATGGTCCGTTTCCGATCGCAAGCCACCAGACCTGATCCGAGTCATCAGCCCCACGAATCAAGGCGGTGGTGTACATCAGCTGTCGGACCTCCACCTCTGTATAGAGGCCGTTGGCGACAGCGAACCGTCTAAGTGACATGCGGTGGAGGGAGCCAAACATCCTGAAAGCAACCTCCGCGGGCTGACGACCATCCGCGATGTCGTCCTCATCCAGCTCCGGAAGCTCCTGCCTACGAGGACGGAATATGAACGTGCAGTAAAACTCTACAGTGAGCTCTCGATGGGCAGGTCGCCCATCCTGAACAGCTGGTCCCATGGGCTATCATCGCCTATGATCTCAAAAATTAGAGCTCGCGCTCCCCAACGAGCTCTAAGAACTCCTCTGACAAGACAGTCCCCGGTGCTGGC
Source organism: Flaveria linearis (assembly GCA_024085815.1). Classification (NCBI taxonomy): domain Eukaryota; kingdom Viridiplantae; phylum Streptophyta; class Magnoliopsida; order Asterales; family Asteraceae; genus Flaveria; species Flaveria linearis. The sequence continues at coordinate 62,303,441 of CM044001.1, read as the reverse complement.
GGTCGTTCTCTCAGGGTCCTGAACCGCTCGTATGGTGTACTCCCTTCGTCGAACTGCAGATGCGGGCAGTCATCAATCCCGGGAATAAACGCAGCGTCGGCAGCCATCATTGAGAAAAAAATCGTGTTTATTATTATATAATGTTTAAAAAGTAGTGGTTCACGGTTAATATTATTACTATTATCATTAATTTATTATTATTACTATTATACTATTATTATTAATAAATTATTATTATTATTATTATTATTATTATTATTATTATTATTACTATTATTACTATTATTATTATTATTATTACTATTATTATTATTACTATTATTATTACTATTATTATTATTATTATTATTACTACTATATTATTATTACTATTATTATTACTATTATTACTATTATTATTTAATATTATTATTATTATTATTATTATTACTATTATTTCTTTTATTATTATTATTATTAGTATTAATTATTATTACTATTATTATTACTATTATTACTACTACTATTATTATTATTATTATTATTAGTATTGTTTCTATTATTATTATTATTATTATTATTATTATTATTATTATTATTATTATTATTATTATTATTATTATTACTATTATTACTATTATTATTACTATTAGAGTAAATTACCATTTGCATCCTTGACGTTTGTTCATTTAATAAGTTGCGTCCCTGCGGTTTCAAAATTACCATCCGCCCCCTGACGTTTCATTTTTATTTCCATTTGCATTCAACTCATTGACGACGTTAGATTTTTCCGTTAGTTTTAATGAAAAGACAAAAATACCCTTATTTATTAAACAAAATTCCCCTCCACACCCCCACCCCTTTTATATTCTCTCTATCTTCTCTCTTCTCCCTCTCTATATTCTTGCTCCACCACCACTGCCACCACAACTAGCTCCGTCGTCGCCACACCACCGCTGCCGTCGCCGCACCACCACCACTCCTATCTCTTCTCTTCTCTTCTCTTCTTTTCTTTTCTTTATGTGTATGTGTGATCGGTAGACCACAACCACCAAGATTTGAAATTGTTGCGTTGCGGTGATGGGTGGCTACGATGGTCATGATGGGGGCTGTGGTGGTACTGATAGGTTGCGGTGGTGGTGATATTGGCTGCAGTGGTGGTGTTGGGCGGCTGCGGTGGTGGTGTTGGGCGGCTGCGGTGGTGGTGCTGATAATTTTATTGCTCTCCAAAAGAAACCCCCAAATCCTCTGCTTCAATTGCTCAACATTCGGCGATTGAGACACCGTCAGAAACAAAATTTTATTTTTATAGTACCCTGAAACACCACAGAGACATTTCATCAAACACCTTATATGCAACACACTTATACAGACTATACAGTAAAGAATTGAAGAATTAACTTACTTTGAACTTCATCATCTCTGTGAATCTCTCTAACCAAAGTAGTCTTCCCACTACCACCGATCCCATTGATTCCAACAACACCCAAATCATCTCTATCAAGAATCAAACAGCAACTGATGCACATCCGCAAGCACATGGGCTTGAAGGGGGCCTTGAGCGAACCTCGAAATCTTCTTCTCGAACTTAACCATCTTCCTTGACAGCTGTAAATTCTTGTAGACGTTCCACCGGCTCGAATTGAGGACTTTACGGCGAGTTCGTGGCCGTCGTGGAGGGCTCTGGAGATGGAATCGAGCTGTTGTTGGCGTACGGCGGTCAATTCGACACCAGAGTATTTGATTTCGTTGATAATGGGGATGAGCTCGTTGATGGTGAGGATGAGCTGCTCGGCGCTGGGTTTGCAGCGGCAGGCTTTTCTTGTGATGCTTATTAGGGATTTGAGGAGCTCGAAGGCGAGCTCACCGGCGAAGTCTGTCACCGCCATTGAAGTGGTCGCCGGTGCCGGAGTGGTGGTGATAGGTGGCTACGGTGGTCGTGATGGGGGGCTGTGGTGAAAGGGGTTGCGGCGGTGGTGGTGATAGGAGTTGCGGCGGTGGTGGTGATAAGGGCTGCGGTGGGGACTACATTGGTGTTGTGGTGGTGGTGATAGGGTGGTTATGGTGGTGGTGGTTTGAAGAAGATGATGTTGATGGATGAGACCCACAAGGGTTTTTTTTGTTATTATTTAATTTGAAGGGTAGTTTCGTCTTTTTAATAATAATTTAACAGAAATATTAACAGTGTTAATCATTTGAACTCAAATGAAGATAAAAATGAAACGTATAGACTCAAATGAAGATAACACGAAACGTTAGGGGGCGGATGTCAATTTTAAAACCGCAGGGACGCAAATGGTTAAAATGAACAAACGTCAGGGATGCAAATGGTAATTTACTCTTACTATTATTATTACTATTATTACTATTATTATTTCTATTATTATTATTATAATTATTACTGTTATTATTACTATTATTATTACTATTACTACTATTATTATTATTATTATTATTATTATTATTATTATTATTCTTATATTATTTTTTTATTATTATTATTACTATTATTATTACTATTATTATTACTATTATTATTACTATTATTACTATTATTATTACTATTATTATTATTACTATTACTATTACTATTACTATTACTATTATTATTATTATTATTATATTATTATATTATTATTATTATTATTATTATTATTATTATTATTTACTATTACTATTATTTCTATTATTTCTAATAATAATAATAAACTGTCGACAAACTACGCTACACATACGGGAAAACCTATCAAATCTATATTCAACTCTATGGTTTAAATTTGTAAATTTACATACCGAAAATGGTGGGGTAGCAGCGGTGGTGGTGCAGTGGCGGTCTAGCGGCGGTGACGGTGCAGTAACGGTGGTGCAGCGGCGGTGGTGGTACGGAGATGGTGGTGCAGCGGCGGTGGTGGTGCGGAGATGGTGGTACAGCGGCGGTGGTGGTGCGGAGATGGTGGTGCAGTGGCGGTGGTGGTGCGGTGATGGTGGTGCAGCGGCGGTGGTGGTGGGAGATGGTGGATGAAACTGTCACAGGGAGGGCTCGCGGTGACGGTTTGGCGGTGAAATGGTGGTGAAATGGTGGTGAAATGGGGACGGTGAAATGGTGGGAGATGGTGGTGAAAAATGGTGGATGTGGTGGTGTAATGGGGAAATGGTGAGATGGGGACGGTTGAAGGAGAAACCAGAAACCAAACGGTGACGGTTTGGCCAAACGGTCACCTTTTAGTGTAACAACAGGTGATGTAATCGAGGAGAAATCAGAGATGAAATGAGTAAATTGTGACGGTTTGGCCAAACCATCACACCTCCGGATAGGGCAGGTGCACTAATCGAGGGGGAATCAGATTCATAAAATATTTAAAGAGGTAACGGCGTGGCGTCCACGTGACCTTTTGTTTCCATATTAATATTTTTAGTATTATTATTGTTATTATTGTTATTATTGTTATTATTATTATTATTATTATTATTATTATTATTTATTATTATTATTATTATTATTATTATTATTATTATTATTATTATTATTATTATTATTATTATTTATCATTATTATTATTATATTTTTTATATTAGAGTATATTATTATTATTATTATTATTATTATTATTATTATTATTATTATTATTATTATTATTATGTGTTCTTTTTGTTTAATAAAAAAATAATTATATTATTATTAGTATCAACTTTAAATTATTACTATTAAATTTTTTATTTATATTAGAGTATATTATTATTATTATTAATTATTATTATTATTATTATTATTATTATTATATTATTATTATTATTATCATTATTATTATTATTATTATTATTATTATTATTAGAGTGTATTATGTATGCTTGAACATAGGCTTACGAAATATAAGATGTATTTATATATTGATATGTTCACGATAAGATTGTTTAGGTTATCATTAAAACGTCACGGTTTGTACACGTACGCATGTTTGTATGTACGTCTACGAAGAGTATTTGTTCTTATTGTCTATATTTGTTGATGTGTGTGCATGTTCATGAAAAAAAAATCCGTTTCGATATACCTAATTGATCATAAACGGTTAAGATATGAGTTTGGGAAACCTAAAAAGTCACGGTTAGGCCTCCCCGTGACCTTTCGCCCATATAAACTCTCACGGTAAGGTCACAACGTGACCCCTTTTCTTAAGAAATTGTGACAGCTTCATTCAACAAAGCCACAAGTGAACAAAGGGGTCACGGTTTGCCTAAACCGTCACTTTTTGGTTCACCTCTATTTAAATGCTTTTGTTTTCCACACATTTCAGCGAACCACTCCCGTCCCGACCGGTTAAGATGGTAGGGCAACAAGTGAGTGGTGTAGGCTTGAAACCCACTACCACCGGTTCATGGTAGGTTTTTTTTGTATGAAATATTTACTTAGGAAAATTTTTAAAAATAAGGCAAAAGGTCACGGTTAGGTTCAACCGCATCGAAATCAAGCTTCCTCCAGTGTGGATCTACCGCATCGAGTGGAATACTTGTGACTGGATTTAAAGGTTAATTTATTAGTGAAAAATATGCAATCGTGTGATAATAGTAAAAAAATGTATTAAGAAAAATATAACCTTCTCGGTGTATATCTCCAAACGACAAGCACATGACAAGCCCATGGACGTGGACAACTGGTGTCCACATGAACCCCCAGACTCCTGAATCATTTTTATTTTCATCAACTTTGATTCAAGAAGGCTAAGGAAAAAAAGGGATACTTTATAATGCAATTTTAAAAACAATGGCAGTCGATAGTCTTTTTTAATCTTCACACGGGACACCTCGAATGTTTTACAAATTTCAATCTCCTGGCCACGCATGAGGTCACAAACATATCTAACAAGTGTGTGCAACGTATTATTGGTTCCTGTGAGGTAACTCTTGAAGTTGACATGTTGGCCCTCAACCCTATTAGTTGTAAATTCACCAAAGTTAAGGCGGTCGTACATCCAACAAGTAACAATTTTCTCTTTGTACGGCACCAACCAATTATTCCAAATATATTCCCATACCTCTAAAAGAAATAAAAAATTTTATAAAATGAACAAATAAATTATTAGAGTAACAATAACTATGAAATTCTTACCATGTTTACCATCTTCATTTAACTTTTCTTCCATCTTCGTGCAATTGTAATCGTACAATGCCTCTATGGGAGACGAACACAAGGTCTTCCACCAATATGGAAAATCCTTCCACATGCCGGTTTTGAAAATGATATTCCACCGTCTTTTGATATTCTCCCTAACGTGCCACCTGCATAGGTTTTTAGTAGCACTCGGGAACAGTGTGTCACACGCGCTCATCAGGGCCAGGTCCCTGTCAGTGACAATAACGCAGGGCTCCACACACCCATCGAGCATATCTCTGATCTGCTCCAAGACCCATGTGAAGTTGTCCTGCCGTTCCCTCGATATAAATGCATGCGCAATACAAAATGACTTCGACGTCGAGTAACGCCAATAACCTGAACAAACGGAATGTTGTACATGTTGGTCTTGTACGTCATGTCTATCAACATCATGTGCGGGAATGCGCGCCACATTTTATACGAAGTAGGATGACAAAAGAAAACATCTTCCATGGCCTTAGTAGCTGCATTCTTTCGTGTTTCATACATGAACTCTTTAGATTGTAGCAGGTTTTCAAGTTCCTGCATTGGTATCATGTCTTTTCTCCCCTCAGCCCTAAACTTCGACGTAAGATTGTATATGTCCTGAACAACACAGACGCTGTGGGGAAAGTGCTCCCTTACGGCTGAATGGATGTGTCGTGGCCACACGTGCTGCCTGTGTAACTTATCGACAAGATCAGTTTCTTCGGCGGTCATCTACCTAAGATGCGCGTGGCCCTCCTCGTGCACAACAGGATCGTGGTTGTGCGTCTCGTTTCTCACCTCTAACATCCAACTGTCACTCTTTCCTACGTACTTCCCTACTAGTTTAAAGGGACATCCTTTCTTTATGCTCCCGGTACGCCTACTTGTGCCAGTGAATTGAGGTTCACTACTACGATTGCATAATAGTTCCACATCCTTTTTTCGTGACCGTCCCACCACAATGACGCACCCATGCTCGCGTCCTCTCATTTTAGCCCACTTCTTCAAGTCCTCACGAGAATCAAAATACTGAAAAAATTATAAAGCTAGACATAAAAAAAATATATAAAAAATAAAAAATAAAATAAACAAAAGAATAAAAACTCTTCGTACTTTATCGGTTTTATAAGAAACCGTAGCCTTTCTTATCCGATCCTCATCCCCATCGTGCTCGGCGGTGTCCCCATGCTTTTCTTTGAGGTGAATTGAACCGTCACTCTCATCTGTGTCATTCCTATTAAAAGTATCTGACACATGTTTAATTTCTAGTTCTGACTGGTACGGGGGATGTCCGTAATCCAGCTCTGTTTATGAGTGGTACGTGTTCGAGACATGCCCGTAAGAATTGCAAGGGGGATGTCTGTACCCTTCACCGTAACCCGTCGGTCAAAATAAAGAGTTATACGCCTCTTCAGCAAATGTGTTCGACGGGTTGGTTTCCTCCTCCCCCCACGAGGGGTGACTCCCGTATACGTAATGTTCCTAAAAAGGATAATGGTTAGATATTTCAAATAAGAAGTTATAATAAAACAGATACTACTTCAACCTAGTTTGAATCTTCGATATGTGACTCCTCATTCAAATCTGGAAGCTTCGGCTTTTAATAATGATCTCCTGAACCCGATATTGTTTTCGAATTAATGTGTTTTTTTAACGATGAAGGCTATTTATGTTAAAAAAAACAGAAGGATGTATTTGTTGAAAAAAATGAACTTGAAAAAATATGGGCGACGTATGGTTGTTGAATGAAATATGGTTGTTGAATGAAATTGGAAGGTATTTATTGTGAAAATCTGGGCTTCAAACCGTCACGGTTTGGCCAAATCGTGACGGTTCGAAGTAGGTGATGCGCGAATCCGGGCCTTTTGTCAGCATCAACAGAGTACCTCGTACCGTAAAGGTGTACCTGGTACCCTAAAGGTCACGGTTAGGGCAAACCGTGATGGTTTGGTGACTGGTTTTCACTTTATCCGTGTCCTTTTATCGTTTTGTTGTCACGTGGTGTCAGATGACTGACACAGAAAACGTGACCGCAAGCCCTTGCGGTCAGGGTTAGGTTGCACAACGTGACCTTTTGCCCTAACCGTGACCTTTAGGTCCGACCTACCCCTAAAAACCCCTGCGATGTCCCCATTAGGACCCTAATAATCACTATGATCATAGGAACAACTTATAATAATGCAAATATAATAACAATTAAAAACCCTAAGTCAAACTTAGGTCAAACTCTAATGATTCTGTTTTGCCCAAAATTTCAGAAATTATTCTAGGTGTTCTAGATGCATGGACACTATGCAGGCGCTTGAGGCCTGTTTAGTCGCATGGGCACTATTCAGACGGTTCAACACTTAGCCGTTTGGGGAATCCCAGACGCATGGGCACTATTCAGACGGTTCAACAATTAGCCGTTTGGGGAATCCCAGACGCATGGGCACTATTCAGACGGTTCAACACTTAGACGTTTGGGCCATCTCAGACGCATGGGCACTATTTGGACGTTTGTCCCTCACTTAGGTGCCTGAGTCAAAACCTTAGACGCATGGGCTACTGTTCAGGCGGTTGGGCTTGCACTTAGAGTTTTCTAAGGCATTTCTAAACGGCTGGGGCACTGTTCAGGCGGTTGGGCCCTGTTTAGACGTTTAGGCCTACTCAAACTTTCTAAGGAAAATCTTAGATGGTTGGGAGTACTGTTTGGGTGGTTGGGTAACCTGGTTAGCATGTTTTAACATATTATCAATCCCATCATTTTTCTTACATGTTCTAAGCTTAATAACACTATGCTAAGTATAACTAACACCTAACCATCATAAGAACATTATCATACACACATAGATACATACGGGTGTTCAAAATGAACTTTGTAAAAAAGGTTTTACATACATTTTTAGCCCTAAATAATTAAAACAAGTAAAGTACGGGGTCTAGAACCCACCTTAGTTGTTTTTGGGTTTGAACCCTTCTCTTGAGATCTCTCAGACGTTTCTAGCACCTAAAACCCACACACATACACAACCCGAACACACAAACATATTTATAAGCACATAACCGAGACTAGAAACATCTAAAACATCATTAAACTGAGAATTCTTACCAAAAGCTTTGAATTCCCTTTCCTCTTCTATAACCTCCGAGAATTCTCTGCTCTTCTTCTCTCTCTCTCTAAAAATCCGAATGATAGGTGAAAAGTAACATGGCATGGGCGGCCATGTTGCTTTTGTACAAAAAGAATGTTTAAATTTGTACTTTTGACACATTTAACCCCTCCACTTGGGTTAAATGGCACATTTCCATTTTTTATTCTTCATTCTACCATCCTTTATATTATCCGGGTGTTACAAGTCCACCCCCTTATATAGGTTTCATCCCCGAAACCTGTTATTCCTCAAACTGATAAGGGTAATGTTGTCTCATCTCTGCTTCAGTCTCCCATGTAGATTCGGACCCTTTCCTGTGCTTCCACTGTACACGGACAAGAGGAACCACTTTATTCCTTAGCCTTTTCTCTTTACGATCAATGATCGCCACTGGTTGCTCCACATAATTGAGCCGTTCATCCACTTCGATATATCCTAGTGGTACAATCATATCCTCGTCTGCTAAACACTTCCGCAGATGAGATACATGGAATGTCGGGTGAATTCCTCTTAATTCATCTGGCAGTTCCAACCTATAGGCCACCTATCCTACTCGAGCAATGATTTGGAAAGGTCTATATATCTCGGGCTCAACTTGCCCTACTTCCTAAACCGAATGATGCCCTTCCAAGGTGAGACTCTCAACATAACTCTGTCACCCACCTGGAACTCAATCGGTCTACGTCTCTTATCAGCATACGACTTCTGTCTATTTTTAGCTGCCTTCATAAAGGCTTTGATCTTTTCTAGTTTCTCAGTCGTAGCCTCGATCACCTCAATACTTCCCAACTCTTTCTGACCAATGTCACCCCAACAAACGGGTGTTCTGTATCTCCTACCGTATAGCATCTCGTATGGTGGCATTCCAATGCTGGCATGATAACTGTTGTTGTACGAGAATTCTGCTAACAGCAGATGGTCATCCCAACTTCCTCCAAAATCGATCACACACGCTTGAAGCATGTCCTCGAGTGTCTGGATCGTCCTCTCAGACTGACCGTCGGTCTGAGGATGATAAGCCGTGCTGATATGTAGCCTCCTCCTCATCGCATCGTGGAATTTCTTCCAAAACTTCGATGGGTGTCACGATCCGATACGATAGACACCAACACGCCATGACGAGCTACGATCTCTCTGATAAACAGATCCGCGAGTCTCTCAGAGGAATACGTCTCTCGGATCGGCAGGAAGTGAGCACTCTTCTTCAAACGATCAACTATCACCCATATAGCATCATACCCTTTCGGGGTACGCGGTAACTTCGTAATAAAGTCCATGGTTATATGCTCCCACTTCCACTCGGGTATATCCAACGGTTGGATCTTCTCATAAGGCTTCTGATGCTCCGCCTTCACTTGCAAGCAAGTAAGGCACTTACTCACATACTCCACTATATCACGTTTCATATCCGGCCACCAGTAGTCTTTTTTCATGTCTTGATACATCTTGGTGGCACCAGGACGAATGGAGCATTGAGTTTTATGGGCTTCATCCATGATTCGCCCTCGTAGATCTCCATAACAAGGGATCCACATTCGCCCAAAGCGGGTTTTAACCCCGTGGGTGTTTTCTCCTAGCTCTGCGACTAGACCTCTCATTCGTTCAGAGTTGAGGCGATCCTCTTTCAACGCCTCAATCTGAAATTCCTTTGCTTGAGCCATCACGTCCGAGGTCATCACTAACTGATACGCCTTCACCCGAATCGGCTCGGGTCTCTCTTTTTGGCTGAGGGCATCTGCCACCACGTTGGCCTTGCCCGGATGGTAACGGATCTTGCAATCGTAATCGTTTATGAGCTCTAGCCACCTTCTCTGTCTCATGTTGAGATCCTTTTTTTCAAAGAAATACTTCAAGCTCTTGTGGTTGGTAAAGATGGTGCACTTCGTTCCGTATAGGTAGTGCCTCCAAATCTTCAACGCAAAAACCACTGCCGCTAACTCCAAATCATGTGTAGGGTAGTTGACTTCGTGGATTTTCAACTGTCGGGATGCGTAAGCTATTACCCTTCCATGTTGCATCAACACGCAACCTAACCCGGAATAAGATGCATCCGAATACACCACTAAGTTTTCACTCCCCTCGGGCAATGTCAAGACAGGAGCTTGTGTTAATCTCGTCTTCAACTCCTCAAAAGGGCACAAGACTTGTGTTAATCTTCTTCAACTCCTCAAAAGCACACTCTCCTGACCCTACACGAATTTCACATCCTTGCGAGTCAACTCTGTCAAAGGTGAGGCTATCTTGGAGAAGTGTTGAATGAACCTTCTATAGTAGCCTGCCAAACCCAAGAAACTACGGATCTCGGATGGCGCCTTTGGGGACTTCCATTGCATCACCGTCTCAACCTTTGCCGGGTCCACCATGATTCCTTCAGCATTAACAATATGACCCAAAATTGAACCTCGCGCAACCAGAAAGCACACTTGGAGAATTTGGCATACAACTTCTCTCTCCTAGGTGTCTCCAACACCTCGCGTATATGGCCGGCATGTTCTCCCTTACTCTTAGAATAAATCAAGATATCATCAATAAACACTATCACTGATTTATCTAGCATTGGCCGACATACTCGATTCATCAAGTCCATAAAGGCAGCTGGCACGTTAGTTAGTCCACAGGACATAACAAGAAACTCGTAGTGTCCATAACGCGTACGAAAAGTTGTCTTAGGAATGTCCTGCTCCTTCACCTTCAATTGATGGTAGCCAGATCGAAGATCTATTCTCGAGAACCAACTGACACCTTGGAGCTGATCAAACAAGTCATCAATCCTTGGTAATGGATACCGATTCTTCACTGTTAACTTGTTCATCTCTCGGTAGTCGATGCACATTCGCATACTACCATCCTTTTTCTTTACGAACAATACCAGACCACCCCAAGGAGAGATACTCGGTCGAATGAATCCCTTATCCATTAACTCCTGCAATTGTTCCATGAGTTCCTTCATCTCATTTGGAGCTAATCGATACGGTGCTTTGGCAACGGGTTGAGCACCAGGTATCAAATCAATTTGGAACTGGATTTCGCGATTCGGTGGCACGTCGGGTAGGTCTTCCGGGAATACATCCGGAAAGTCACACACCACTGGTACATCGGATAGTTGGGGTGTTGACGTGTCTACATCCTTCACGTAGGCCAAATAGGCACTACATCCACGTCTCATGCATTTTCCCCGCCAATGCCATCGAAATCACCTTTGGAATCGTAGTAACGCGGTCTCCATAAACCATCACTAAACTTCTATCGGGTGCAATTAGTCGAATCATCTTCGTGCGACATACGATGTTTGCTTCATAGGTTGCTAACCAATCCATCCCTAGTACTACATCAAATCCACCTAGGGGCATCACATGTTATTTAGCAGTAAACCTATGACCTTCTAATTCTATGACGCAGTCCTCTACCATGTCGATAATTCTAGTGGACTTACCAATAGCAGTTTCTACATCAAAAGGCTCACTAATACTCCTATTGCTAGCAGACAACTTAGCACAGAAGGTAGTAGAAATAAAACTCCTACTAGCACCAGAATCAAATAATAAAGAGGCACAAGTTTGATTTACTAGAAACATACCTGACACAACATCGGGATCCACCTTGGCTTCTTCCCGGGTCATAGTGTAAGCTCTAGCACTTGCCCTCTGCCCTCCTTCCTCCAGCTTCCTCTTCGCCCCAGAGCTCTTCGCCCTCGCTTCTTGTAGTTTTTCGTCACGTGGCCCTCCTCGCCACAGTTATAACACTTCAGCACCCTACAGTCTCTAGCGATATGGCCGGGCCTGCCACACCTGAAGCATACATTCAGTCCCAACCTACACTCGCCGGTATGCTCCTTTCCACATTTGCCACACATCTTCGGCGCCGAGCTTGTCGACACCCTACGATCATCCACTTTCATCCTCTTGTTGTTTGGGGTGAAACCACCACGCCCAAACCTCTTCCCATTCCAGCTTTTATCACCACCACTCGTCTTCTTCACCGCCACCATAGTCTCCTCTCGCTCATCATACAACCTGCCCGCTAAGTCCACCACTGATCAAAAGGTACCTGGCTGAGCAGCAATCAGAGCCTGCGAATATCAGCCGACAGTCCTTGGATGTACCTCTTGATCTTCCTTGACACCAGCGTCACCTAATCTGGTACCAGCCACACCATTTCATTAAATTTAGTGGTGTACTGCTGGTGGGTCATGGCTCCCGCCTCAAGTTGCAGAAACTCCTTCTCGATCCTGTCGAGTACCCGGTGAGGACAAAATTCCTTAATCACTAGCTGTTTCAGCTCCTTCCATCGCATCTTCCCGATGGCTGTAGCACCCTCAGCTTGGATAATGTTGTCCCACCAACACAACACTGAGTCAACAAAGGAGTGAGTCACGAACTTCACCTTCTGGTCTTCACGACACTCACTGATTTCCAACACCGCCTCCATCTCCCTTACCCAGCGGTGAGCGGCGACAGCATTGTCATTACCATCAAAGGTCGGGGGCTTGCACCTTTGGAATGCCCCATAACTGCACCCCTTGGTCGTCACCCCCACTACATCGTCCTCCTCTTCGTCAGACAATACAGTCTCAGGCTCTAGTCATTCCTCCTCCCCCCTCTGCTCCCCTTACCCGTTGATCCCTTCCTATTCTCCTTCTCCTTTCTCTCTTTGCTTCTCACAGCCCTGATGACTTCAGTCACCATAGACGGTAAAACTGTCTGCATGACCTGGTGCACTTCATCAGCAATCGCCTCCCTAGCTAAGGCGTTCAGGCTGGCATTCTCATTCTCCTCACATCGGCCATGAACCTCAGGGTTCTTACGAGCTGTCTCAGGAGCCTTAGCACTACTCCTAGTCATACGTGGCTGACCTCTGCCTCTAGAAGCCTTGGAAGACTTCTGTCCAGCCATTTCCTAGATGCTATAAGATTCAGATACTAACACAGTCATTCAAGGTAATAGCTCAGTTTATGTCAAGTATAGTAAGTACCTAATGACAGTGGCCAGTTGTGATTAACCACTTACTTTACTCTTCACACCCCAAACATTTCCTATCCTGACTACTGTTGGTTTTGTTAGAACACTAAAACATAGTTTAACCTTTTAAACTTTCAGAAAACGCAGCGGATGTAAAGGATTATAACATGTTTATAATCTGAAAATTTCGTGTTCTAAATGTGGTTTTAAGATAAAAACAAAAAACCCAAACCAAGAGGATCTTAAATATGTGATGGACAAGCTATGAACATGGGTAAAAGTACATAAATCACAGCCGTAATGAGCTGTGAATTCTACCTCTTAGAGCAGCTCAAACTCGACCAAAAAGAGAGGATGGAATGTCCAAACTCGGCCAAGACTCCAAGAGAGGAAGTCCTCAAGTTAGTATACCCGAAGCTCTTTGCAAACACCCCTTCTTGCTAGGTAGATTATCACCAAAACAACTTCTAAAACCTCCCTTTCTTGCTATTGCTGCCGTGAACATGTAACACCCGGAAAATTTTCTAATCGAGTCAAGTGATAGCGATGGGCTCGGATGAGAAACCATTTAATAATATAAAATGGTTGCGGGTATTACATCGAGTTAACCCTCCGGGTCACGAGTTTAACGAGTTTGGGGTCCCGGAACGCCTGGCATATAAATAGATGGATCAGCTGAGCAACTCTCATTTTCACTCAAACGCCCATTCTAGAGAAAGAAGTGCCGGATTGAAGCTCGGGTGGTCAAGAATCGAAGGCTGGTGTTTGTGGACTCCTAAACTACAAGAATCAAGGTAAGAACCGTATCTAAATTGCTACATTTGGTGAAAAACCCGAGTGTGGTTTTTGAGGTTTTAAAGTGGCAAAAATCGCCCCAAAACACACGTTTTAGGTAAGAAAACGTGTAATGAGCTTAGATATAGCTTCCTGGATGATAATCCAAGGGTTTGGGTGGAAAGGATTGGATTTTTGGGCTAAAACGAGCTGATTCGTAATTTCAGCTCGTTCAGCGAATTTAAGGTCTCATCCAGCGAAACTGTAAGTTCGACCAGCGAAACTGGGAGGATTTGCAGCGAAGTTACAATTTCGCTTTGGCGAAACTACATATTCGCTTGAGCGAAACTATAGTTTCGCTGATGACCATGCCAATGCCCAAGTTGACCTCAGATACTGCGAACTAGGGAATTCCAACGAAAGTGGGCGCTCGAGGTAGCGAATCTGTCCAGCGAAACTGGCAGAAATGCTGCCCGGCGAAACTAGCAGCGAAACTGCTAATTTGCCCAGCGAAACTGCTGGCGAATTTACGGGCGAAACTACCTGCGAATTTAGTAGCGAAATTAGGCAGAAATTAACTCTTTTGAGTGTTAACTTATCTGCAGGCAGTGTAGTGTGACCCGCGACTTTAAGGCTTGATTGAGAAGCTGCTTGTCAAGCACAGGTGAGTTCTAGGACCCCTCTTTACTTGTTCTAAACGGTTTTTGGGCTGGAACGCATAAAACTTGTTTATTGACGTATGTATGTATGGCCCATTGGGTATAATGTAGTGTTATACGTCTAAGGTATGGTTTGTGGACTCGATATGTTATAAGGTCCTAGTATGAGTCCCCACGATCTTGGAGGGGCAGTTAGTGCTACCGCACTCAAGATGACGCGTAGTAGGTCCCGGTTTCGGGAAGGATACGGGAGTAAGTCCCTGCATGGAATTTATGTAAGTGCCTAGTGACAATTGATGATGTAGGCTATGGATGTACGAGTTATGTATGATGATGTATGATGATGCACGTATGATGATTGTATGACGATGTGCGTATGACGCTGTGTATGATGATGTGTATGATGTGTGTGTTCCATAATAACGCGTGCATATCTTTCTATGACTTTACGTATTAACGAACGAACGAAGTATTATGTAACGTAAAGTGAGATAATGAAAGGGGAACACGATGACGAATGCATGAATTAATGAATGAACGAATGATTAAAAGATGATGAATACATGCGTTAACGAACGAATTAACGAAGATGACTTGCAAACATTGGATAAGTTTAACGGGTCCTTCTTAGTGATTGACCATATGTATGGTATCCCTACCGCTTACCTCTAGTACCGTGGCATACGTTTTGCTGTTCATTTAATGACTTCGGCCCGGTAGCTAATAACATTCGGGTATAGCAGATGGTAGTGGTACAAAAGATATCCATGTGCAAGAAAAGATGAAACGGGGTCCTTGTCATTCGACCACAGTAATCATGGCTGCGTGCCATGAAGTGGGTAAAGCCTGACAGGACCTAAACGAGAAGTGAAAGATAATGATGTATGACGAACGAACGAATGAACGAATGAGATAATAAAGATATTATCTATATGTATGTACGATGTATGATCACGTGTAAAGAATGAACGGTTTAATATGAACAAAGTATGTTTATTATTAAACTAGAACTCACTCAGCAACGCTGACTTTTTATGTGTTTCCAGTTGGCAGGTAGCGTTGCTGGGGATGGCACGAGGCGGCTACTCAGCTCTTTTGGGATGGCATTCTCCATTTGATAATGCTGCAACGTCATGCGTTTGGGCCCGTAACGCAACTCATCACGTTGCATGCCATTATGAGATTTCTTGAGGATTCCCATAAAAGGGATTACTTAAGAAATCTCCTTTAATTTTGAATATGCTGCCACGCACTGGAAGTGCGTGTGCATAGTACATGCAACAAAGTATGTTGCATGAGAGTGTCAAGAGTGTTCCGTAAGGGTTCCGATGTACGGAATTACCTAAGGAATATTCTTAGTATATAATAATTATATTTTTTATATTTTGAACTGTATTTTGTAATCATGTCAATGATGTAATGACTTTTATGAATGAATGAGAAGTATATTTTATTAATTCCGCTGCGTTATTTTTATGATTATATACATCATTATGTTTTACGTGCGTGAACCACCAACCGTAAGGCGCCCGGAGCGGGGCCTTACAAGTTGGTATCAGAGCAAAAGTTTAAGTAAAATGGGTAAATTTTCAAAATAAACTTAAAACTTAAACTGAGAAATGGGACAGAACGGGGATGAATGCCATCTGAGTAGCTGCGTGCCATCAGGTATTTTCTTAAGATAATCAAAGTTATGTGCGCATGTAATGTGGTTTATGTGTGCTGTTAGATTTAGATACTGATGTAGTCAGGAAGGGTAATGCTTGGGGTGTGAAAAGTAGAGTAAGTGACTAATCACAACTGGCCACTGTAATTAGTAACTTACTGTACTTAACATAAACTAAGCTATTTCCTTGAATGACCGTGTTGGTATTTGAACCTTTCAGTGTGAGATAGAAGATGGTCGGTGTAGATCATCTAAAGCCCCACTTGGTGGAGGCAGTGGCGGAAGTGGTGCGGAACCACGAGCCACAAGGGGAAGGCCTAGACGAGAGAAGAAGGTTCCTGAAGAACCTAATACTACTCCCTCAGGGGAGTGGATGAGAGTGATGATTTGAGGGCCTCGATGAAGGAGACAGTGGTCGAGGAGGTGCACCAAGTCATGTAGACGATCTTACCATCTGTAGTGACCGAGGTGATAAAAGCTGTACGCGAAGATGAGAGGCGAGGGAGGAATCGAGCCTCAGGGAGGCGGCAGCAGCAACCAGAGCCGGAAACGGTTCTTTCTGATGATGAAGAGGAGAGGAGGAGGAGGCTGAGCGTGATACAACACGGGGTTGTAACTACGGGGCATTTATGAGGGTCAAGCCCCCTACTTTTGATGGTTCTGGTACAGCTGCCGATGCTTACCAATGGGTGAGAGAGATGGAGGCGGTCCTCGATATCATGACTGCCAGGAGGATAAAAAGGTGAAGTTTGCTACCCACTCATTTACGGGGACGGCATTGTGCTGGTGGGACAATATGTCCAGGCTGAGGTAGCATGGCTATTGGGAAAATGAAGTGGTCTGAATTGAAGAGAATGGTGATCGAGGAGTTCAGTCCTCGTCGGGAGATGGACCGAATTGAGAGAGAGTTTCTGCAGTTGGAGGCAGGGACGATGACCCACCAACAATACACGCCAAGTTCAACGATATGGCGCGGTTTGTCCCAAGCAGGTGACACCGGTGTCTCGAAGATCAACCGGTATATTCAGGGGTTGCCAGCCGAAATTCGTTGGCATTTGATTTCCGCTCGACCAAGTACTTTCAGGTCGGCAGTGGATTCTGTGGGGAAAGTGGTCATATGAGCAGGGTTGCAAGAAGCCGAGGGCTGAGGGCTCAGGGGAAGAGACGGGAGGAGAAGCACCGAGGGCAAAGGCTAGGGCGTTCACCATGACACAGGAGGAGGCTAAACGGACCCTGACGTTGTGTCCGTACGTTCCTAATAGACCAAATTTTAGCCTCTGTATTATTTGATTCGGGTGCTAGTAGGAGTTTTATTTCTACTACCTTCTGTGCTAAACTACCTTTAGAAGTAAATGCCTCGATAAGTCCTTTGAAGTAGAAACCGCTATTGGTAAATCCACTAGGGTTACGGATGTGATAGAAGGCTGTGCCATAGAATTAGAGGGCCATAGGTTTGCTGCCAGTTACATGTGATGCCTTAGGAGGATTTGATGTAGTGTTAGGGATGGACTGGTTAGCAACCTACGAAGTGAATATCGTGTGCCGAAAGAAGATGATTAGACTGACGGCGACCGACGGAAGTCCGGTGACAATATATGGCGATCGAGTTACGACGATTCGAAGGTGATCTCGATGGCGGTGGCGGGAAAGTGTATGAGGCGCGGATGTAGCGCCTACTTATGTTATGTAAAGAATGTAGAGACGCCAACACCACAGCTAAGTGATGTGCCAGTGGTGTGTGACTTTCCAGACGTGTTTCCCGAAGACTTATCAGGATTGCCACCTGACCGAGAGATCGAGTTCCAGATCGACCTGATACCGGGTGCCCAACCTGTCGCAAAAGCACCATATCGCTGGCTCCGACGGAGATGAAGAGTTGATGGAGCATTGCAGGAGCTGCTGGATAAGGGGTTTATCAGACCGAGTATCTCACCTTGGGGTGCTCCGTCCTGTTCGTAAAGAAGAAGGAGGTAGTATGAGGACGTGCATCGACTACCGCGAGCTGAATAAGCTGACGTGAAGAACAGATACCCCTTACCAAGGATCGATGACTTGTTTGATCAACTTCAGGTGCCAGTTGTTTTCAAGGATAGATCTTCGATCGGGGTACCATCAACTGAAGGTGAAGACAGGATATCCCTAAAACAGCCTTTCGTACGCGCTATGGTCACTACGAGTTTCTTGTCATGTCTTTTGGGTTGACCAATGCGCCGCTGCTTTTATGGATTTGATGAACCGAGTGTGTCGACCAATGTTAGATAAATCAGTGATTGTATTCATCGATGATATCCTGATTTATTCGAAAGTGAAGAAGAGCATGCCGGCACATTCGGGAAGTATTGGAAACGTTGAGAAGGGAGAAGTTGTACGCCAAGTTCTCCAAGTGCGCCTTTTGGTTACGCGAGGTGCAATTTCTGGTCACGTGGTGAATGCAGAAGGAATAATGGTGGACCCACAAGGTGAGCCGTGATGCAATGGAAGTCACCGAAGACGCCAACCGAGATTCGCAACTTCTTAGGGCTGGCGGGCTACTATAGAAGATTTATTCAAGACTTCTCCAAGATAGCCTCACCTTTGACGAAATTGACTGCAAGAATGTAAAGTTCGTGTGGGGTCGGGAACAGGAGATGCTTTGAGGAATTGAAGACGAGACTGACACAAGCTCCTGTCTTGACATTGCCCGAGGAAATGAAGACTTGGTGGTCTATTCGGATGCATCCTATTCTGGGCTGGGTTGCGTATTGATGCACGCGGAAAGGTCATAGCCTATGCATCTCGACAACTGAAAACCCCGAAGTCAATTATCCCGCACGACCTAGAACTAGCTGCGTGGTTTTCGCGTTGAAGATTTGGCGGCACTATCTATACGGACGAAGTGCACCATCTTCACGGATCACAGAGCTTGAAGTACTTCTTCGATCAAAGGATCTAAACATGAGGCAGAGGTGGTGGTTGGAGCTGATAAAAGATTATGATTGTGAGATCCATTACCACCCGGGCAAAGCCATGTGGTGGCTGATGCCCTTAGCCGGAAGGAAGGCCCGAGCGATTCGGGTGAAGGCTTATCAGCTAATTATGACCTTTGACGTGATGACACAGGTTAAGGAGTTCCAAGACGAGGCTTGAAGAAGGTCGTCTTAACTCCGAAAGGATGAGAGGTCTAGTTACGAACTGGGTGAGAACCTCTTGTGTTAAGACCCATTTGGGCGAGTATGGATCCTCGTACGGGATCTACGTGGAAAGATCATGGATGAGCCCACAAGACTCGATATTCCATTCACCCCGGTGCGACCAAGATGTACCAAGACATGAAGAAAGACTATTGGTGCCGGGCATGAAGCGTGATTGGTGGAATATGTGAGAAGTGCATGACTTGTTCACAGGTCAAGGCAGAGCATCAAAACCAACGGGAAGATCCAACCGTTGGATATACCCGAGTGGAAGGGGAGCACATCACCATGGATTTCATCACGAAACTACCACGTACCCCGAAAGGGTTGATGCTATATGGGTGATAGTTGATCGATTGACGAAGAGGCCCACTTCCTACCGATCCGAAACGTACTCATCTGAAAGATTGGCGGATCTGTATCAGGAAATTGTAGCTCGTCATGGTGTACCGGTGTCCATTGTGTCTGATCGTGACACCCGGTTTACCTCCAAGTTTGGAAGAGATTCATGATGCAATGGGGACGAGGCTACACATTAGCACGGCATATCACCCCCAGACAGACGGTCAGTCTGAGAGGACGATCCAAACACTCGAAGACTGCTCGAGCGTGCGTGATCGATTTTGGAGGAAGTTGGGACGATCACCTGCCGTTAGCAGATTCTCTTACAATAACAGTTATCATGCCAGCATTGGCATGCCGCCCTACGAGATGTTATAGGTAGGAAATGCAGGACGCCCGTATGTTGGGAGACATTGGGCAGAAGGACTGGGTGGAGTCGAGGTAGTTGAAGCAACGACTGAAAAGTTAGAAAAGATCAAAGCCTTCATGAAGGCGGCGAAAGACAGACAAAAGTCGTATGCTGACAAGAGGCAGGAACGACGTGGAGTCGATGGTAGTTGAAGCAACGACTGAAAAGTTAGAAAGATCAAAGCCTTCATGAAGGCGGCGAAAGACAGACAAAGTCGTATGCGACAAGAGGCGAAGACCGATCATCGGTGATCGGGTCATGTTGAAGGTCTCGCCTTGGAAAGGAATTATTAGGTTCCGAAAGCGGGGTAAACTGAGCCCGCGGTATATAGGCCCTTTCCGAATTATCTCCCATGTGGGAGAGGTGGTATAGGTTGAACTTCCAGATGAGCTGAGTGGAATTCACCCGACCTTCCACGTATCTCATCTGAGGAAATGTTTGGCCGATGAAGATATGGTTGTACCGCTGGAGGATATCGAAGTAGACGAACGGCTCAACTATGTGGAGCAACCAGTAGCAATCATCGATAGAAAAGAGAAAGGCTAAGAAACAAAGTAGTTCCTCTTGTGCGCGTACAGTGGAAGCACAGGAAGGGATCTGATTCTACGTGGGAGACTGAAGAAGAGATGAGACAACATTACCCACATCTGTTCGAAGAATAACAGGTTTCGAGGACGAAACCAAATAAGGGGGTGGACTTGTAACACCCGGAAAATTTCTAATCGAGTCAAGTGATAGCGATGGGCTCGGATGAAAACCATTTAATAAATATAAAATGTTGCGGGTATTACACGAGTTAACCTTCGGGTCACGAGTTTAACGAGTTTGGGGTCCCGGGAACGCCGACATATAAATAGATGGATCAGCTGAGCAACTCTCATTTTCACTCAAACGCCCATTCTAGAGAGAGAAAGTGTAGAGAGAGAAAGTGCCGGATTGAAGCTCGGGTGGTCAAGAATCGAAGGCTGGGTTTGTGGACTCCTAAACTACAAGAATGAAGGTAAGAAACGTATCTAAATTGCTACATTTGGTGAAAAACCGAGTGTGGGTTTTTGAGGTTTTAAAGTGGCAAAAATCGCCCCAAAACACACGTTTAGGGTAAGAAAACGTGTAATGAGCTTAGATATAGCTTCCTGGATGATAATCCAAGGGTTTGGGTGGAAAGGATTGGTTTGGGCTAAAACGAGCTGATTCGTAAATTTCAGCTCGTTCAGCGAATTTAAGGTCTCATCCAGCGAAACTGTAAGTTCGACCAGCGAAACTGGGAGGATTTACAGCGAAGTTACATTTCGCTTTGGCGAAACTACATATTCGTGAGCGAAACTATAGTTTCGCTGATGACCATGCCAATGCCCAAGTTGACCTCAGATATGCGAAAAGGGAATTCCAACGAAAGTTGGGCGCTCGAGGTAGCGAATCTGTCCAGCGAAACTGGCAGAATGCTGCCCGGTGAAACTAGCAGCGAAACTGCATTTGCCCAGCGAAACTGCTGCGAATTTACGGGCAAAACTACCTGCGAACTTAGTAGCGAAATTAGGCAGAATTAACTCTTTTGAGTGTTAACTTATCTGCAGGCAGTGTAGTGTGACCCGCGACTTTAAGGCTTGATTGAGAAGCTGCTTGTCAAGCACAGGTGAGTTCTAGGACCCCTCTTTACTTGTTTTAAACGGTTTTGGGCTGGAACGCATATAAACTTGTTTATTGACGTATGTATGTATGGCCCATTGGGTATAATGTAGTGTATACGTCTAAGGTATGATTGTGGACTCGATATGTTATATAAGTCCTAGTGAGTCCCACGATCTTGGAGGGGCAGTTAGTGCTACCGCACTCAAGATGACGCGTAGTAGGTCCCGGTTTCGGGAAGGATACGGGGTAAGTCCCTGCATGGAATTATGTAAGCCTAGTGACGATTGATGATGTAGGCTATGGATGTACGAGGTTATGTATGATGATGTATGATGATGCACGTATGATGATTGTATGACGATGTGCGTATGACGCTGTGTATGATGATGTATGATGTGTGTGTTCCTATAATAACGCGGTGAATATCTTCTATGACTTTACGTATTAACGAACGAACGAAGTATTATGTAACGTAAAGTGAAAGATAATGAAAGGGGAACACGATGACGAATGCATGCATTAATGAATGAACGAATGATTAAAAGATGATGAATACATGCGTTAACGAACGAATTAATGAAAGATGACTTGCAAACATTGGATAAGTTTAACGGGTCCTTCTTAGTGATTGACCATATGTATGGTATCCCTACCGCTTACCTCTAGTACCGTGGCATACGTTTTGCTGTTCATTTAATGACTTCGGCCCGGTAGCTAATAACGTTCGGGGTATAGCAGATGGTAGTGGTACAAAAGATATCCAATGTGCAAGAAAAGATGAACGGGGTCCTTGTCATTCGACCACAGTAATCATGGCTGCGTGCCATGAAGTGGGTAAAGCCTGACAGGACCTAAACGAGAAGTGAAAGATAACGATGTATGACGAACGAACGAATGAACGAATGAGATAATAAAGATATTATCTATATGTATGTACGATGTATGATCACGTGTAAAGAATGAACGGTTTTAATATGAACAAAGTATGTTTATTATAAACTAGAACTCACTCAGCAACGCTGACTTTTATGTGTTTCCAGTTGGCAGGTAGCGTTGCTGGGGATGGCACGAGGCGGCTACTTAGCTCTTTTGGGATGGCATTCTCCATTTGATAATGCTGCAACGTCATGCGTTGTGGGCCCGTAACGCACGCAACTCATCACGTTGCATGCCATTATGAGATTTCTTGAGGATTCCATAAAAGGGATTACTTAAGAAATCTCCTTTAATTTTGAATATGCTGCCACGCACTGGAAGTGCGTGTGCATAGTACATGCAACAAAGTATGTTGCATGAGAGTGTCAAGAGTGTTCCGTAAGGGTTCCGATGTACGGAATTACCTAAGGAATATCTTTAGTATAAAAATAAATTTTATATTTTGAACTGATTTGTAATCATGTCAAGATGTAATGACTTTATGAATGAATGAGAATGTATATTTTATTATTCCGCTGTGTTATTTATGATGATTACATACATCATGTATGTTTTACGTGCGATGAACCACCAACCGTAAGGCGCCCGGAGCGGGGCCTTACAGAACAAGAGAAGAAAGATAGAGTTTTCTTTTGTTGGATTGCATATATTGAAAAGATGAATTCTTGTGTGAATGACTAGTTAATGTGTGTGTGTAATCAAGAAACCAAAGAACCAATCATAAATGGGGGGGGGGGGGGCCGAATTCAAAATGAAAAGGGTTTTCCCCCTTTTAAACATACACACACATATATAATTAGCTAGTCTTGTAACTCTATACAATTAACCTTTTAATTGTACAAGATACACACACTCTTTCAATTATTTGATGTCATCTAACTCACTTAAATAACACTCAAATAATTATGGTTGAACAAAATATTCTAATAATTTGTTCCATCTTATATGCAACTTTTTAGAAAACCCATTTTCTAAATTGGTGTTAATATTTAATTGCATGATCGTATCATGAACTAAATTTTAATTGGTGTTTGCTAAGCTTGTTATTGGGTATAACCCGTCTTGGATCATAACGTACTAACCACATCAATATTCTAAGTGTCTTGGGCACACAGAATCCTACAATCTCCCACTTGCCCAAGATTCATAGAAGATTGATGCAAGCAGTAAATACCGCCTAACAACGGTTTACTACCCTTAATACGCATGACTTATAGCCATTCAATAACATCATCCCGTTCAAGTACCCTACTTGAAATGATTTAGGTGAATCAATCATCTATCCTTTTGTTACCGATGTCATTGTTGAATCCATGGACACAGAATGATCATTCCTTGTTGATTTAACTTATCAGGCCTTAGACATCTAACTCTCAACGAATAAGAGAACAATTCTATCTTGACTACATACGTTTTCTCACAACACCTCGTGTCATACCTGAACATACCCTTATGTACTGTCCACTATTTCAAGAAAGTGAAGAATTAGCTCAAGGTATGACACTTGGTGAATATCAAAACCCAATATGTATCTCAGGTCGGAGGATACCAAATGATATTCGCCTTTACTCAAATTTACTTATGATCAATCAATAAGATTCCATGTAGTAAAATTTGAGATGCGGTTAGTCCAATATTGTATCCCACAAATATCTATGAACCTTGGTAGCAACCCATTGCTCTATATTCATCCTTATGAATATCAACCAATCCAAGTTCATAATAGTCTTACCTTCATACTTGTTCCCACAAGTCTGAACGACTACGGACATTTAGAGTAAACATTTTACTCATGGATTAAACATGCTAATTTGGAACATTAATTGAAATTATAACCAAATAATTTTATTCAAATAATAGAGAGTTCCATATATCCAAATACAAAATTTACAGATTAAATCCAATCACTAGAATATCGAAGTCCCATGGCACAAGTATGACCTTCATGCTTTGCCTTTTCAAGGAGCTTCGTGAGAGGATCTGCAACGTTTTGATCCATGTGAACTTTGCGAATACATATCTTTCCCTTTTCAACTTCATCTCGTTTGTAGTTGAATCTCCGCTCAATGTGCCTAGTCTTTTGATGAGCACGGTTTCCTTGATTTGAGCAATCGCACCCTCGTTATCACAAAAGATCTCTAGGGGGTCCTGAATGGAAGGGATAACCCCTAGATCGGCAATGAATATCTTCAACCATGAAGCTTCTTGAGCTGCCAATGAGGCGGCGACGTATTCTAATTCTGTAGTTGATAGAGCCACCACATCCTGTTTGGAGCTCTTCCAGGAAACCGCTCCTCCATTCAGAATGAAAATGTATCCCGATTGTGACCGAGAATCATCACGATCGGTTTGGAAACTCGCATCCGTGTAACCTTTTACAACGAGTTCCTCGTCACCAGATCCATAATTAGGAACATATCTCTTTTCCTCCTTAGGTACTTAAGTATGTTCTTAACAGCCATCCAATGATTGTTTCCAGGATTTTGCTGGTAACGGCTTGTCATGCTCAAGGCGCATGACACGTCCGGTCGAGTGCATATCATTGCATACATGATGGATCCAATAGCGGATGCGTAGGGATTCCCTTCATTTTATCTTGCTCATCCTTGGGCTTGGACATTGAGTCGTACTCAACATCGTTCCTCTTTGAATAGGTACGGTACCTTCTTAGAGTTTTCCATCTTGAACCTTTTCAAGATCTTATCAATGTATGCACTTTGATTCAAACCAATCAACCACCTTGATCTATCCCTATAGATCTTTATTCCCAGAATATAAGCGGCTTCACCAAGATCCTTAATGGAAAAACAACTTCCAAGCCAGGTTTTTACACCTTCCAAGGTTGGAATGTCATTTCCAAATAGTAGTATGTCATCAACATACAATACTAGGAAGGTTATTGAGCTCCCACTAGCCTTCTTATACACACAAGCTTCATCAGCGTTTTTGATGAAGCCAAATTTCTTGACCTCCTCATCAAAACGATGATTCCAACTTCTCGATGCTTGTTTCAATCCATAGATTGATTTCTTTAACTTGCATACTTTATTAGGATGTTTTGGATCGACAAAACCTTCAGGCTGAACCATATAGACATCTTCCTCAAGATATCCATTTAGGAAAGCGGTTTTGACATCCATTTGCCAATCTCATAATCATAATGAGCAGCTATGGCAAACAATATCCTTATAGACTTTAGCAACGCAACAGGTGAGAAGGTTTCATCATAATCAACCCCTTGAGTTTGAGTGAAACCCTTTGCTACAAGTCTAGCTTTATAAGTATCCAAGTTTCCATGCATATCAGTTTTCTTCTTGAAAACCCACTTGCTTCCAACTATTTTGGAGTTAAGAGGTGGTACAACCAAGTCCCATACTTGATTGTCATACATGGATTGCACTCAACGTTCATGGCTTCAAGCCATTTGTCACAATTCGTATTGGACACTGCATCATGGTATGTGGTTGGTTCATCCGAATCTACCACATAGCATCCATCCGTGAAAAATCCATATCTTTCAGGTGGATTACTAGTTCTACCACTTATGCAAACGTCTTGTGTGTATTGATCAACCCCTTGATCTTCCTCAACATCCTCATGTTGAGTGCTAGTTTCAACCAAACGTGTATCGGGTTGTGGTTCTTGATCCTCTTCAAGATCCACTGTTCTACTCCCAGCTCCTTCCATAAGGAACTTTGCTTCTAAGAACTCCCCCTTTCTCGCAACAAACACCTTTTGTTCCAGTGGATCATAGAAATAATATCCCATAGAATCTCTAGGATATCCAACAAAGATACACTTGGTGGATCGGACTTCCAATTTGTTGGGGTGGAGTCTTAACATAAGCCTCACATCCCCAAACTCTTAAGTATGATAGGGATGGAACTCTTCCATGCCATATCTCAAAAGGTGTCCTTTCTACCTTTTTGGTGGGGCCATATTTAGAATACGGGCCGCGGAGAGCAAAGCAAAGCCCCAAAATGATAGTGGTAATGTGCTTCTAGCCATCATAGATCCAACCATATCCAATAAGGTTCGATTCCTCCTTTCAGACACACCATTATGTTGTGGTGTTCCAGGGGGAGTGAGTTGTGAGACAATCCCACAACTCCTAAGATGATCTTGAAAAACATCACTTAAGTATTCACCTCCTCTATCGATACGGAGAATTTTAATTGACTTATTAAGTTGATTTTCTATATCATTCTTGAAGATTTGAACATTTCAAAAGCTTCATCTTTGTGTCTTAATAAGTACACATACCCATAGCGACTATAGTCGTCGGTAAAGGTAATGAAGTATCTTTCACCATTCCTAGTCATTGGCTTAAAAGGACCACATACATCCGAATGTATGATTCCTAATAAATCTTTTGCCCTTTCGGTAGTTCCACTAAAGGGCGCCTTAGTCATCTTGCCTTGTAAACAAGATTCACAAACATCAAATGAATCATATTCATTTGTTTGTAAAAGACCATTCTTTTGAAGTGTTTGTAAACGTTTCTTGTTTATATGACCAAGAGGACAATGCCAAGATAGGTATCAGTCAAGTCCAACTTGAGTTTCTTGGTGTTAGTTTGGTACAATGAACTATTTAAAGTATTTTCATGAACCAATTCATAAATACCATTAATTGGAATAGCTTTAAAATAGAACATACCATTTTAAGAAACATGAATATCATTTTCAATAAAAGATAATACATAATCATAATGTCTTAATTGGGATACAGAAATAATGTTCCTAGTCAAACTAGGAGCATACAAAACATTCTTCAAAATAACTTCCAAACCACTTGGAAGTCTTAGGATGTAGTCCCCACGAGCTTCAACTAAGACTTTAGTTCCATTGCCCATGAAGAGGCTAACATCCCCTGTTTTGAAGTCCCTACTTCTTGTGAACCCCTGCAACAAATTGCAAATATGAGTTCCACATCCGGTATCCAATACCCATGTGTTAGAAGATGTAACATTTAGATCAATATGAATCATGTATATTGTACCTGAGGTCTGCCCGGCATCCCTTTTTGCTTTCAACTCTTGGAGATGGACAGGACAATTCCTTGCCCAATGTCCTATCTCCCCACACTTGAAGCATGGGTCATTAGTAGCAACCTTTTGCTTCTTCTCTTGTGGTTTGGGTGGTACCCTTACCACCCCTTCCCCTTTCCCGAAACGGGTCCCTTACCCTTGGCAACCTTTGCCTTGGGTGCGGGATGAGGCCTTTTGTTGTTCCCACCTTCATTGATGGTGAGAACGGGTAAAACCCTTTTACCCACGGCCGCCTCGGCCGTTTTGAGCATTGAGTGAAGCTCACCAATGCTTTTGTCCCATGCATTCATGTTGTAGTTCAACACGAATGTCTCGAACTTCTTGGTTAGGCCATTTAGGATCAAATCCGTGGCCAACTCCTTCGAGACAGGGCAATTTAGCCTCTCGAGGCGGTCAATATGACTTTTCATCTTAAGTACATAAGATGAAACAGATTGGTTGTCGTCCATACGACATGCATGGAGTGCTCGAACCGTTTCGAAGCGCTCAACCCTTGCTTGCTGTTGGAACGTTTCCTTCAGCTGGGTTATCATGTCGTAAGCTCCGTGATGTTCATACTCCTTTTGGAGATCCGGAGTCATGCTCGCTAGCATGAGACAAGACACTTGGACGGAGTCCTCAGTGTATTTCAGCCAATCGTTATAGGCCTCCTCATCATCCTCGGTAGGTTGATCGGGGATAGGGTCGTCTAAAACATATGATCTTTTCTCTTCCTTGAGAACGATTCTCAAGTTTCGATACCAATCAATAAAGTTGTTATGATTTAGACGTTCCTTTTGGAGGATCGCTCGTAATGATTGGTTTGACGCGGATGAGTTATCGTGATTTTCATTATAGGTGGCCATCTACAAAATTTAACAAAGATCTAATTTAGTATTTTCGATATTGCAATTTTAATAATAAATGCCTTTTAAGGTCTTTTCTTATTAAAATCTAGAACCCAACATTACATTTAAATTGTGGTTAGGTGACCTTTATCCCACGTTTTAAATTAATAAGGTGGTCAACGATTGACGATTGCAACCATTTGCAACTTCTAGAGGTATGAGATCGACTTTTAAACATCATATGTAAAGTCGGCATGTTAATCCCATCAACACCATTTGGAAACCATATTGAAGGTGATTCATTTAACATGGTTTGCAAATCAAGACATCCTACTTACACACACGTGTAAGTTTGCCAAAATGAGTGGTTAGGTGACCTTTATCCCACGAATTTTGCATTCTCACCTTAAGTCATAAGTTCCCTCAAAGTGGTTAGGTGACCTTTATCCCACTAAGAGTTCCCAAGTGACTTAAGTGTTGTGTAAAAGGACGGTGTTGATCTTGTTTGTTATATATTTAGAGGTTTCATAATTCTAGTTTAGAAAACTCCATGTACTTATATTTGTATGCTTTCAAATACAAGGTACCCTATGGTCCTTTGATTAAAACCTATTTTAATCTTTTAAAATCATTAAACCATTTTAATAACCTTATATAAACTTTTTGAACTATCAATTTTCAGCTTGTTAAGATGTTAATGAGTTTGTTATTCATGTCAAAACATCAACCATTCAAACAAACAACAAACATTTAAACAAGCATAAACATTAACAATCATATGTGCATAACCATAGCCCTTATGTTGACAACACTTGTTTGCCATCACAAGTGTTGTCATTTGGTCTTTCTAAGGGTCAAACACATCATAAAAGTTCCAAGAACCTCCCACTAGAAACCGCATCCAAATGCTCCATGTTTCTTGTGTCTTCTCTTTTGTGCTTCCAATGTGTATGTCTTCATATTACAAGATATAAAGTCCTAGTACAAGATATCTAGTAAAATGAAAATACACCTAATCTATTTATTACAACCCAATAATAATAAATTACATTTGAAACAAAGCACAAATAACAAATAATACAACCCATTGAATGAATGAATACAACCATCACAAATATCCAAACAATCACAAGGTCAATGGCTAGGTTATGCACTAAAACATCCAATGATCAAATCATCAAAAAATATAATGAAACCCCACTTAAACCTTCAAATTTCAGCCAACATAAACTGAAATTTTTGGTTTTAAATATTGTCCAAACAATCAACATATTAACATACATATCTTTCAAGGTTTAATCACAAGCATGTGTAATGTAACCTTGAAAGTTGGGGATTCA
The DNA here is from genome assembly GCA_024085815.1 of Flaveria linearis. Lineage (NCBI taxonomy): Eukaryota > Viridiplantae > Streptophyta > Magnoliopsida > Asterales > Asteraceae > Flaveria > Flaveria linearis. Next base: position 62,273,452 of record CM044001.1, on the reverse strand, counting down.
ACAAAACATAATATGCCAGCCCAAAAACAGCCTATAACATGTCTAAAATCATCTTTTAAAACCAATTTCAAAAGATAAAACAAGCAAGTCATCCACATAACCGGCTCTTGATGCCATTGTTGGGTTTGTTAGAACACTAAAACATAGTTTAACCTTTTAAACTTTCAGAAAACACAGCGAATGTAAAGGATTATCACATGTTTATAATCTGAAAATTTCGTGTTCTAAATGTGGTTTTAAGATGAAAAACAAAACCCAAAACAATAGGATCTTAAATATGTGAATGGACAAGCTATGAACATGGGTAAAAGTACATAAAATCACAGCCATAATGAGCTGTGAATTCTACCTCTTAGAGCAGCTCAAACTCGACCAAAAAGAGAGGATGGAATGTCCAAAACTCGGCCAAGACTCCAAGAGAGGAAGTCCTCAAGTTAGTATACCCGAAGCTCTTTGCAAACACCCTTCTTGCTAGGTAGATTATCACCAAAAAACTTCTAAAACCTCCCTTTCTTGCTATTGCTTCCGTGAACAAGAGGAGAGAAAGAGAGAGTTTTCTTTTGTTGGTATTGCATATATTGAAAAGATGAGAAGTCTTGTGTGAATGACTAGTTAATGTGTGTGTGTAATCAAGAAACCAAAGAACCAATCATAAATGGGGGGCGGCCGAAATTCAAAATGAAAAGGGTTTTCCCCCTTTTAAACATACACACACATATTTATAATTAGCTAGTCTTGTAACTCTATACAATTAACCTTTTAATTGTACAAGATACACACACTCTTTCAATTATTTGATGTCATCTAACTCACTTAAATAACACTCAAATAATTATGGTTGAACAAAATATTCTAATAATTTGTTCCATCTTATATGCAACTTTTTAGAAAACCCATTTTCTAAATTGGTGTTAATATTTAATTGCATGATCGTATCATGAACTAAATATTTAATTGGTGTTTGCTAAGCTTGTTATTGGGTATAACCCGACTTGGATCATAACGTACTAACCACATCAATATTCTAAGTGTCTTGGGCATACAGAATCCAATAACTACATCAGTATCTAAATCTACTAAGAACACATAAGTCAAATAGCACATACACATAATACCGGTTAACAGTTATAAAAGACATACCTCATGGCACATAGCTACTCGGGCTAGCATCCATCCATCTGTCTCATTTTCAGTTTAAGTTTAGGTTTTTGAAAATATTTTACCCAATTCACTTAAACTATGGCTCGGATACTAACTTGTAAGGCCTTGTTCCCGGGCAACTCACAGTTGGTCATTCATTGCACAAAAACAAATTAATATACATTTCATTAAATAAACAGCAGAATTATGTGAGCAAAAACCATTCTCTATTATTAAAAAGATACTGTTGTTAAGCAATACAACAATGTTAAAGTTACAAAAGATTGCTTAATTGCATTATAAAACAACAATATCATGGCTTAGTTTTGAAACTCTGAAGAAGCTCGTCAAGATGAAGATAAACTATAAATATGATGATTAGAAGACTGTCGTGTCTTACTTTTACAACAAGATGATTGCCAGAGTCAAGGAGCTTTCAGTTTTGAATGAATGATTACAAGTATCTAAGCCTAAGGGGGAGTATTGTTAGATCTAGAAAGAATAGGTCTAGATCAATTTTTATAGGCTTAGAACTTTAATCAATTCCTGTAATAAATGATTGTAACTGATTATCAGTATATATACATATATATATATATATATATATATATATGCATTGAGTGTATAGGTTAACCCACATATATATATGTGTTGCTTTTTGTGTATGATGACAGGCAAAAACAATATACTTGGAGAATTCCTGTAATGGGCTAAGTGTAAGAAACATCTATGGATGAATAATTTTGTTAATCCGTAGATATAATTCCTACAAGACTTCCATGAAGGAACATTAGTATTCACATGATCTCAAGTGAAGAACTCCTGTGGAAGTACAAGTTTTCTACGGAAGAACAAGAGTTCCTGCGGAAGACAAGCTCCTACGAAAGACGAAGACACTTATATGAATTTAACAAATTCAACCAAGTCAACAAGTCAACACGTCAACAAGACAGCTGTGCGAATCCCAAGAGATCCGGTGTTTCCTTAACTGACTCAAAGTACCTATAAATATGAGTCCTAGGTTTCACATCAAAAAGAACACAATAAGCAATATTATGGCTGTCGCATATCACATCACTATTCAACCCTAACCGCCATCACATCATCAACATCAACGTTCAAGAATCTTTGTTCATAGTAGTCATAATTATTCTTTTGTAATCATTAATGAATATTAATGAAACACATTTGAATTAATTATTGTGTGCGTATTTATTTGTTTTCATAATTGTGTTCATCATAACGACATTCAATATTTGATATTCATTATCAATTAAAAACAATTAAACAACAGTTAATGATTTTTTTGCATTCATTATTTGTCGTCGTTTTAATACTGATAATTTTTGAATTGAGATCCTAGGATTCACAGGTGGTATCAAAGCCAAGTGCTCATTGATTTAGATCAATTGATCTATCAGTATTAAAATTGTTTAATTGTCTTTTTAAACAATTAATTCAGTGACTTATCTTTCAGCAAACACTGTCTCGTTGCTTGATTGATTTAGATCTCTATTCACATCAATTGAATACTAGATCTGAGTCATTGATAGATCTGTCTACTTTAACAGTTATAGTTAAATCCATAAAATTTAACTAAAATGAGTACTTTTGGTGGATCATGCCCCCTCAAAGTTGGAAACAAAAGCTGATTTCAAGTCCTGGAAAATCAAGTTCAGGAATCATGTGAATTACATGATTCTGACTTGTGGGAATCAATCACTTAAGGTCCTTATATTCCATCCACACTTGGGCCGGATTATAATGATAAGAATTAACCAATCAGCACTAAAGATCTATCACCCGATGATATCAAAAAGGTCAAAGTTGATATCAAACCCGATGATATCAAAAAGGTCAAAGTTGATATCAAAGCATACAGTTTGCTTAGTATGGCATTACCTGAAGAGATATTGATCAGGTGTGACAACTACAAAAGAGCAAATTCCTTGTGGAAGATACTTCATACTCTCTGTGAAGGAATGATGAAATCAGAAGCATTAGGAAGGACACCCTCAGGTCATAATATGAAACCTTTCATCATATTGAGGGTGAATCAATTCCTCAATAACTACACAGATTCATGCAACTAGTGACTGAGATAAATATCTTGGAGTTCAAGTATACTACTGAGGAACTAAACAAAAAGATGCTCCATACTTTGCCTGAAAGTTGGAAGCAAACTGTCCATGTTCAAGAACACTATAGATCTCAAGACAACTGGTCTAGACAAACTGGTTACCAAAGTAGAGGCTCTTGAAATGAATAAAAAATCAAGAAACAAGAGTGTGAGAACCCATGTCTCACCTTATCACTTCAAAGAAACAAAAAGTGCTGGAAGTGCCTTTATTTCAAACAATGATAGTGAGAACTCTTGTACTTTGAGTGATGATGAAGAGGAAGTTAGTTTCTATGCTTCTAAACCCTCAAAGAAATCATCTCAAAGTAAAAATGGTAAAGATAAAGGAAGAACTACTGATAGAAGAGATACAATTGCAGACACAGCAAAGTCTTCACAACAGAACAATAAATTAGAACCAATCACTGTGATATTAGATTCTGAAGAACAAAAAGTAGCTTTTGCAGCTTTTAGTTCAAGTTTTGAAGCATACCTAGGAAGCTCTTTAACTTCGGCAAATATCTGCCAGCAAGACTTAGAAGAACTACATCCTGATGTAGTTGAGGAGATGGATCTTCAATGGCAGATGGAAATGATTGCATATAGAGCCAAGCAATATCTCAGAAGAAACAAAAACTTGGCTGCAACCATCAAAACATCAAAGATTGGTGTTGACAAGTCAAAGGTAAGATGCTTCAAGTGCAATCTCTATGGACATTTCTCTAGAGAATGTAATCAACACTCAAATCCGGAGATGAGACAACATTAGCAGCATCAGCAGCATCAGGCTCAACCTCATCAGCAATCAACCTCTCAAAGATCTCTGCTCAGACAACCTCAGCTGACAAATACATCCCCACCAGCCATAAATGAATCAGCAGGACCAAGTAACTCAAAGGAGTCAGGGCTGATCATAATTCAAGATGGAATATGTGATTGGAGTATGTATGAAAAGGAAGTGTTGGAAGAGAATCAAGCATTGATGGCTCATATGGAAAACAAAGTTCCTCTAATGGCCAGAGAGGTAAGAGAAAGGTTATGTTCATTAATATATGTTGAGGAAGCTGAACGATATAGAGTCCATGCTCAATAGTTGACTGACAAAGTAAAAGAAACTATGATTTTAAATGAATCCCATGTTAGAGAACATAAATTATATCAAATCAAAATTAACTCTTTGCAAAAGGATTTAGAAAAATTTATTTCTGAAAACTACAGCCTAAAAGCCCAAGTTGAGCATCCGACCACTTCCTTAACCAAATCCATGGCTGATCATGCATCAACTGAAGTGAAACTTCAGAAGTTTCAACTTTCATCCCAACAATATGAGAAGCTGTTAAACTCTCATATTGAATCAAAGAACATGTATGGGTTGAGATATAATGCAGTTGCACCACCAATAAATGATAATTACACAACTCTACCTGAAACAATGACCAACTTCAAATCATTTTGTGCCAAGCACCAATCTTGAAACAAAAACAAGTCAGATCAACACTAACAATGAAGCTGAGGTGAGTGAAACTGAGTCTTCTGAATCAGATCTTTTAAAACATGATGACTCAGAAATAGACTATGATAAATGTGATGACTTAGATGATTCTGATGAACATGATGATGATCAACTGAACATTGGTAAGAATGTTCATGTTGAAACTGGTCTTCCAAAAGTACTTGAAGAATCAAAGCCGCAATATCCTCCAAAGCAAAGAAACATTCTAAAGACTATCTGCAAGAGGATTGCTGAACTAAATGAAGGACTTCAAGAACTGAATCTTCATAAAAGTTCATTATCAAAGGAAGTTGCTAACTGTGGATCAAGTGAGGAGGTACCTTTATCCCATGCAGATAAAGGTAAGAAGAAACAAGCATCAACTAAGCATAAGAAAAATTCTTCAGTTGAAGATCTGTGGAAGGCAAAATCTGCTGAATCCATAAAACATCTACGGAAGACTAAAGCCGAATCTCTGGATGAGGTATCAGAAAGAACTGCCAACAAACATGCTCAGAAAATGTTGGATCTCAAGCAACAAAGGTCAGCTAAAGTTAAACAAGAATCAGTTGATGGTGCTCCTAGCAAAAGTAAGGAAAAATCAAGTGATCCATTAGAAAAGGAGTTGAAGTCCCACAAACTGAATAAGAAAAAGAAGTTACCTGAGTGTGAAGAAAATTCAGAGGAAAAATACTGCAAATGGTGTGATATGAAAAATCATAATACGGATGCCTGCTACTTCAGCAGTTACTGTTCCATATGCAATATGAACAATCACATGACTTCTGATTGCTACTTCAACAAACATTATGCAATTCGTAACAAAAATAATCATTCAACTCAGGAATGTTATTTTAACAAAAAGAACAAGACAAAGAGCTCGAAGAAGTCAAATGCTAAAGTGTCTGAATCAGATTCTCAATCTTCTGAAAGTCAAAAAGGCTCAAAGTCCAAGAAAGTACAACAAAAACAAAAGACTAAACATAAATCATCTGCTGAGGACAAACTTTTGAAGATTATCAAATCAATCTAAAACACCTCATAAAAAGGTGGATCTGACAGACAAGAAGTCAAGGGTGTCTGATAGTTTCTTTGATAATTTTGAAAAGGGAACTCCTATGACTCAATCAAAATTGAAAGATGATGAAACTTTCAGAAATTCAAGGTCAACTTCAAAATCAAAATATCAACCAAAGAAAGATAAGGTGAAGGAAGAATCAATTAAGAAAGAAGACTCCAAAACATCTGACTCATCTTCAATAGAATCATCCTCACCACCATCAAATCATAATGAATCAATTAGGCCTAAAATTAATATTGAAACTTCAAGACTGATTCATGAAGGAGTAACAATTTTAGACACTGCTGACAAACCCAAAACAATTAAGGCTTGGGTTGTCAATTCTAATTGATTTCTGTATTTGTGCAGGAACAATCATGGAGAGCTAATAACAAGTGGTATGTTGACAGTGGTTGTTCCAGGCATATGATAGGAAACTGTTTTCTTCTCCATGACTTTAAACATAAACATGCTTCATATGTGGCATTTGGTGAGGATAAGAAGGGAGGTAAAATAGTTGGTGAAGGAATAGTAACCAATGGTGTCTTAACATTTGAGAAAGTGAATTATTGTGAAAATTTGCAGTAGAATTTACTAAGTGTATCTCAAATTTGTGATAAAAAATCCACAATATTATTTGATGGCACTAATTGTTACATTCTTAAGCCAGGTTTTTCAGTTCCAGAAGAATGGGTCCTTCTTAAAGCATCAAGAAAAGGAAGCACATATGTTTTGGATATGAACAACACAACACTCACAAGTCATGAAACATGTCTGTTATCCAAGTCCTCTGAAGATGAATTTCAATTGTGGCATAGAAGACTTGTTCATTCCAACTTGAAGAATATGAACAAATTGGTAAAAAATGACTTAGTTGTTGGTCTGCCAAAGAAAGAGTTTTATTGTTCAAATCATTGTTCTTCATGTTACAAAGGAAAACAACATAGAGTGTCTCATAAATCCAAAACTATCAATACTAACACTACACCACTCAAATTACTTCACATGGACCTTTTTGGTCCAACCAATGTGATGAGCATTGGAAAAAGGCAATATTGTTTAGTGATAGTGGATGATTTCACTAGATTTACCTGGGTCTTTTTCTTAAAACAAAAGAGTAAAACATCTGAAACATTAATGGACTTTGTTATCAAGATTAAGAATCAACTTGATCTAAAAGTTAAGATTTTCAGGAGTGACAATGGGACTGAATTTGTTAATGCTAATCTAGATTCCTTTTGCAGGAATAAAGGTATTACAAGGCAATTTAGTGCACCAAGAACTCCACAACAAAATGAAGTTGCTGAAAGAAGGAATAGAACTCTCATTGAAGCAGCAAGAACAATGCTAGCTGACTCTCAGTTGCCCATCACATTCTAGGCAGAAGCTGTGAACACAACATGCAATGTTCAAAACAGGACTTTAATTGTCAAAGAACATAACAAAACTCCTTGTGAGCTCTTATTCAAAAGAAAACCCTTTATAGGATATCTTAGAGCTTTTGGGTGTCATGTATCTGTGTTAAACACTAAAGAACAATTGGTAAAATTTTGAGAAAGCCTATGATGGTTTCTTTGTTGGATATTCTTCCACATCTAAATCATATAGGATTTACATTCCAGAACATAACATTGTTGAAGAAACCCCTTTTTTCTAATGTTTCATTTGATGAATCCGTATTTACCACAACTGTAAAAGGATCATCTTGGTTATTTGATATAGATGCATTAACAGAGTCATTTAACACTGGATATTTAATCAGTGTAGGTTCTATTGATACATGCTATCCATATGTTCCTCCAAGTTCGAATGAAGTATCACTGTCAGCTGATCCTCCAAGACCACAAGCCTCAATATCCTGCATCAAGAATCAAATATTGTGTCAAGTCAGCAAAATGAAGATACATCCGAAGATGCTAATCCTTCATCCGCAGTTCATGAACATGCATCCGCAGATGATCATCCTTCATCCACAGTTCATGAACATGCATCCGCAGATGATCATCCTTCATCCGGAGATATAAATAATGCTTCAGCAGATGCTCCTACCTGTGGAGAGGATATTGTGCATACACAAAACTTGTTAGCAGGTCAACAAACTCAATCTGTAGATGTTGCTGTAACTCCTACGGATGAACAAAACACTTCCGTAGAAGTTCCTGCGGAAGACTGTCGTGATGCAGCTGAAGTACAAAATGATCCTGTTGAACCTGAAGAACACTTTGATTACTTCATAGACTCATCATCATAGCTGAATCCCTCTGATCCAATGGATTTGACTAATTTAGAATCAACCATCCCAGTTGATGCTATTTCAACTACCAGGATTCATAAGTTTCATCCATCAGATAATATTATAGGAGACCTGAATGCAAGAAATACAAGAAGCAAAGGGGGAGTGGCAAACATTTGCTTGTTCACTTGCTTTTTATCTCAAGTTGTTCCTCCAAACATAAAAATCTGCTCTAAAGGATAACAGCTGGATTGAAGCTATGCAGGAAGAACTGTAACAATTCAGAAAACAAAAGGTGTGGAATCTTGTTGATTTTCCTAAAGGTCAGCATCCAATTGGAACAAGGTGGCTTTTAAAAAACAAGTTGGATAACAAAGGTATAATTATGAGAAACAAAGCTAGACTGATTGCTCAAGGATATACTCAAGAAGAAGGAATAGACTATGATGAAGTTTTTGCACCTGTTGCAAGAATTGAAGCAATTAGAGTATTTCTAGCTTATGCTTCATACAAGAAGTTCATTGTGTATCAAATGGATGTCAAATGTGCTTTCTTTTATGGAAAAATTGATGAAGAAGTCTATGTGGCTCAACCCTCTGATTTTGAGGATCCTGACTACCCACATAGAGTGTACAAGCTAGACAAAGCTTTGTATGGGCTTCATCAGGCACCAAGAAAGTGGTATGAAACATTATCATCTTTCTTGCTAAAACATGGCTACAAAAGAGGGACTATTGATCAGACTCTCTTTCTCAAACAAGAACATCAAGAACTATTGGTGGTTCAAATATATGTAGACGACATTATATTTGGATCAACCAATAAAAGGCTTTATGAGAGTTTTGAAGAGTTAATGAAATCCGAGTTTCAGATGAGCTCAATGGGAGAATTGACATTCTTCCTTGGTCTACAAGTTCATCAGAAAACAGATGAAATTTTTATTAACCAAGAAAAGTACATACATCAAATTCTGAAGAAGTACAACCTTGCTGATACATCTTCATGCAAAACTCCTAATTCAACAATAGACAAGATTGTACCTGATGCTGCAGGGAAATCTATTGATCAGAGATTGTATAGATGTATGATAGGATCTCTTATGTATTTAACTACTAGCAGGCCTGACATAATGTTTGCTGTGTGTGTTTGTGCCAGGTATCAATCTGATCCAAAGGAGTCTCATCTGAATGCTGTCAAGAGAATTTTTAGATATCTGAAAGGAAAACTAGCTCTAGGACTGTGGTATCCAAAAGATGGAGATTTCAGTCTCTACTCATACTCAGATAGTGACTTTGGAGGATGCAACAACAATAGAAAATCCATAATTGGTGGATGTCAATTTTTAGGACCAAGACTTGTTTCATGGTAGTGCAAGAAGCAAACTAATTTCTCTGTATCCACAGCTGAGGCTGAGTACATAGCTGCTTCAGCTGGTTGCTCTTAAGTGCTTTGGTTGCAAAACCAATTACTTGATTATGGTTACAATTTCCTTCAAACACCAATTCATATTGATAATACAACTGCTATGTTTATCACTGCTAACCAGTTCAACATAGCAAAACAAAACATATTGAAATTAGATATCATTTTCTGAGGAATTAATCAAGTTAATCAAAATGGATACAACAAATTAGCTTGCTGACTTATTCATAAAGCCTTTGATTCAGTTAGATTTAATTTTCTAATTGAGTCTTTAGGTATGATTAACTTAGATTAACTCATTATTAGAAAAGCATGTGACTGTCCTTGTATATAGTAATATGTTATGTCTTTTGTTTCAGCATGTGATATTATTGGGAATGATAGTACACTATGCCTTTGCTTACTTCCTGCAATCAACTAGCTTTAAATCTGATCAAAAGCATTTTGATGTGTGAGTAGATTCATCTTTAGTAGAAATTACACTAAGAGCATGCCAAACATAATGAAAAGGTGACTATTTGTGGGAACTCCATTTTAAGGATCAAGCAAGTAAGTCTTATCCTGATGTGATCAAATCACAAACTCAAGCACACTATGTAAAACACTTTATAAACTTCTATCTTTGCAAATCATATTCCCTCTGTTTTGTGTGAACAAAGATCTGGGTTTATGATTTAGAGTATGATCTTCATCCTCCCTCTGTTTTGTGTAAACAAAGACCTGGGTTGAAGGGGCCTCTATTTTACATGAGTAAAGACCTGGTGACCTTATGAGGATCATATTTCAGCTCTCAAAAGAATCTATTGTGATCAACTGTATATTATCTAAAAGAGCATTAACAACAAAGCATTTATGAGACTGTAAAGCTGTCTCAAGATAGAATTTATAACTTAATGTACATAGTCCCTCAGTGTGAAAAAATGATGATTTGACTCACAAACGGAGGATAAAATCTAATGAGAATTGAATGGGGAGCACATAACAGTTAATCATTAATAAATCTTAAAACATGATAAATAGCATGCCTAGTTGATACAATGCTCTTGTATGGATTTAAGTTGAAATATATACTTGCAATCGGGTGCTGCATCAGATCATATCTCATCAAACAAATCAAATAGAGAAGAAGCTTAGTGTCATAGTATGATCTCATTATATCTAGTAGCATGTATTTTTTTTAAACTGATTACATCACTTCTGGACTGTCATATGTCTTTCATGCTATACTTCTTCATAAATTTATGATAAATGCTAAATCTTATCATTAAGCACAAATTTAGGGGGAGTAGTTAAGGCATGAAAATCAATAAAATCTAAAGTTTAATCAAAGAAATCTTTGAAGGAATTGGAGCTTGAGCACTAACTTGACTGCAGGATATAGGAAGAGTTTCAAATCTTCTTGTACTCAATTTTCATGCAAACAAAGTCTACATGGTCCAACAGCAATAATTGGTTCTATCACTTGACTAGAATCACACATTTGAAATTTCATGATCATCAGAAGCAACAGTGAAATTTCAGCATCAGCAGAAGCAACAGTGAAATTTTAGCATCAGTAGAAGCAATAGTGAAATTTTAGCATCAGCAGAACCAACAATTAAATTTCAGCATCAGTAGAAGCAACAGTAAAAATGTGTTAAATTATGACCGTCCATAGAATTGGTAAACTACGGATGTGTTGATAATTTTAAAAGTATAATCCATGTTCATAGAGTGATATACTTGATAACATTTATTTAAAATGCATTCTTTAGATGTTAAGGCATCCGCAGATGTCCTGTGGAAGTGATGAAACCTTCAGAATAAACCAACGTAACAGAAAGGGGTAAAAAGGAAGTGGGACCCACTTACTTAGATTAATGAAATTAATGTGTCCGAGAGTATAAATGATATTTTTCACTTAAAAACCTTTCATTATTCACCCTTTTCAGAGCACTTTTTCAGACCTAGAAGTACGCACACCCTTTTGCCCCTTCCACAAACATTCAAAATTACCAACTCAAAACCTCAAAGCAAACACATAATCTTGATCACAGACTATTGTTTTGAAGGTAAATCATGTCATAATCATTAATAATGAATTGTTTGATTCATGATTATCGTTAACACTATTCGTATTCATGTCTGCACCACTGATACTAACATACTCCTCATTGTTCTTATGTACAGATGACGAATAGGTTTGCGAAAGAGCACAATATGTGCACATTCCTAAATGCTGATGATTCTGCATCAGAAGGATGTCGAGATATCATCAGATTTCTTCGACGATCCAGGCTCTTCTATGCCTTGATGGCAGAGCCTGTAATTCATCAGGCACATATCATCAATTTCTGGAATTCAGCTCGAATAGAGCAAGATGGAGAAGAGGAGGTGATAGTTTCTGAAATCCAAACTGAAAGACTACGGACTAATGAATAAACTATCAGAAGGTCACTTGAGCTGGGTGAACGAGAGGCTGATCACCCAGATGTGTTTGAAAACGATTACATAGAGAAGGTGTTCTACCTGATAGGATATGATGGAGATTTTGAAAAGGGGGAGATAAAGAAGGGAAGACTATGCAAGCCCTATAGGTTTTTGTGCCATGCTTATCTGAAGTGCATCTCTAACAGGAAGTCTAGGCTGGATAGATTTTAAAGGCACATCTCTTCAGGCATCATAGGAATCTTTGAGGGGAGAACTTACAACTATGCAAAGTACATCTTCAATTGTCTCTATGACCAAGTAAAAGTGCAAAGGTCAGACAAGATGTACATGTTCCTAAGATTTTTACAACTAATCATAAATGTTGAACTTCCTGGAATTGAAAGTGATGGAGAAGCATTCGTGCAAGCTCATCTGGGTAGATCTGTGCTGAACAAGATAAGCAGGAAATATCAAGGGGAAGATATGCCCATGTTTGCACATGTAGTGGATGCACATGCTGACATACTACAAGAATTGGTGTGGGTAGATCAACAAGGGGCGTCATCTATAGATTTTGATCAAGCCTCACACACACCTCATGTAACTTCCCCTCACCAACATCAATCACCAGCAAGTGTGAACAGTGAACCAATCTCACCCATTCAACCTCATATTTCCCTACAACAACTATCATCTGACACCCAAAACACCAGCCTATCTCCCCTGTACAACAAGAATACCCAGTAGTTTCACTCCCAACCTCACAAAACACTCAGCCAATCTCTCCAATCCAAATTCTATCACCTCTGCATCAACTCCCTGATACACCTAAACAACAAACTTCTAAGAGTGCCAATACTGAGCCTTTACACGTAACTCAGTCTTAGAAGTCAGTTCACTCTTGTGAGACTGAGTTAATGTCACAAGCTAGCACCATTCCAGTCTCTGTCTCCAACTCTCAAAACCAAGTGCTGTTTGATCATACTGAATCGATATCTCCAATCACTGATCATCAGCACATATCACAACAACAATATCTAGAGCATGCAGATCAAGCCAGTGAACACTGCTCAAGTTCAGCAAGCATAGCTGCAACTGAAGTGAATGACAATGAGACTGCTGCTGACGAAGAAGAAAAGGGGAATCTTGTTGATGTAATTGCCTATTATGAAAATGATCTGAGTGATAAAGATATCCCTGTGAGCAAGAGTTACCTGGTGGCTGAATACAATAAGTTGGTGCTCAAGTCTAATAAAAGAAAACAAAGAATTCAAGAGTTAAAAGGGGTTATCAAAGAAAATGATGAAGAGATGATGAAGCAAGAAAAGAGATTGAAAAGACTTGGAGAAGATGCTCAAAGCAACAATGAAGTGATCGATGCATTGCTTTAACATGAAAAAGAGTTGCAGGAGTCAGTGAGATATGAGAAGAATGAGAAGGAAAAGTTAGTCTTAAAGGTGGATCATATCACTGATTCTCTGTCTGCAAAATCTGATCTAATCAAGTTGAAAGATGAAGAAATTGAACAACTAAAGATGAAGATCCGTGCATTGGAATCAAAGGATGCCCCATCTGTCAAACAATCAGAACAATCTCCTGACGCTTCCAAGAGCTTAATTCTATACTCAAGAAAGAGAAAATACTTGGGTGCTACTCAAAAGAAGGTGATCAATGTGGAAGATTCACCTAAGAAGCCAAAGCTTATATCTCCTGAATACTCTCCTTCAGTAGATTATCTACTGTGAAGTCCTTATCCCACAAGGAGAGTGATAGTGATGAAGAATGGAATGAGGTGATCAAAATGGACTCACCAACAGAACATAAAGGCTCAAAGGCTGATGATCTTCTAACAACAAAAGATATTTTGGAAGAGAGGCATGAGTCAACCATGTTTATGGCTCTTATAAACCATGGGTTCCCCTATGACATGGTTGAAAGGCTGAATGTGACTGAACTGAAAAATCTGCTGAAAGAGTTTAAGCTTGCAAGATTTATGATTCCAAACTGTGACTACGAAGCATTCACTATCTTTCAATCAGTTCAGAAGATCAAGAAAGAGTTAGGTCATAGTGACACACTAAGCTAAGCAAATAAACATGACTTGCTGGTTACAAGGTCATAACAAAGTCACATGAGTTGAAGGGAATAACAGTGGTGAACTAAGGAGGATGATGGAGCATGTCGTTGGCAGTTGAGCTTGAAACTGGTGTTATTCAGAACTGAAGCTCTAAATCCATCCTATGAGCAACAAAGCAAACTCCCTGCTGATCCTATAACTGTTGAATCTAAAGACCAACACAAAGGGAAAGATAAGCTGATAAGAGAGCCTAGGACAGTTGTCCCTAAAAAAATATGGCATCTGGGAATAACAGTTAGAGAGATTACAGAGCAAAAATCTACATTGATAGAACTGTATGACCACATCACAACTCCCAGTTCCGTGGAAAAAAACAAGATTACGACCTGGAAATATGATCCAGACAGGGATTGTGCAATCATCAAAAGAACATCTGGAAGAATGCAATACTTTTATGATATAGAAGCATTACTGAGTCTTCCTGAGAGAGATACTAAGGATTTGCAAAGCTTAATCATTTCTATCTATCCATTCCATCCAAGGGGAAGAGACTTTTCTATGTCTGTGGGTGGAATGAAGACAAAAGTCATAGATGATGTGCTTAAGAGGGCTAAGAGAGATGATGCTGAGCACGGAAAGAGAAATCAAGGAAAGAAAAGAACAATATCTGAACCCTCAACTCTTGTAGATGATGAAATGTTAAAGAGGGTTGGATTCAGCAATAGAAATTCAGAATCCATAAAAAACTTTAAGGGAAATCAATATACATCTCCCATAACAGAATGTGGTTATGTTGAGAGAACAAAAGAGCTAGTGCTGCTGAGAAATGCTGAAGAGAAGAAAGCTGATAAGATAAGAATTTTTGACCCAGTGGAGATCAAAATGCTTCACCCAAGCTATACATCATATCTTCATGACAAATTCTTCCCAAAGCTAACTGATAAAAAAGCACAGAATGACCTATGTCTATATGTGCATATGATTCAAGTGATTGACAAATTGGATGCAAAGGCACACAAAAGAAGAAGACATGAAGCTGGACTACTAAAAGAATCTACCAATCAAGAAGTCTCAGAACTGAGAATATCAAAGGAAGATGAGATTGAAATTATGCACAATGAAAGTGTAGTGGAAACACTTACTACTGAAGAAGACATTTTGGGACTTAGTTTTGAAACTCTGAAGAAGCTCAGCAAGATGAAGATCAACTATAAATATGATGATCAGAAGACTACTGTGTCTTACTTTTACAACAAGATAATTGCCAGAGTCAAGGAGCTTTCAGTTTTGAAGGAATGATTACAAGTATCTAAGCCTAAGGGGGAGTATTGTTAGATCTAGGAAGAATAGGTCTAGATCAATTTGTATAGGCTTAGAACTTTAATCAATTCTTGTAATAAATGATTGAAACTGATTATCAGTATATATATATGCATTGAGTATATAGGTTAGCCCATATATATATATGTTGCTTTTTGTGTATGATGACAGGCAAAAAAATATACTTGGAGAATTCCTATAATGGGCTAAGTGTAAGAAACATCTACGGATGAACAATTTTGTTAATCTGTAGATATAATTCTTACAAGACTTCCATGAAGGAACATTAGTATTCACATGATCTCAAGTGAAGAACTCCTGCGGAAGTACAAGTTTCCTACGGAAGAACAAGAGTTCCTGCGGAAGACAAGCTCCTATGAAAGGCGAAGACACTTGTATGAATTTAACAAATTCAACCAAGTCAACAAGTCAACACGTCAACAAGACAGCTGCGCGAATCCCAAGAGATCCAGTGTTTTCTTAACTGACTCAAAGTATCTATAAATATGAGTCCTAGGTTTCACATCAAAAAGAACACAATAAGCAATATTACGGCTGTCGCATATCACATCACTATTCAACCCTAGCCGCTATCACATCATCAACATCAATACGTTCAAGAATCTTTGTTCATAGCAGTCATAATTATTCTTTTGTAATCATTAGTGAATATTAATGAAATACATTTGAATTAATTATTGTGTGCGTATTTACTTTGTTTTAATAATTATGTTCATCATAACGACATTCAATATTTGATATTCATTATCAATTAAAAACAATTAAACAACAGTTAATGATTTTTCGGCATTCATTAATTTGTCGTCGTTTTAATACTGATAATTTCTGAATTGAGATACTTGGATGCTCTATTACTAATTGCATGATCGATATTAGTCTCTCAACACTTAGTATTTTTCACAAACTCGATAAATATCACTCGTTTGATGAATGCAGAATCAATAACTTAGTTGATAATAATATAATAAGTAAAGAACACAAGAAATGGTTTCAAGATACTTGTATATATTATCTCTCAACTAAGTATTACAAGACTCATGCAGAAGCATGGATACTAAGTTACAATGAACGACTATATATACTACTATCTACAGCTTGTTATACGTAGATAACATGCTGAGACTTACTACTAAACAAATACTACATTGCTAGAGGTAAGGTACTTAGATAAAGTATTATCTTAGATAAGGTAGTCATGACAGGTCCATGACTTACCTTTTGGTCACCTACTAAAGGTGGCGATTATACCAACTAAGGAATGGTGAATAGTGAACAAAAGTAAGGTCAACCACATGAACGTGGAAAACATCTTGCAGTGAATCAGAGTAGGCAGCAAGTGTAAGTCGGACCATGCTTTATCCACTGGTTCATACTGTGGTTCTTTCGAAGGTAAAATGGCTTCGGAAGAATAAGTTCTTCCGAACCATTTAGACTTCGGAAGACACAGCTTCTTCCGAGGCTTTATCTTCGGAAGGCTTTGTCTTCTAAGTGTTTACTTTGGAAGGAGATCTTCTAAGTCTCGGAAGACTGAGTTCATTCTTTGGAAGTTCTTCGGAAGATCATCTTGTAAGCTTTGAAAGTTGCAGCATTGCCTTCGGAAGACTTCTCTTAGTTGTAAAGATTTCTTCTAAGTGTTTTTTTTGGTTGCACCAGCCTCAATAGATCCAGTAATTAGTTCTAGAAGTATCTTGAGAATATAATTTGAAATGAGCAGCTAAGGGAGTCTTCACTGTCTTACAATACTAAATCAAATAATTTTTAAGACTTTATCAGAATAAGAAGACTAAGTAAGCTTAAGCTTCTTCTGAGATCTATCTCTAGAATATGCATTCCTAATATTTTCTAGACTCACCCAGTTCCTTCACTTCAAATTCTATTTTATGCTTTGTCTTTAGTGGCTACTGTATCTGCTTTGTCTTTACATTGGTGAACTAATAGGGCTCGCATTTTGAATCTCCAAAAGCCAAAATCGTTCTTACCATCGAACTTCTCCGGATCAAACTTTGTCAACACCATCTTCTCTCTTTCTCTGACTTCAATCGATCACCTTCTTTGAGCTCGAGCTAAGCATGCTCTAATACCAATTGCAAGCTATACATCATAAAAGAGTTGAAATCAAAGAACTCTTATGTTCAAAAAGTAATCAAAGAGAATTTATAATAAGAAAATGAATTGATTTTATTCTCTACCTCTATAACTCTATCTAAACTGAATGTATACCCAAATTGACTAATAGACACGTAACAAACATTTTACACATTTAACCTCTGTAAAAATAGAAAACAACACAAACAGTCCCTAAACTTCACAAGAAATAAAAATTGTACAACAACAAAAACAGTACAAAAAGTAACATGATTTTTACTTTAATTCTCATCAGAATCTAACTAGACTTGTGAGATTCATCTCTATGTTTTAGCTTTATATTTATGTACTTGTGACTTACTATTTGGTTCAATAATAGTTTGTGATTGGAGGTATATTACAAACATGAGGATCCTTGATAATAAGAAGTGGCAATATTACAGTTTGTAAAAGAGATACTCCTACTGTGTAAATGTATCGGGTTACATCAAATATAAACAATCATAACACTTTGAGCAGAAACACAAAATCTACATGTTAATGCGTGTGGATTTTATTGCAAATCTGTTTTCTCTACAGACCCTTATTCAGTTTATGCATGTTATAACTCACACTGTCTCACAACATATAACAACGTTACTATTATATATGATCCTGAAATCACATACTAAACAATTTTGTCAAGCTCGCATTCAAATACAATTTAAATGTAAAATAGTAGCCTGTCATTTTGTGCCAATTATTTAGTGAAATAACAATAACCGAGATAAGGTATATCAACTGTAAATATATGTTATTTACCATAAACGACGACTTTACAATGCACGTATAAATAAGAGTCCCAATATTATGACACTCACGTTTTTAAATCAACACCGAACAACCCAATATGCATCATATAGCACCATCCGACACGTATAAGGCTAAAAACATTCCTTGCCATTTTCTAATGTAAAAGGTGTCACATCACGTAGCAACTAAAGCTATATGTGACGTATAGACCTATACAACACACATGACTTATTTTTTTCCAACACAACCAACATTTTGGGTGAACTGAACCTATACGTGACATATGACCATACACCACGTATAGGTATGAAGGTCACCTAAAATGTTAGCTTGTGTTGTGAAATAATAAACCATACATGTAGTATAGGTTCTTTTTGTTTTAAAATACATATTCTTTCATCATATATCTATCTATCTATCTATATACATCTATATATATATATATATATATATATATATATATATATATATATATATATATATACACACACACACACGTATATATATATACACATATATATACGTATATATATATACGTATATATATATACGTATATATGTACGTATATATACATACATATATACGTATATATATACGTATATATACGTACATATATACGTATATATATACGTATATATACACGTATATATATTCGTATATATATATACGTGTATATATATACGTATATATATATACGTATAAATATACGTATATATATACGTATATATATATATATACGTATATATATACGTATATATATACGTATATATATACGTATATATATACGTATATATACGTATATATATATATATATATACGTATATATCTACGTATATATATACGTATATATATACGTAGATATATATACACGTATATATATATACGTAGATATATATACACGTATATATATACGTATATATATATATACGTATATATATACGTATATATATACGTAGATATATACGTATATATATACGTATACGTATATATATACGTATATATATATACGTAGATATATATACGTAGATATATATATACGTAGATATATATACGTAGATATATATATACGTAGATATATATACGTATTTATATACGTATATATATATATACGTATATACATACGTATATATATATACGTATGTATATACGTATATATATACGCGTATATATATACGTATATATATATACGTATATATATACGTATATATATACACGTATATATATACGCGTATATATATACGCGTATATATATACGTATATATATACGTATATATATACGTATATATATATACACGTATATATACGCCTATATATATACGTGTATATATATATACGTATATATATACGTATATATACTAGTAGTAAACCCGCGCGATGCGACGGCGACAACAAAATAGTTAGTAGAAGAACCAAGTTAAAAATGAATGCAACATTACCCTGCTCATAATCTACTTATAACACATAAAGGATCAAAATTTCACAATTCATCTGACTGTGTTCAGATGTAAATATTATCAACAAAGTGATTTCTTGATTATAGGTTTGTTCATAACTTGTTTGTGAGTTAAAACTTAAAATTTATCTAATCAACTAATGCATAATGACCCTTACATAAAACAAACATTTCCTTAGGTTTAAAAAAGCTACCAAAAGATCAAAATCTGGTAACATAATCAGATATACACATAAACAAATCTAATAGTTTGTACAAACGTTAGACATTAATTAATCGAATTCATTAAACATCATCAATTATGAATTCGTGCTTGTAACTAAACCGATTTACCTGATCCGAGGATGTTCTTCAAATCCTCAGCCGACGGGCAAGTGTTACCCCCTAACAAAGCCAACAAATATGCAGCAACAACCTTCATTTTGCTACATCAAACAACAAAATACGATCAAACAAATTGGATGTTACTATTAACATACTTTACATTCAACAGTTGCTTTAAGCTTTTACATAAACACATAAGATTGAAATATGAGTAGCTGAGTACGTGTATACTGTAGACGACAACTCATCTCTTAATTAGTTTCTGGTAGTAAAAGTAGCATTAAAAATACGTTTCAACAACATAGTGTTAAAAAAAACGGGTTTCTTGTTTCTCGTTTCAGTTTAAAAACAACCAGATACGTTTCATGATAAAATATCATTCTTTATTTACTATACTTGTTATTACATACCATTTAAATAACTGACATAGTAATATAACTGAGTATAATTTGGATTTTAAAGCAGCCTACTACAAATCATGATAAATATCATTCTTTATTTACTTTATTATAATTTTCTACAATGTCAAGTGTTCGTTAACTTTTTAAGGATCCATAATACAACTTGTAATGCTAGTAAGATCCACTATCTCAACATAATTGTTGATAGTTCATAGGAATTACCAGATGAATCAGATGTGTGACATTCCTTAAAGACCTAAAGAACCATATCCAAGAAGAAAACCATTAAAGATTTACACTTCATTGTAGGGCAATGAAGTACATGTATGATTTCATGTTGTAGCATATTAAGGTAACAACTGCAAAAAGATTATAGCTGTGGTGTGCATGAAAATTGACCATTTGTTTTAAGTATTTACCAATATCAGCATTACAAACTATTTGACAGCAACGATTGGAGCTAACAAGTTTCCTGTGACATCCGGTGATTTTCCGTTAGCAAACTCCGTTAGTTCCGTTAAGTTTTACATACACGCGTCATAAGCACACACTAGTTGTCGTTTGATGTTGGTGACTTAATAATAATTAATAATGTTAATTTAATAATAATCTAGCGGATTAAATGATTATTATGTTATGCTTATGTGTTTACGCGATTTAAAGACTATTCGGGGAATTTTATCGCGTAACGCGGAAACGCGCGTGTTATTTCGTATGTCTTGTGTTTTTACAAAATAAAATATATATGTGTTATCATTAGTTTATATATTCATATTATTAAGTTAAAAACACATTACAAAGAGTTTAAAAGTTAAATTTTATAAAATACAAAAGGCAAGGGTTTAAAAGGGGCATTCTTGTAAATTGGCTAAAATAAACACAACAACCCAACCCTTTCCCCCATATGACCGACCTGCAGCCCTCTCCCTCCCTTCTCTGCGTTTTTCAATCTACAACCCTCAAATCTTCATGGTTTGATCGATTTCAAGTGCTAGAACGCGATTTGGATCTTCATTAACAAGTATACACGCGAATTGAAGGTTAGTTTTGATGTTTTTGTGGGTTTCTTGATATGGCCGAACCATGGCTGCGAATTGGGTGTTCAATAGGCTGAAATTTTGATGTTTTGATGTTGTTCACATGTTATTTAGGTTGTATGTATGTTGTTTAGAGTTGATTATGCAAGAAAACAACACTTTTGATTGACTGATTATGAAACTTGATGAACATGAACCCTAATTCGAAAATTTTAGGGCTTTTATGGAATTGATTGTTGTTTGATGTTGTTGGGATGTTAATTAGTTAGTATGAATGTTAGAAAACATGAATCATGCAAGAAATTGGTGAATTGAGAACTTTGTTCATAGGTTACTAAAAATAGTAACTTTTGTGCATGAACTTGATAATTCAAGGATGAATTGGTGTTATTAGGGTGTTAATGATGTTATATGAACATTGGGATTATGATATGAATGCTAGATTGGTGATATGAATTCTAGAAATCTTAGGTTGGATGTTGTTGTTCATATCTTGCCAAAAGTAGAAACTTTTTAGATATGAATTGGTGAATTAGGTTGGTTTGATGTTGTTGATCATGCTTGGATGTTGTTATGAGCTTGAAATAGTATATTATTGATGAATTGTATGTTCATTGGGTGTTTAGTAGGTTTTGGGATAAACTTTCCCAAAAGGGAAACTTTATTTTGGATGAACATTGGATATTGGAAATTTGACATGTTCATGACATTAGGATCATGCTAGAATGCTTGTTGTGGATGCCTAATATGTTAGAATCTGAGATTTGGGTTGTATGGAATGTTTAGTAGGTTATTGGGTGATTTATGCACTTTGATGATCATGTATGGTTTGGTATGTTGATTAGTAACTAGGACATCATGTTTGGGACTGGAAATTGATCATATTGATGTATGAGTTATGTATTGGACATATTGAATGTGTTGTGATTAGTATGGATGATTATTTGGTAGATTATCTATTTTGACCCATATGTGCTAAATCATAATTATAGGTTATATAAGTAAGTTATGCATGATCTAACCTGTTATATGATACACTAGTTGTGTTATGAACACACTGAGTATGCTAGATACTAAGAACTTACATGACTTGTATGATATATGCTCATGTCTGTTTAAATGGTTTACAACACATAATGTCACCAACGGGTCAAACGGGTCAACTGGGTCAAACATGTCTATTCTTCTAAAACCTTGAGTCCTTGGTTATGGTGCACTTAGGGTTTCTCATATTCACTGTTTACACAAACTCATGTACTTACGTGATCTAGGTAACCTCTGAGGGTTGACTTTTCACTTTTCTTTCAAGTAAACTCTAGTACACAATACGCGTATCAGGTGAGTTCATGCCCCACTGTTTTACTAAATCTCTTTCGGGGGAGATAGCATACTGGTAATGTTACAAACGCTTTTTATATTTAAGATGTGTATGATATTAATATAGTGTTGTTTACTATGATAAAGTCCTCACACTTTCGAATTGTTAATATTGAATAGCGGGGAAACTTGGGTAGTACTACTGGGTCTGACGAGCCCCACCTGTGTGACTCGAGGTCAACCGGGTGCAATTTGTCCTATGATTATTCGTCACGATATGGTGAAGTCGTGACGGGAGGCAAACATAACACAGTCAGCTTCAATGTCGAAATCACTATGTATTAATATCAATTTGTTAATGGACTAGCTATCTATTACAATGCACATGCTTATTTATACACTATTGAGAAACTGTTATGTTTATACGCAAACTCTTGAACTCACCAACCATTGTGTTGACTTTTAGTATGCTATTCTCAGGTCGTTAATCCGGATTGCCAGTAGGAGCACTGCACGAGTCAAGCATGCATCCTAATACTTAAACGATGATACATTTGTTTATCTTTCCATGTTGTGTTTTAAACAGTTGGTTGGCGCATGTTTTGCCATTTTATATATTTTTATATTTTGGGTCTGTGTTTATTACTATACGCTTCCGCATGATTGTTAAAGTTTGAACTCTGGTTTGGTTTATGTTAAACGTAGCATATAGAGTCGTTCCAAGTAACTATTGACTGTGATCCTGGTTTGTTCACATGCCTCGCGGTAAAACTCCGCACGTGGATTTTGAGGGTGTGACATTTCCTTAGTCTATGTGAAGTCAAACACCAAAATATTCATAGCTTAAGATCAATATAACCTTGGTGTAGAATCTAGGTTCACGATAGTGTGCCGGGTTGTGCTTTCGTTTATGGTCTCCAGATTGATGGAAGCATGACTCTCTAAAGAAAATGTATCCTCCTACCTTCAGCCATTTTAAAAGCCTTTCAGCAATATATTCAACCTGTAGCCACAAAAAAGAAAAAAAAATTTGACCCTTTGGTTGAAGAAGCACAAGTAAAAACAAAAAAACCCTTTGGTAAAAGAATCACAAACACATTTTTATGAAATCATGTCATGACCCAAATCAACAATGTAAATCCATTGCATCCTCTTCTATACATTTCACACACACCCGCACACACACATAAACATATATACATGTATATATATCTGTGTTTACTCAACATATTGTTCTGAAATAAGCATCCATACACCCACACATATACACATATACATATATACATACATACACATATATTCAGCATTGACATTTTTAAACTTTTTTATGGAAGATTTGAGGAAAATGGTTCAAGGCTGACCTCTTTATCAGAAAGATACATCAATAACTAGTGTGAGAAAATTAAATCCATTGATTCAGCTGGAAAGTCTAGGTCTGGTGACGTGACATCGGCACACATAAATTCGACATTTTCATAGTGCCCGTTAATGCTTTCATTCTGCAAGATAATAATTGTAAGTAAGAATAGTAGTCGTGGTAATGATAAACCATAGAGTAAATGTAACTTCTTTTTGATGGTGAATGGTACATACCTTTTTTACCACACTTTCAATGAAATCAAGGGCTGTTACTTTCCCCGCTTTTTTGGCTAGTTCACCGGTAAAACGACCAATGCCAGCTCCTAATTCAACGACACTTTTCCCTTGATAGGGTGGGAGTAATGACATTACCTAACATAAAGATGAGAAATAAGACACGTATTATATATTTGAGGCATTTAGATTTGTGTTTTGGGTTGTTATGTACATATTTTTCCTTAAATGTTTGAATTTGCCAAAAACACAAACATGTGTTTATATGATTATTAAAACTTCAAGTAACTCAAAACATATCCAAATAGCATCTGCACCAGCTCCATATCTTTACATCTTGTTATCCGATTTTATTATTCATTATCAATAATCAGTTGCAAAACACACTTACACCATCTGATAGTGATATGATCACATATAATTTATTCATGTGAGCATTTTTGTACTCTTGGAAACACGCTTCATAAACTGTGACTACTTTAAGGGTTAACAAGTTACTATTTTTAAATTTTTCACAGGCGCATAAATTTAAGCATGTATAGAATTAAGCATAACAAGATTGGACGAAGGGACCTTTTTAGGCAAAATGATGAAGTAAGTCAGCTTTCTATGGCATTAACCATAATATACATGTACACACACCAACTTAGCATTTGAAAATATAATGTTCTTAAATCCTTTAAGACTACATCATTTGTGGGGACATAGAAGATGAACTCATTTGCTGTAAGGGTAGATTTGAACAAAAGAAAAAATAAATTTGCAGTTAAAAAGGAAGATTAGAAAAACTATATATGATTTTGCTATTAAAAAAAGATGAGAACAAACAAACTGTCAACATCAGATAACAACTTTGGGTCTAGCACTTGAATCCAAAAGAAAAGTTAGTTCCAATTAAAATAACTCATTTCAGCAAAAACCCAATCATACACAAAAAAATGATCCACCACTATAGATAATATCGACTACAAACAGAGCCAAATCATTGAAGAGTAAACTAATGACAAAAAGAAAAAAAATCAAAATATAAAATTAGATGATCTACAACTACAAGTGCTTGAAAGATTCTTTAAATTTCTAATCAAAATAAATATACTACAGCCAATCAAAGACCACATGAACACAAATGATAACACACAAAAAAACCCAAAGAAATAGTAACAACAAAAGGGTATAACAATAAGATGCATTAAGTGTAAGTGTACCTCAGGCCTTTCTTCTTTGTCAAGCTCAGATGCCATAGAATCAAGCATCATTTCTTTAACAGTGAGTTGAACAGAGTGCTCCATCCAGTACTTCTTCTGAATCTCACGTTCTCCAACTGCATATTTACCATTCAACCAACAAATTTAATTCAATAAAATGTAAGAACTGTTTAACAGATGATCAGAAGAGATAATCACCATTAGCAACAGCAGCCATTGCAGAGGTTGTGGGATTAATTAGTAAACAATTAGTTAGTTGATGAATGATGACTATGCTCTGATATGGAATGGCATGCCATTTATAGCTTTTAGATCTACGGTATCATGCTAATCACATCAGATGCCACACAATAACAAAAAACATAAAAGAGTTGCTCACTACCTTATCTCTTTCACATATTCAAGGATCTGACTGAAGTTGGATTTCCTTCCTGTTGTCTCTCTCCACGCAGCACCCATGCAAAACCGAGTGCTACCAGCTTCTTTTGCCTGCCAAGTACCAATTATCAATCCAACATGCCAATGGAATCACATCCAACAACGTGACTCACAGTCACTTCCACGAAGTAAAAGTAGAATGTTGTTAAAATAGAAAAAAAAAATGCACCTTTTGTGCTGCTACCAAAACAACACCCTTGTTCATGAGCCTTTGAGCTTTCACTCCAGTATCATACCTAGAAGACTGAGGGCAATACGAACAATCCTTGCTGCACCCACCCGTCTTTATAGACAGAAGCGTACACTGCTGCACTTCCCTAAAATTCTGAGCATGTCTATGCACTTGAGCCTAAAAAAAACACCTTTCATAAGAAAAGTAACACAACACCTCCACCATTCCAAGGATAACTTTAGCTAAACTAAACACCTCTAATAACTTCACCATCCTGAAACCATCTATGATGGTAAACACTGAACAATCAATTAAACAAGAACCCCCACATAATCCATAACTTCTTTCATGCCCCTTAATATGATGTACATTCTCATTCAAATAGTGAAATGACCTTGATTTCTAATCCACTTCACTCAATGCAATTACCAAAAGACATACAGAACTTTAATCAATGCAGAGTAGATAAAATGCCCATAATAAGAAAAACGAAACTAAAGAGAGAAAGAGGTGTACGCACTCCATGAAACAGAAGATCTAAAAGAGGAGAATCATAAATCGATTTGATCTCTTCTCTTTTCCAGTCATTTCTCGGACCTTCACGAATCGTTCGCTCCGCTTCCAGTGCAGCCGGCGACGATGAATAGGAGAATGAGCGAGGTTGCAGATCCTGCGTCATATCCCTACCTTAAGTCATTGTCGTCGTCTTCTAAGTGTAGCTGGCCACCATCGCCGAGCAAGTCCTGCGTTGTTATGCCGCTAGGGGTGCGGCTGTTGCGATCCTGCAATGGTGGTTGCCGGAGAGGGTTGTAGGAGATGGATGGCGGTGGTTTTGGACAAAAACTCGGGCTGCCAGGTAAGGGTTTTAGTCTGTTGCGATCCTGCAACGCTTTTGAATTTTGAATTTGCCCTCTCTCTTGTTTCTTTGCGTGTGCTTTAGATGTTGTACATAATGCTATAAAGGTGGTAAAACTCTTAAATTTAAGAGATTTGAGTAAGAAGACAATTTTGCCCTTCTCATATCCATATTAATATAGTATAGATATACGTATATATATATACGTATATATATACGTATATATATACGTATATATATACGTATATATACGTATATATACGTATACATATATATATATACATATACGTATATATATACGTATATATATACGTATATATACGTATATATATATACGTATATATATACGTATATACGTATATATATACGTATATATATATACGTATATATATATACGTATACGTATAGATATATACGTATACGTATATACGTATAGATATATACGTATACGTGTAGACGTATACGTGTACACGTATACGTGTAGACGTATACGTGTACACGTATACGTGTAGACGTATACGTGTACACGTATACGTGTAGACGTATACGTGTACACGTATACGTGTAGACGTATACGTGTACACGTATACGTGTAGACGTATACGTGTACACGTATACGTGTAGACGTATACGTGTACACGTATACGTGTAGACGTATACGTGTACACGTATACGTGTAGACGTATACGTGTACACGTATACGTGTAGACGTATACGTGTACACGTATACGTGTAGACGTATACGTGTACACGTATACGTGTAGACGTATACGTGTACACGTATACGTGTACACGTATACGTGTACACGTATACGTGTCGTGTACACGTATACGTGTACACGTATACGTGTACACGTATACGTGTACACGTATACGTGTACACGTATACGTGTACACGTATACGTGTACACGTATACGTGTACACGTATACGTGTACACGTATACGTGTACACGTATACGTGTACACGTATACGTGTACACGTATACGTATATACGTATATACGTATATACGTATATATACATATATACGTATATGTGTATACGTATACGTATATACGTATATACGTATATACGTATATACGTATGTACGTATACGTGTATACGTATACGTATATACATATACGTATATATATAGTGTATATATATACATATGTATACGTATATATATGTATATAGATATATATATATTCGTATACGTGTATATATACACGTGCACGTGTATATATACACGTGCACGTGTATATATACACGTGCACGTGTATATATACACAGACGTGCACGTGTACATCTACACGTGCACGCGTGTATATACACAGACGTGCACGTGTACATATACACATGCACGTGTATATATACGTGTACATATAGACGTGCACGTGCACGTGCACGTGTATATATACACAGACGTGCACGTGTACATATACACGTGCACGTGTACATATAGACGTGCACGTGTACATATAGACGTGCACGTGTATATATACACGTGCACGTGTATATATACACGTGCACGTGTATATATACACATGCACGTATTTATACATACACGTGCACGTATATATACACGTGCACGTATATATATATGCACGTATATATACGTATATATATACGTGCACGTGTATATACACGTGCACGTGTATATATACGTGCACGTGTATATATACGTGCACGTGTATATAGACGTGCACGTGTATATATACGTGCACGTGTATATAGACGTGCACATGTATATATACGTGCACGTGTATGTAGACGTGCACGTGTAAATATACGTGCACGTGTATATACGTATACGTGTATATACGTATACGTCTATATACGTATACGTGTATATACGTATACGTATATATACGTATACATATATATACGGTATATATATATGTATATATATATATACATATATATATACGTATATATATACGTATATATATGTATATATACATATTGTAACACCCGTTTATTTTTCTTAAAAAAAGGCAAAAAGAAAGAATAAAGCAAAGGAAAAGAAAGAAAATGCAAGTAACCCAAGTTGAGGGGTTGAAATTGTCCAAAAGGACACAACTTTTGGAAAGTTGGTGAATAAAGCAACATGGCCGCCCATGTTACTTCTTACACCCTGACATTCGGATTTTGCTAGAGAGAGAAAGAGAGAGAGAGAGAGCAGAAAACTCTCGGGAATTTTAGAAGAAACAAGAACTTCGAAGTTTTTGGTAAGAATTCTTGAGTTTATGATGCTTTAGACGATTTTGGACTTGGTTGTACGCTTATAAATGTGAGTGTGTGTTCGGGTGTGTGTGTATGTGTGTTTTAGGTGCTAGAAACGTCTGGGAAACTCAAGAGAAGGGTATAAGCTCGAAAACAACAAAGGTGAGTTCTAGAATCCCCTTTTTAACATGTTTTTAACTATTTAGGGGCTGGAAAATGCATGTGTATATGTTTTCATAAGAATGGGTTTTACCCGTATGTATGTATGTGTGAATGTGCATGTGGGTGGGTGAAATTTTGGGATGCAAAGGTGTGAATGTTCATGTTATGATGCTTAGGATGCTAATACTAGGCTTAGATTTTGATTTGAGATGAAATGGGACTGATTTATGTTGATTATGGGAAAGTTAGTTGTTCATGCGCCTAAACACTGGACCATGCGTCCAACGGCTTAGTTCCTAAGTGTTCCCAACCGTCCAATATGCCCAACCGTCTGAACAGGGCCCATGTGTCTGAACTGGGCCCTTGCGTCTAAGTAGAAAAATGGCTGTGTAGGCCCAAACGTCTGAACAGGGCCCATGCGTCTAAATAGGCCCATGCGTCTAAGTGAAAAAGTGACTAAGTGAAGTCCAAACGTCTGCATAGTGGCAAAACATCTGAACAGGGCAGAAGCGCCCAAATAGTGCCCATGCGTCTAGACCTTTAGAGTAATTTTCTGAAATTCTGGGATAAAACAGAAAGTCTAGGGTTTTGACTAAGGTTGACTTATGGGTAATGATTACCCAATTTAAGTATAATTAGGAGATGTTTTAGGGTTATGGGTTGTATGTATGATGTATGATGGGTATAAAATATATGAATGATGTATAGTACGTACGAAGTGTTATCTTTTAATAATGATTAAACATATTTGTATTGTATTGTAAAATACGTAATATATATTATGTTATTACTTTACGTAGTATGACAAATGAATGAAAGAACGTAAGGAATAACATAATGAAAGGAAAGATAACAATGACGAAATGTAAAACGTAATGAACGAACGAATGGCTTGCAAGCAAAATGAATGTTGGTGCACGACCATGTTGTTGTTAGCTCAACTGTGATGCGGGTTAGCTACTCCAAAGGATGCACACAGGGTCAATCTTTCAGATTGACAAGGCCCTTTGGTATGCCTTAGGTGACTGGATCAGCTTCGTGCATAATGTTCGTGGTTTAATTACCACAGGTCTAACGTCAGCTTCGTGCACAATGTTCGGGGTACGACCAAACGGTTTGAATGAACGGGAGAGATGACTTGCCCTAGGTGACTGGATCAGATTCGGGCACAGTGTTTGCGGTTTAATTACCACAGGTCCAGCATCAGCTTCATGCACAATGTTCGGGGTATTGTTCATCAATCCATATGAATGTAAAAGAATGACGTAACATACTAAAGAAAGAAAGAAAGTAATTAAACAAGCATGAATGTAAAAGAATGATAATGAGTATGTTACGAAAGAATGAGAATGAAGATAAGAGAATGTTAATAAGAAGCATGGAATGAAAACATGCTATGAACATGACGAAAAATGATGAATGTTAATGAAAGTAAAAGTAATATTCTCTATCTGTACGTACGATGCATGATCACGTAAGAAAGCAAAGAAAGGTTTTAATGAAAGTAAAGTATTTTATTTATAAAACTAGAACTCACTCAGCAACGCTGATATTTATGTGTTTTCCAATTGGCAGATAATAGTTGCTGAGGATGGCACGGGGCAACTACTTGGCATTTTTGTGATGGCATCCATTCGTATAATAATGACATTTTTGTGATGTAATGTAATTTATGATATTTTGTAAAAGTTAACAGTATTGTATTACGTTGCAAAAGTAGTTCATTAATATATATGAAATGGTTTTGTTTAACTTCTGCTGTGATGTTTTAAATAATTATATGTTTTATGTGCGATGAATAACCAACTGTGAGGTGCTCGGGGACGGGGCCTTACAAGTTGGTATCAGAGCCAAAGTTTAAGTGAAATGGGTAAATATTTTCAAAAGAAACCTTAACTTAAATTGAAAATGGGACGGAAAGGGAAGGGATGCCAATCCGAGTAGCTGTGTGCCATCAGGTATTTTCTTTAACGTTAACCGGTATTATGTGCGTATGTTATTTGATCTATTTGCCCTTAGTAGATTTAGATACTAATATAGTCATGATAGGAATTACTTGGGGTGTAAAAAGTAAAGTAAGTGGCTAATCACAACTGTCCACTGTAATTAGGAACTTACTATATTTGACATAAACTGTTGGACCAAAAGAACCAATGAGCCAAATCAGAAAAACCTCTAAGTCCCACAAGACATCACAACAACTGCTGAAAGCTTCATCAGCAGTTTAACAAAGACTGAAGACTTCAACAGCTGAAGATCAAAGAACTGAAGATCAACAGCTGAAGATTTCAAGTACTGAAGACTCATCAATTGAAGCATCAAGTACTGAAGACAAATACTGAAGGCTCAAGTGCTGAAGACGAAGTACTGAAGATCAACAGCTGAAGAACTGAAGTACTGAAGATCAACAACTGATGCACAAAGTCTGAAGACAAAGACTGAAGACATCAGCTGATGACAACTACTGAAGTCATCATTTGATGAAACATCTGAAGATCAAAGTCTGAAGACCAAGTGCTGAAGTTTCAGAGTTTGTCACAACAGCTGAAGAAGTTGTCTTTAGTTGTTGTGATGGTTTTTCTCTATCAGTAGTTTGTATTTTCTCTTTTCATTAGTTTGTACAACAGCTGAAGAGTTTGTTCTTCAGCTGTTATAGTTCAGTAGTTGTAAACGACTGAAGAGCTTGTTCTTCAGTCGTTGTAATACTTTCAGTAGTTTCTTTTCTTCAGTAGTTTGTAATAAGTTAGAACACTTAGCATTTGTAAGAAGATGTCAGCTGTTTGACATCTTTAATAGTTTAGTGTTCTTTCAGTAGTTGGTTAATAACCGTTTGATGTCACTATCAAGTGACATCAGTATACGTCATTTCTCCTATAAAAGGAGATGACCTAATTGTAATCCTTGCCGAAGCGTGTGATTCAATAGAAAATACCTTTTCGTAGAATTATTCTCTCTCTCTATAATTTTACTGTTACATGCAAAATCATTTATGTTCTTGCTTATTTGTTTAATTCTCGTGCTAAATCCGCTACGAATACAACCTAATTGATCAAACTAGATGCTGAGATCCTTTCAAATGGTATCAGAGCAGGTTAATCATTGATCGATTTAACTATTGATCATTGAAACTGCTCCATTGCTATCTACGTTTGATCAAATTAGCAATTTGCAAGAATTAGTTATAGAGATTGAGTTTCTGCTGCTTCTGGCCATTAAACTTGAGGTTCTCGTGGTTTTTGAGCTAGATTTGTTTTGTTTACCTTGACTTTACTTGAAATCTGAAATGGCGACACCAACTAATGATCCTCACAATACTGGTTCCTCAACAAAGCCACCGATGCTTGTGAGGAACGAGTATAACATATGGCAACGTCGTATACTCCATCACTTGTCTGTCAACAGTTCTGGTTGTTGGAAGTCAGTGGTACATGGACCACACATGCCTATGGTGAGCGTCTCTGAATCAAATGAGAAGGTTCCGAAGAAACCTGAACAATATTCAGACGAAGATCTTAAGCTGTTCGAAATTGATGCTAAAGCCCATGGAATTCTGGCTATGGCAATTCCAAATGAAATTTATTCAGGGCTTTTGCATCATGAAACTGCTCATAATCTCTGGGTTGCTCTGAAGGAACAATTCGGAGGAACCAATGAGGTCTTAGCAAACACTAGGGAAATCCTCGCCCAACAATATGAGACATTCTCTCATAGGAAGGGTGAGACACTAACTCAACAGTTTGAGCGATTCTCTTGTCTTATTTCTGAGCTGAAAATGGTTAAACAAGAGTATTCCAATAGTCAGATGAAAAACCGTTTCCTCAGATCCCTGCCTGAGAGATGGGACACCTATACCATTGTCCTACGCTCCAGTGCAAATCTGGATACTCTATCTGTCACCCAACTTCATGGGAAACTGCTTACATTTGAGAGAGAGATAGAGCAGAAAAGGAAGTTGTCCACCTCTGGCAAGCTCACTGATGACTTTGTATCAGGCAATGCTGCACTGATAGGTCAAGAGTTAGAATATGTTGCATCAGAGGGTTCTTATGATGAACATATCGATTTCTCTACCAATTCTGAACATGCTTTTGTTGGTGTTGATGGTAGTTCAGGAGGTACCAGTGATAACCTGTGCTTTCTGATGGAGGACTTGAAGGGCATTCCAGATGATGATCTGGAAGAGATGGATATTTTGAGTCAAATGGCAATGATAAATATCAGATCTCAAAAGTTCTACAAGAGAACTGGCAGGAAATTTCCTGGTCTCTCTGGCAAAACCAAAGTTGGTTTTGACAAGAGTAAGTTGAGGTGTCACAAGTGCCATAGGCTTGGAAACTTTGCTAGAGAGTGTAGATCATCTGGATCTAACTCCTCTGCACCCTTTGTGACTTTTCCAAGCAATAGCTCACAACACAGAGGGCAACATACATCCAGTTCTGGTCATCCATCACCAGCTCAGGCATCACCGGCCTACTTTGTGCCTCAGGGTCATATGCCATACCCATACCCCTGCTACTACATTCCTCAGCCAAGTCAAGTTCAAGCACCCACTGCTCAGCAACCACATGCACTCCCTAAGCCTCAACCTTCTCCATTTCATCATCAAATCCAACCTCAACAACACAGCTCTTCACCCCAGGAGTTATTGAATGGAGCAGTTTACCAGATGATTTATCTAGTCATGAACAACTGTTTCCTGGTGCTGGTCAACATGGTGGTGATCATCCTTTTGGGAACCTTGCTCTCATGGCCCTGGAGTCTGCTGATGCGTCATCCTCCAATGCTTCATCACAGGTATCTTCTGAGGCTAAAGCCAAGCTTTGTTTTGATTCATGCATAGCAGCATTTGCTTCTATTAGAGAGGCAAATGTGGCTTTAATTGATAAAAACTTTAAGCTAGAGCAACCATTTCTAAAAGAAAAGCTGATGTTGAGGCTGTGATTAATGATAAAAATGATGAGATTTATAAGCTTAAATGCCAAACCAAAGAGGATAAGGTTAGGGAAGAGGTACTTCTAGAGAAGTACAGAGACCTCAAGGAAACACTTGCAGCTACCCAGGTAGAGTGTGATCGATGGGTATAATCCTGTAAGGGTTTTGAAATGCTTTTGAGTAAGCAATCAACTTCCAATGTGAAGTTTGGCATTGGTTATAATCACACTGCTCCTCTAACAGATTATACTGCCAGGGCAGATGTAGAATCTGATGGAGAGAGCAATAACCAATCCTTCTCATCATGTGACCTTTTATCTGATACATCATCATCAGAAGTAGAAGTCAGCATTCATTTCTCACAAAACCAATCAGCTGATGCTAAAACAGCTGATGGTTCAAATGCTGAATGTCACATGATCAAAAAGTTGATCAACTCAGGTGTTGTCTCTAGAAGTACTGAAAGTACTGGAGAGCAAGTGATAACACCTGAAGTTAAAACCCTAACAACTATCAGTACTGAAGAGAAGAAAACTGTCAGTTGAAAGGGTTTGAAGACTACTAAAGAGGATGTCAGGAAAGCATGTACCGCAAAGAAGAAAACTGCAAGTACTGAAAGCAAACAGCTGAAGAACAAGTCTTCAGCAGTTTCATCTTCTTTAGTAGATGATCAACCAAGGATGAAGAACAAGCCATGTGAAATATGTGGCTTGTTCAATCATCTTACTGATGATTGTTGGTACAAAAGGGGTTCCAAACTCAAACAAAAGGAGAAAATTAAAGAGTAAATGAATGAAATGAAAACTGAGTTTGAGACTAAGTTTGTACCAGCAACATCAAAATCTAAAACCCCAAAGTCAAAGAAGAAATCCAAAAAGAAGGATGGGGTTAATCAGGCAACAGCTGAGGTTGCTCAAAAAAAGATGGTGTAACACAGGAATCCATCACCAGCAAGCACTATTGTGTCTGAGGAGCTGAAAGCTTTATCACAAAGTCAGACACAGCTTGTGATAATGGTTCAGCATCTAATGGGAAGAGTCAACCAATTAGATGCTCCTGTGTTGAAACCACAGAAAAGGAAATCCAAGCCAAAGGGTTCCTCTTCTACACCATCTCCTTCACCTCAGACTGTCACACATAACAAACCAGTTAGTGTTACATCTGTTGATGAGAACAGACCCAAAACCAAAAAGGTTTGGGTCTCTAAAACTAACTAACTTGTTATGATGATTGCAGGGTTCTTCAACATGCCAAAGAAGCATCTGGTATGTAGACAGTGGAGGATCCATGCACATGACAGGGAGCAGCTCTCTTCTTAATGACTACTCTCAAGGAAAGAAGGGATTTGTTTCCTTTGGCAATGATGCAAAGGGTTACATCATCGGAAAAGGCTTTGTTTCCAATGGGGAAATAAGGTTTGATGATGTTAACCATGTGGAGAATCTCAAGTACAATCTCTTGAGTGTCAGTCAAATGTGTGATAAAGGCCATGTTGCCCTTTTCAGAAGCCAGAACTGTCGGATTCTGTCATCCAAGGTTCTGAGTTTGATTGACAAGGTGTTGGATGAATATACTCTCCTGAAGGCCAACAGGACAGGAAGAGTATATGCCTTAGATCTTTCAAAGAATATGGATCTCAAAGGCCATCCTTGCCTATTTTCCAAGGCTTCTCCTCAAGAATCTACTCTATGGCATAGAAGGCTGGGGCATGTTAATCTCAAAAACATGAATTAGCTGACAAGCCATGGATTAGTAAGAGGGTTGCCAATGAAGGAGTTCAAATGTGAAGACAACTGCACTGCTTGTTAAAAGGGGAAACAACACAAAGTCTCCTTCCCTCCAATAGAAGAACCTAAGTCCAATGCCTGCTTGCAACTTCTGCACATGGATCTTTTTGGTCCTGTCAGAGTAATGAGCATGGCAAAGAGGAAATACTGTCTGGTAATTGTGGATGATTACTCCAGATTTGTATGGACTTTCTTCTTGCACTCCAAAGATGAAGCTGCAAAAGCTATAATAAACTTTGTGTTATATGTGGAGAAGTAGTACTCCCTTCCAGTCAAGTGTGTGAGAAGTGACAATGGCATAGAGTTTAGGAATCACACACTTGATGACTTTATTTGTCAAAGGGAATCAAAAGGCAGTTCAGTACTCCAAGAACTCCTGAACAAAATAGAGTAGTGGAGAGAAAGAACAGGACTCTCATTGAAGCAGAAAGGTCAATGCTGGCTGACTCAGGATTGCCATTGACCTTTTGGGCTGAAGCTGTTAATACAACTTGCTATGTGCAGAATAGAGTATTAGTGAATCAGAGGTTGATGAAGACTCCTTATGAAGTCCTTCATCATTTGGCTCCTTTGATTTCCTTCTTCAGAGCCTTTGGGTGTCCATGCTTCATTCTCAACACAAGAGATCCACTCCAGAAGTTTGCATCAAAGGTGGATGCAGGGTATTTTGTTGGTTATTCATCAACTTGCAAGGCATACAGAGTCTTCAACTGTAGGACAAAGATGGTTGAAGAGACTCTGCATGTGAAGTTCAATGAATCTCCAAAGGACAAGATTCCACAAACCCCTGTGGAGTTATTTGATCTGGACATACTGCAATGTGTTCCTTATCAACCTCCAGCTGTTGTTCCTATCAACAGTTCTCCACCTGGTGGTACTGATGATGAAGATGCCAGTACTCACCTTTTCAGGTTTAGTGACCATCTGCCAAAGTCCACTAAACCTGATGCTCCTATAGCTTCAGCAGCTCCATCCACAACAAATACTGATGAGATTTCTGCATGCTCTACTTCATTTGAGCTGCCATCTCCTACATGGTTTCAAGAATCTTCATCACCATCTGTTGCTGCTGAAAGTCCTACAAACACTTGCACTGATCTTATAGTATATCAAGAGCTGAAGAATCACCCAGTGTCTCAGATCATTGGTGATATCAATGCTGGAGTTTTAACTAGAAATCAATTGTCCAACTTCTGCTTCTATGCTCTCTTCATCAGTCAGCAAGAGCCAAAGAATTATCATGTTGCCTTAAGAGACAATGGATGGGTTGAAGCAATGCAGCTTGAGCTTCTTCAGTTCAGAAAACAGCAAGTGTGGGAGCTTGTTCCTTTACCCCAAGGTAAGTGTGCAATAGGCACTAATGGGTGTTTAGGAACAAAACTGATGAAAAGGGCCAAATTGTCAAGAACAAGGCCAGGCTGGTTGTGCAGGGGTTTGCATAAGAGGAAGGCATCGATTATGATGAAACCTTTGCCCCTGTAGCCAGACTAGAGGCAATTAGATTGTTCTTAGCTTATGCTGTCTTTCACCATCTTAAAGTTTATCAATTGGATGTCAAGAGTGCATTTCTATATGGTAAAATAAAAGAGGAAGTTTATGTGTGTCAATCACCAGGCTTTGAGGACAATAAACATCCTGATTGGGTGTATAAGCTTGATAAGGCTCTTTATGGGCTGAAACAAGCTCCTAGAGCCTGGTATGAGACCTTATCAACTTTTCTTCTAGAGAATAAGTTCACTTGAGGCACCATTGATAAAACTTTATTTATTAAGAATGTGGGACAGCATAAGCTCCTTGTTCAAATTTATGTAGATGATATAATTTTTGCATCCTCTGATCCCCAGTTGTGTGATGAATTCACTAAGCTCCTGAAGCAAAAGTTTGAAATGAGTGCTATGGGAGAATTACAGTTCTTTCTAAGGTTGCAAATCAAACAAAAGGCTGATGGAACCTTCATTCATCAGTCCAAGTATACAAAGGATTTGTTGAAAAAGTTTGATTTACAAAACTGTAAGCCCTGTTCTACTCCCATGAGCAGCACCACACAACTGGATGTGGATCAGAAAGGTAAAGCGGTTGATGAAACCCTTTACAGATGTATGATTGGGTCCTTGATGTACCTTACAGCTTCTAGACCAGACATAATGTTTGCAACATGTGCCTGTGCTAGATTTCAGGCTGCACCTAAAGAATCCCATTTGATTGCAGTCAAAAGGATCTTTAGATATCTGTAAGGTACCCAATCACTAGGTCTTTGGTATTCAACTGGGCATTCTTGCAAATTGGTTGCTTTCTCTGATAGTGATTGCAGGATGCAAAGTCACCAGAAAATCCACTTCTGGTGGTTGCCAATTCCTAGGCAATTGTTTAGTTTCTTGGCAGAGTAAGAAACAAACATCAATTGCTACATCCACTGCTGAAGCTGAGTACATTGCTGTTGCAAGTCGTACATCTCAGGTACTTTGGCTTCAGAACCAACTTTGGATTATGGCATTACAGAGACTAAGACTCCATTACTAATGGATAGTGCTTCAGCTCTTTGTATTGTTAAAAATCCAGTCCAGCACTCTAGGACCTAACATATAGAGATCAGACATCATTTTATTAGGGATTGCTATGAGAAAGGTCTGATCGATCCTAAGTTTGTGCCTAGTGCTGATGAGCTTGCAGACATATTTACTAAGCCTTTAGATAGTGCCACATTTCAAAATCTGGTACTAAGGCTTGGTATGCTGCAGCTAGAATAATTTGACTAATACTGATGCTCTCAGCTCATAAGTACTGATGAGCATTAGTATGCAAAAGTCAAAAATAAGTACTGATGAGTAAGTTAGTCTTCAGCAGTTTTCATAACTACTGAAGACTAAAATGCTTCAAAGTACTAAAGTACATTATTTGATGAAAACAACTGATGTAGTTACAACTACTGATGTATAATTTTCAAACAAATAAGTACTGATGAACAAATTTTGTTCACAAGTACTGATGTATAATCTTACACATAAGTGTTGAAGACAAAATTTATTTACAAGCTCTGAAGAATATTTTATTTCAAGTCATGAACATTTGTTCATAAGAGCTGATGAATAAATATTCACAAGAGCTGAAGGCCAATGAAACATCTGAAAGTCAGCCAAAGAGCTGATGAGTAAATGTGGAGGTCAGCATGAAACAACTGAATTGACGACAATAGCTGATGAGTAACTTTACTCTTCAGCTGATTCCAACATCTGCTGTTTCATATCCTAATAACTGAAGGACAAAACCATGTCTTCAGTAGTTTCACAACTACTGATGACTAACACCAAGTCCTCAGTTGTTTACAACAACTGAAGCAAAACCATGTCTTCAGTAGTTCATAACTACTGATGTCAGTAGTTTCCAACTACTGAAGACTAACACCAAGTCTTCAGTTGTTACAACGTCTGAAGATGAAAACCATGTCTTTAGCTGTTTACAACATCTGAAGGACAAAACCAAGGTCTCAGTAGTTTCAACTACTGAAGACTAACACCAAGTCCTCAGATGTTACAACTACTGAAGGTTAAAACCATGTCATCAGTAGTTTTAACAACTGATGACTAACACCACAACTGTTAGGTCCCTTAAAAGATTAACATTTAGTCTTTATTGTTTAGTGTCTATTTTGTATTTTATACTAGTGTAGGGACTTTTGTGTAAATTTAGTTCCTTAGTTCTAGTATAAATAGCTTAGACGTAGTATAGATTGTAAGTTTTTGCATATGTTTTATGAGAACTGCTTTCTATCACTTGTAATCGTCTTTGCAATCAATGGAATATGAATTTTGTTGATTTGTCTTGATTTGATTACAATTGATTGTATTTTGCTTTGAATTGTTCATATAATTGATACAGATTGCTCTAATTGATCCTATCAATTGGTATCAGAGCTTTCGGTTGAGTGTTTTTGAGGTTCTGTCGAAGATAGAAACTTCAAAAATCCACTGAAATCTGTAATCAATTGACAATTCAAGTGAAATATTGTGAATCGAAGCAGTGTTTCATCATCAGAAACATGTTTTGAATGACAATTTGCAGTTTATCTCATAAAAATCCAGTGAATTAGTGAAAAAACAGTTCGAATATGTGTTCTTGAGTGTTCGACCTAAAATCTCTGAAATTCATAGAAAGTTGTTGATAATCATTGAAATTGAGGTTATAGGATTGATTATCGGCATAATCATGAACTAATTGCAAAATTTCAGCTCAATTCATCAACAATTGAAGGATTTTGAGATTTCTGAGTTCGTTACATTCATATGAATCTGATGAATGTGCCGTATTAGGGATGAAAAACACTGAAAATTGACTAAGTGATTGGTCGTTTGAGAACTGTTGGACTTTTCTCAACTGTTTCAGTAGTTTCACCCTAGCCGTATAACCACTGTTGGTTAGACACATCACTACTGTTAGTCGTTTTACCTTAGCCGTATAACGACTGTTGGTCGTTTCAGCTTGTGGTCGTATAACTACTGTTGGTAGTTTCAGCATTGTGTTGGAAATTTTTCTAAGGCAATCCCTTAGACTCATCACTGTTGGACTTATCACCACTGTTGGACTTTTCACTGTTGGACGTATTACCACTGTTGGACGTTTCACTGCTGGTCGTATCATCACTGTTGGACGTTTGACTACTGTTTCAGACTTTTCAGCCTTAACACTTAGAAATTTTTCATAAAATTTCAAAAATCCAAAAATATTTTTTCTTTTCATTTCTTAATTCAAAAGATTAGAAAAACAACAAAAATATAAAAAAATGGCTAAATCAGAAGATTCTGAGAATAGAGTTCCAAAACTTAAAAACAGAGCTGATTTTAAAAATTGGTCTCTTAGGCTGAAACATCATTTGAATTCCATAGACACTGATCTGTGGAAATCAATTGAAAAGGGTCCATACATTCCTGTGACTACTGATGGTCCAGACAGAGGATTTGTGTATTCTAAAGATTCACAAGAGCCTTATCCAGAAGATAATCTTCATGGTGATGATTTAAAGAAAGTAAAGAATGACATCAAAGCATATTCTCTCATGTGTAAAGGACTACCACTGGAAGTTCTTTCAAGGCTTGAAAACTATCAGACTGGATATACAATGTATAAAGCCTTGAAGATTATATGTGAAGGAGGGAAAGAGATTCAAGATCTGAAAAAGCAGAAACTGAAAAGGCAATTGGAACTGTTTGAGCACATCTCAAGAAACAATAAACCAAATGATGAACAGGTTTG
Organism: Flaveria linearis; assembly: GCA_024085815.1. Classification (NCBI taxonomy): domain Eukaryota; kingdom Viridiplantae; phylum Streptophyta; class Magnoliopsida; order Asterales; family Asteraceae; genus Flaveria; species Flaveria linearis. The sequence continues at coordinate 62,232,152 of CM044001.1, read as the reverse complement.
TGCAATTAACTACAGAGATGTCTACTTTGGGAATCAAGAATGATCTTGAGGACTTAAACAATAGACTTCTGAATGCACTACCATCTTCTTGGAAACAAACTGTCACTTTGTTGAAACATACTGAGAAGTTTCCAATGGATCTTGATCTGCTCATTGCTAAAATTGAATCTGTAGAAATTGATGAGAGCTCAAGAAATAATGATAGACATGCATCAACAACTCAGTATAAGTATGTTGCTTCACCAGCAAATACTGTTGAGAATGCATTTTTGGCTAAAGACCAATCCACTCCTGAAGATGAAGGTGATCTATTTGTGGGAGCAGGATTCTTCACCAGTACACCTGCTTACTCCACTCAACCACAACCACAGTCTTCACCTAAAGCTCAAATGCCAAACCTTCAACTGAGATGCCATCCTCCTCTAACTCTCCCAATCCAAGCAAAGTGAAAGATGTGATCAACATTCTTTTACAAGATGAAGAGTCAAAAAATGCTTTCACTGCATTCATGGCAAGCTTTCAAGCTTATCAAGGCAGTCATCTGACTCAAATGGAGCTAGTTCTACAGGATTTGTTTGAAATGGATCCAGATGATGTAGAAGAAATGGATCTTAATTGGCAGATGGTCATGATAGCTTACAGAACTAAAAGCATGCTTACACTAACAGAAATTACAAACCCAGTGCAAATAAAACTGTTGGGTTTGATAAATCAAAATCAAGATGCTTTAACTGTAACAGTTATGGTCATTTTTCAAGAGAATGTAAAGCTCCAAGAAACCAAGGAGGAAATACTCAAGGCAGCTCAAATGGTCAAAAATATCAGCAACAGGCAAACAAGACTTTTCAGAAACCATACCAGAGTCTACCAATGCCAGAACCCAAAGAAGAGAAGAACAGTGAGGAAACTAAGAAGGCACTGGTTGTAAACATCAAAGATGGTTATGACTGGAGTGCATATGCAGAGCAATTTACTGCTGATCTCACTGCTAATCTGGCACTAGTTGCTGAAGTTGATGATGAAGACTGGTCTGAATTTAAAGATCCTAAATATGATGAATCAGATCAAGAAGAAGAGTATGATTGGAGCGACAAATCAGACCCAAAAGATACCACTGAAGAAGTTGCTCTTATGGCTCAATCAGAACAGCCAAAGGTTGTTAATTCTTCTGATACTGAATCTTCACACTCATATCCTGAAATACCAGTAGAAGTGAGAGAGAAAATGTGCACAAAAGCATGTTTGAGCTAGTTGAACACTACAGAACATATTCATTTAAAATCTGTGACAAGCTCAAACAAGAAGAATCAAAACACAATAAGCTAAAATCAGATCACAAAATTGCTGATGAAAAGATCATGTCTCTTCAAGCATCATGGAACAAAACCATTAAAGAACTTGAACTTGTCAAACAACAACTTGAAGAGATGAACAAAACACTTGAAAAAGAAAAATTGGCACATGCAGCAACTCAAATAGACTTAGCCAAAGTTAAAAGCTCAAAGAAAATTGTTGAGCAACTGGTGAATGGAAGGAATGAAAAAGACAAAACAGGACTAGGATTCACACATGAACCTATGCCTGAATCTATCTCAAAAACATTACCTGATAATTTCAATACTCATGATCATTCACCAGAAAACAAAGCTAAACTGAAGGAATTTCAAGATCAAAAGAACCTTCAAAAGAAAAATGTTGAAGTTTATGAAGAAACTGACTTAAACAAGATGAAAAATGGTCATCCAATCAAAGTTAAATCTTATGAACCTCAACAAAAACAAAAGAAGCTGTTCGTACCAAAAAGTGAACATGTTATTGAACAAACTGAACTAAAGAGTGAAAATTCTAATGTCAATAACAAACTGAAAGAAAAATATGAAGAGGTTAAATCAGATAACAATAATTCTGATGATTCTAGTTCTAATGAACTAACTGAAGTGAAAGAATGTCAAAAGGAATCTTCTCAAGATTCAACTAAACTTCAAAGCAAGAAAACTTCATCAAGATTGAGAAATCAAAGACGAAGAAAAGCTGCAAAAGCAAAGAAAACTGAATCAACTAATCAGTCACAGAACAATACTCAAATTAAACCTGTGAAGTTTGTGTCTGCAGGAACTTTTGACTTGAACACAAACACAAAAATAACAACTACACCTAAGATCAAATCTAACTCTGATCTGAGAACAAGTCCAGATCATAAGACTTCCGCTGTGTATAAAAGATTTGAATCAAAGGAGTCAAAGAATTTTGTTCAAGTTCAAAAGAAAAATCCCAAAGATCAAAAGACAAAATTTACTCCAATTAAACAACAAATTAAATTGCCTAACCCAAAATTCAAACAAGAATCAAATGTTGCTTCAACATCAAGGGTTAATAAAATGTTGTTTAAACATTCTGAAAAGTATTGTGATATCTGTGACATGTACAATCATGACATTTCTGAATGTTACTTTAACAAGTATTGCTACATATGTGATATGACAAATCACACCACAGCTGAGTGTTATTTTAACAAATACTGTGCTTTGTGTGATGAAAGAAATCACAATACCAATGATTGTTACTTCAGGAAGAACTCTACAAGGAAGGAATTCAATAATCAAGGTTTTGTAAATCCACAATTTATAAGAAATCAAAATATTGGATTTAAATTTTCACAACAACAATCTTCCTTGGGTTTGAGATCTTTCAGAAGAAACAATTCAGATTTTGTCAAATCACAGCAATACTATCAAGAAAAGTTTATTCCTCGATCTGTGAGAATAAACCAAGGAACATTCTCAAATGATTCATACAAGAGTTCAATATTTCTTAATAATGCTTTGAAATCAAAATCTCAAAGAGATAATCAGTTGGTTTCTCAAAAAGGATTTGAACATGATAAAATTCAAAAGAAACCAGATGTCAACAAACTTCATTATAAACAATTTACAATTGTTGACAAGTTTGGCAAGCCCAAGACCATCTCGGCTTGGGTTACTAACTCACCTTAAATGTTTGTGAATGCAGGTACACCCGCGGAGACCAATCAACTCATGGTATGTTGACAGTGGGTGTAGCCGGCATATGACAGGCAATCAAGCCTTGTTGCAAGACTTTAAGTTAAAGGACGGTACTCATGTTGCTTTTGGAGGAGATGCAGGTGGAAAGATAACAGGAGAGGGAACAGTGTCCAATGGGATTATCAGTTTTGATAAAGTCAACTTCTGTTCACAGTTGAACTTTAATCTTCTAAGTGTATCCTAAATTTGTGACAAATCTTACTCTGTTCTTTTTGATGAATCTCACTGTTATGTCTTGAAACCAGGTTTTCAGATTAGCAATGACTGGGTGATAGTTAAAGCTGCTAGAGACAGAGATGTATACAAATTAGATATGTCTCAAGTGGATCCTGCAACTGAAACTACTTGCCTGATTGCTAAAGCTTCAAATGATGAAAGCCAGCTTTGGCATAGACGTCTTGGTCATTCAAACTTCAAAAACATGAACAAGCTTGTAGCAGGAAATCATGTTATTGGACTTCCTTCCAAGAAGTTTTCAACAACTGATCATTGCTCAGCATGTCTGAAGGGAAAACAACATAGAGCATCTTATAAGTCCAAACTAATAAACTCAAACACCAAACCACTCCAGATGTTACATATGGACCTTTTTGGACCAACTAATATTAGGAGTATTGGTAGAAAATCATATTGCTTAGTCATCATAGATGATTATACAAGATTTTCATGGGTTTTCTTTCTTCAAGCTAAATCTGAAACTGCAGATCTTCTAAAAGAATTTATAAATAAAGAAAATCTGCTTGATCAAAAAGTAAAAATCAAAAAGAAGTGATAATGGATAATGGAACTGAATTTAAAAATGCTAACATTGATTTGTTTTGTGCAGAAAAAGGGATAGTTCATCAATTCAGTGCTCCCAGAACTCCACAACAAAATGGAGTTGCTGAAAGGAAGAACCGAACTTTGATTGAAGCTGCCCGTTCTATGTTAGCAGATGCTAAACTTCCAATCACTTTCTGGGACGAAGCAATATCCACAGCATGTTTTGTTCAGAACAGAATCTTGCTTGTTAAAGATAAAAAGAAAACTCCATATGAGTTGATGTTTGACAGGAAACCAAACATAAATTTTTTAAAATCATTTGGTTGTCCAGTTATGATTCTTAACTCAAGTGATCATTTAGGAAAATTTGAAGAAAAAGCTGATAATGGATTTTTCGTTGGTTATTCATCTGTTTCAAAAGCCTATCGAGTGTATAACTCTAGGACAAACACTATTAATGAAACATTCAACGTTAAATTTTTGGAAAATTCTTTTCCATCAGTTTCAAATGGTCCTGCATGGTTATTTGATTTGGATTCTTTGTCAAACTCATTTCAGTCTAACTTGTTTAATCAATCTGATGATTTTCAGGTAAGAAGAACTCAAGAGGAGATCTTGGATCTTTCAGTGATGATTCAGATTCTAATGATTCAGATGATGCTCGTCCAGATTATCCATTTTTTTCATTTGTCAAGGATTCAACAATCCATTTTCATGACAATGTTCCTGATTCTTCAGCTTCAGATCATTATGTTTCAGCTGCTCAAGAAGCATCACAACCTTTTCCTAATGATGGTATAGAAATTGGACATCCTGAGTCTGGCACATCTTCTATCTCTGGAGATGCAATTGATCAAAGTAACTTTGATTACTTTATCAATTCACCAACTCAAGTTCCAAATTTCACTCCACATTATTCTACCTTATTGCAACAGCTCTCCAATCTAAACCAAACAAATCTTGATGTTACTGTTCAAGGAAATGAGATTCTGATATCTCGTATCCACCGGAACCATCCAACATCACAGATTATTGGTCCTCTGAATGAAAGAACTACTAGGAGTAAATCTGAACATGCAAATGTTTGTTTATACTCTTGTTTCCTTTCTCAGATCGTTCCTAAAAATGTCATCGAGGCATTACAGGACAATGGTTGGATTGAAGCTATGCAGGAGGAACTTCTACAATTTCGAAAACAAGAAGTGTGGAAGTTGGTGGAATTACCTGAAGGAGAAAATGCCATAGGCACCAAATGGTTGTTCAGAAATAAAACTGATGATCGTGGCATTGTAATCAGAAACAAAGCAAGACTTGTTGCACAAGGATACACATAGGAAGAAGGAATTGACTATGATGAAGTATTTGCTCCAGTTGCAAGACTCGAATCTATTCGTGTTTTCCTGGCTTATGCATCATTCATGAAATTCAAGGTGTATCAAATGGACGTAAAAGGTGCATTTCTGTATGGTCCAATCACTGATGATGTGTATGTCAAGCAACCTCCGGGCTTTGAGGATGCAGAATTTCCACATCGTGTGTATAAGCTTAGTAAAGCTTTATATGGCCTACATCAAGCTCCTAGAATTTGGTATGAGACATTATCTCAACACTTGATCCAACATGGATATACAAGAGGGAAAATCGATCCAACTTTATTCATAAAGAAGGATAATGATGATCTCTTATGTGTGTAAGTGTATGTAGATGATATCATCTTGGTTCTACCAGTCCAACTTTGTGCAAAGAATTTGAAGAGATCATGAAATCTCGGTTTCAAATGAGTTCTATGGGAGAAATCAATTTCTTTCTTGGATTGCAAGTTCAACAATCTACAGATGGTATTTTTATCAATCAAGAGAAGTTCATTGATAAACTCTTGAAGAAATTTAAACTGCATGATTGTCAATCCATAAGAACTCCAGCTGACGTAAACACCAAGATTGAACCTGATCCTAAAGGAAAATCAGTAGACCAAACATTATACAGATCTATGATTGGTTCTTTGATGTATCTTACTGCATCAAGACCAGACATAATGTATGCTGTTTGTGTCTGTGCAAGGTATCAATCAGACCCGAAAGAATCTCACTTAATTGCTGTCAAAAGAATATTCAGGTATCTCAAAGGTAAACCAGCCTTAGGGCTTTGTTATCCTTACGAGGGTAATTTTGAGTTACATGGATATACAAATAGTGATTATGGTGGATGTTGTCAAGACAGAAAATCTACAACGGGTGGTTGTCAGTTTCTTGGACCCAAATTAGTTTCATGGCAATGTAAGAAACAAACAAATGTTTTTGTCTCAACTGTAGAAGCTGAGTACATAGCTGCATCAGCAGGATGTTCTCAAATCCTTTGGTTGCAAAACCAACTGCTAGATTATGGGTTCAATTTTCTTAAAACACCCATTTACATTGATAACACTGCTGCTATGTTCATTACATCTAATCCAGTTCAACACTCAAAAACAAAACATATCGAAATTCGATATCATTTTCTAAGAGATAATTCTGAAAAAGGTTTAATCATTTTGATTCAAATAGCAACTGAAAAATAGTTGGCAGACCTATTTACTAAAGCTTTTCTACCAGGAAGGTTTGAGTATTTAGTGGAGTCAATTGGCATTATTAACCATGTGTAAACCTGGTTACAAATTTGAATCTTTTCATGATCAAATACTTTCCTAAATCTGACAATTTTCATAAGGATAACTTTTCATCGTTATTTGCCTGATTGTTTGTGTGTGTGTGTGCTTTCTTTTATAGAAAACCAAATACAAAAGTAGAAAACCCCAAAATCAAATAGAAAAATATAAATAAAAAATCCAAAAATAGAGTGCTTTTCATTTTTCATTCATTATTTTAGGAATGAATCTGTATTTGCCTTCTGTGAGAAATGATAGTACATTAGTAAGATCAGTTACATACTTCTCTCACTAATAAAGTCTGACATGATCAGTATTTGTTATGTAGACACTATCATGCTATTATACTGAAGAAGTAAATTCTTGTGATTACCCACATTCTTATGCTTGTTTGTGTATTCATCTAAGTACATTTGAGTGTATTAGCTTATCAGATTGAATGCTTGTTAAGCTACTCCTGCTCACACCTAATGGTAATGTGACTAATCATGAGATCTGTTACAAGCATCATTTACTTCTCTGTTATGAGTCATCATAGACCTGAAGTACTGAGATATCCTCTGTTGTAAGTCATTACAGACCTGGATATTCTCATTTGATGCAAAAGATGCCAATGTGCACAACCCATTCAAAAGGATGGTTAGAGCTAATCAAATGGTTATCCATGATCATTCTCTGTTAAATTAAGTAACATGAACTCTGATTATGCATATTTGTTAGGTAATAAGTTGAGAATAAGTGCTTTCTTGTATGTCTTGATGATGGTTGATCCTCTTTGTCTTGGTATGAGTCACATCTTGTCATATACCTCTACCATACTCATCCAAGAATTGAACAAGTAAGTGAGTTGATAGTTTATGTCAAAAACACTCATTTGCTGTCCTTAGATCTTGTGTCTCCTTTGCTGTGATATCACTGACCTGGAACACACTTGATCAGGATTTAATCATTGTCTATGACTATCCACATATTTTTTATTTTAATGTTCTGATCTTATCTAATATGATCTCACTGCAATCACAGATTCTAGTGTAAATATTAGATTTTCATTCTATTTTAATTTTGATTTTATGCATGTTTTCTTGTGTGCAGGCAATATAACAATGTTAAGTGTGATATTCTTATGATCTATTAATAAACTTCTAAGTTTTATGAAACTTAAAAGTTTAGGGGGAGTAATAAACCAATAAGAATATTCTCAGAAAATCAAAATGAAAATGATCATGTTGAATTGAACGGATGATGCTTTAATTTCAAAGTATGTGTGTGTTTATCAAATGATAAAATGATCTCATAATTTTAGCAAGGAAAAGCTTCTTTGAAAAGTTTAAATCAAGACAGATGTTGAAATATTTGGTTGTTCATTTTGAAACTAAGATGAAGGGTCAAACTTGTAAAAATATTCAATCTTTGAGGTTCAAAATGTTAATTTTGAAACTTTGAGGGTCAAAAGTGTAAATTTGAAACTTTGAGGGTCAAAATGTAAATTTGAAACTTTGAGGGTAAAAAGTGTAAATTTAAAACTTTGAGGGTCAAAATATAAAAATATGCAATATTGTTTGAATATTAGTATGAAATATTACTAATTTGTTTAAACAGTGTGCAGGTGGAAGATTTGAAAATTCCAAGTGAAAAAATGCACACAGTTGTTATATGTCTGATTAGTTGATGTGTGGACATTTCAAATTTATTATGCTACTAATAGTGCTTATGCTACTGAAAAAGGGCTTATGCTACTGAAACAGTGCTCATGCTACTGAAACAGTGCTTATGCGACCAACAATGCTTATGCTACTAACAGTTCTCATAAGTCTGAAACAGTTCTCATACGGCTAACCTAATGTGTCTAACAGTGCTAATACGACTAGACTCACAAGGCTGTACAGTGCTCATATGTCTCAATACTTAGTGAAATTTTGACCTAATGAGTCTGAATGATCCTAAAACGACCAACAGTGCTCATAAGTCTAAAATTTTATACTTAGTATAAATAGAACACTTGTGATATTCATTTCATTCTAAATTCAAAAACCCTCATAAAACCCTCATAAAACCCTCTGAACTCTCGAACTTTCGCCTTTCTTCGAACAAAACCCTTATTCATCGATTGAATCCATTTTGAACAAAAATTCCAGATTGTTGATAGTATTCTTGTGATTGTGAATGTAAGTGAATGAATCATATTCAACTGATTTCATTTTAAATGAAACATTTTGATGGTCATTCGATCCTGTCGGTCGTATGAACCCTAACACTTGTAAAATCACAGAGTACTTCAAATCGAGAAAAATATGAAAAATTGATGATTGATTCTTGTTCATCTGATGATTTCGATCATGATATTAGGTTAAGCTTGTGATAATCTGATATTTGATTGAAGTTTTGGTTCAGGGTCACCGATGAACATTCTCGGTGATGATGAACTTGTTGAAGAAGATGAACAGTTTCAAAATTTTCAAAATAAAATAAAACAAAATTCAAAATAAAATCAAAATTGATAAAAATCATCATTTCAGGAATTTAAGAGTTTTTAATAAAGTGATATAAGATAACTTGAAAAAATCAATCTTGAAAATTCATCTTTTATCAAAATTAAGTGTTTACACTTAAAATTAAAATTCAAGTTGTTTTTAAAATTCAAATTCAATTTAACACATCAGTTTATAATATCTTAATCATCATAATTTTAAACTCACAATTAATCATTTACTTCAAAATACACATTATCTAACATCATTATTCTTAAATTTTGCATATGGCAGAATTGAAGTTTGTACCTAAGCATAACATAGTTGCATTTTGGATGATGAAGCTCAAGATGCTTCTTCTTATGAAGAAATGATCAGATTTCTTCTAAGAACCAAATATGTTTATGCAATGTGTTACCAAACTGTAATCTATGACAGACTTATTAGACAGTTTTGGAACACTGCACGGGTTGAAGTAGAGGATGGAAGAAAAGTTGTAAGAGGCTTTGTGACTAGAGATAGAATGATAGAAGTGTCTGAAGATTCTATCAGAAATGCTCTAAGATTGGGTGAAATGATCCAGAAGATAGATATGAATTTTCTTTTGATGAATGCAGAGAAATTTTTATGGCTATGGGTCATCCTGATCAGTTTCCTAAGAAACAATTCTTTAGAGCAAGGGTATATAATCACTGGAAGCTTCTTTGTTACATCTTCCAACACTGTTTGTCCAAGAGGAGTGCTGGATGGAACTCATTTCCTGTGGACATAGCTTCACCTATTGTTGCTCTAGCTACAAACAGAAGGTTCAATATGTCAAAGTGGATACTAATGGATTTGCTTTTAATTTGGAAAAAGGAACAAGGCATAAATACTTAATGTATCCAAGATTCCTCCAAATGATTATTAATGAGGAATATCCTGACATTCATGTTTATGGTGTTGGTGGAGATCGATTGGAGTTGGAAAATATGTCTGAAATGACATATAAGAAGTTATCAATGATAACAGGTGCTCAAAATGTTCCTATGTTTGACTACATGTTAAATGTAGCAAATGATGAAGTTGACATTAATGTGGAGCATTATCATTTGATAGAGGGAGAACCAATTGATCCTGCTGATCTGATAGATGAGTTTCCTTGGAAGAAGATGATCAAGATGATGATAATGATCAAGATGATGAAAATGATCAAGATGATAATGATCAAGATGATGATGATAATAATGATGATGATTATGGTGATGAAGCTGAGACTCACCAGGATATAATTCATGAACCACCAATTTCTGAGCATGAACATGAAGCTCAAAATGAAGATGAAGAAATAATAGGTGATGAAGTTCATGAACAGGACAGTGAGCATGAAGCATTTGATAATGCAGATGCTTTCATTATTGATGACATTGCTCATGAAGAGGTACATGAAGAGGAACAAGCTCACTTTGAGACTGAACAAGAGATGAATGTTGATGATCAAATTTTGATTATGAGTTCATTGAGACATTCCAAATTCATCAAGATATACCTGTTTCTACAACCCATGTGGCAGTTCAAACTGAGGAAATTCTTGATGTTGATGAACTTGAAAGCCTAAAAGTTGAAAATGAAGCAAAAGAAAAAGAGATTGAAGAACTAAAGGCAGAGCTTGATTGTTGAAGAAAGCAAATGAAAATTGAAAGAAGATAGTTTGTTAAAAGATGAAAAGATTGTGTCTTATGCCAAAGACAAAGAAGATGTTATAAAGAACTTTGAAGTTATGATCAAAGACTATGATCTTCTTGAAGAAAAATTCAAGAAATTGACTGAGGAAAATAAAGGATTGAAAGAAGAGTTGATACAATTGAAAGAATTTGCAAAACCAAAGTCTCCAGAAGTTGAAATTATTTCAGAATCCATTCCAATTGATGTTGAGAAGGTATCTGCAATAGAGAAAGGGAAACGAAAGATAGATGAAATAGAAGCTAAACATGAACCTGAAACTTCTTCTAAAGTTCAAAGAGTTGAAGATGTTATTGAAGAAGGTATTCAAGATAGCCAAGATCCAATTGCTCAAGATAAAATTGGTGCATTGGAAGATTTGGAAGATGAATTTGATGATGACTGGTATAATGAAGTTCTTGATGATGATGATGTGGTTGAAGAATTTGAAAATCCTCCTTTGGAACATGATCAAGGAGTTGATGATATTCTATCAGATTTTGAAGAAAGGTATAACTATCTTGTAAAGATGAAATATAACAGAGTATTTTTAGATGGATTAACAGTTTCTCAGATAAACGATGAATATGAGAAATGCATAGCTGCAGAATCCATTTCTCCAATAGATCCTAATGAAATAGTGATTGAACATGGAGAGTGGAACAGAGAAAAAGAAAGTATTAATGTGGATGAACTTTCAAGTTCGAGCTGCACCATCCAGATCCAGAAGACATGAGTGTGTTTGCTTTACGATCATGGTTGCAAGCAAGGAATTATCCTTGGAGAAAATTAAAAAGACTTCAATCTGTATCTTTGAGAAATTTGGTTAAAAGTTTCCAAGAAACGGAGAAACAAACTAAAAAGATGATTATTTTGGATACTGACAATCCACAATATCTGGAAATCACAAAAAGAACTAAAGTGTTAAAGCCTCAGGAGATCAAACAAATGGCTATGAAATCATCTGCACATGAAAGGAGAAAAGAATTGATGAAGATGTTTCCAGAATCAGAAAAACAAGCATATAAGGCATCTGAAGAACAAATTCAAATTTTGATAAATCAAGGTCAACTGGTGATTTGGTACAAAATGTGTTACAAAAAGGTCAATCAGTTGCTGAATTGTTAAATGCAATGATTGCACCAGACTTCACAAATCAAGTAAAAATCATAGCATGGAAGTATGATGAAGTGTTTGATGCATTTCTAGTTAAAAGAGTGAATGCAATATGTGATGTGTATCATTTTTATGCTAGCATCATAAACTTCCAGTGCAAGATATTAAAGAGTTGAATAGATTGAGGTTGATAAATCATTCAAATGCAAAAGAGGTCAAATGATGGTAGATTTGTTGAGAACAGGGTTGACCAGATCAAGTAATTTTCTGAAAACAAGATGTGATCAGGAAGATAAAGAATACTTTATGTCAATGAAGAAGAAGAAAAGTAAGACAGTGAATCAATCAGATGAAGATCACTTCATGATTGAATTTTATGACAAGTTTGTAGAAAAGGTGACAACTCCTGGCATAAAGATGATTGACGGAAATCAAAAGTCAAAACCAATTCAAAGATGGTTTTATAATTCAGAAACGTTTGAACTAAAGCTTGTAAGAAACCTAGAAGATTGGAATGAAGACATGATAACTTTGTTTGGAGCCTTTGAACTGAGGTTACTACACCCAAGTTACATTTCATTTCTATCTGTGCAGAAGTTTGACAAGTTATCAAATGAGACAGCTGAACAAGATAAAAAATATTTCGTGTCAATTATCAATGTCATGAGTGCTGCCATGGAAAGAATTGCTTTAAGGAAAGCTTTGGCTTATGCAAACATTGTGAAGAAAGATATTCCAGATATTGAATTTATGAGAATATCAAGAAAAGGAGTGCTCGAATTGTACACAAAAGACTGCGGAATTCCAATTGAACTATATGCTAATGTTGATATAGCATGTTTGTCAAAGAACACGTTGGAACGAATGAAGCAGTTAGATATTAAAACCAATGAATTAAAACCAGAGCAAGCTGTGCTAGCAAAGAAATTCAAGTCAGCGATTGAGAATGCTCTGAAGGAAATTGAAATGTACAAGCAGAAGCCAATGTTCTCTGTGAAAGAAGAGCCTGAGGATTTCTTTGCAGATTGAGGAATGAAGAGAGAAGATTCAAGATAAAAGAAGAAGTCAAAGGATGCAGATAAGAAAAAATGAAGACAAAGACAAGATCGAAGATAAAAGAAGAAAAGAAAGGATGGAGCTGAACAGAAGACTGAAGACAATGTAAATCTTAGGGGGAGTATTGTTAGGTCCCTTAAAAGATTAACATTTAGTCTTTATTGTTTAGTGTCTATTTTGTATTTTATACTAGTGTAGGGACTTTTTGTGTAAATTTAGTTCCTTAGTTCTAGTATAAATAGCTTAGACGTAGTATAGATTGTAAGTTTTTGCATATGTTTTATGAGAACTGCTTTCTATCACTTGTAATCGTCTTTGCAATCAATGGAATATGAATTTTGTTGATTTGTCTTGATTTGATTACAATTGATTGTATTTTGCTTTGAATTGTTCATATAATTGATACAGATTGCTCTAATTGATCCTATCAACAACCTTCAGTCGTTTTCTTTTAGCCTATAAATACCAACCCAACCTTCAGAGTTTTCATTCTCACTTGACCTAACTTTCAAAAACCTCTGAACCTTCCCATACACCATTAATGGCGACCATGCAACTCAAACCTCGACACAACTGTGTCGCATACCTTACTAAATCGCCCTTCTGGTCAAAATTTCACAATGCCATTGATCTGATGACCAACTCACAATACCAAACGGCCTTCCTCTTAAATCCGATCATTCATGCCGATTCCCTATCAGAGTTCTGGACGAACGTCACTGTTCAAACAGGAAAGAATGACGGCGAGGTCTCTCTCCGGTCGTCCGTGAACAACCACCAAGTGGTCATTACTCCAGCTATTATCTGACAAACCCTAAAGCTGGAGGATGCCACCTTCCCAATTGCCTACCCCAAAGGGAACCTTAATCTCTCCTTAACCACTCATGATTATCAGGGTGACCTATCTTCTTCCACCTTGCTAAAGAAACATTTCCCTGATCCACAATGACTCATCTTCCATATGGTGAATGTTTGTCTGGCCCCAAAGGCATCCTCATGGGACCAGATGTCCACAAGGTGGCAACAGGTATTGTACTCTATCTTTGAGAAACAGCCATTAAATTTTACTGAAATAATATTTTTGGAACTCAAAGACATGGCCTCAAAACCTTTTGGTAACCGATGGATTTTATATACTCGGTTCATTATGGCCATGATAGAGAGCCAGCTTAACGCTGAGGGACTAGTTGGCACTGGAGTCCTTGCCATGGCTGTTTTAGCTGAGGTATACTCTAGGCACAACAGCGACCAGACACTCAAAAAGGCTGCCAAGCTGTGAAAACCCACGCAGCTGGAACCCACAACCTCCACCTCCAAGTCTAAAGTCCCCACCAAGCCCAAACCCAAACAGAAAACCAAAAAGGCTACTCAGGGAAATAAGTCCCCTGAGGATGCCCCTACACAACAAAGGCAGGACGTGATTACTGGCCTGATTCTCCCAGCAATCACCACGACTCCACCTACCACAACCGCACAAGCATCCTCTTTACAGGAGCTTGATGCAACCATTTCAGGGGCTGCCACCAATCTAGAACCTTTCTCAATTGAGGAGGTTGCCATTGAAAAGCACACTCCTCCCCATGTGCATAGTTCTTCGAGCCCATCTCCCACTGAAACCGCCCCTCAAAGCCCTACTCTTATAATTACCAAAGTGTTGACCCATCTGAACACTCCACCCTCTCCCCAGAAACCAATCACAACCGGGATTCTCCAACCGAAGAGAGGGTGGACACAAGTGTTGGTAGGAACCCACAACACAGAGAATCACATGTCTCATCTCCCAGTGTGGCTAGGGGGATAGGACATTCTGGTGAGGCTGCTACTTCCCCTATATCAGCATATGAGCAGGAAGAAGCTGGTAACATCAATAAGACCTCACCATAGGCAACTGCCGATGATAGATCCAATCCGAAGGCTGGAAGTCCCCAGAACCAAGACAAAGGGGCATATGCAACTACTAAGCCACACTAAGTGCATGTACATCCTGACATAGTCAGGAGGTCAGGTGATTCAGTGCAAACTGATGATGACCTGTGCTTCTTCTACGATGTAGTTGCACAAAACACCATCCTAGAGGATGAGGTAAGCAGACTCAAAGAGCAGCTTGCCAAAATGTCTCAGGATCAAAGTCCATCTGGCACTATGAACCCACAGATGGCACATTCACCTGAAGGTGTCTTAAACACTCAGCCACTCCCACAAACTCCACCACCAGCCACTGCTTCTGGCACTAGTTCTCAGGAACAGAACCCTCCTGAGCAATTAGTTGTTATCCTTCAAATTCCCTGCCTCTCATCACACCAATAATCACAAACATTATGATGAAAACCCCTGATGAGAGGCTTCCCTCACAAATACAACCCTTGGTGGAGGTTGCTGTAGCTAAGGCGCTTTTTGATCATCAAACCCTAACCAATGCACCCAAAAAGAGGGAGACATCAGTGAAAGCAAAGAGGAAGAGGGTAGAGGAGGAGCAAGAAGTGGTGGAAGAGGTGGTAAAAGAGAGGGATGTGGTGAGGAGACTGAGAGGGTGAAGGGGAAGGAGAAGGAGAGGGAGGAAAGAGCTGAACAGATAAAAGTGGCTGAAATCCAAAAAGATTTCAATGTCACTTATAAAAAGAAGAAAGGTGAGAAGGAGGGAGAGAAGGTGATAAAGGAGACTGATCTAGCAGTCCTGGTCAAGGAGGCTGATGCTGAGCATAGCCGATCAATGGACTCTATCATTGATCAGCTGTTCAGGCAAGGCTTTGACACGGACACTGCCATGCTAGATCAGGAAATTAGGAAGTTGGAAATGAAGGAGATTGAGTACCGATGGACCAGTTATAGCCAAGAGGATAGAGAGAGACTTGAGGCTATGACTAGGTTTATTTCGAAGTATTTGGGGAGACCAGTCCTAGATATTAAGTCATGGACCAGGGACAACATCTTGGCTATAGCCACCAAGATCTGTTCGGCTGGGGAATTCACAAAGGGGCTGGTCATAGAAGCCCTTACTGAAGTCAGTGGTGGGAACAGGACCTTGCTAGCCAAACAAACCAAACCTTCACTCATATCCAGACTCCTAGCAAAGCCTGCCCAATCCCCCACACCAACACAAACCCCAAACATAACCCACAAAACCAACCCCTTCTCCATCAAAACCCATAGCCGATGATGCACCCTTGAAGAGGAAGAGAAGGGTGCTGAGGCTACAAAAAAAGAAGAAGAGGATGATGAGGAAGAAGATAGGCTGCCTCTCTCTACAGTCCTATCTTTGCCAAAACCCAAAACTTTACCCATTACTCCCATCACCCCTGCCTCACAGATGGAAACTGTGAAGGTTAAGCTTGAAGAAGAACAACAGCATAGGCTACATGATGATGAGCTGTTGAAAAGAGTAGATAAAGCCTATGCTGCTTCCTCATCAATTATAAATATGAGGAAACAAGCTCTGAGATTATTCATTTTAAGACATATATTCCAATTTCAAAAGGACAAAGTGAGTATTTGGCCTGATCCCAGGGTGTGTCACAGAATTATGAAGAAAGACATACCAAAGAGATACAATGGCCAAGTGAAAAGGATCGTAGGTGAAGAGATCTCCTTGGCCATTGTAATATCACCCCGAGATCATAGATTTCAAGAAAACCTATCAGGCTAACCTCCCACCACAAAAGATGTTGGAGAACAGGGTGGTTAAAAAGGGGTTAGTCTATAAGAGGTATGAGAAACTTCAGAGAAATGAGCTCCAGTTGTTCTTAGAGGGTAATCACCCAGATGAATTCGCCTTTAGGGCCATAACAACTGTGGAGCTCAAAAGTGGTAAACAGGCCAAATACATCTCAAAGCTCTATGGGCCTGAAGGATTCTTTGATGGTGAGGCAGAAGTACTTACCGTGGAAGAACAAGTGTGTTTTTAGAGGCCTACACCAGGGAATCCTACAGGCTCATAGTTGGGAAGTAGGTCTTATGGATGGGACAACAACTCTGTGTCCAGTTCCCCAAAACAGAGTTCCCATCCATACTATGCCAAACAAATTCATAAGACCTCTTCCCAGGCCAGTGCTTAATTGGGTCATCTTCTAATCTGATCAAGAAGGAAAAAGACCAATCTTCCTACCATCAATAAGTGGGACAATAAATTGCTTAGAGGTTTTGGCTGCATTGGTTCATGGGGAGATTGTTGGACCAAAAGAACCAATGAGCCAGATCAGAAAAACCTCTAAGTCCCACATGACATCATAACAACTGCTGAAAGCTTCATCAGTAGTTTGACAAAGACTGAAGACTTCAACAGCTGAAGATCAACAGCTGAAGATTTCAAGTACTGAGGACTCATCAACTGAAGCATCAAGTACTGAAGACAAGTACTGAAGACAAAGTACTAAAGATCAACAGCTGAAGAACTGAAGTACTGAAGATCAACAACTGATGCACAAAGTCTGAAGACAAAGACTGAAGACATCAGCTGATGACAACTACTGAAGTCATCAGCTGATGAAACATCTGAAGATCAAAGTCTGAAGACCAAGTGCTGAAGTTTCAGAGTTTGTCACAACAGCTGAAGAAGTTGTCTTCAGTTGTTGTGATGGTTTTTCTCTATCAGTAGTTTGTATTTTCTCTTTTCAGTAGTTTGTACAACAGCTGAAGAGTTTGTTCTTCACCTGTTATAGTTCAGTAGTTGTAAACGACTGAAGAGCTTGTTCTTCAGTCGTTGTAATACTTTCAGTAGTTTCTTTTTCAGTAGTTTGTAATAAGTTAGAACACTTAGCATTTTGTAAGAAGATGTCAGCTGTTTGACATCTTCAGTAGTTTAGTGTTCTTTCAGTAGTTGGTTAATAACCGTTTGATGTCACTATCAAGTGACATCAGCATACGTCATTTCTCCTATAAAAGGAGATGACCTAATTGTAATCCTTGCCGAAGCGTGTGATTCAATAGAAAATACCTTTTCGCAGAATTATTCTCTCTCTCTATAATTTTACTGTTACATGCAAAATCATTTGTGTTCTTTCTTATTTGTTTAATTCTCGTGCTAAATCCGCTGCGAATACAACCTAGTTGATCAAACTAGAGGCTGAGATCCTTTCATAAACTGAGTTATTACCTTGAATGACCGTGTTAGCATTTGAATCTTATAGCGATTAGGAATGGCTGGAGGTAGATCTTTTAAGGCTTCACGAGGCGGAGCACGTGATGGACGTAGTGCTGAACCACGGGCCATAAGAGGAAGGCCCAGGGTTAAGAAGGTGACCCACGAGGAGCCTGAGACCTCTCATCCGGAGGGTGGTGACGAGAGTGCTAACTTGAGAGCCTCGGTGAAGGAGGCCATGGTGTAGGAGGTTCATTAGGTCATGCAGACAATACTGCCATCTGTAGTGACTGAGGTGATCAAGGCTGTGAGGGAAGGAGAGAGGAGGGATAGGAACAAGTCTTCGGCAGGGAGAGGACAACCCGAGACCGAGACGGTGATCCCTACCAATGAAGAAGAGTAGGAAGAAGAGCCTGTGCTGGAGACAACACGAGGTTGTAACTATGGGGCATTGCAAAGACGCAAACCCCTACCTTCGATGGTAATGGCACTGCTGCTGCTGCTCACCGATAGGTGAGGGAGATGGAGTCTGTTCTTGATATCAGCGAGTGCCGGGAGGACCAAAGGTAAAATTCACCACTCACTCGTTTGTGGACTCGTCTTTATGCTGGTGGGACAACATCGTCCAAGCCGAGGGTAGCAGGGCACTTGGTAGAATGAGGTGGAGTGAGCTGAAGAAGTTGGTGATCAAGGAGTTCTGTCCTCATCGGGAGTTGGACAAGGTAGAAAGGGAGTTCCGTAGCTGGAGGCGGGGACCATGACATATCAACATACACCACCAAGTTCAACGAGATGGCACGGCTGGTGCCGGATCAGGTGCCACCCTTGTCACGAAAGATCAAAAGATACATCCAGGGCTTGCCGACAGATGTTCACAGGCACATGATCGCCACCCAACCAAGTACGTTTAGGTCGGTGGTTGACCTGGCCGGGAGGTTGTATGATGAGAGGGAGGTAATGGTGGTCGAAGGGAAGAAGACGGGTGGTGATGATCGGAACCGAAAATGGTTTGGGCGTGGTGGTTTCACCCTGAATAACAAGAAGGCTAGAATGGATGATCGCTGGGTGGTTGCTGCAGGCTCAGGAGTGAAGAGATGCGGGAAGTGTGGAAAGGAGAAAGCCGGTGAGTGTAGGTTGGGGCTTAACGTCTGTTTCAAGTGTGGGAAGCCCGACCACATCTCTAGAGATTGCAAAGCGGTGAGGTGCTTCAACTATGGTGAAGTAGGCCACATGAGTAGGGATTGCAAGAAGCTGAGGGCTGAGAGTTCCAGAGCAGGGAAGAAGACCGGGACGGAGGAGCAAAGGCCAAGCGCCAGAGCGTTCATGATGACCAGGGAGGAGGCTAGGACGGACCCCGATGTTGTGTCAGGTACGTTTCTAGTAGATCAAACTCTTGCTTCTGTGTTATTTGATTCTGGTGCTAGTAGGAGTTTTATTTCTGCTACTTTTTGTGCTAAACTGCCTGTTAGTAGTAAATGCATTGATGAGCCCTTTGACGTAGAAACCGCTATTGGTAAGTCCACTAGGGTTACTGATATGATAGAGGACTGTGCCATAGAATTAGAAGGTCATAGGTTTGCTACTAAGTTACATGTGATGCCCCTAGGTGGATTCGACGTAGTACTAAGGATGGATTGGTTAGCAACCTATGAAGGTAATATAGTATGTCACAAGAAGATGATTCATTTGATAGCGCCTGACGGGAATGGTGATCGGGTTACTACGATTCCGAAGGTGATTTCAATGGCGGTGGCGGGAAAGTGCATGAGGCGTGGATGTAGTGCCTACTTGGCCTATGTAAAGGATGTGGATATGCCAACACCACAACTGTCTGATATACCGGTGGTGTGTGACTTTCCAGACGTGTTTCCTGAGGACTTACCAGGAGTGCCACCTGACCGAGAGATCGAGTTTCAGATTGATCTGATACCAGGTGCTCAGCCTGTAGCTAAGGCACCGTATTGGTTGGCTCCGACTGAGATGAAGGAGTTAATGAAGCAACTGCAGGAGGCTCGATAAGGGTTTTATCAGGCCGAGTATTTCTCCTTGGGGTGCTCCAGTCTTGTTGTAAAGTAGAAGGACGGTAGCATGCGGATGTGCATTGACTACCGTGAGTTGAACAAGGTGACGGTAAAGAATCGGTACCCGCTACCGAGGATTGATGACTTGTTCGATCAGCTCCAAGGAGCCAGTTGGTTCTCGATGATAGATCTTCGATCTGGTTACCATCAATTGAAAGTGAAGGAGCAAGATATTCCTAAGACAGCTTTTCGCACACGCTCTAGACACTACGAGTTTCTCGTTATGTCCTTTGGTCTGACCAACGCGCCAGCTGCTTTTATGGATTTGATGAATCAAGTGTGTCAGCCGATGTTGGACAAATCAGTGATTGTATTCATCGATGATATCCTGATTTATTCAAGGAGTGAAGAACAGCATGCCGGTCACGTTTGGGAAGTGTTAGAGACGTTGGGGAAGGAGAAACTGTATGCTAAGTTCTCCAAGTGTGCTTTTTGGTTACGCGAGGTGCAATTTCTGGGTCACGTGGTAAATGCGGAGGGAATCATGGTGGACCTGTCAAAGGTTGAGGCGGTGATGCAATGGAAGTCATTTAAGACGCCATCCGAGATTCGTTGCTTCTTGGGGTTGGCGGGCTACTACAGGAGATTTGTTCAAGACTTCTCCAAGATAGCCTCACCTTTGACAAAGTTGACTCGAAAGGATGTAAAGTTCGTGTGGGATCGAGAACTGGAGCGTGCTTTTGAGGAGTTGAAGACTAGACTAACACAAGCTCTTGTCTTGACATTACCCGAAGGTAGCGAAGGCTTAGTGGTGTATTCGGATGCATCTCATTCTGGGCTAGGTTGCGTATTGATGCAATGCGGAAGGGTAATAGCCTACGCATCCCGACAACTGAAAACCCACGAAGTCAACTATCCCACGCACGATCTAGAACTAGCTGCGGTAGTTTTCGCGTTGAAGATTTGGCGGAACTATTTATACGGGACGAAGTGCACAATCTTCACAGACCATAAAATCTTGAAGTACTTCTTCGAGCATAAAGAATTGAATATGAGGCAGAGGCGATGGCTGGAGCTCATAAAGGATTAGGATTGTGAGATCCATTACCATCCGGGCAAGGCCAACGTGGTGGCGGAAGCCCTTAGCCTGAAGGAGAGACCTGAGCTGATTCAGGGTGAAAGCATATCTGATGGTTATGACCTCTGATGTGATGATGCAGGTTAAGGAGTTTTAAGATGAGGCGTTGAAATAAGATCATCTTAACTCTGAAAGGATGAGAGGCCTGGTTGCGGAGTTAGGTGAAAACACTTTCGGTGTTAGAACCCGATATGGGCGAATGTGGATTCCTCGTCATGGGGATCTACGTGGAAAGATCATGGACGAGGCTCATAAGACTCGATACTCCATTCATCCTGGTGCTACCAAGATGTATCATGATATGAAGAAAGATTACTGGTGGCTGGGTATGAAGCGCGACGTAGCGTAGTATGTGAGTAAATGCCTTACCTGTTTTCAAGTGAAGGCGGAACACCAGTAGCCATACGGGAAAATCCAACCGTTGGATATACCCGAATGGAAGTGGGAGCAGATCACCATGGACTTCATTACGAAGCTACCACGTACCCCGAAAGGGCATGATGCTATATGGGTGATAGTTGATCGTTTGACGAAGAGTGCTCACTTCCTACTGATCCGAGAGACGTATTCTTCTGAGAGACTCACGGATCTATTCATCAAGGAGATTGTGGCTCGTCATGGTGTGCCGGTGTCTATTGTGTCCGATCGCGACACCCGGTTTACATCTAAGTTTTGGAAGAAATTCCACGACATGATGGGAACGAGACTACACATTAGCACGGCTTATCATCCTCAGACGGGCGGTCAGTCTGAGAGGACGATCCAGACACTCAAGGACATGCTTCGAGCGTGTGTGATCGATTTCGGAGGAAGTTGGGATGACCATCTACCGTTAGCAGAATTCTCGTACAACAACAGTTATCATGCCAGCATTGGCATGCCACCCTACGAGATGCTATATGGTAGGAGATGCAGGACACCCGTATGCTGGGGTGATATTGGTCAGAAGGAGTTAGGGAGCATTGAAGTGATTGAGGCTACGACGGGGAAGCTCAAAAAGATTAAAGCCTCCATGAAGGCAGCTAAAGATAGGCAAAAATCGTATGCTGATAAGAGACGTAGACCGATTGAGTTCCAGGTGGGTGGTAGGGTTATGCTAAAAGTCTCACCTTGGAAGGGTATCATCCGGTTTAGAAAGCGGGGCAAGTTGAACCCAAGGTATATAGGGCCTTTCCGAATTATTGCTCGAGTAGGAGAGGTGGCCTATAGGTTGGAACTACCAGATGAGTTAAGTGGAATTCACCCAACATTCCATGTATCTCATCTGCGGAAGTGTTTAGCCGACGAGGACATGATCGTACCACTGGAGGAAATCGAAGTGGATGAACGGCTCAATTACGTGGAGCAACCGCTGGCGATCATTGATCGTATGGAGAAGAGGTTAAGAAATAAAGTGGTTCCCCTGTGCGTGTACAGTGGAAGCACAGAAAGGGATCCGAGTCTACATGAGATATTAAAGGAGAGATGAGGCAGCATTACCCTCATCTGTTTGAGGAATAACAGGTTTCGGGGACGAAACCTATATAAGGGGGGTGGACTTGTAACACCCGGTTATTTTAAAAAAAGGCAAAAAGAAAGAATAAAAGCAAAAGGAAAAGAATGAAAATGCAAGTAACCCATGTTGAGGGGTTGAAATAGTCCAAAAGGACAAAACTTTTGAAAAGTTGGTGAATAAAGCAACATAGCCGCCCATGTTGCTTCTTACACCCTGACATTCGGGTTTTTCTAGAGAGAGAAAGAGAGAGAGCAGAAAACTCTCGGGAATTTTAGAAGAAACAAGAACTTCGAAGTTTTTGGTAAGAATTCTTGAGTTTATGATGCTTTAGACGATTTTGGACTTGGTTGTACGCTTATAAATGTGAGTGTGTGTTCGGGTGTGTGTGTATGTGTGTTTTAGGTGCTAGAAACGTCTGGGAAACTCAAGAGAAGGGTATAAGCTCGAAAACAACAAAGGTGAGTTCTAGAATCCCCTTTTTAACATGTTTTTAACTATTTAGGGGCTGGAAAATGCATGTGTATATGTTTTCATAAGAATGGGTTTTACCCGTATGTATGTATGTGTGAATGTGCATGTGGGTGGGTGAAATTTTGGGATGCAAAGGTGTGAATGTTCATGTTATGATGCTTAGGATGCTAATACTAGGCTTAGATTTTGATTTGAGATGAAATGGGACTGATTTATGTTGATTATGGGAAAGTTAGTTGTTCATGCGCCTAAACACTGGACCATGCGTCCAACGGCTTAGTTCCTAAGTGTTCCCAACCGTCCAATATGCCCAACCGTCTGAACAGGGCCCATGTGTCAGAACAAGGCCCATGCGTCTAAGTAGAAAAATGGCTGTGTAGGTCCAAACGTCTGAACAGGGCCCATGCGTCTAAATAGGCCCATGCGTCTAAGTGAAAAAGAGACTAAGTTAAGTCCAGACGTCTGCATAGTGGCAAAACGTCTGAATAGGGCAGAAGCGCCCAAATAGTGCCCATGCGTCTAGACCCTTAGAGTAATTTTCTGAAATTCTGGGAAAAAATAGAAAGTCTAGGGTTTTGACTAAGGTTGACTTATGGGTAATGATTACCCAATTTAAGTATAATTATGAGATGTTTTAAGGTTATGGGTTGTATGTATTGAAGGGGTTTGTTACACCATTTTCAGCTTGTTTAACCATTTAAACAAAAGAAACGCAGTGGAATGTACTACTTTAAAACATGTTAAAGTTTCTGAAAATTATCTTTCTAACGTGTAAAACAACAAACCCATAACATAAGGATCTTTATTATGTGAAAAACTAGCATACGATATAATAAGAACATCCAAAACATGACATAATCATTCCAAGATACTACCTTTCTGGATGCTATCAAAACCGACCAAAAGAAGGCTGAAATAAGTTCGAAAATGGCCAAGACTTCAAGGTTAGAAGTCCTCAGGTGTTCATTCCCATAAGCCTCTAAGCAAACATCATAGTTTCTAGGATTTGCACACCAAAAACTCCAAGAAAGGAAGCTGCCAAAACGCCTTCAAAACCGAGAACTTCCAGCAGCAAAATAGGTGAAATGGGAGGATTAAATCGACCAAGGTTCCAAGAGGAGGAACCCTCAAGCTTGTATACCCCAAGCTTACTTGCAAACAAGTCTTGTTAGGAAGAAACAACACAAAAAGACTCCAAAAACTCCTCCAAATGCACCTGCTGGCCGTGAGGTTGAGAGAGAGAGAGGAGTTATTTTTTGAGTCTTTTTGCATGTATTGAGATGATCAAACTTTGAGTGTAAGACTAGTTATGTAATGTGGTGTCCAAGAAACAAAAGAACCAATGGGATCAGGGGGGGGCGGCCGAAGTTTTTAAAATAAAAGGGTTTCCCCCCTTTAAACATTAATACACATGTTTGTTAAACTAGTCTTTCAATTTGTTGTACAATTAACTTTTAATTGTATGACTTATACACTCGTTTTATTATTTGATGTTATTTAACTAATTTAAATAACATTCCAAATATATTATTTAACAAAATATCCTAATAAGTTGTTCCATCTCATATGTAACTTATTTAGAAAACCCATTTTCTAAATTTGGTGTAAATATTTAATTGCATGATCATATCATCATTAAATATTAATTGGTGTTTGCTAAGCTTGTTATTGGGTATAACCCGACTTGGATCATAACGTACTAACCACATCAATATTCTACGTGTCTTGGGCATATAGATTCCTACAATCTCCCACTTGCCCAAGATTCTTAGAAGATTGATGCAAGCAGTAAATACCGCCTAACAACGGTTTACTACCCTTAATACGCATGACTTATGGCCATTCAATAACATCATTCCATTCAAGTACCCTACTTGAAATGATTTAGGTGAATCAATCATCTATCCTTTTGTTACAGATGTCATGTTAAGTCCAAGGACACAGAATGATCATTCCTTGTTGCTTTAACTTAATCAGGCCTTAGACATTGTTAGTCCAGGAGCACTTGAATCAATCAAATAACATGAAGATTTGGATCAAAATGATAAAATATCAAGAACTTGGATGAACACACAAGAACATCAATGAAAAACCCCTATTTGATCCATATTGATTTGCATAAGATGTTAATTACATGAAAACCCTCAAATCTAGCTCATACAAGCTTCAAACCCTAATTGCCATACTTTACTATTTATAGTAAATGATACTTTACTAATGACACTTAGGACCCTAAACTATGACAATAAGAAATTACAATTAAAAACCCAAATGTCTAAAAAACAAGATTAAATATATTTTGTTGACACAAAATATATTTAAAACAATAAACATCCTAGACGAATATATCTTCAACGTCTTGTCTCTAATCTTCGTCCCGAACGCGACGTTTGACTTTTCTGTTGACTTTGACCATTGACGTTGACTTTGTTGACTTTAACTGTGTTGATAATATTAGACTATCTTTCAGACCCAACAATATTCCCCCTTAGTCTACTATTATCAACGTCTTTCATCGTGATCAGCACCGATAAGTCAATTGAACTTGATCTTCAATTTGGTAAGCTTCAGTCTGAATGTTGAGGTCCAACAATATTCCCCCTAGACTGATGCTTTCCAAATTTTGTTGCTTAAGATCTTTATCTCACAAGTTCCCCCTTTTTCTATGTTCCCCTTGTCATGTGCATCCTCTCAATTATAAGGACGACCACTTTCTTGAATCTCTGAGTGCTTCAGAAGATGTAGGAGGAGGATTCCTAGCTCGTTATCTTCTGTAAATTTGAGGAACAGGTTCTCTGGTCTGGTACACTGCTCAACTGATGATCGGCCATCACTTATAGCAAAAATCTGAAACACATTCTCAAACACAATCTCGACATTTCTAATTAGATCATTTCATTTTAACAAAATAAACCCGTGTTTATCTGTGTGAAAAACAAGCGAACCCGTGTTCGAATGTGCGCAATTTCTGTGAAATGCATGAAAAATGATAAAATCGTAACAGCATAATATGGAAGACCTAAGTTAATATTGAAATGAAAATTTATTATAATAATATTTTTTTAATTTTATTTTATGTGTATATATATATATATTTTTATATTTGTATATTATTATTATTTTTAATTACCGAGAAGTGAATCGATCATGAGATCACATCCTCAAGATATACTTTAGCACAAAGATGAATATAATCATCGACCAGCCATGAGATCACACTGATAACTGAATCTAATCACAGTCTTTGAAAGATTTTGAAATTCTCAAACAGATAAATAACGATTGCTGATATGTTTGTCCACTTAAACTCATGCCCTATCTTTTTCAACAAGCAGCAGATGATTCGTTTAGGTTCGATTAAGGACTTTAGAATGCTAGGACCCCACAATCATTTGGCAAAAACCCTCACCCAACCTCAGGATTTCTTGAATTTTGTTACGATCTTTATAGAACAAGGCATGTGCATTAGTGTGCAAGAGATTATCAACAGAATATTGTATTCTGTGATGAATTCATCGTTAGATGACTTGACACCACTTAGATCAAAATGATAAGAGCTCCAGGTCTATACTCACGTATAACAAAGGAGATGACCATTTAATCATGTGCCGATGAGAGCTCCAGGTCAGTACTATCGCACAACAAAGGAGATCATCACTCCAGGTCAGTACTTCCGTACAGCAGAGGAGATTAGCACAAACACAAGACACATAAATACACTAATCATGGTTCAAAGATATGGCTTAAATGATTTGTATCATGGTGGGTGAAAGATCAATTCTCAATACAATTTTTGTCGGGACTCAGTTTTCATGCAGGCCAAAATGATTGTGTAAATCCAAACATCCTTAAGCATATATTTAATTTAAATCATCATGCTGCTGTCTACTTTATTTTTTCAGGCTGAGCCTACCAAGCATATCATTAAAGCATCTGTTTGTTTTTCTATTATTTGTACTTAAAACTAAGATGTAAATCAGATAACAGCATCAGTTACTATCATTTCTCATTTTAAAAATGCAAGTCATGCAAGAACAAGCATTTCAAGAAGATATACAATTATTTCTCAATCATCTCGAATCAAGTTCTCAGCTCTCTTGTCATTTCATCATTTATTTTTTAAATTTTGATATACTCTCCCCCTAAATTTTTATTTTTTTTACAAACCTATTTTTGTGTTTTCTTTTTAATATATATTTTTTTTAAACTGTACAAAAATAGAAATTTTCAAAAGAAGGTCTTCCAAACTACACTGATATCTAGATAAGAAATGAATTCTCAAGAAATAGCAGAGAAGGTAAAATGAGAACTGTGATTATACAGATAAAAATCTAAATTGTGGATAAAATACAATGACCTTAACCTGTTTGTTCCGCCTCAAATTTGAATTAGGAACAATCCTTGTCAGTAAACTGCATTGCTAACAGTCCTCCTGAATTGTTCCTGCACTCATAAACAGATTAGTTAGAAAGAGGAACCCAGGCCATCGTTGTCCTGGAAGTTCCTTTTTCATCAAGATAAGAAATAAGCTTCTGCACACAACCGTTTAAACAATCGGGGATTACTGTATCCTTACTTTTAATTTGCCAAATTTGTTTCAGTTCAATTAACTTGGATTTGAATGAATTAAATTTGGAAATCATTTTCTGTTTAAGACTAGAAGGAAAAGAATTTAGTTTTGAAGCTTTGGTCATTTTCATCTTTGTATCATGTGAAACCGGCTTCACATGAAAAGGTTTGGATGGAGGGTTTTTCATCCAACCATTCAAAGATGTGTGTTGTTTACCTCTTGATCCAGAGAAGCAACCCGTGTTGCCTTTACCGTCTGGAACATTCCTCTGAACCTGAGGGCACTTCTTTAGCACGTGACCTTCTTTTCCACATCTAAAACAAGCCTTGAAAGGCTTTTGGTTCTTTGTAGTCCCGTGGACATTAGAAGAGGGTGGATCCTCCTTTGAGGTTGTTGCAGCTTGTTGACAACCTTGAATCTTCGTCATTTGGAAATCAGGAGAGTGAACCTTTTGAAGCTTTGTCAATGTGGATTTTAAACAGGTCTATGATTGGAAGTGTGATGTTTGAGGAGATGAAATCGAAGCATTCTCCCAAGAACCCTTTTGTATGGCTGGTGACTTGGCACACTTTGAGGTAGATTTGTGACAAGCTTGATGGATAGCAGATGAAGATGGTGAGTACTTCTGCTGAGTTTTGGAGGAACTGCTGATATGTTTAGTAGTTGGGGATGAGATCCGGATAGGTCTTGATTTAGCTTTTGGAAGCTTTTGAGACTTGACAATTTCAGGAGATTTCTGGATCTTTGAGGAACCAACACGCTCCTCTGTGTTTGATTCATCATCTGAGCTTATCCAGTCTCGTATACACAAATCTACTTCCGATGGATCTTAATTGACAGGAATAGGATATGTTGTTGTTTTTGGAACTTGATAATTAGGTGATTCCTGATTTATCTCTTGTTTCATAACCCTGACAGGCTCAAAAGTAGGAATTTCACCTACTTTAAACTTATCAAAGAAGTTAGAAGAAACAACTGTTATAGGTTTGTAAACAACAGGAACTGAACAATCATTAGCTTGACTGTCAGCATCTGGTTTACTGTATCCCATACCAATAGGAGAATCATAATCATCTCGCACCTCTTTAAGATTAACCCCTTGTAACCCTGCATGCAAACTATTAGTATCCTTCTGAATAATCTCTTGAATCAACTCATTTGTAGGATGAGGAGTGGGTGTAGGAGAATAACAGAAAGTACTAGGTGGAGGATAAACATATGCATTATCCTTGTGACCTAACCCGGTCTTGATTTTAGCCCCCCTTTGTCTTTGGCATAATTCCTCCTGTTTCATACCCGAAAGAGTCCATTTTTCCAACTTATTTTTAAGTTTTCTTGTTTCAAACTCAGCAAGTGTAACTTGTTCAGTCAAGTAATTGACTTCACAGTTCTTTTCCAAAAGAGTTCTCTTCAAATGTTCGTTTTCTTTCAAAGCTTCTTTTAATTTGACAAAATACTTTGACTCATTTTGTTTAAGCTCTTTGTTGGTTTTCTTTAATTCATTTTCATTCATTATAAGTAACCGGTTAGCTTTATATATACCGACTAAACGGATTTTGCATGCGGAGGAACACATGTCTTCAACAATTTCATAAGGAAGACCCATTACCAATTTTTCAGCTGCTAGAGCTCTTTCACATTGGCAGACTGGTGTGGTTCTTTTGTACTCTTCCACAGCAGCCTTTTTAGCTTCCTCAATCACTGCTTCCATCTTCATTTTTGTCTTCTCATCTTCACAACCCTCGGCTCTTGTACCCTCAGCAGCATTCATAGCTTCCTTAGCGACAACCTGTTTCTCAGCAACATCCCTAGGCACCTGCCCAACTGTTTTCTTCTGAACCACAGCTTCACATACTAACCCTTCTTGAGCAACAGTTTTTCCAACCAGCTTCTCACCAATCTCACAATCCTTGACCTTTTGAACTTCACACGGGCTTGACCAAACATTATCAGCGGTAACTTGTCTATGAGCTTCACACCAGAATTCTTTGAATGGATCAAAGTTTTTAATGAAGTCATCATCACTTTCAACCACTTCAGCAACCAAAGCGTGGTTGATTTCTTCTTCTGATTCCTTGATTTCAGCACTTCGATCAACGTTGATGAGTAGTGTTGTTTCATTCTTTGTATCTGCAAAACAGTTAACCCGGCTTTGAGCCGTTGTGAGATTATCTGATTTAAAGTCTTCTGAAGATGGCATTTTTTGAACAATTTAAACGACCCAAAAATATTTTTCCCAAAAAATTTAGAGTAATTCTCCCCCGGAAAAAAATATTTTTTTTTTAAATGTCACGCTAGAAAATCTTAGCAACTGGGGTCAAGTTGCCAGGTCAGCTGGTTTTTTTTTTTTTTATAAATGTTTTAAAATTGTTGAATATTTCTTTATCGATTTGAACTTAATTAATCCCAACTAGTCAAATTTAGTTGATTTTTTTTTATCAGCCCAGACCCTATTTTTTTTTTTTTAATTCAGCCCAATTTTTAATTTGTACTAGCCCAAATGAATCGTAATCCCAATTACTTTTAAATTTGTTTTATGAATTTAGCCCATAACCAAACACAAACCCTAAAACACTAACACTCAACACAAACAAAAGCAAATACTTGCAGATCTGATCTTTTGAACTCATTTAAACACTCTCACTTCAACCTCAAAACACTGCTCAAATCCCCAATTCTCTCTCTAAAACC
The DNA here is from genome assembly GCA_024085815.1 of Flaveria linearis. Taxonomy (NCBI): domain Eukaryota; kingdom Viridiplantae; phylum Streptophyta; class Magnoliopsida; order Asterales; family Asteraceae; genus Flaveria; species Flaveria linearis. The sequence goes on along the minus strand of CM044001.1, from coordinate 62,201,883 downwards.
CTCAGATTCAATCGACCCAAATCCACACTCCTGCATTCATCTTCCAAAATCACCACAATCCGATTATTCAGTCTCGTAAGACTCACACTCCCGTTGACTCACTAGGGTTTTCGATTCCGATTAGGGTTCACGCCTAACCGTCGGCCAAACCTCCGATTACCGATGGAGCCGCCGCCAGTGTCGCCCTCGCAGCTCGCTCCGGCTTCTGAAAAGATGGGGAAAAGTGATGAAAACACCCCAGCAGCCAAGAAAACAAAAATCTCAGCTGAAAATCACTGAATCACCGCTCCATCGTTGATGTTTCAATGGTTGATTTGGGGATTCGGTCGAAGTTCAAGTGGCTGCGGTTGGTTGAAGGTGATTTGGGGTTCAATGGTTTGAATTCGAAGGTCAACAGAGATGAGGTTGGTGTCGGTTGCCAGGGGATTTTTGATTTCGGTGTTTCTCTTGATCCAAGGTCATCCCCTGTGAATTCAAAGGTTGTGTCCGCTGTGGGTTCGAATTGTTTATCCGCTGTGAATCAAAGTCTATGTGTCCGCTGTGGTTTCTTTTTGTGCGTTCCACTGCGAGTGTGTTGGTTCTTCTTGATTCTTCTTCTCCCTTTCTGTACTTTTTGGTTCGATTTTGATGATGGTGACTGATGAGATGGGGGTTGTCGGGTGGAGGTTGGGCGGCGATGGTTATGGTTGTGGGTACGGTGGTGGATCTGTGGTTCTGTTGTGGTGAAGGTGTCGTGTGAGGGTGATGTCAGGGAAGGTGGAGGTTTGGTGTTGATATAGTGGTGAGGATGTCGGGTGAGGGGGGCTGCGGGTGAAGGTGTGGCCGCGGGTTTGTCTGTGGGTGGTGGTTTGGGGTTTCCGGTGGAGGTGGTGGTAAGGAGGTGTCCGGTGGTCGACGGTTGTGGTGGTGTGGTTGGGTTTCCAGTGACAGAAGTAGGTTTTTTTTATTTATTGTAAATTCGCTGAAAAATTTTGTAGTTTCGCAGCAGTTTGGAGTTTTGCCCGAAAAAGAACAACTTCGCCGGAATCTGGTAGTTTCGCCGGCAAGTTCGCCGGAACAGTAAGTTCGCCGGTAACTTCGCCGGAATGCGTAAGTTCGCTCGGAAATGTGAACTTTCGTTCAAAATGGAGCAAATTCGTTGTCTAACTTCTCTGAATGAAGATTTGAAGATCTGAAGAACACCAAGAACACACACTGTGTGAGAGAAAATCTCCGGATCTGAAAAATTTTTCTTAAATCCTGTATAGATTTAGAAGTAGATATGATTTCTAACTTGTAATTCTTCAAATTACTTGTAAAACCTTGTAGATCTGATGACTTTGATGAGGATTTGAAACTTTTAATTTTCAGATCTACTTTCTCTCTCTAGAAACTCTAACTTTCTCTCTCTACGAATTTGATAAATCTTCAAAAAAAACAGTAACAAAATCTTCAAATCAGTAGTAGAAATTGATTCAAGTTGGCTCTGATACCAAATTGTTGGTCCAACATGATCGATTCAACAGTGCAAATGATCACAAACACACACAAATCCCACTGATATTCATTGAACCAAGAGTATATTACTTATCAATCAAAATGAAGATCAAACAAAGATCAACAGAGGATATAATCGCTACAATAATGAACAAATTAGCTCTTAGCACCTCTAGCCGTCACACAAGATAGGTTTTCAATAAGAGAATGTGCAAAAGTTGCATTAACAAAGATCAAACGAACATTATATAGTAGCAGGCCTAGGTTCGCCCATAGGTTCGCTATGATGAAAAACACAAAAATACAAAAAATAATAACACCGACATGCCGGTGAGTCCAACCTACACAAGTCATCAATTGATTGTCAAATGAGTCATATGACTCGAACAGTGATTCAGATTCGAGATTGTCTGAATGTGATGAAGAAATATCTATTGATAGAATTCCTTCATCAAATTGTTCCAAATCTGGGTTGAGATCCAATTGTTTTAGATGTGAAAAGGATGATCACTTAATTAAGCAATGTCCTGTATCAGGTGATTGTAATATACAATCCAAATTTTTTGGAAATAGATTGACAAATTTTGTAAATGGTTTCTTTTGCAGAAGATCCGTTCCTCCTAGACCTAAGTACACTAAGACTTGGGTCCCAATTTCCAAGGTCTAACCAATTTTTTTTATATGTCAGGAACATTCCGAGGCCGCTGTAAATAATTATTGGCATGTAGATAGTGGATGTTCTCGGCATATGACTGGGTTGAAGGACCTTCTAACAAATTTTAGGATTATTGATTGTGGATATGTTGCTTTTGCTGGAGACAAGAAGGGTGGGAAAATGATTGGACAAGGAGATGTCTCAAATGGATCCCTTACTTTGGAAAAAGTCAACTATGTTCCAGAGTTGGCTTTCAATCTTCTCAGTGTATCACAAATCTGTGATAAAGATATTACCGTGATGTTCCTCGCCAATTAATGTCTGTTCCTGAGACCAGAATTTTCTATACCTGAAGAGATGGTGATCATGAGAGCTCCAAGGAGAAATGATACCTATGTGTTAAATATGGGATCACAAGAATCATCTTCCACTGTGACCTGTCTTTTATCAAAAGCTTCTTCCCATGAATGTTTTCAGTGGCATAAAAGATTAGGGCATATTAATTTTAAACTAATAAATAAGTTAGTTAAGAACAATTTGGTAAGGGGACTACCACTGAAAGACTACTCTGTGGTAGAAAAATGCATGGCTTGTGCAAAAGGAAAACAGCATAAAAAGCCACATAAACTTAAACTTCAAAATTCAATTTTACATCCCCTCGAATTGTTACATACCGACTTATTTGGCCCTATTAGTGTAAAATCAATTGCTAAGAAATCTTATTGTCTTGTTGTGACGGATGATTACTCCAGGTACTCTTGGGTAGGATTTCTGTCTAACAAAAGTGAGACTGCTGAGGAATTAATGAACCTGATTCCACTGATTGAAGTTCTTGGGAAAAGGAGGATTCAAGCCATCAGGAGCGACAATGGCACAGAGTTCAGAAATCACATCTTCAATTCATTCTGTGAGCAAAGGGGTATTCTTAGACAGTTCAGTGCTGCCAGAACACCTCAACAAAATGGTGTTGCTGAACGTAAGAACAGAACTCTAATTGAAGCAGCAAGAACGATGTTGATCGAGTCAAAGCTTCCGATTATTTTTTGGGCTGAGGCAGTTAATTGTGCAGCTTATGTTCTTAACCGGGTATTGATTGTCAAGAGCAAGATGAAGACATCATACCAGTTGTTCCGAGTTCGGTTGCTCTTGTACTCTGTTAAATACCCAAGACCAGAAAACGAAGTTTGGTGCTGTCTCTGATGAATGCTTCTTTGTTGGGTACTCAGAAACACAAAAGGCGTATCATGTGTATAACAAACGGACGCGGATCGTGCAAGAATCCTACTATGTCGATTGGCAAGAATCTTACTCTACAAGCATTGGATGTGAGCCTGCATGGTTTATGATTCTACCACTGTCTTCAAATCATTCAATTTGCCAATTCCCGATGACGATGACGTCATTCCTCACTCTTCTGTGAATCTGATTCCACCACAACCGCAATCGTCTGCCACCACCTCATTACCTCCTACTTCATTTGATATCCCATCTTCACCACCTCCACCACCACCTCCATCATCTGATCCATCATCCCAACCATCTTCATCTAATGCTACCATCTCATCTACCATTCTATCCACAACTTCATCCATTCGAAATCCTCCTATCGATCCAATTCCCACAAATTCATCTCCTCCCGCACAACCATCCACTTCCACATCAATATCTCAACTTGACCCTTCATTGCTTAACACAAATTTTAAAACCTTAAAAGATCATCCTCATGACTACATCATTGGATCTATCTCAGACGGAGTGAGGACTCGGAGTCAGAGTGGATTTATAAATGAGTGCCTTCATGCAGCTTTTCTATCTGAGATTGTTCCAACGAATTACAAACAGGCACTTGAAGATCCAAGTTGGGTGGATTCCATGCAATCTGAGTTGCAGCAGTTCAGAAAGTTGAAAGTTTGGGAGTTAGTTGATCTTCCTCCAAACAAATGCCCCATTCGTACCAAGTGGGTATTCCGTAATAAACCAGATGATCGTGGTGTTATTGTCAGAAACAAAGCCAGATTGGTTGTTCAAGGTTTTGCTTAGAAGGAGGGGATAGACTACACTGAAGTGTTTGCTCCAGTTGCTCGGATCGAAGCAATCAGAATTTTTCTTGCACATGCAGCTAACAAGAACTTTAAAGTTTTTCAAATGGATGTAAAATGTGCATTTCTATATGGAGACATTGATGAGGAGATCTATGTATGTCAGCCACCAGGTTTCGAGGATCCAGATTTTCCAGATAAAGTATACAAGCTAGACAAGTCCTTGTATGGGTTGCATCAAGCTCCCCGCATTTGGTATGAAACCTTGACACAGTATCTACTCAGCAAAGGTTTCTCTCGTGGGACTATAGATATGACACTATTCCAGAAGGAGGTTGATGGTGAGCTGCTGATTGTTCAAGTGTACGTAGACGATATAATCTTTGGATCAACAAATGAAAAGCTGTGTAAAGAATTTGAAGAAGTGATGAAGGATCGCTTTGAAATAAGCATGATGGGGGAGATGTGCTTCTTCTTAGGTTTGCAGGTAGAACAGAAACCAGAAGGTATTCTTATTCAGTAGGAGAAGTACATCAAGGAAATTATCACAAAGTTTGGCATGGATGATTCAAAGCCAGAACATACTCCCTTTACTGCTCAGACATGCTTGTCTCCCGATGATAATGGGAAGTCCGTGGATGCTCATCGATATCGATCGATGATCGGATCTCTCATGTATCTGACTACAAGCCGTCCAGATATCACCTTCGCCGTGTGCTACTGTGCTCGTTATCAAGCCAATCCCAAAGAATCACATGAGCTAGCTGTTAAACGTATTTTTCGTTACCTTAAGGGTTCCTCCCGTTTGGGGCTCTGGTACCCAAAAGGTGGGAATTTTGATTTGCATGCTTTTTCTGATAGTGATCATGGTGGTTGCAGGATTAACAGAAAGTCGGTCACCGGTGGATGTCAATATCTGGGTGACTGCCTTGTTTCGTGGCAAAGCAAAAAGCAAACCACAGTGTCCTTATCCACAGGAGAGGCTGAATATATCGCTGCATCAAGCTGTTGTTGCCAAGTGCTCTGGATTCAACACCAAATGATGGATTATGGCATCAACTTTCTTCACACTCCAATCTTCTGTGACAATGAAGCCGCTGTTGGAATTGCCAAGAATCCTATTCATCACACTCGAACCAAGCACATCGAAACAAGAATTCATGCCATCCGTGATGCACAGGAAAAGGGGTTCATCGATATTATTCCTATTGAAACAAGGAAGCAAAAAGCAGATCTTTTCACTAAAACTTTTGACAAACCACGTTTTTATGAACTGATCTCTATGCTAGGATTAATATCCTTCTGACAACCTTTTCAAGCAAAACAACTGTTTAAAATGTAAATATGTACATATTTTCCTTTATGGTCTTGTTTGTTTTCTGCTTAGAGAATCCTTGTGTCCCATATATCTTTCCTTTTATTCTTCATTTTTCTTTACTTTCGGGGGATGGTAAATATGTACATATTTTCCAAATGATGGATTATGGCATCAAATTCAACACCACTGGGATGGTGACTCGGTGATAATGCCCTCTAAGTCAAACATTGAATAATCTTCATTTCCATATGATCTTGCATACACATTCTTGCATAGTAGCTCTTTGCTTAGAAAAAGATGTGTGTTTATCTCCTCTGCTATGCGAAAGCATTGACCTGGAGTGATGATCTTCTTTGCTATGCGGTGGCATTGACCTGAAGCTCTCATCAACACGCCTAGATGATCTTCTCTGCTATGCGGTGGCATTGACCTGAAGCTCCCATCTATTTGTTATAGGTTTTTCCCTGCGTCTCATGTGTATACTTTGCATTTATGTGTGTCTGCATCTGTACATTATTGTGTCCCATATGTATTTTATGCATGTCTTTTTGGTTGCATTTTGTAGATTTAGTATAGTGATCAGGCATATCAATGATCATACTCAATAAACTGTGATGACAAGACTAGTTCTTTATCAAATATCCGTGGGGACGAAGTTGCTGAGTTTCTAAGACAACTCAGAACATGATAAACAATTGCAGATCACAAGTTGAAATGAACAGGGAATGGGTTTAAGAGGACAAACATATCAGCAATCTCGCTAAGTCATGACCCCTCTGAAAAACTTCAAGAAAAGGATGAAATTATATGCTCTTACTACTTTATTTTAATTCTGTTCTTATTTTATTTTTAGTCTTGATCCGTTTGTGTAAGGTTTGATATCATGGGGCATTAAGGTATTCAATAGGCAAATTTTATTATTTTATTTTATTTTATTTTATTATTAATTTTATTTTCATTTCTGTCTAGCGAATCTGATCAGCGAATCTATAGTTTCGCTCAGCTTAATTCCAAATATGTTGAACATGTTGCCGAGCGAATCTATAAATTCGCTGATCAGCGAACCTAGGCTATATATATTCTATCACAGTGCGAGCGAACATCACGTTCGCTTACCCTGTGACCGGCGTTCTTCCTTTTCTCGTTTTACACTCTTTCTTCCATTGCACCTTTCTTGTGTTAATTTCGTGTGTAATTCATCTTCAAGTAAGTATTCTGATTCATTCTTATTGTTCAATCTGTGCTTACAACTTCATTTGACCTAGATTTCGATCGATTATACCCTAGAACTCTCAATACATTCCAATAGAATGTTTAAGCAAAGGTTTAAGTGTTCTTTGTGTTGTTTCTGTGTCACCGGGTGGTTATGAATCAGTTAAAATGTGTTCTATGCTCATATGTTTGTTTCTGATTTTTTTTGAATTTCAGCGGTTCTAGCGAATCTAAAGTTCTGTCAGCGAATCTGAACGAAAGTTCATAACATTGAGCGAATCTATGGTGTTATGCTGTCTGTGCGCAAACCATAAGTTCGCCCAATGGTTTCCAGCGAATCTATAAGTTCGCCCGCTACACTTCTTGTGCCTTACTGTCAGCGAACTTGTAGATTCCACTGACCTTTAGATTCTCTGTCCAGCGAATGTATTTTTTTTCGCGAATCTATCGTTCTACTTTGTTTTTCAAATTCTCTTCCATTTACATTGTTATATCTCTCATCTAATCAACTTCCGGTTATGTTTCAGTCATTATGTCGACTCTCCTCTTCAAAGAAAAGCACAACATGTGTGCTCTTTTGAATGAAAACCATGAGAAGGCCATAGGCTACAAAGATGCAATCAAGTGGCTGAAATCTTCACATATTTATTATGCTATATCTTGCTGTCCAGAAATATATGAAGTACACATTCAGGATTTTTTTAGGAATGCTGTGTTTGATGTAAGTGAAGAGACGTCTAAGATTGTTTCAAAGGTCCAAGATCAAGATATCTCCTTTACCGAAGTTGATGTGGCAAGAATTCTGAGATTAGAAGGAGATGTTGGGGAAGAAGTCAAGATGCCTGCCAAGAATGTTTACAAAGCCTTGCAGACTGCAAGGTATGAAGGTCCAATGCGAGGAGAGAAAAAGATGGAATTTATCAAGTCTTATTTGATCAGAGAATGGAGATATATTGCACATGTGTTCATAATGTGCTTGGATCATAGAAGAGGGGGAACAGATGGCTTAAATTTGGAGTGGGCAAGAGCTATGGTCCTTTTCTGTCAGGATCAAAAGAGCAATATAGCCAAACTCATCTACAATTACATGATTAAGAACATCCAAGCAGCTAGAAAGGAGAAATGGCTGCTTTACCCTCGGTTCATACAAATGATTATTAATGACTTGAAGCCCAATCTTCCAATAGTTGGCGATACATTGAAGATTTGGCCGATGAACATCAGAATTTTTGGGGACTGTAAATCCGTCAGACATGATTGTATTGGGAAAATGTCTTACTTGTGGGAAAACATGTACCCTGCTGACAGATGGACTCACATTTGCAAATTGAAAGAGGCAGAGAACAAGAGAGTTGCTGAAAGGGTTGAAGAAGCTGAGAAAGAATTAAAGAAGAGAAAAAGGTATGTGAGAGATAAAGAATACAATCTTGAAGACGAGGTAGATGAGGTTCAAGCTGAATTAGACATACAAAGAGAGAAAAGAACAAAGAAAAGAGCAGAAGTAGGTTCAAGCTCTCAGTATGAAGCAGAGAGAAGAACAAAGAAAAGAGTAGAAGTAGGTGCAAGCTCTTAGTTTGAAGCAGAGAAGAGAACAAAATTAAGACATGAAGCTGCTCCCCAAACTACAAAAGAACCTGAATCTACTGCTAACAATGAGCTGGAAACATTGAAAGTCAAATACGCTGAGCTTGAGAAACGAGATAAAGAAAAAGGTGATGTGATCAAAGGAATGGCAAGGATGGTGAAAGACCAACAGTATTTGTTGTTGAGAATCTTCAGAGAGTTAAATGGGTTAAAAGAGAAAGCTGGATTGGAACCCGCAATGAATGAAAAAGAACTCAAGAAACTGCTGGATTCCACCTCTTATCCTCTAATGAAATATGGAGGTTTGTCTGAGGCTGTTGAGGATGTACGTGATGCTGAATTAGTTGATTTAACCAGATCAGAAAGAAAAGAGAAAGAATCTGTTGATGAACCTGAGTTTGATGAAGATATGGGGATTGATCTTGATTCTTTTACTGGTCCAGAAGTGACAGGAGGCTCAAAGATAAATTTCAACTTAATCGATGAACCTGAAGAAAATCTCAGTGTGGAAGGTGATGAAGAAGATGAAGAAGATCCAGAAAATGAGCCTGATACATACACTTGTGAGGACAAAGAAGTCACATACATGTGTTTTGGCAACCCGGAAAGCAATGAATATGTTGATCTTGATAAATCTGATTGGTTCAAAAAGCAAGACAAAGTTGTGTCTGAAGTTCCTATCTACCAACATGTCTCTGAACCAAACACAAAGCAAATGCAACGAAGGATAATCTCTTGGAAGTACAATGCATTGGTCGATGCTTATATGATAAAAAGGCGTGGGGTGATATTACCTACTTCAAGCACCGAAAGCACTTCAACACACTCCCTAGTTGGGACTTAAGACGATTGGCTGAACTTCCTCTCCTATGCAAGAAAGATAATCCAAGAGAAGAAGCCTTCGAAGTGGTAATCAAAAGAGCAGCCGATGACAACTTTGTCAACTTCGGCTATCAAAAACCACTGAGGCAAAAATCAAAAAAAGACAAACACTGGGTCTCATGGAAAGGAAAGATAGTTTTGAAGGTTGCAGCTCCCAAGATAATGAACAAATTCAGAGTTCCTGATACTCAGCCACCAAGATTACAAAAGTTTGAAAAATAGTTTTATGATAATAACAAGGGTGAAGCGGTTATCAGATTGAAGGGAAGTGACAGACCAGAAATCAGATTGTTTGACCTGATGGAAGTATTCTCTTTTTGTGATGATGATCTGTAAGTGTTATGTGAAAATCCAATTAAACACGGGGCAGGAGGTGAGACTGAAATAGAAGCTAACCTTTTTATGAGGGTTACCAATAAAGCAAGAGGAGTTAGAGCTGAGATTAAATCCCTGAATGAAAAGGTAATGAGAACTGATGATCATAACATGGAGATGGATGATTTAGCAAGACAAATGGATCAAACTATTCAAAAGAGATTCAAGAAGCCGGTGATCGAAGATGCAAGCAGTTCAAAAACTCAGGAGGAGATTATTGTTCTGGATGTGCCTGAGACTGAAATCACCAAAGCTAAAATGGCAGAAAAATTTGTGTTTGAGTATGAAGAGGAAGCAGAATCTGATGATGAGACAAATCCAACAGCAGGTATTTGGTTGAGAGGCGGAGCTTACTTGGAGAATCTAGAGCCTGAAGACTATGAACGAGCAGGAGCTAATCAAGAATAAAAGATGAAAGGCTGGAGCTGATTAAAGACCCCCTGGGTGAGGTCCAACCTAGGGGGAGTATTGATGACTTGTGTAGGTTGGACTCACCGGCATGTCGGTGTTATTATTTTCTGTATTTTTGTGTTTTTCATTGTAGCGAACCTATGGGCAAACCTATAGGTTCGCCCGATAGATCAGATTAAGTCAGATCACGTTTTGAGTGTGTATGTTACTGGGCGAATCTATTGTTTGATCGCCCGGCGAACTTATAGTTTTGGCTGACAGATTCGCTTGCAGCGAATCTGTCAGCGAACCTAGGCCCGCTACTATATAATGTTCGTTTGATCTTTGTTAATGCAACCTTTTCACATTCTCTTATTGAAAACCTATCTTGTGTGACGGCTAGAGGTGCTAGGAGCTAATTTGTTCATTATTGTAGCAATTATATCCTCTGTTGATCTTTGTTTGATCTTCATTTTGATTGATAAGTAATATACTCTTGGTTCAATGAATATCAGTGGGATTTGTGTGTGTTTGTGATCATTTGCACTGTTGAATCGATCATGTTGGACCAACAGACATCTTGCTCTCAACGAATAAGAGGAACAAATCCCATCTTGACTACATACGTTTCTCACAAACACCTCGTGTCATACCTGAACATACCCTTATGTACTGTCCACTATTTCAGGACAGTGAAGAATTAGCTCAAGGTATAATACTTGGTGAATATCAAAACCCAATATGTATCTCAGGTCGGAGGATACCAAATGATATTCGCCTTTATTCAAATTTAATTATGATCAATCAATAAGATTTCATGTAGTAAAATTTGAGATGTGGGTTAGTCCAATATTTGTATCCGACAAATATCTATGAACCTTGGTAGCAACCTATTGCTCTATATTCATCCTTATGAATATCAACCAATCCAAGTTCATAATAATCTTACCCTCACACTTGTTCCCGCAAGTACGAACAACTACGGACATTTAGAGTATACAATTTACTCATGGATTAAACATGCTAAATTGGAACATTAATTGAAACATTATAACCAAATAATTTTATTCAAATAATAAAGAGTTCCATATATCCAAATACAAAATTTACAGATCAAATCCAATCACTAGAATATCGAAGTCCCATGGCACAAGTATGACCTTCATGCTTTGCCTTTTCAAGGAGCTTCGTGAGAGGATCCGTAATGTTTTGATCCGTGTGAACTTTGCGAATACATATCTTTGCCTTTTCAACTTCATCTCGTATGTAGTTGAATCTCCGCTCAATGTGCCTAGTATTTTGATGGGCATGAGGTTCCTTGATTTGAGCAATCGCACCCTCGTTATCACAAAAGATCTCTAGGGGGTCCTGAATGGAAGGGACAACCTATCAGCTATGAATTTCTTCAACCATGCAGCTTCTTGAGCTGCCAATGAGGTGGCGACGTATTCTGATTCTGTAGTTGATAGAGCCACCACATCCTGTTTGGAGCTCTTCCAAGAGACTGCTCCTCCATTCAGAATGAAAATATATCCCGATTATGACCGAGAATCGTCACGATCGGTTTGGAAACTCGTATCCGTGTAACCTTTTACAACGAGTTCCTCATCACCAGATCCATAGATTAGGAACATATCTCTTGTCCACCTTAGGTACTTAAGTATTTTCTTAACAGCCATCCAATGACTGTTTCCAGGATTTTGCTGGTAATGGCTTGTCATGCTTAAGGCGCATGACACGTCCGGTCGAGTGCATATCATTGCATACATGATGGATCCAATAGCAGATGCGTATGGGATTGCTTTCATTTTATCTTGCTCATCCTTTGAGCTAGGACATTGAGTCGTACTCAATATCGTTCCTCTTTGAATAGGTACGGTACCTTTCTTAGAGTTCTCCATCTTGAACCTTTTCAAGATTTTATCAATGTATGCACTTTGATTTAAACCAATCAACCGCCTTGATCTATCCCTATAGATCTTTATTCCCAGAATATAGGCGGCTTCACCAAGATCCTTAATGGAAAAACAACTTCCAAGCCAGGTTTTTACACCTTCCAAGGTTGGAATGTCATTTCCAAATAGTAGTATGTCATCAACATACAATACTAAGAAAGTTATTGTGCTCCCACTAGCCTTTTTATACACACAAGCCTCATCAGCGTTTTTGATAAAGCCAAATTTCTTTACCTCCTCATCAAAACGGTGATTCTAGCTTCTCGATGCTTGTTTCAATCTGTAGATTGTTCTTTAACTTGCATACTTTATTAGGATGTTTTGGATCGACAAAACCTTCAGGCTGAACCATATAGACATCTTCCTCAAGATATCCATTTAGGAAAGTGGTTTTGACATCCATTTGCCAAATCTCATAATCATAGTGAGCAGCTATGGCAAACAATATCCTTATAGACTTTAGCATCGCAACAGGTGAGAAGGTTTCATCATAATCAACCCCTTGAGTTTGAGTGAAACCCTTTGCTACAAGTCTAGCTTTATAAGTATCCAAGTTTCCATGCATATTGGTTTTCTTCTTGAAAACCCACATACTTCCAACTACCTTGGAATTAATAGGTGGTACAACAAGTTCCCAAACTTGATTGTCATACATGGATTGCATCTCAACGTTCATGGCCTCAAGCCATTTGTCACAATCCAAATTGGACACTGCATCATGGTATGTGGTTGGTTCATCTGAATCTACCACATAGCATCCATCCATGAAAAATCCGTATCTTTCAGGTGGATTACTAGTTCTACCACTTCTATGAACGTTTTGTGTGTATTGATCAACCGCTTGATCATCCTCAACATCCTCATGTTGAGTGCTAGTTTCAACCAAACGTGCATCGGGTTGTGGTTCTTGATCCTCCTCAAGATCCACTGTTCTACTGCTAGTTCCTTCCATAAGGAACTTTGCTTCTAAGAACTCACCCTTTCTGGCAACAAACACCTTTTGTTCCAGTGGATCATAGAAATAATATCCCATAGAATCTCTAGGATATCCAATAAAGATACACTTGGTGGATCGGACTTCCAATTTGTTTGGGGTGGGAGTCTTAACATAAGCCTCACAACCCCAAACCCTTAAGTATGATAGGGATGGAACACTTCCATGCCATATCTCAAAAGGTGTCCTTTCCACCTTTTTGGTTGGGGACATATTTAGAATACGGGCCGCGGTGTCCTTTCCACCTTCTTTGTTGGGGCCATATTTAGAATACGAGCCGCGGAGAGCAAAGCAAAACCCCAAAATGATAAAGGCAATGTGCTTCTAGCCATCATAGATCGGGCCATATCCAATAAGGTTCGATTCCTCCTCTCAGACACACCATTATGTTGTGGTGTTCCAGGTGGAGTGAGTTGTGAGACAATCCCACAACTCCTAAGATGATCTTGAAAAACATCATTTAGGTATTCACCTCCTCTATCGGTACGGAGAACTTTAGTTGACTTGTTGAGTTGATTTTCTACTTCATTCTTGAAGATTTTGAACATTTCAAAAGCTTCATCTTTGTGCCTTAATAAGTACACATACCCATAGCGACTATAATCGTCGGTAAAGGTAATGAAGTATCTTTCATCTTTCCTAGTCATTGGTTTAAAAGGACCACATACATCCGAATGTATGATTCCTAATAAATATTTTGCCCTTTCGTTAGTTCCACTAAAGGGTGCCTTAGTCATTTTTCCTTGTAAACAAGATTCGCATACATCAAATGAATCACATTCATTTGTTTTTAAAAGACCATTCTTTTGAAGTGTTTGTATACGTTTCTTGTTTATATGACCAAGACGACAATGCCAAAGATAGGTATCACTCAAATCCAACTTGAGTTTCTTGGTGTTAGTTTGGTACAATGAACTATTTAAAGCATTTTCATGAACCAATTCATAAATACCATTAATGGGAATAGCTTTAAAATAGAACATATCATTTAAAGAAACATGAATATCAATTTCAACAAAAGATAATACATAATCATAATGTTTTAATTGGGATATAGAAATAATGTTCCTTGTCAAACTATGAGCATACAAAACATTCTTCAAAATAACATCCAAGCCACTTGGAAGTTTTAGGATGTAGTCCCCATGAGCTTCAACTTGGACTTTGGTTCCATTGCCCATGAAGAGACTAACATCCCCTTAATTGAGGTCCCTACTTCTTTTGAACCCCTGCAACAAATTGCAAATATGAGTTCCATATCCGGTATCCAATACCCATGTGTTAGAAGATGTAACATAAAGATCAATATGAATCATGTATATTGTACCTGAGGTCTGCCCGGCATCCCTCTTTGCTTTCAACTCTTGGAGATGGACAGGACAATTCCTTGCCCAATGTCCAATCTCCCCACACTTAAAGCATGGGTCATTGGTAGCAACCTTTTGCTTCTTCTCTTGTGGTTTGGGTGGCACCCCTGCCACCCCTTTCCCTTTTCCCCATACGGGTCCCTTACCCTTGGCAACCTTTGCCTTGGGTTCGGGATAAGGCCTTTTCTTGTTCCCACCTTCATTGATGGTGAGAACGGGTAAACCCTTTTACCCATGGCCGCCTTGGCCATTTTAAGCATTGAGTGAAGCTCACCAATGCTTTTGTCCCAAGCATTCATGTTGTAGTTCAACACGAATGTCTCGAACTTTTTGGTAAGGCCATTTAGGATCAAATCCGTGGCCAATTCCTTTGAGACGGGACAATTAAGCCTCTCGAGGCGGTCAATATGACTTTTCATCTTAAGTACATAAGATGAAACCGATTGGTTGTCGTCCATACGACATGCATGGAGTGCTCGAACCGTTTCGAAGCGCTCAACCCTTGCTTGCTGTTGGAACGTTTCCTTCAGCTGGGTTATCATGTCATAAGCTCTATGATGTTCATACTCCTTTTGGAGATCCGGAGTCATGCTTGCTAGCATGAGACAAGACACTTGGACGGAGTCCTTAGTGTATTTCAGCCAATCGTTATAGGCCTCCTCAGTATCCTCAGTAGGTTGATCGGGGATAGGGTCGTCTAAAACATATGATTATCTCTCTTGCTTGAGAACGATTCTCAAGTTTCGATACCAATCAATAAAGTTGTTATGATTTAGACGTTCCTTTTGGAGGATCGCTCGTAATGATTGGGTGGACGCGGATGAGTTATCATGATTGTCATTATTGGTGGCCATCTACAAAATTTAACAAAGATATATTTTTAGTATTTTTGATATTGCTATTTTTAATAATTAACGCCTTTTAAGGTCACTTTTATATTAAAATCTAGAACCCAACATTACATTTAAATTGTGGTTAGGTGACCTTTATCCCATGATTTAAATTAATAAGGTGGTCAACGATTGACGGTTGCAACCATTTGCAACTTCTAGAGGTATGGGATCGACTTTAAATATCATATGTAAAGTCAGCATGTTAATCCCATCAACACCATTTGGAAACCATATTGTAGGTGATCCATTTAACATGGTTTGCAAATCAAGTTACCCTACTTGCACACACATGTGAGTTTACCCACATAAGTGGTTAGGTGACCTTTATCCCACCAATGTGGTATCCCCACCTTAAGTCATAAACAAACAAACAAACAAACAAACCCAGTATATCCCACTCGAGAGCAGGGTCTTGGGAGGGTAAGTGTAGGCGAGTCTTACCCCTATCTTGTTAGGTAGAGAGACCGCTTCCAAAGAGACCCCCGACTCGATAGCAAAGGCAATCGCAGTAGCAAACCATCATAGATTAAATCATACAGCACATAGCATACAAAATATAGAGATATAACAGGTAATGAATAAGGAAAAGAAAAAGAAAAGTCATACATCAGGGGAGCAGCAAGAATCACCTATAAAGGGCAGATGTGGAGTACGAACACATGAGGCCTCGTAACAGGACTTCAAGTACCCTTTCTGCCTATAGATCCCACTAAAAGTCCTTAATTTTAATTCTATGCCTCCACTCACTCCTATCCTTGATCATGTGCTCAGAGAGGTGCAGATGTACCATATCTCGCCTAATTACCTCGTCCCAAGTCAACCTAGGTCTTCCTCTACTCCGCCTACCCTCTAAGATAATGTTCTCTACTGCTCTAACTGGTGCCGTTATTGGTCCCTACTGACATGCCCAAACCATCTTAATCTTCCCTCTCGTATTTTATCTGCGATACAAGCCACTTCTAGCTTCTGTCGAAAAACTTCGTTTCTTATCCGATCCAGTCTCGTGTGACCACACATCCACCTCAGCATTCGCATTTCCGCTACCTCTATTTGTTTCTCGTGCGATTTCTTTATGGCCCCGCAGTCTGTTTCATATAACATAGTTGGGCGTACTGCCACTCGATATAGTTTTCCCTTTAGTTTTGACGGAAACCTCTTATCACATAGAATCCTTGATGCTGCTCTCCACTTGCACCATCCTGCTTGAACACGATACGCAACATCGCTGTGTATCTCTCCGTCCTACTGCAGGTACGATCCCAGGTTTTGAACCTAGACGTTTGTGGGACCTCCATACCCTAAATACTGATTTGGGTGTTCTCTTCCACCTCACCACTAAAGTTATAATGCATGTATTCTGTCTTAGAGCGACTTATCCTTAAACCTTTGCGCTCTAGTGCTGCTCTCCATTGTTCTAGTCTGTCGTTAAGCACCATTTTAGATTCCGATATTAAAACTATATCATCCGCAAAGAGCATGCACCACGGAACTGGCTGTTGTATAGACTTGGTCATCTCATCCAACACTACTGTGAAGAGAAATGGGCTCAGTGCAGATCCTTGATGGAGTCCCACTTCCACTGTGAAGGCGTCTGTGTCTCCGATCCGGGCTCGCACACACGTTTTTGCCCCGTCATACATATCTTTGATTATTTTGATATACCTCTCTGGTACCCTTCTAAGTCGTAGATTTTCCCAAATTAGTTGACGCAGAACACCGTCATAGGCCTTTTCTAGGTCGATGAATACCATATGTAGGTCCCTTTTCTTTTCTCTGTATTTCTCCATTATCCTCCTTATGGCGTGTATGGCTTCTGTTGTAGAGCGTCCTGGCATAAATCCAAATTGTTTTAACGCTATCTTAGTTTCCCGTCTAATTCTCGTGTCAATAACTCTTTCCCATAATTTCATCATGTGACTCAATAGATTTATTCCCCTGTAGTTTTCGCAACTTTGAACATCTCCTTTTTTCTTATATATGGGAACTATGACACTGGTTCTCCACTGGTCTGGCATCTTCCCTGTCTTAAAGATAGTGTTGAATAGATTCGTTAGCCATTGGAGCCCCTCATCTCCCAGACATTTCCACACTTCAATCAGTATGTTGTCTGGCCCCACCGCTTTAGCCCTTCCCATTCTCTTCATAGCTCTCGTAACTTCGTCTACTGTGATGCTTCTACAATAGCATTTGTTTTGTTGTGTTGTTTGGGTTGTATTATCTATCTCAGTTTGTTGATTTGGGTTCCTTATGTTGTAAAGGTTATCTAAGTAAGTTTTCCATCTCCCCTTGATGTCTTTCTCGTTCACCAAAACTTTTCCATCCACCGCCTTTATAAACTTCATCGTTCTCAAGTCCTGTCTTCTACTTTCTCTTGCCTTTGCTAACATAAACATGTCATGCTCTCCTTCTTTCGTCTCTAGTCGTTTATACATCATCTCATACGCCGCGTTCTTTGCCTCTGACACCGATTTCTTCGCCTCTCTCTTAGCCTCCTTGTATTTATCTTTTAGCTCTGTGCGTTCTTCGTCATTGTGACAACGTATAATCTCTCTAAAGCTTTGTTGCTTAATTCTTATATTCTCCTGTATATTTTCGTTCCACCACCAAGATTCCTTATGGTCGACTGTCCTCTTTGCTGTAACTCCAAGCGTTTCTTTAGCTGCCTGGATGAGCGTAGTTGCCATGGCCTCCTACTTTTGGTTTGCGTCTTCCTGTGTTCCAGTCTGGTTCATTGGTATGACCTTATCTCTAATAATGGTAATCTTTTCGTCTTTGAGTTGGCCCCATTTGATCGTATGTCTAACTCTCCTGCTTTGCTGGAGAATTGGTCTCTTCACGCGTATATCCGCCACCAACATATGATGTTGCATCACGACTGTCTCTCCCGGGATTGTCTTACAGTCCTTGCATGAGCTACGATCTTCTCTCTTCATCAATAAGTAGTCTATCTGTGTGTGTCTCCCGCCGCTGCTAAACGTGATTAGATGCGAGTCTCTTTTCTTAAAAAACGAATTTATGATTCCCAAGTCATGCACTACTGCAAAGTCAAGAAGCTCCTTACCGCCGTCATTCCTAAGGCCGTATCCGAAGCCTCCATGCACCAACTGGAAGTGGTCATTATCCTTACCGATATGCCCATTAAAATCTCCTCCTATGCATATTTTTTCGCCTCGCGGTATGTCCCCCATAACATGATCTAAACTATCCCAGAACTTTTCTCTTTCCGTTTCACCTAGTCCAACATGTGGGGCATACGCACTAACTAATACCACTACTTCATCCCCTATTACAATTCTTAACAGCATAATTCTATCATCGTATCTTCTTACCTCCACTACATTATCTTGAAGTTCCTTAGCCACTAGAAAACCTACTCCATTTTTAGTTCTATCAGACCCTGAATACCATAATTTATAACTATTGCACTCTTTCACTCTCCCACCCCGCCATCTAGTCTCCTGTAGACACGCAATCTGAACCCTACGTTTCCTCAGCATATCAATTAACTCTAGTAACTTACTAGTTAGGGTTCCTACATTCCCCGATGCCACTCGTAATCTAAAATCCTTTTTCCTTGTATTGGCACCTCTCGTCACCGAACATGATCTCGGATTAGCAAAATGGCACCTGCTGTCTATAATACCTGATAGAGTCCACTAGAACAACAAAAAAAAACACTGGAGATAGAAAACAAATCACACAAACAGATCACGACACAGATAAATAACAAATCACACGATAGTAGAAATACCCAAGAAATAGAGGAAGCCCCCTAAACAAAACCAAGAATGCTGGTACCCCTGACCCAGCCAAACAATATAAACGAAAAGATAATATTTAAAGATATAATTAAAGGCAAGTAAAAACAGATATGCAAACCCGGGATAGAACGATCTCACCGAATGTACACCCAATTTAGGGTTCGTCGATTATGCTGCTGGTATTTGATGACCGGAGAGGCGGTGATGTAGATATAAATTAGGTTTTCGGTTTGGATTTAGGTTTAACAAAATAGATTTAAGATAATACGATTAATTTATAATTTGCAAATAACTGAATTTTAAAATATTAATTAATATAAAGAAGATAGAATACAATAATATTTAATTGATAAAATTTGGATGAATAAAATTAGAAAGTTAAAATGTGGAAAATAATTAATTTTAATAATTAACTAATAGAGATATTGGTCAGATTAATTATTTTAATAAATAATTAATTAAAATTTATATATGTAAGATAATTATAAAATGGTAGAGAGCAGAAACGCAGCGGCGGTGAAGGCAGTGACCGGAGGTGACTGGTGACCGAAGATGGCTGACGGTGGCTAGCGGTGATAGTGAGAGACCGACGGTGGCTAGCGGTGCAGGTGGCCAACGGTGAAGGCGATGGTAACTGTGGTGGTTAGCGGTGGGTGACGGCGGCGGTGAAGGTTGTGGTTAACGGTGGGTGTGGGTGTGGCTGCTAGGGTGGATACCGGTGAGGGCTGTGGCTAGCGGGGGTGAAGGCTATGGCTAGCGGGGGTGGGCGGTGGTGGGGGGGGAGGCGGCTATCGATGGAGGCGGCGGTGTTAAACTTGTTTGTCAAGATTTTATAGTTTCTATTAATTCTAGACTTTGAATACTCTATGTACCTTGTAATTGCATGCTTACAAATACTTGGTACTCTATGGTTCTTTTAATAAAACCCATTTTATTATGAAATCATTAATCCTTTTAATAACCATTTATTAATACTTCATGATTAAGAACCATTTATATATTAGCTTGTTTATATCACTTTTTTTAAGATTGTTTATCATATCCAAATATCACACAATCATAATCAAACAAGCATAACATAAACAACCACATGTGTATAACCATAGCTACTATTGTAACCACACTTGTTTGCCATCACAAGTGTGGTCATTTGGTCTTTCCTAAGGGTTGAATACAACACAAAATTGAGGTCTTCATAGACCCCCACTTGAACTTGCATCCATATGCTTCAAGTCCTTCTTTTGTGTCTTACTCTTGTGCTTCCTTCCCGAGCATCTTCTTTTACAAAATATATATCCTAATACATATTTTATAGTAAAAGGAAAATACTCCTAATCTATTATTACATCCTAATGAATAAATAGACAAAATATAAGCACAAAACTTTACAACCCAATTGAATGAATACAATCAAATAAATACATTCAATCCAAACCAAAACAACACAAGGTCTAAGATAGGTTATGCACTATCAAATGAACAATCATAACATTATTCAATAAACTAAATAAACCCCATCAAACCCCAAATTTTCAACCAACATAAACTGAAAATTAGGGTTTGTTTGTCCATACAAACAACAACCAAATATATCAACAAATTAACGTTCCTATCTTTCAAAATTTAATCATAAGCAAGAAGATATAACTTTGAAAGACATGGGGTTTATTAATTTAACCAAAATCAGCCTCAAATGAGTTGATTAACATCCCTTAAAAACTGATTTTTTAAAGATAATGATGCTAGTTTCCACATAACCGGCTCTAGATGCCATTGAAGGGGTTTGTTACACCATTTTCAGCTTGTTTAACCATTTAAATAAAAGAAACGCAGCGGAATGTACTACTTTAAAACATGTTAAAGTTTCTGAAAATTATCTTTCTAATGTGTAAAACAACAAACCCATAACATAAGGATCTTTATTATGTGAAAAACTAGCATACGATAAAATAAGAACATCCAAAACATGACATAATCATTCCAAGATACTACCTTTCTGGATGCTGTCAAAACCGACCAAAAGAAGGCTGAAATAAGTTTGAGAATGGCCAAGACTTCAAGGTTAGAAGTCCTCAAGTGTTCATTTAAGCCTCTAAGCAAACATCATAGTTGCTAGGATTTGCACACCAAAAACTCCAAGAAAGGAAGCTGCCAAAAGGCCTTCAAAACCGAGAACTTCCAGCAGCAAAATAGGTGAAATGGGAGGATTAAATCGACCAAGGTTCCAAGAGGAGGAACCCTCAAGCTTGTATACCCCAAGCTTACTTGCAAACAAGTCTTGTTAGGAAGAAACAACACCAAAAGACTCCAAAAACTCCTCCAAAATGCAGCTGTTGGCCGTGAGGTTGAGAGAGAGAGAGGGAGGAGTTTAATTTTTGAGTCTTTTTGCATGTATTGAGATGATCAAACTTTGAGTGTAAGAGTAGTTATATAATGTGGTGTCCAAGAAACAAAGAACCAATGGGATCAAGGGGGGGGGGGGCGAAGTTTTTAAAATAAAAGGGTTTCCTCCCTTTAAACAAACATTAATACACATGTTTGTTAAACTAGTCTTTCAATTTGTTGTACAATTAACTTTTAATTGTATGACTTATACACTCGTTTTATTATTTGATGTTATTTAACTAATTTAAATAACATTCCAAATAATATTATTAAACAAAATATCCTAATAAGTTGTTCCATCTCATATGCAACTTATTTAGAAAACCCATTTTCTAAATTTGGTGTAAATATTTAATTGAATGATCATATCATCAATTAAATATTAATTGGTGTTTGCTAAGCTTGTTATTAGGTATAACCCGACTTGGATCATAATGTACTAACCATATCAATATTCTACGTGTCTTGGGCATATAGAATCCTACATGTATGATGTATGATGGGTATAAAATGTATGAATGACGTATAGTACGTACGATGTGTTATCTTTTAATAATGATTAAACGTATTTGTATTATATTGTAAAATACGTTATATATATTATGTTATTACTTTATGTAGTATGACAAATGAATGAAAGAACGTAATGGATAACGTAATGAAAGGAAAGATAACAATGATGAAATGTAAACGTAATGAACGAACGAATGGCTTGCAAGCAAAATGAATGGAGGTGCATGACCATGTTGTCGTTAGCTCGACTGTGATGCGGGTTAGCTACCGCAAATGATGCACACAGGGTCAATCTTTAAGATTGACAAGGCCCTTTGGTATGCCCTAGGTGACTGGATCAGCTTTGTGCACAATGTTCATTGTTTAATTACCACAGGTCCAGCATCAGCTTCGTGCACAATGTTCGGGGTAGGACCAAACGGTTTGTATAAACGGGAGAGATGACTTGCCCTAGGTGACTGGATCAGCTTCGTGCATAATGTTTTTGGTTTAATTACCACAGGTCCAGCATCAGCTTCGTGCACAATGTTCGGGGTATTGTTCATCAATCTATATGAATGTAAAAGAATGACGTAACGTACTAAAGAAAGAAAGAAAGTAATTAAACAAGCATGAATGTAAAAGAATGATAATGAGTACGTTACGAAAGAATGAGAATGAAGATAAGAGAATGTTAATAAGAAGCATGGAATGAAAACATGCTACGAACATGACAATAAATGAGGAATGTTAATGAAAGTAAAAGTAATATTCTCTATCTGTTATATACGTATATATATATAAATACGTATATATATACGTATTTGTATTTGATCTCTATTCTGCTGATTTTCTTCAAGGTGCCAAAAGAGAGAACAAGCACATCTTCTTTTGTTATGTGTGTGACCATTACGCTTTTGTTGTTAACAATTTCCAACTCATCTTGCTCTATTATTCTCAGTTCAGTAGCAGATTGGATATCATATCCCAGTAGCTGACGAGCCTCAAATTTTCTCCGTTTGTAGGCCATGGCATGCAGCTTGTCTATCACTTGTATTATGCGCACATATAAACATATGTCACTTTGAGCTTTTTTATCATTGAGCTTTGGAAAATATTTATCATGGATATAAGAGGTATAACTTGGATGAAGCAGTTTAATCTTCTTTGGGTCAAATAATCTGCTGCTCTGAGCTTTCTTCTTTGGATCAGTTCTGAGAAGTACCGGCTCTTTAGTTCTTTCTACATATCCTCATTCAATGACAAGATATGTATATTGATTTTCATCAATATGCTTAATTGTTGCAGAGCTCCTATTTGTTTGTCCAACTCTTCTTAGAAATTCATCATCAACAAGAGTAGAAGAGCTAGATTTTGACTTCCTTTGACTATGTTCTCTTCTTTTATGTTCACTATGTTCCCTTCTAGCTTCCTTTATCATATCATCTTTAAATTTTGTCTTCAACTTACCACTAGCCACAAAGAAATCCCTTCCTCTTAGATTGATTGGATAGTTGGTGATAGGTAAGCTTTATAGGTCAGATATGTCAGCATCAAGGAATGAATCATGCTAGAAGCCCTCTTAATAACAGCACAATCCTAGTCTGGATCAAATTTCTAGGCAATTATCCTGTTTTCTTTAGTAGAATTGGGGGTTATAAGATGGTTAAACAATTGGATAAGGGTTGTTTTTTCATCAGTGATTTCCCTGACTGGTGTACCAAGTGGCCTTATTTTGCCTTGTATTACATCCCTTGGCTCTTTGATTAATTTTTCTTTTCCCTTATGCCTATCTTTACTCTCTACTACAAAAGGCTCAATAGGAGTAGACTTAGCTTGATGATTATAGGCAGGGTTTGGTGCTTCTGTTCTGAACTTCACTCCAATTTCCAACTCCACCTTTATTACATATTTGATCATTTTCATGAGTTCAGCCACTTATCTTTCCCTTAACTCATATGGCTTGTAGTTATGGTTTTGTAACCAGCAAGTCAAGTTGTACTTAGTGAGCTTGGTTGTGTCACAGTAACCCAGGTCTTGTTTAATCTTTTGAATGTCTTGAAATTTGGTGAAGGTTTTATAGTTGCATACTGGGAGCATGAACCTTGCTATCTCAAATTCTTTCAGTATTTCCTTCATCTCAGTCATGTTCATCTTTTCAACCATGTCATAAGGGAATCCATTATTGATCAAGGTTAAGAACATTAAGGATTCAGGCATTTCTTTAATAATATCATCTGTAGATAGCGGTTGATCAGATTTCGATTATTGTTTATCCTTAGGAGATTCAAGTTTTGTTTGATCTTCCTATTTACAATCACTCTCTTCTTCATTGTTTGAAATTGGCTTCAAAGTGTCTACATCAACTGAAGGAGTGTGCTCGGGAGAGATTATATTGGCTTTCTTAGGAGAGTCTTGAACTTCAATGACTTCCTTTTGAATCTTACCCAGGTACTTCCTTTTTCTGCTATAATAAATCATTTGTTTTGAACTTTGAGTAGTTTTTGTTGTTGACTTTTGATGAGCAGATGATTCAAGAGCAGATATCTTCATCTTCAATGCAACAATTTCCTCATCTTTTGATTTCTGAAGGTCAACTTGTTTAGAGATGGTAGTTTTGGCTTTCTTTATCTCTGTAACAAGCTGCTCCTTTTCTTGTTTTTCCTTTTCAACTGATTCTTTCAGCTCTCTCACCAACTGATGTAGAGCATCAACCACTTCATTGTTTGTTACTGCATCTTCTCTTAATCTTTTGAGTGTAGCTTCTTGTTGGGCTAGATGCACATCCTTTCTTTCAAATTCCCTTCAATTCTCTCAATCTCTCCAATCTTATGTTTGTTTTGAGGATGACATTGTTGTATTTAGCATAAGGAAACTTTTGCTAACATTAATTTGTTCTTCTTTCAAGTCATCCTCATGATAAGCTATTATGTCCACAAACTCATCTCCACTCTCAGTTTGATCTTGTTCAGCTTCTTGTTCTTGCTCCCCTTCACCTTCTAAGCATACTTCTTTATTTACTCCTACTTGAACATCATCATGATCGTCTTTAAAGTTAATCACTTCAGTGGGTACATGGCTTGCTGTGGTTGATATTGCTTCAATGAATGGGGAGACTGGGATTTGTGATTATTCTTGATGAGCAGATGGTAGGTTGACATTTATTGATAGGGGTTCTATTGTTGTAGTGTTAGGAGATGATTGAGATGAGTAAAGTGAAATGGGTTGGGTATGTTCACTGGCTGATGACATGGGTTCAGTGGCAGAAGTGTTTAGTGAAGTTGGTGATTGGGAATGAGAGATGTGTTCTGTGTGTTGACTTTATGGTGAGTGGGCTTGGGCTGGTGACAATGGTTGGTGAGTAGGAGATGGTGATGATGGTTGGTGGTTAATAGGAGATGGCGATAATGGTTAGTGGTGAGTAGGAGATGGTGGTGGAGAGTAAGATGTTTGCTCTGTTGGTGCAGGGGACTCAACCGGTTCTTCTTCTTGTTGCTGATAATAAAAAACAAGTGCTGGTGGGATATCATCATTTTCATCTATAACATGAGCAAATATTGGCTTGTCTACTCCTTCATATCTTCCACTTATCTTGTTCAACACAGACCTTCCCAGATATGCTTACACAAAAATATCTCCTTCCTTTTCTATCCTTGGCAAGACATCATTGATTATCAGTTGAATGAACCGAGGGTACATGTATATTTTATCTGCTTTATGTAATCCGATATGATCACATAAGCATGCAAATATGTATTTTGCGTAGTTATACCTCCTACCCTCAAATATGCCTATGATTCCAGAAGATATATGCCTTGAAAATCTATCCAAACCAGACTTCCTGTTGGATATACACTTCAAGTAAGTGTGGCATAGGAATCTGTAGGGTTTGCATAGTCTCCCCTTTTTTATTTCTCCATTCTGATAGTCACCGTCATATCCTATCAGATCAAATTTCTTCTCTATATACTCATGCTCAAATACATCAAGGCCTCCTTCTTCTTGTTCACCCAGCTCAAGAACCATTCTAATCGTTCTTTCATCATTCTCAGCCCTTCATTTTTATTGTTGAATAAATCACCATATCATTTCCTTCTTCTTCTGTTCTCACTGTATTCCAAAAATCTATTATGTGGGACTGATAGATTATTGGGTCAGCAGATAGTGCGTAGAATAGCCTCGACCTCTGTAAATACTTCAAGATGTCTTTGCATCTTTGAATTATGGGGTCTTCATGATTGAGGAACGCACATACATTGTGTTCCTTGGCAAAACTATTTGCCATCTGTGAAGAAAATAAGAAGATTAGAACATAATGATGATTTAAACATTAGGAATAAACATAAGAAATTGAAAGGTTTTGGTGATATTTTGAAAAATCAATCAGTTGATTTATGTTGGTTTATCATATGATTTACCTTGACAATGTAGTTCGGATGATGAACTTAAGTCAATATTTGCATATAATTTGTTAAAACGAGTGGGTAATTTAAATGTTTGTGGACAGAGGGTTTAAGGTTTGAAAGCAATTTTCTAGGTCTGAAAAGTGTTCTGACAAAAGTGATAAAAAATGACAATGGTCAAGCTTATCATTTATACACACTTCAGAATATTAAAAACCTATTTAATGTTGTCGGACCCTCAATCCTTATTACCCTTCTGTGGTTATTTATTGTTCCGTAGTCATTAATTCTTCCGTAGGAAGTTAATTCTTCCGTAGAACATCTACGGATGACTAAACATCTCCGGAAGACTATCTTGATCTAAAACTACGGATGTATAATTTTGCTTTTCCATAGGTTACCAATCCATGGAAAAATATTATACTTGTTAAAAATCAACCCATCCACAGATTACCAATCTACGGAAGGTCAAATTTAACCTTGTTGATTTAAGTCACACTATAACTTCTGCTGAAGTACAAATTTACACTGTAGCTTCTGTGGAAATGCAAAATTTACACTGTAGCTTCTTCTGAAGAACAGTTTGTCACTTATTTGTTTGTATGATTCTAACATTAGGTTCGAACCATTCGTTACTATTGGACCTTGTTGAACTTGTTTCATAGCAATTTGTGCAATAAATTGATTTGATTAAGAACTTCAGATATTCTGCAGCCAAGTTAGTGCTCAAGTTCCAATTTTATTCATTTAAATTATGATAAACTCAATTTTCATGCTATTACTACTCCCCCTAAATTTATGATTAATCATGAACTTATGAATTGATCATAAATTTATGCAACGAATAGCATGAAATGCAATGATCTGTCCATCTTATTTAGACTAACTAAGATTAAACATAACTTAAAGATATTTACAAGCATTTAACCTATAACATAGGATCATACTATGACTCTTAGCAACTTCCTGATGTATTTTTGTTAAATGTTTGTAGACACATATCTAGTGTTGATTACAAGTATGTTGTTCCACTTAAATTCAGACAAGAGTATATGTTCAACATGTTTTGCTGATTATCATGTTTTGTTGTTAATTAAAGATAGACAAAAATGGACTCCACATTCAAATCACATTAGAGTTTGTCCTCCGTTAATGAAATAACTCATCACTTTTTCACACTTTAAAAACTATGTTCCTTATAGCATAAGCTCTATCTTAAGATTCTGTGAAACCTTATTAATGCTGACTGATTGATAAGCTCTTTAAGATAATATATAGTTGATCATATTGGATTCTTTTAGAGCTTGTAGATGATCATCATCAGGTCACCAGGTCTTTACTCATGTAAAATAGAGGTGCCTATAACCCAGATCTTTGTTGACACAAAACAGAGGGATGATGATGATCATTATCAACACACCAGGTGTTTCCTGTTGTAAACCAAAGGTGATCATAACTTAGGTCTTTGCTCACGCAAAATAGAGAGTATATGATATGCAAAGATAGAGATTATCAAATGTCAGATTATAGTATGTTTAGGTGAGTAAATTGATCAAATCAAGATAAGACTCACTTGCTTGTTCTTTAAAATAGAATTGACCACATTTGGTCATCTAGACATTATGTTAAGCATGAATTGGTTGATATTCTACTCAAGCTGAATCTACTCACATATTAAATCACTTCTGATCAATCTTTATTATAAATTAAAATCAGGAAAGTAGACGAAGTCATAATGTACTATCATTTCCCACTGAATAAAAGTTGTATAAAGCAAGAGCCTATTAACAAGACAATCTTATTGTATTTTTATACGTTTTGTAAATATTTTCTATTTGCCTTCTTTTTTTATATTGGTGAACGACAGATCATGCTTTTCGTGTTGATCATACTAATGATTCAATTAAGAAATTAAATCTAACTGAATAAAAGGCTTTTATGAGTAAGTCAGCAAGCTAATCTTTTGTATCCACTTGGAACAACTTGATCAAACATTTTTCTATGCAGTCTCTCACAAAACGATATCTGATTTCTATATGTTTTGTTTTACTATGTTGCATTGAATTAGCAGCTATGAACATAGCAACTGAGTTATCTATGTGAATTGGTGTTTGAAGAAAATTGTAACCATAATCAAGTAATTGGTTTTGCAACCACAATTGTGGCTCCGCCACCAAAATAGTTGTGTTGACCATTCACTTTGACTTTTTGACCTTGACCTTGATTAATATGGGCTTTGACTTGAAGGTTAACCCAACATTAACTTGATCTGTGAAAAGTGTGCTAGGTACCTGTGGACATGTAAAGTGCTAAAAATTGAACGTTTTGGGCTTCATGTGTGCTAATAGGCCTAGTAGTTGTTAATAGGCCTAGGACTGGTGCATGGTATTAGACACTAATGTTTGTGTAGGGTGACGTTATGGTCATGGACTGGGTCATGGATTGACAAAAAGTGAATTTTAGTGTTCATGCCGTCGTACGTTAGGAACAGGACCTTGATGGGTTTTGTCCTTAGGTTGACTAATGAACCTAAGTTATATAAAAAAAAAAAACTATATCATGTAGGTCATATAATAGTTCGTTAGAATCGTAGAATCGCGTAGAATTTAAAATCGCAAAAAGTAAACGACAAGCGGAACAATAGGGCATGGAATTGGACAAGTCGGGCCATAGGCTCGAGGGGCCTCCCCTCCCCCTTGATTCGGCTAAAACACCACAGGTTTTAGGCCTTTGATCCTTTCTTTTCATTCTAGCAAACCTTAATCCTCCAAATTCCTCCCTTTTCCTCATTATTGCTAAATCATCCAAGTTCTTCTTGTTCATCTACTTCCATCGATTTCTACAAGGATCAAGACATTCAAGATTGTTTAATATCATCCCTCTTCCTTCTTTCCCGTAAGAAAATCAAGGTTTTTGATGTAGTCACTAATATAGCATGTTTTCATCATGATCCATCATCTAACATCATGTTTTCTTTGTTTTTTCCAATGTACGAATGAAATCTCTTAAGGAATTGGGGTTTTCTTGTGTCGGATCATCAAAGTAAGTGAACCCTAGTTCATACGTGTAAGACTCTTTATATATATTTTGGTTTGGGTTGTAAATCCTGGAAAACCTATTTTTAATGAATGATTGAATGTAAATTCTGTAAACATCATTTATTTTATGTAAATGGTTCAATAGGAATACAGAATAGGAAGCTTTAATGGTTCATAAGTGAATCTGAAAACCTGACGTCATATTGTGTAAAATTTGGGTCAACTTGTTTTGGATGTAACTTGATCGTAACAAACTCAATTGGATCAAAATTTTATGCTAAATTCAATTTTAAATAATGCTTTGTCTAAACCAAGTGGTCTTGTGTGTTTTCAATGTTGTTTGATCCTCCAAAGTCAGTGTCTAAGTTCAGGTGTCGAAACTGTCAAATCAAGCAGAATGATAGGCTGTATTCATAGGGTCATATCTTCTTCATTCCTAACCTGTTTGAGTTGTTTCTTCTTTAGGGAGTTAATTACATGTCTTAGCTTTCCATTTACCTCTATTATGCAATGAACCATAACCGTTTCGACCTCCAGATAATCTACACAAGACAGGTGTGCGATCAGCTAATCAAGCTGAATTATTTTCAAAAGATCAAGAACAAAGGGTTTACAACTAATTGACTAAATAGAAGTTATGGTTGAGTTTAAAGGATAAGCACTAGATGTTAAAGGTCATAATACTTAATGTTCATAATTAAATAAGGGACTAAGAAGATGTACATCAAGCAGTGCTAAAAACTAAGACATTTAAATGAGGATGGGAGTTAGAACACAAACATTAGTTGTGGACATAGACTATCACTTGAAAGATTACTTTATTAAGAAAATGTTGGAATAAAAATAAGTGCTGGAATTCAAGGATTACACCCAACCAGGTCGGCTTGAACTTAAGTAATTCTTTTGTGTTTTGTGTTCTATAGTTATCGTGCATATTGTGGACATTGAACTTTGCTACTTCAAGGTGAGTTTCATGACTCCCCCTTTTAATTATGTTTTCTTGGGGGAAAAGCTTGCTCAATGTTTTGTTCTATGTCATGAAACTCAGCAACATATGTTGACTTTTTAGAGCATGTCTTTTCAGGTAATGCTACTTATGTACTTGGACAGTGGACTGTAGATGAGACCGCTCCCTTAGGAACAATAGACTTTGCATGGGACTATTAGACTTGTTTGGACATGTTTGTTTTGTTGAATTGTAATTTATTGGATTTGTACTTGGAATTGTTTTGGTACTTGTGCTTCTTTGTTTCTGATGGGAAACTTTGGATTATTTATGCATTTATGGTATGATGTTTGGAATTAACTGTACTTGACACATGTTCCTATGTGTCGGGTGATGTCATGACCCATTTACAGAGAATACCTTTAGTGATTCTCTTAGACCCCAATGTGTTATGACGATCCCGTTTGTTTCATCCTCGTGTTTCCGCTACCAGCGGGGTGTGACAGATTGGTATCAGAGCCATTGGTTATAGAGACTTAGGTGGATTATTCAACCTAGACTATAACCTAAGTACCCACATGTAGTATGCATCATAGGATTATGTGTGTATTGTTATACATGTGAATGTTCTATGTGCATTATTTGTTGTGATGTGTACCTTGTCTTACATGTTATTTATGATATGCTTGTTTGGAAAATTTTTGGTCGTTGTATCATCTGTGTGTGCCTTAAGAAAGCATTAGATAAGGATATCCTTTCATTATGTGCTTGACTATTATTTGGTCTGGATTGATAAGTACGGCTATAAGGATTCTTAAAGGACTTAGGTTGTTAATCCAACATTATTATATGCGTCTGTTGGTGATACCTATGTTGTGAGTTAAATCTTGGGTGATGAACACGCTACCTGACATGACACCAACAGACAAGAACCATCATTTACTTAGGTAAGACGATTACTTTATTGGATCGCGAACTATACTGAATGGACTCTTTTAAGTCTTCATTACCTAAGTGAATGCTTTCTTAATCAATTCCTTTGTACAACTTTGGTAACTTAACCTTTGGTAAGTGACCATATCCTGGATTCTCTAATCATGGATAACACTCTGTACTTGACATGATGCATTGACACCGACAGGAGGAGCTAGGGGTGACCATGCAAAGTAAGTTACCATTACAGGTGCACACGTAATTGCAATTTGAGTGCACGCGAAATCTAGCAAACCCTTTCATCAGATAACGTCATAGTTAGTACGAATCTTCCATTCTATACATTGGACATTGGAGTTCCTGTTCTTATGATAATCAATGATGCAGAAACATCTATCTCCTTTATCTTTTCATAACTACAAATCAATATTGAGCATTTATGGGAATCATAATGTGAAATTCTAGCCCAGTAGCTATGTGGAGTCGCACCCACTTTTGTTTTTGTGATCCTTGAAATTGACTACATGTTCAAATTGTACTTGGTCTTTGAAGAGTTGAAGTAGAGAGGTGAGACTCCTGCATCTATGTTGCGTTATTCATACTGATCTTAAGACTTAAGGCAATGGTTATATGAAAGTTCAAGCATTACGTTTGATGGAATAAGCGGATGTCATGTAACTAGTTTAAGAATCATTATTGGTATATCGTTGGTGTGGTGGGAATGATGTGGGGAACCCTATATATAAACACCTTTGGTATACTAAGGATGTGCTTGAACTGGGTTATGTGATGATCCTTACGGTTTGAAGTTGGACATTGCAGGATTGATAACATGGAAGGAAATGGTACTGAAGGCACAATTGGTTGTATGTACATGGAGTTCATGACATTCAAGCCAAATTAGTATCATGGGAAAGTTGGAGCAACAACTCTGACCCGTTGCATGGAGAAAATTGGAACAGATGTAGACATCAAAATCTATGCTGAGAATCAAAGGTAAACTATGTAGTCTGTTAATCGGTGGGCTAGAATGCCCAAACACTAGCTCAAGGTATGGGGGTTGTAATGGCCATGACCTTGGATGAGCTTAAAGGATTGGTAACTGAGGAGTACTACCTTGTGGATTTGATGGAAAAGTTAGATATTGTGTCTTGGAATCATGTAATGGCATGATGTGGTTATGATGCCCATACCTACCAATTCCATAAGCTGGCAAAGCTGGTGCCATAATTATGACACATAAATCAAATAAGGGTTGAGAGCACGTCAAGGGGCTTGTTCCATAGTCGTGGAATGATGGTCGCTGCTACACCCTTAATTAGTTAGAGTGCAATGCTGAAGACATATACTTTGATCGATGAGATGGTCGTATTAGACCTTCGAGAAAGCAAGTGAGATGGACTGTGTTGTGCTCGTAAAGGATCATGCCTTTAGAATAGATCATATGTGCTTTGGAATTGGAAGTTTTGATCTGGTCATGCGGATGGATTGGTTAACAAGGAAAAGGGCTGAGAACATCGGCGGCGAGAAGACTGCTCGCATGTTGTAGTCAGACGGTGAGACAGTGGACGTACATAGAGAGAGAGATCAAAAGAGGACAAGATGCATATCATGAACATGAAGACAGAGGATTAAGAGTTAGATGACATACTTGCTATGTGACACTTAGGAAGTGTTTCTAGAGGATCTACCATGATTGCCTCCTTCCTAACAGGTGAACTTTTAGATTTACCTAGTATCTAACACGGTGCATGTCGCTAGGGCTCTTTATCACATAACACCTTTGGGTATGCAAGATCTAGCTAATCAACTTTAGGAATTGTTAGATAAGGGTTTTATATGACCTAGTCACTTACCATGGGGAGCCAGTGCTTTTTGGTGAGAAGAAGAATGGATCCTGTAGGATGTGCATGGACTATCGAAAGCTGATTAAGCTAGCGGTCAAGAACAAGTACCCTTTGCTGAGGATAGATGGCTTATTCAATCAGCTTCAAGTATCAACATACTTTTCGAATATTGATCTCCGTTCAGATATCATAAACTTAGAGTAAATAAGGATGACATACCGGGAGAAGCATTAGAACTCATTACGGACATTATGAGTTCCTAGTTATGCCTTTTAGACTACAAATGCACCTACGGTGTTTATGGACCTGATAAATCAAGTGTGTAAGCCATACCTGGATAAATTTGTCGTGTTGTTCATCGGGTATCTTGATTTATTTAAGGACAAGGGAGGATCATGAGAAACATGTAAGGATAGTTCTAGGATTGTTAAGAATGGAGAATTTATACGCTAAGTTCTCCAAGTGAGTGTCCTGACTTGGAGAGGTGACGCTCCTTGGATGCACTAATTTTCCAAGTGTGAGTTTTGGCTTCGAGAGCTGAAGTCCTTGGACATGTGGTCAATGAGAAAGGAATTCATCTGGACCATGGTAAACCGAGACGATTATAAACTATGAGGCGCCTAAGACGCCCTCAGAAATCTAACAGTTCTTAGGATTGGTGGCTATTATTAGGGAATATTGCAAACTTTATGAAGATTGCTCAACCTCATACGCATTTGGACCTTAAAGAGTAGGGAATTTGATTGGGGTTCCAAGCAAGAAGAGACATTTTTGAACTTGAAGGTCAACTTATGTGACGCACCAATCTTAGCATTTCCTAAAAGGTTGTGTAACACCAAAGACTGGGCTTTCACTGATGTATAAGGGTGAAGTGATCTCTTATGGGTCATGATACCCCAGGAGTCATAAAAGGAACTACATCTCCCATGATCTAGAGTTGGGTGCGGTGATCTTTACTCGTAAGATCTAAAGACATTACATGGGAGGTATCAAGTGGCTCATCCATATTGACCATAAGAGTCTTCAGCTCATATTTCAAAAAAGAGGGGGGACTAGACATGAGATAGAGATGTTAGATTGAGTTGTTCAGTGACTGCGACTATGAAATCCGGTATCACTTGAGAAAGGAAAATATAGTTGCCGATGCGTTGACTCGTAAAGAAAAGTGTCCAACCTGTGAGTGTTAGGTCATTAGGAATGACGATTTATTTAGGTATCAAAACCCACATCATTTCTACTCAAGTTGAGCCAATGAGGGGACTGAATATGCAGGATGAGGCTTTGGGAAGTCTGGACAAATCGTTTATACAAAAGCATGATGGAGGATTGTATTTATTGAGTGGATTTGGGTTCATTTATGGGGAATGTGCAGTCAATGGCATTGGACTTGCATACAAGTTTAAGCAAACTATTCATCCTGGTGCTGATAAGAGGTACCATAATCTTTAGGACTTGTACTAGTGGTATGGAATGAAAGGGGACATAGCGGGCTACGTGTGCAAGTGGTTGACTTGTTCAAAGGTAAAACCAGGGCATCAAGGGCCACCAAGACTGTTGTAACAGTCTGATATTCTAGAAGGAAAGTAGGAAAACATTATTATAGATTTCATTGGGAAGCTACTAAGAACTAGTAGTAGGCACGAATTGATTTGGAACATTGGGGATCGAATGACCAAATCTACCAATTTCCTGATTGTTCGTGAGGACTACAAGATTGAAAAGCTAGTCTAGAATTATGATAGTGAATTGTGGATAGACATGGAGTACCTATTCTGATCATCTTGATCGTGACAGTCGTTGTATGCCACGATTCTAATAGAACATATAGAGGGTGCTGGGAACGTGTCTTGACATGAGTATGACTACCCACCATCAAAATGATGCTAGGAGTGTGCGAACTATTCAGACATTAGTTGATTTAATAAATAGTTATGGTCAGACACTGGTACACTATCAAAGTGTTAGCAGTGTTGGGTTAGCTATGGTACACCCTATATATAAACGCTAATGATACTTTGAATGTGACATCAGAATCGGACTGGTAACTAAGTTATGATAATGGACAACAACCATACTCTAGAGATATCAACAAAAAGGTTATAGACCTAAAAATTCATATCAAGAGGCCTTGTTCTATGGGCTCTATATAAGGTTTGCCTTGTAAAAGCAATTGACACCAAGAATTGTAAGTACGATTAAGACTACTGAATGGTTTTAGGTCAGTGAATTATTATAAGGGATTACCACAGGAACTGAGTGGGGTGTATTACGCACTCCATATTCTGAAGCTCAAGAAGTATCTAGCTAATGAGATCTTATGTGTGCCGATCGAAGAAATTCAAGTGGGTAGTAAATTTCGATTTGCTGAAGACCTGGTAAAGATTATGAATGGGGAAACTAAGACTTTCAGGAGTAGTAGAATCCCTATCGCAAGGAGTAATTGGAACTCAAAGCGTGGATCTGAATTATACATATGAGTGGGAAGTTCAATTAAGAACTTAGTACCCTCACCTATTCACGGAAGGCGTTGCAATTGAAAACTCAGACTGAATTTCGGGACGAAATTCTCTCAAGTGGGGATACTGTGACATCCGTCACCAAAATAGGTGTGTTGACTATTGACTTTGACTTTTTGACCTTGACCTTGATTAATATAGGCTTTGACTTGAAGGTTAACCCAACATTAACTTGATCTGTGAAAAGTGTGCTAGGTACCTTTGGACATGTAGAGTGCTAAAAATTAAACATTTGGGCTTGATGTGTGCTAATAGGCCTAGTAGTTGTTAATGGGCCTAGGACTGGTGCACGGTATTAGACAATAATTTTTTGCGTAGGGTGACGTTATAGTCATGGACTGGGTCATGGACAGACAAAAAGTGAAACTTTAGGGTTCATGCCATCGGACGTTAGGAACCGGGCCTTGATTGGTTTTGTCCTTAGGTTGACTAATGAACCTAAGTTATAAAAAAAGAAAACTATATCATGTAAGTCATATAATAGTTCGTTAGAATCGTAGAGTCGCGTAGAATTTAAAACGAAAAAGTGAACGACAAGTGGAACAAGAGGGCACGAAATTGGACAAGTCGGGCCATGGGCCTGAGAGGCCTCCCCTCCCTCTTGATTCGGCCAAAACCCCATAGGGGTTAGGCCCTTGATCCTTTCTTTCATTTCTAGAAACCCTAATCCTCCAAATTCCTCCCTATTCCTCTTTTTTGCCTCCATCATCCAAGTTCTTCTTGTTCATATACTTACATTAATTTCTACAAGGATCAAGACATTCAAGATTGTTTAATATCATCCATCTTCCTTCTTTCCGGTAAGAAAAATCAAGGTTTTTGATGTAGTCTCTCATCTAAGCATGTTTTCATCATGACCCTTATTTAACATCATTTTTTCTTCGTCTCTTCCAATGTACGAATGAAGTCTCTTGAGGAATTGGGGTGTTCTTGTGTCGGATCATCAAAGTAAGTGAACCCTAGTTCATACGTGTAAGACTCTTTGTATATATTTTTGTTGGGGTTGTAAATCCTTGAAAACCTGTTATTAATGAATGATTCAATGTAAATTCTGTAAAAATCATTGATTTTCTGTAAATGGTTCAATAGGAATAAAGAATAGGAAGATTTAATGGTTTATAAGTGAATCTGAAAACCTGACAGCATACTGTGTAAAATTTGGGTCAACTTGTTCTGGACGTAACTTGATCGTAACAAAACTCAATTGGATCAAAATTTTATTTTAAATTCAAGTTTAAATAATGCTCTGTTTAACCCAAGTGGTCTCGTGTGTTTTCAATGTCGTTTGGTCCTCCAAAGTCAGTGTCTAAGTTCAGGTGTCGAAACTGTCAAATCCGAGCAGAATGATACACTGTATTCATAGGGTCATATCTTCTTCATTCGTGACCCGTTTGAGTTGTTCCTTCAGTGAGTTAATTCCATGTCTTAACTTTCCATTGACCTCTATTATGCGATAAACGGTAACCGTTTCGACCTTTAGATAATCTACACAAGACAGCTGCACGATCAGCTAATCAAGCTGAATTATTTCCAAAAGATTAAGAACAAAGGGTTTACAACAAATTGACTAAATAGAAGTTACGGTTGAGTTTAAAGGATAAATACTAGACATTAAGGTCATTATAGTTAACGGTCATAATTAAATAAGGGACTAAGAAGATGTACATCAAGCGGTGCTAAAACTGAGACATTTAAATGAGGATGGGAGTTAGAACGCAAACATTAGTTATGGACATAGAATATCACTTGAAAGAATACTTTATTAAAAAATATTGGAATAAACAATAAGGTCTGAACTTCAAGGATTACACCCAACCAAGCCGGCTTGACCTTAAGTAATTCTTTTGTGTTTTGTGTTCTATAGTTATCGTGCATATTGTGGACATTGAACTTTGTACTTCAAGGTGAGTTTCACGGCCCCTTTTAATTATGTTTTCTAGGGAGAAAATCTTGCTCAATGTTTTGTTCAATGTCGTGCTTTAAAGAACTTGTGTGTGGTTTGAGTCATAGGATCGAGTCTATATTTCTTTCATAAACATGTATAGTATTTGGACTGTACTTGGACTGAACTAGACTGTACTTGGACTGGACTGTCATAGAGAGGTATTGTTAGTACTAGCAAGTTGACACCCCACCCCTGTCGTTGGTATGCTAGCTAAGACTGGCTTGGTCTTGTGCAAGCCCTTGGGTGAATATAATCCAGTTATTGGACTTGGAATCATCAATGGACTTCTATGGAATTCTACGACTACTATGCTCTCTTACCCACACACTTATTTTGTTTATTACTTTCACGACAAAGTCTTTTGTACTTATAAACATGTGAACTCACTAACATATGTTGACTTTTTAGAGCATGTCTTTTCAGGTAATGCTGCTTGCGTACTTGGACAGTGGACTGTAGACGAGACCGCTCCCTTAGGAGCAATAGACTTTGCATGGGACTATTAGACTTGTTTGGACCTGTTTGTTTTGTTGAATTGTAATTTGTTGGATTTGTACTTGGGATTGTTTTGGTACTTGTGCTTCTTTGTTTCTGAATGGAAACTTTGGATTATTATGAATTTATGGTATGACGTTTTTGGAATTGATTGTACTTGACACGTGTTCCTATGTGTTGGGCGACATCATGACCTATTTACGGAGAATACCTTTAGTGATTCTCTTAGACCGCCATGTATTATGGCGATCCCGTCCGTCGCATCATCGTGTTTCCGCTACCAGCGGGGGTGTGACAATAATACTTGAGAGTAACCAGCTAAAGCAACTATGTACTTAGCCTCAGCTGTGGATACTAACACATTTGTTTGCTTTTTGCACTGCCAAGTAACAAGTCTTGGTCCTGTGAATTGACATCCACCAGTTGTAGATTTTCTGTTGTTGTTGCATCCTTGAAAATCACTATCAGAATATGAGTAGAGGTTAAATTCTCCTTCTTTTGGATACCAAATTCCAAGAGCTGGCTTCCCTTTAAGGTATCTGAAAACCCTCTTGACTACATTCAAATGTGACTCTTTAGGATCTGATTGGTACCTAGCACAAACACACACAACAAACATTATATCAGGTCTGCTGGAAGTTAAGTACATTAAAGATCCTATCATTGATCTATATAATCTTTGATCAACTGACTTCCCTGTAGGATCAGATACAATCTTATCTAGTGTTGATGCTGATGTTTTGTTGGAAGAAGTATCAAACATTATATCAGGTCTGCTGGTAGTTAAGTACATTAAAGATCCTATAATTGATCTATATAATCCTTGATTAACTGACTTCCCTGTAGGATCAGGTATAATTTTATCTTTTGTTGATGCGGGTGTTTTGTAGGAAGAAGTATTAGCAAGGTTGTACTTCTTCAAGAGTTGGTTCACATACTTTTCCTGATTGATGAATATGCCATCTGGTCTCTGATAAACTTGTAAACCAAGGAAGAATGTTAGTTCTTCCATGGAACTCATCTGAAATTCAGATTTCATCAAACTTTCAAAGCTTTCACATAAGCTCTTGTTTGTTGATCCAAAAATAATATCATCCATATAAACTTGGACAACCAAGAGGTCTTGATGTTCATGTTTGAGGAAGAGAGTCTGATCAGTTGTTCCCCTTTTGTAGCCATGTTTAAGCAAGAAAGTAGTTAATGTTTCATACCACTTTCTTGGTGCTTGATGAAGACCATACAAAGCTTTGTCAAGTTTGTATACGTTGCGTGGGTAATCAGGATCTTCAAAGCCTGGTGGTTGGGCAACATAGTCTTCTTCATCAATTGTACCATATAAGAAGGCACATTTTACATCCATTTGATAAACTGTGAACTTCTTATATGAAGCATAGGCTAGGAAGACTCTAATGGGTTCAATCCTTGCAACTGGGTAAAGCCTTGTGCTATCAGCCTTGTTTTGTTCCTTACTATGATACCTCTATCATCAAGTTTATTCTTGAAAAGACACCTTGTGCCAATGGGATATCGGCCTTTAGGTAGATCAACAAGATTCCAACCTTTCTGTTTTCTGAATTGCTGAAGCTCTTCTTATATAGCTTCAATCTAGCTGTTGTCTTTTAATGCTGCAGTGATGTTGGGAGGAACCACTTGTGAAAGAATACAAGAGAAAAGACATATGTTAGTAATGCCTCCTTGGCTTCTTGTGGTTCTTTCATTAAGATCACCAATGATGTTGTCTATTGGATGATTCTTATGAATTCTAGATGTTGGTAATACTGTAACTGGAATGAATGATTCCAATTTGGTCTGGTTTGTTGATGGAGATTGATCCAATTGAGATGGAGAATCAACAAAGTAGTCAAAATCTTCTTCATGTTAATCTTCTAAAGCTGAATGAAAACCATATTCATGAGTTTGTTGTTCAGCAGATGTATGAATAACTTCAGCAGGAGTTACAGGAACATCTGCGGATGTTGCTTGTCGATCTGTTGATGTATTGTTGTCCTTTGAAGATAATGAAGCACCTCCGGAAGTAAATGGAATATCTGCTAAAGTAGAAGGAACATCTGCTGATGCAGTGTTCATTCCTCTGGATGCAGTAGTAACTTTTGCGGATGTAGAGTTAACTCTTACTGATGCTTTGTTCATCTCTTTGGAAATTGAAATACCACTACCATGAGTCTGTTCATTACTTGTTGGAGATGAAGGTCCAGGATCAGCAACACTTGAAGTA
Source organism: Flaveria linearis (assembly GCA_024085815.1). NCBI lineage: Eukaryota > Viridiplantae > Streptophyta > Magnoliopsida > Asterales > Asteraceae > Flaveria > Flaveria linearis. The sequence goes on along the minus strand of CM044001.1, from coordinate 62,161,746 downwards.
TGAGATTGTGAACTTGGAGGATCAGCAGTCAATGGCACTTCACTCATATTTGGATGTACATAAGGATAACATGTATCCATAGAACCTACAACATTTAAATAACCAGTGTTAAATGAATTTGTTAATGCATCTCTATCAAACAACCATGATGATCCTTTCACAAATTTTGGAAATAAGGATTCATCAAAGGATACAGTAGGTGTTTCCTCTGTAATGTTTTGATGTCGAATGTAAACTCTATATGATTTAGATGTTGATGAATAACTAATAATGAAACCATCATAGGCTTTTTCAGAAAGCTTTCCTAATTGATCTTTTGTGTTTAAAATAGACACATGAAAACCAAAGCTCTATGATATCCTATGAAAGGTTTTCTTTTAAATAAAAGCTCATATGGTGTTTTGTTATGTTCTTTGACAATTAATGTCTTGTTTTGAACATCGCATGCTATGTTCACTGCTTCTGACCAAAAAGTGATTGGTAGATGTGAATCAACTAACATTGTTCTTGCTGCTTCAATTAGAGTTTTGTTTCTTCTAAAAGCATCTCTATTTTGTTGTGGAGTTCTTGGTGCACTGAATTATCTTGCTATGCCTTTGTTCCTGCAAAAGGAATCTAAAACTTGATTAACAAATTCAGACCCATTATCACTTCTTAAAATTTTTATTTTCAAATCAAGTTGATTTTCAATCTTAGTGACAAACTCCATTAATGTTTTTGATGTTTCACTTTTCTTTTTTAAGAAAAAGACCCATGTGAATCTAGTGAAATCATCAACAATCACCAAACAATATTGCCTTTTTCCAATGTTCATCACATTGGTTAGACCAAAAATATCCATGTGAGGCATTTTGAGTGGTGTTGTATTTGTGTTGATTGTTTTGGATTTATGAGACACCCTATGTTTTTTTCCTTTATAACATGATGTACAATGATTAGAACAATAAAACTCTTTCTTTAGTAGACCAATGACTAAGTCATTTTTCACTAGCTTGTTCATATTCTTCATGTTTGAATGAGCCATCCTTCTCTACCACAGTTAAGATTCATCATCTGAAGACTTAGAAATTAGGCATGTTTCTTTGCTTGTTATAAAGGTGTTATTCATATCTAAAACATATGTGTTTTCTTTTCTTGATGCTTTAAGAAGGATCCAATCTGCCCTAACTAAGAAACCTAGCTTAAGAATGTAACAATAAGTGTTATCAAATAAGGTGGTATAATTTTGATCATAAATTTGAGAAACACCAAGTAAATTGTATTGCAAAATTTCACAATAATTTACTTTCTCAAACCTGAGTACACCATTTGTTACCATTCCTTCACCGATAATTTACCTCCCTTCTTATCCCCACCAAATGCCACATATGAAACATTTTTATGTTTGAAATCATAGAGTAGATAACAGTTACCTGTCATATGTCTAGAACACCCACTGTCAACATACCACTTGTTGTCAGTCCTCCAAGGATGTTCCTACACATAATAAATCAATTAGAATATGGAACCCAAGCCCTAATGATCTTGGGTCGGCCACTTGTGTCTAAAATTGTTATCCCTCATGAATGAGTTTTGATGATTCAGGTTTTATTTTAGACTTCATATATTCATTATGTTTTGTTAGAGGTGAGGATGATTCTATTGGAGATGGACTTGAAACACTTTGTTCTTGTTCCATAACCACTTCTTCTTTCACCTTTTCTTCTACTTTGAGCTTGATGATGATCATTGATTGAAGAAATTTCACCATCCTTTGATTTTGATTGTGGTATTGAAGTACCTTTTCAAAATTGTCAAAGAAGGTCTCATTAGTAGTAGTTATTTTCTCTTTCAAATCTACCTTCTGGTGAGGAGTTTTCAGTTAAGAATGTTGCTTCTCCTTTTTCTTCTTTGCTTTTCATCAGCAGATGATTGCTTCTTTTCCTTTGGCATATTTTGCTTTTTTGCTATTTCTTGAGCTTTGAGTCTTCCTTACCATCATTGGATTATGAGTTTGATTCAATTTTATCAGATTGTTGCTTCTTTGTGCTCTTTGTTTTGTTCTTTTTGTTGAAATAACATTCTTGAGTAGAATGGTTATTCTTGTTACAAATAGCATAATGTTTGTTGAAGTAACAATCAGAAGTCATATGATTGTTTATGTTGCATATCAAGGAATAACTACTAAAGTAGCATTCATCAGTGTTGTGATTATGCATATCACACCACTTGCGGTATTTCGCCTCTGCTGCACTTTCAGAGTCAATCACTTTCTTCTTCTTTGTTTGCTTTTATGCCTTCAACTCCTTTTCGAATTTGGCAGCTGATGAATCCTTGCAACTCCCATACATAATGTCAAAGGGTTCTTGTTTAGTAGCAAGTGATTTCTATTGCTTAGGATTCATAGCTTTATGTTGCTTGGCTTTGTTGATGATTGTTGAATCAACTGATTTCTTCTTCTGTAGATCTTCTACAGATGTTGATTTTTTTAAGATCTCAACATTTTTCTTCTTCTTCCGTAGAGGTTCTACTGAAGACTTTTGGTTTTCTACAGAAGTGATTTTGGGTCCTTCTGTAGAGTCAAGAGTGACTTTAGCTTTGGCTGTTTTCTTTGTTGATGGAGTTTTTTACTGCTTGTTGAGTCCATGAAGTCCTTCATTCAGTTGTGCTATCCTCTTGTAAATAGTCTTCAACATGTTTCTTTGCTTTGGAGGATAAGGTAGCTTGATATCTTTAAGAACTTTGGGCATGATGGGTTCAAATGAAACATTCTTTCCCTTACCCAAACCATCAACATTTTGCTCATGATGTTCATCAGAATCACCCAAGTCATCACACTCATCAAAGTCAAATTCTGAGTCATTTTGTTTTAAAACTTCTGATTCAGAAGACTCAGTTTCGCTCACCTCAGTATCACTACAAGTTATCAATTGATTAATTTTAGTTTTTGGTTCAATTTTGGTACTTGGCACAAAATGGTTTGATAAACTTGTGCTCATAGACTCAGGTAAAGGGATATAGTTATCATTCAATAAGGGTGCAACAATATTAAATCCCAACCCATACCTGTTCTTTGATTCAATATAAGAATTTAACAATTTCTCATATTGCTGAGATGATAATTAAAACTTCTAAAGTTTCACTTTAGTTGATGCATGATCAGACATGGATTTTATAAAAGAGGTGGTCAATGCTCAACTTGGGCTTTTAAGTTTGTAATTGTTACAACAAGTTTGTCTAAATCCTTTTGTAAAGAGGTGATTTTGATCTCATATAATTTATGCTCTCTTACATGGGATTCATTCAAAACCATTGTTTCTTTTACTTTATTAGCCAATTGTTGAGCATGGACTCTATATCTCTATACCTCATGAACACAACTTAATGAACTTGATTTTCTTCCAACACTTCCTTCTCATGTTGGCCATAGGTGGGACTTTGTTCTCCATGTTGGCCATCAAAGCTTGATTTTCTTCTAACACTTCTTTCTCATACATGCTCCAATCACATGTTCCGTATTGTAGAATGATCAACCCAGTTTCCTTGGTTTTGCATGGACCTGCTGATAAACTTGTGGCTGGTGGGGATGAGTTTGTAAGTTGAGGCTGTTTCCATGGTTTTGCTTGGACCTGCTGATGAACTTATGGCTGGTGGGAATGAGTTTGTAAGTTGAGGCTGTTTGAAGGTTCTTTGACTTGCTGATTGTTGAAGAGACTGATGTTGTTGAGACCGATGTTGTTGATTTTGTCTCAAGCCAGTTGCTGATTGTTGATTATATTCCCTAAGAAACGACCATACTTCAACTTATCAATACCAATCTTTGTTGTTCTACCTGCAGCGGCCAATCCTTTGTTTTTTCTCAGATATATTTTGGCTCTGTAAGCAATCATAGCCATTCACCATTGTAGATCCATCTCTTCAACTTCATCTGGATGTAGTTCCTCAACATCTTGCTAGCAAATCTATGCAGGTGTCAATGTACTACCCAAATAAGCTTGAAAGCTTGAACTGAATGCTGCAAAAGCTGCTTTCTGTTCTTTTGAGTCCAAATCCATAGTAATTTGTTCTGTTTGATTATTGTTTTTGTTTGAGGATGATCCCTTAGTTGTTGCAGCATGTGAGCTTTTTCCCTCATCATGTTTTCCTCTCTCGTTTCTTATTGAATTACTTTGAGGTTTTGATTTAGAAGGCCTTGATGCATAAAAATCAACTTCTTCATTATCACTCATAGCACAAGAGCTTCCATCATCATGATTGGAGATAAAAGCACTTCCAACACCCTTAGTTTCTTTGAACTGGTAAGGAGCAAGGGTGCTTTTGTACTCTTGTTTCTTGTTTTCTCATCCAGTTCCAGTGCTTCTACCTTAGCTACCAAAGTATCTAGTCTAATGGCTTTAAGATCTAAGGTATTCTTGAACATGGATACTTTTTGAGTCCAACTTTATGGTAAAGTATGGAGCATCTTCTTGTTCAACTCTTCATTGGTGTATTTCAACTTCAAGATGGTAATCTCAGTCACTAACTTCATGAATCTATGAAGTTGTTGAGGAACATATTCACCCTCAATATGATGGAAAGTTTCATATTATGAGCATAGTGTATCCTTCCTATTGCTTCTGATCTTATCACTCCCGTCATAAAGAGTATGAAGAATCTTCCACAAGGAGTTTGCTATGTTGTAATTTTCAAACTTAATTAAGAGGTCTTCAGGTAGAGCCATAGTAAGCATACTATATGCTCTAATGTCAATTTTGACCTTCTTTGCATCCTCAGGTGACAGATCCTTTAGACTTATTGGTTGATTGTTGTCCTTGTAATCAGGTGTAAGTGTTGGTGGAATATAAGGACCTTCAGTAATGGACACCCATAAATCAGAATCAGTGTAATTCACACGATTCCTGAACCTGATTTTCCATGTTTTGAAATCAACTTTGTTTTCTAACTTCGGGGTTGGTAAGCCGATCCAACGAGTGAATTACTCATCTTAGTTAATTTGATAATTGTTAACTAAAACTTAAATTCATTTGTAAATGATCAGTTCATGACAAACTCCTAATTATCGGTTAACTAAGTCGTTAAAGTCAAAATTAGTCAATCCTCTTAATAAATTCTCAACTGATATAGAATTGAGGATGTTTGATGATAAGTTTTGTTCAAATTTGTTTAAACAACCGTTGATTACCAATCAGTGACACAAATCTACGAATCAAAATGATTTTGATGTAGATTGATGTTAAACAAACAATGGAACAGTACTCGTCGAATGATAAATCAGGGTTTGAGTATTTTAAATTGATTACACCAAATTGTTGAGTAAAATTCCTTTGTTATCTATCGATTAGCTTAACTCAACTTGTGTTTTGATTAATTCATTCAATAACACCCTAGAATCTGAGTTATGAACTCTCAAGTCGTTATGAACACCCTTAAAGCAATATTACTCAAAATCAACAGATCAGATGAGAAACCTGATAGATCTAATGATATAAACAACCAATTAAACAAATCTAACACTGATAGGTCAATTAATCTAAATCAATGAGCACTTGGCTCTGATACCACCTGTGAATCCAAGGATCAAAACATGAATTATTAGGTTAACACGAATAGTGATCGTGGAATTATCACTACTCGTTTTTTAATTTATTGATGATGAAATAACAATCATAATATGAATCAACAAAGAAAAATTCAGATAAATGTAAAACAGATGAACGTAATAAATGAACAAACACGTTTGATTCAAAAGTTTTCCATTAATACTGATTAATGATTACAATTGAACAAATAATGATTAAATAATTGTTATAATTGATTGCTAGGGTTCTAATGATGATAATTTGGTGTATGTTGTTGTGGTTGCTGTTAGGGTTACTAGGTTTTGTTGTTAGGTTATGATTGGTAGCAACCCGTTGCAATCAGTGTATAAAAGTGTGCACCTAAGTCTCGTATTTATAGGCTCAGTATTTTACTATTAGGGTAACAGTAACTTTCTTATCGTGGTAAGAAAGTTACTCAGAGAATGTCTTGATGTGACGTTCTCTGACAAAATTGAAGTCATCCGCATACGTTGACTTTATGGTATCACTTTAGTGTTTGACTTGTTGACTTGATGTGCTTTGTGTATAAGCAAGTGTTTTTGTCTTCCGTAGGACTTGTGCCATCCGTAGGACTTGTGCTTTTCCACAGGACTTTGGTCTTTCGTAGGAGTTTAGCCTCTCGTAGGACATTGGTCTTTCGTAGGAGTTAAGTCACTTGACTTCATCTGTAGCAATTTGTTCATCCGCAGAAGATCTTTGGATACACAATTCCTTGTCGTTTTGTTGAGATATCTATAGAAGAACATTTTGTTCATCCGTAGATAGTTCTTACACTTGGTCAATTTTCCAAATTAACTAAGTATGATGTTATTCCTGCAATCACACATATAAATAAATACAGATAATGGGTTAACTTATACATATATTGCATACAAGAAGATAAATATGTACAAGAGTTTATTACAAAAGATGATCAAAGTTCTAAGCCTATACATTCAATCTAGGACTATTGACTCTAGATCTAACAATACTCCTCCTTAGGCTAGCAACTTGTCATCAATTCTTCAAGATTGATAGCTCCTTCACTCTTGATACAATCTTCTTATTAAAGTAGGAAACAACTTCTTTTTTATCACCATTTTTGTATTTGATCTCCATTCTGATGATTTTCTTTAAGGTGTCAAAAGAGAGACCAAGCACATCTTCTTCTGTTACGAGTGTGGCCATCACACTTTTGTTGTTAACAATTTCCTACTCGTCTTGCTCTATTATTCTTAGTTCAGTAATAGATGGGATATCATATCCCAGTAGCTGACCACCCTCAAATGTTCTTAGTTTGTATGCCTTGGCATACAGCTTGTCTATCACTTGTATTATGTGCACATATAAACATATATCACTTTGAGCTTTTTCATTATTGAGCTTTAGAAAATATTTATCATGGAGATAAGAAGTATAACTTGGATGAAGAAGTTAATCTCAATTGGGTCAAATAATCTGATGCTCTGAGCTTTTTTTTTGGGATTATTTCTGAGAAGTACCAGCTCTTTGGTTCTTTCAACATATCCCCATTCAGTGACGGGATAAGTATATTGATTTCCATCAATATGCTTAATTGTTGCAGACCTCCTGTTTGCTTGTTTAACTCTTCTTAGAAATTCATCATCAAGAGTAGAAGAGCTGGATTTGACCTCCTTTGACTCTGTTTTCTTCTTTTATGTTCACTATATTCCCCTCTAGCTTCCTTTATCAAATCATCTTTAAAATTTGTCTTCAACTTACCAATAGCCATAGAGAAATCTCTTCCTCTTGGATTGATTGGATAGTTGGTGATAGGTAAGCTTTATAGGTCAGATATGTCAGCATTAGGGAGTGAGATGATTGTTTCAATCAAAGGGAAATACTGAATCATCCTAGAAGCCCTCTTAATAACTGCACAATCCTAGTCTGGATCAAATTTCCTGGCAATCATCCTATTTCTTTAGCAAAACTGGGGTAATAAGAAGGTCAAACAGTTGGATCAGGGTGGATTTTTCATCAGTGATTTCCCTGACTGTTGTACCAAGTGGATATATTTTGCCTGGTATTACATTCCTTGGCTCTTTAATTATTTTTTCTTTTCCCATATGCCTATCTTTATTCTTTACTACAACATGCTCGATAGGAGTAGACTTAGCTTGATGATCATAGGCAGGGTTTGGTACTTCTGTTCTGAACTTCACTCCAGTTTCTAACTCCACCTTCATTACATATTCCATCATTTTCTTGAGTTCAGCCACTGTTCTTCCCCTTAACTCATATGGCTTGTAGTTATGGCTTTGTAACCAGCAAGTCAAGTTGAACTTGGTGAGCTTGGCTGTGTCACAGTGACCCAGGTCTTGTTTCATCTTTTGAATGACTTGAAATTTGCTGAAAGTTTCATAGTTGCATACTGGGAGCATGAACCTTTCTATCTCAAATTCTTTCAGTATTTCCTTCATCGCAGTCATGTTCATCTTTCAACCATGTCATAAGGAAATTCATTATTGATCAAGGTCATGAACATTGAGGATTGAGGCATTTCTTTAATAAAATCATCTGTAGATAGCAGTTCATCAGATTTAGATTATTGTTTATCCTTGGGAGATTCAATTTGGTTTGATCTTCCTATTCATTATCACTCTCTTCTTCATTGTGAGAAATTGGTTTGAAAGTGTCTACATCAACTGAAGGAGTGTGCTCAGGTGAGATTATTTGTCTTTCTTAGGAGAGTCTTGAACTTCAATAACTTCCTTTTGAATCTTACCCAGGTACTTCCTTTTTCTACTATAATGAATCATTTGTTTTGAACTTTGAGCAGTTTCTGTTGTTAATTTTTGATGAGAAGATGATTCAGGAGCACATATCTTCATCTTCAATGCAACAATCTCCTCATCTTTTGATTTCAGAAGGTCAACTTGTTCAGAGATGGTAGTTTTGGCTTTCTTTATCTCTGTATAAGTTTCTCAATTTCTTGTTTTTCCTTTTCAGCTGATTCTTTAGCTCTCTCACCAACTGATGCATGCATGATGAAAGCTCTTTGGTTACTTTAGTTGCATCAACTTTTCTAATATAACCTTACAAACTCTCCCTAGGCTGATGCTGCCAAAACATAGAAGGGTATTCAGATATCAAGAGTCCTTACTAGGATCAAGACCATTCCCTTCTTCATCAACTGGTTAGGATGTTAGGCTTGGTCTGCCCAAGACACATATTAAATTGATGTGGCTAGTACGTTATGGTCCAAGTCAGGTCATACCTAATAACAAGCTAGACAAACACCTACAATGTTTATTTTGTGATATGATCAAAGGAATAAATATTAACACTTAGAGTATATAGAAATTGGTTTCTAAATATTTGCACTTATAAAGTGTATGGATTATATGGATAATTTATATAAATATAGTGAGTGTTCTACATTGTTTTTTAAATGGCTGAATAACAATATACATTGGCTTATGTCATGTAGTATGTCATATAAATTATGTTGTGTTATATTCTATTTATTGTGTATGAAACAATTAAACATGAAATATATAAAAGGAGTTCAAAATGGGTGGGAAATGAGACAAAGGGGCCGACCCCCTTTAATGTCTCTTTCTCTCTCTCTTTATTCCCTTTACAACTCTCTATGACATGCATTAAATGTAATAGGCCATGGGGTTGTGTGAACACAATTAAGTGTTTCACACTCTACCAAGAGAACGCACACAACTAACCAAAAAGTGCAGCATTCTCTCTTCTTTTTCTCACCATTTTCGGTCAAGAACAAGGGTGAAGAGAAAGTTCTCTTCAAGTGTTGAAATTCCTAGCAACTAAGGTGTTTGTTGGAAGCTTGAAGGGTAGACACGTTTGAGGCCTTCTTCTTTGGAGACTACCATTCATTATTCATCTTGTCAAGTCATTTAGAATAGGTTGTTTCCTTGAAACATTCTATGTTTGGAGGTACATGCTTACAAAACCAAACATAGAATGTTTCAAGGAAACAACCTCTTCTAAATGACTTGAGAAGATGAATGATGAATGGTAGTCTCCAAAGAAGAAGGCCTCAAACGTGTCTACCCTTCAAGCTTCTAACAAACACCTTAGTTGCTAGGAATTTCAACACTTGAAGAGAACTTTCTCTTCATCCTTGTTCTTGGCTGAAAGTGGTGAGAAAAAGAAGAGAGAATTCTGCACTTTTTGGTTAGTTGTGTGTGTTCTCTTGGTGGAGTGTGAAACACTTAATTGTGTTCACACAACCCCATGGCCAATTACATTTAGCGCATGTCATAGAGAGTTGTAAAGAGAATAAAGAGAGAGAGAAAGAGACATTAAAGGGGCCCGGCCCCTTTGTCTCATTTCCCACCCATTTTAAACTCATTTTATATATTTCATGTTTAATTGTTTCATACACAACCAATAGAATATAACACAACATATATTATATGACATACTACATGATATAAGCCAATACATATTGTTATTCAACCATTTAAATAACAATATAGAACACTCAATATATTTATATAAATTATACATATAATTCATACACTTTATAAGTACAAATATTTAGAAACCCAATTTCTAAATACTCTAAGTGTTAGTATTTATTTTTTTGATCATATCACGAGATAAACATTGTAGGTGTTTGTATAGTTTGTTATTGGGTATGACTCGATGTGGATCATAATGTACTAGCCACATCAATTTAATATGAGTCTTGGGCAGACCGAGTCTAACAATCTCCCACTTGCACAAGATACATAGAAGATTGATGCAAGTAGTAAATACCTCCTAACAACGGTTTACTACCCCTAATACATATGACGAAGTGCCATTCAATAACATCATCTTCTTTAAGTCCCTTACTTGAAATGATTTTGGTGAATCTATCATTTATCCTTTTGTCATAGATGTCTTGTCAAATCTAGAAACATAGAGTGATCACTCTCCGTTGATTTAACTTTAGCAGGCCTTGGACATCTTCCTCTCAATGAATTAGAGTGACAAACCCCTTCTTGACTACATACGTCTCTCACGATCACCTTATACCACACCTAAACTTAGTCTTATGTTGTGTCCATATTTCAGAACAATGAAGAACTAGGTCAAAGTATGATATTTTGTGAACATCAAGACCCAATATGTATCTTAGGTCTGAGGATACTATGATGTTTTCCTTTACTCAAATTTACTTATGATCAATCACGAAGATTTCATGTAGCAACATTTGAGAGTGGGTCAGTCCAATATTTACATCCCACAAATATCTATGAACTTTGGTAGTAACATTTTGCTTTATATTCATATCATATGAATATCCACTAGTCCAAGTTCATAATAGTCTTACCTTAATATTTTTCCCACAAGTATGATCGACTACGGACATTTAGAATAGTTAGTTTATTCATGGATTTAAACATGCTAAAATGGAACATAACTCAAAATACCATAATCATATGAAAGAGTCAAAGTAACAATTGTTCCGTTATTCAAATACTAAATAGATCAAACCTAATCACTAGAATATCGAAGTCCTAAGGCACAAGTATGACTCTCATGTTTTGGCCTTTCGAGGAGCTTCGTGAGTGGATCTGCAATGTTTTGGTCAGTATGAACTTTACGAATACATATATTTCCATTATTAACTCGGTGCGAATTTACAATGGAATCCTATTCATTGTAAGATCATTTTTCTATTTGACTTGAGAAGATGAATGATGAATGGTAGTCTCCAAAGAAGAAGGCCTCGAACGTGTCTACCCTTAAAGCTTCCAACAAATACCTTAGTTGCTAGGAATATCAACCCTTGAAGAGAACTTTCTCTTCACCCTTGTTCTTGGCCGAATATGGTGAGAAAAAGAAGAGAGAATTCTGCATTTTTTGGTTAGTTGTGTGTGTTCTCTTAGTGGAGTGTGAAACACTTAATTGTGTTGACACAACCCCATGGCCAATTACATTTAATGCATGTCATAGAGAGTTGTAAAGGGAATAAAGAGAGAGAGAGAGAGAAAGAGACATTAAAGGGGCCCGGCCCCTTTGTCTCATCTGCCACCTATTTTGAACTCCTTTTATATATTTCATGTGTAATTGTTTCATACACAATAAATAGAATATAACACAACATAATTTATATGACATACTACATGATGGAAATCCCTTTTCTTAATACTCTTATTCCTCTTTCATTTGGAGCTCGTGGCGTAGATCTTTCATCTCTTAAGATAAGAGATTTTGAGAAGAGTGAGTGCGTTGTCAAAAGTTTCAACTTTTGGATCTTTCTTCCCTTAACGCACAAGCACTAAGCAAGTAAACTACATTTTTTCTTCTCTTTCGTCCCTTTTTTTTCAATAGATTGTTCGTGTGTTGGAGAATTGGCTTCTGCGTGTCCCTACTCAAGTGGTCGAGTACGCCCAACTCGTTGCTGTCCAGTCCAAGCCTTCCATTTCCATTATGTCTGCTTGCGATTCGCCCTAGTTGACTGATGCTACCAAAACGTAGAAGGGTATTCAGATATCAAGAGTCCTTATTAGGATCAAGACCACTCTCTTCTTTATCAATTGGTTAGGATCCCTCAGACTCTTATAATACTTCTCATGTCATAGAGATCATACAGTGGTAGATTAAGCATGTCTTTCCAGAAATAGACATCTTGACCTCCTTGACCTCCGATGACATACCACTTGTCTGAATTTGTAGCAAAAGTCTTAAACAAGATGGGTCTTCCAGCTGCAAGAGGTTGTGCTTGAGTTGGAGTTGATTAAACAACCTCTTTTTGAATGGCCATTCTTTTCCTCCTTTTAAATTCTTAAACAGTCTCTATCCACTACAAGAGGGTGTGGAGGTGGATGCCTTTGACTTCTTCTTCTTCTTGGAAACACTTTTCATGGCCATCTTTTTCCTCCTTTTTAAAGTCTTTAATTGAGAAGACTGGTCTTTAGTACAAGGTTGTTTTGTTGTGTCTTTTTCAGTTAGGTCCTTTTCCCTCACAGGTTCAGAAGGTTCTGAGAGGGAGCTGGACCCTGTTATGAATTAGAAGATGAAGTTGGCTAAGATGCAGCTCTAGGTCCAGGTTGTGTTGTCTCAGTGGGTTCAACCTTGGCCTCAATTTAAGAAGGAGCTTGACTTGGTGGAGAATGCTAGTCAACAAGTTCTCCCCTTTTAATCTTCTGATTGATCACTCTAATATGCTCATCCATAGTGGATAGAGATAGTAAACCAAGCCTTCTTCTGGAGAATCCGTACAACTTCAAGAAGCTCATCATCCTCTGCCTATCAACATATTTCTTTTGACTCTTTTTGGATGATGGCTCTTGACTTTGAAACTTCTTCCCTCATCTTTTTCTTAACAGCCTTTAGTTATTTAATAACTTGTTGTTCCAGCTGCTTACGATACTTGAATTCAATATACTTATATGATAGGGGACAAAGTACAGATACCTGATTGAGACTTGTGGCACTCAGGTTGTTGATCATATTTTGTCTATCAACTTCCTTGTGTACCTATGGTTGTTCAGTTGCCACAGCCTCTATCTCAGGGCTTTCTTGAACTGGGAGAGGGTAGGAGCATGTTTGCAAAGCCTTTTCTGCCTTATTTCTTTTGTAATCTTAAGGAGCAACTCTACATCCTCTACCTTCTTCCTCTCCTTTAACAGCTCTATGTCTGTCAGTTTATTAAGTTCCTCTAAGGGAAGAGAGATGTGCTTATACACATTGTGACTCCTGGTCCCTAAGTAGTTTACCCTGGCGACCCTCAACTCATCATCTTGAGTGTTTAGCATGGGGGTAGCCCTGATAGCAGTTTCCATAAAGCCTGGGACCCACTATAACTCTCTCCCCTTAGCTTCCTCTTCCTCCCTCTCTTTCTCTCCTCCTCCTCCTCAATCTCCTCAGGAGTTAGTTTCCTTTTCCCTTTGTCACTCACAGGCCTTGGCGACTTAGGGTAGAGAGAGCTTTGGCCTTCATTGCTTGATTCAGCAGTCAAGCTCTGGCCAGAGAGAGGCTATGATGTACCTCCACCAGCTGGTGCCTAACTGAGGGTAATGGGTGCTGAAGATGTTCCTGTCTCAATGTTCACCGGTTCAACTACTGGGCCTTCAGTCAAGGCTTCCCCTTCAAAGCTAATCTTAGGGTCCACCTCAACATCCAGTTGACCAATAGTTTTACCTACTAGCCTCTGTCTATATAGTCTGGATCTCAGCTTGAACTCTAATAACACCCTTTCTTGAATCCTATCTGCTAACTTTGCAGCTTGTCTGTTTTGACTTGGGTTGGCAAGTGGAAGGTCAATCAGATAACTGCTCTCCTTGAATCTCAGGTTGAAGAAGTTGAAGATTTCCTGTTGCCCCTGAGATCTAGAGATTACCAGAGCTCTTTTATCAGTGTCATACCTCCATCCCATAAATGGATTTTTAAAGTGATGAGATAGGGTAGGCATAGCTCATGGTATACCCTCCTCAAACAGACTCTGGATAGTGAGTCCACATCAATATGGTCTTGAGGACGTTGCTGAGTATGGACAATTGCAAGTGAGGGTGGTGAATCCTTAATGTCTATACTCCATGAAGAACTCCTAGGTTCTATGATTGCTTTGACTTTCTCCCCCTTATTGGCATCACCCTCTTGCATAGGTGAGCTGGGGGTTAAGTCTATCACATCTAAAGGTTCTTATGTTCCTGGTTGAGTCCTTAAAGGTCTCCCAACTAGTTTTTCCTTGACATAAAAAATATCAAGTTGCTGATTATAGACCCTTCTTTGCAAGATAGTCACTTGAGATCCCAAGTGACTAACCTTGGAAACTAAATAGGTGCATAGGTCAGTTTATGCACCTTTAGTCTTCTTCTTTATCACCAACATGTTGTTCTTGGCTATTGGATTTCCCCTACACACTAACAGCTTTAGTTGAAGTGTCAACGGGTTGGGTTGCCATAGTTGAGGTCTTAATGATGTAATCACTTGCTGAAGTAAGAGCCTCTTCCATATGGATCTCCTAAAAAGGTTCAAAGAGATCCACCTCAGTACTTGGTGGATGATATTGGCTAGATATAGGAGAGACAGGAGTACTCATCTCTCCTTGAGCAGGGGTGGAGAAGAGAGACTCATGGTACTCACTGAATCCCATATCTTCATCATCATAGAATTCTAGGTTAGGAATGGGTTAGTTTAGATCAAGAGGCCGGGGATGGTTATTGTCCCTTGAAGGTTGTTCACTAGAGTTTTGAGACTCTGAGTGAAAGCTTACGATGTTGGGGTTGTGAGCTCATCAATCTGAGCATGAGGAACATTGGTGAGATGGGAGTGGTTTGCTCCTCAAGGGAAGTGGGAGCTCCAGTGTCCACTTCCTCCTGCATAAGTGGTGATATGGGGGACTACATAAGCTGAGTAGCTTGTGTAGGGGTTCGTTTGGATTTTCTTTGGTAGGTGATGGTTATTTTGTGGCTGTGTGGGTTGTTATGAAGTAGAAGGTGTGGGTTCAACTCTAGTTGGTGCTTCTAGGTTGCCACCTTAAGAAGTGAGCTCTAACATTTTTAAGAGAAGGGGTTTTTCTACTCCTGCAAAGCCTACAGTAGGCTTTCTCATTGTCTTAAAGTTTCCGGGATTCAATTGTTCAAATTTTAGAACATTACCTGTTCCCCTCAACTGTGAGCCCAGTTCAGTGTAGAGAATGTCCTGGACATATCCAGGGAACATGTAATATTCTAAGGAGTTCAAGTTTGCAAGTAAATTAGTATATACAAATTTTGAATGCCTGATCTTGACCCCCTGAACCATCCCATGGACTATAAAGGAAAGGTCTTTAGGAATCTGGTCCTATCCTCCGTGCTTGTTAGATAAACTATGAATGACCACATGGAAGAGGTATTCCCATTGAGAGGTGACCTTTCCTTTCCTGAAGGTTCTGACTGGGAAGTTACCTTCATATCCTATCTGTCCAAAGGACTGGTTAACAACAGATTTGGGGAAGGACAAATCACCTTCAGCATAATCCATCTAAAGGTGAGTGTTGATGCGCGGGTAAAAGCTCGGGTTTAAAAGCATAAAATGGTATATTTATAGCATAACTTCGAGTTCAAATGATCTATGTTGATGTGTTTTGTGTTTGTTAGGTCCGGAACAATTAAGAGTACACTTCGGGGGTCATACGGGATGTCGGAATGGAGCCCGGAACAGTCGGATACGCGAAACAAACAAAAGGAAAAAATGCTGTTTCTGGACCAAGTCGCCGACGCCCTAATAGGGTGTCGCCGACGCCCTCTAGATTGTTATATCGGATTTTTAATGCCCACTTGTGTTGTTTGACTTGTTTAAACGGGAATCTTCAATGAAAAGCTGAAAAGTGGATACAAGATGGAGGGAAATGAGGAGAAAAGGGGATCCAAAATAATTGAATCATGCACTCACTTTGTTTTGTCTCTAAGAACCATCATCTTCATCTCTCTATTCTTCATCATCATCTTCATCTCTCTAACTAAAAATCTCTTCATCATCAATATTCATCTTCTTCATCACCAACATTCATCCATCGAAGTTGAAGGAAGAAACTTTTGCAATTGAAGATTTTCATCATCAACAAATTCAAGCAAAATCCAAGTGACATGGAATTGCAAACAAGATCATCACCCGGATTCCAAGCTTCAATCAACATGAGAGGCTAAACTTCTTTGGGTTTTCCCCCGGTTTTCATATTGTAAGATTATGGTTTGTTAATGTTTGAAAACTAAATTGCATCATTGTGTTTTGTATTTGATTGCTTGAAACATTTATGTTAGTATTTTGATCTTAACTTGAATTCCCAAATTGCATGAATGATTATGAAATTTGTCTTTGAGAAATGGAGTTGGTCATGTGTGCTATGTAGATGTAGAGTTTGAATGTTCATGTGTAATGAAGTGTACTATTGTCCGTAATTAACGATGACAATTCTTGACACCTAAGCCTTGTAATGATGAACTCGTTAGCATGAATTACATCTTTGATGCAAATTAGTTGGATTGGTAGCACCATAATTTTATGATATCAACCGGGGGTGAACCTTATTAGTAAACCTTGTTTTATCAACCATTGTTCTAAGTTTCTTAAGTTTTGTTAATCATTTTTAAGCAACCTTTTGTTTTATTCATTCCTTTGTATTGAACAAAATCTCAACACCATCTCAAGTAAACATATAAAATCTTTTATAAACAAAATAGCAAGCTTCATAATTAACTTGTTAGCTCAATTCAAATCTAAACACAAACCACATACTCCTTGTGATTCGACACCCTTCTTACCAATTGCTACGTAGTTTTGGTACTAAGGACTATTTAAATACTATCTTTGACTAGTGCACGCGATAAGCCGGTCAAATTTTGGCGCCGTTACCGGGGAGTAGTGCGCTTTGTGTGTAGAATTGTGTTGACTAGTTTGTAATTTTCTGTTTAAGTGTTTGGTTATTTTTTGCATCATTCTTTTTCCCTTGTTATGCTGGTTGTGTTATTTGTGTAGATCACAGGTAGTGCATGCATACTAGAGCATCCGGAAGAACCTCTCCGTTGGTGTTTGAACCGGAAATTGAACGCTTTGCAAGAAGGAACCGAGCCAACCAAATGGAGGGAGGTAGTAATAACCGACCCCCACCACAACACAACATTCCACAAAATCCACCACCACCACCTACCAATGACCGTAACCTCAACCCAAACCGTAGACAAGTTCATAGCCATAGTAACCCACTTTTTGAACATGTGAACCAAAACCCCATGGGTCACTTTGGCCCACCAAACTTAGATGAGCTAAGAAATGCTATTCATGAGGATGAGCCATTTAGTGTTCCATCTTACCAATCACCCGAACGGGTGAGTGTTCACACCTATCACACGGGTGATAGTGATGATTATGAGTATGACAATGAAGGCAATGGGGGGTTCTACAATGAAGGAGGGTATGCTGGTGATTATGGCTACCAAGGTGATAATTATGATGAATGGAACCATGGGTATATGGAGAATGAGAACTACAACTACAACCGTCAACATAGACAAAACCAATTTAGGAATCCAAACATGAATGCCAACCCAAACCAAATTCCTCAGTTTGTCGGTGTAGCTAACCAAGGACCACAAAGAAGATACCCAACGCATCAAGAAGTGAATGGTCCTCCACGCCAACAACCTCAACGAGCTAGAACACAAGGCGTGAATGGTAGGTTCCGACCCATCATATCGGACAATGTCTCTCCTATTGTTCCACCAATTCCAGGAAGGCGTTCATTTGATTGCAAGCCTAACTACATCAACATCTTACCTCATTTTCATGGCATGTCAACGGAGGAGCCTTACACACACATATCCGAATTCTCCGACATATGTGGCACAATTGGAGGACACAACTTCTCACAAGATGAGGTGCGTTTAAGATTGTTCCAATTTTCATTGAAGGACAAGGCAAAGCAATGGTTTTTAACCTTGCCGGCTAATAGTATTCGAACATGGGGAGAAATGCAACAAGTCTTCCTTGACGAATACTATTCAATGGCCAAAACGGAGGAAATGAGGGATGAGATCCGGACATTCCAACAACAATCCGGAGAACCACTTCATGAAGCTTTTACTCGTTTCAAAGAGTTGATAAGAAAATGTCCACATCACCAAATTGAACTTTGGGAGTTAGTGAAGAGTTTTGTGAACGGATTGACAAAAGAAGAAAGAAAATACCTCAAGGCTACTAGCAATGGAACCTTGTTGAATAACCCCGAGGAAGAGGATTGGGAGTTCCTTGAAAGGATGAGTAAGAACTCAAGAGCCGAAGAATCCGCGGATAGGAAAGCAAAGCACCCTATTCCAAAATCCACCTCCGACATTGACTCAAGTGCAAAGGATCGAATAGCCGCGTTGGAAAGGGAGTTAGCTCGCATGAAGAAGAAAGATGTAAATGCGGTTCAATTCGCGGTTTGTGAAGAATGTGGGGACATTGGTCATAGAGCCGATAGTTGTCAAGTAAACATGGCTCACGGAACCGAAGAGGTGAATCAAGTTTATGGAGACCGGAAGCCTTTTGACATGAACTCCAACACTTACCATCCGGGTTTGAGAAACCATCCCAACCTTAGGTATGGTAATCCTTCCAACCAAATGAACCCAAACTTTCAACCGGCTAATCAAGGTGGACAAGGCTATCAAAACCGCCAAGGGAACAATCAAGGGGGAAATTACAACCAAGGTGGCTACCAAAGGAATAACTATAATCAAGGAGGTAATCAAGGCTACAATCGGGATGGTAACTTCCAAAGAAATTACAACAATAATCAAGGTGGACCATCGGGGAGCCAAGGTGGTGGAGATGACTCGTTGAGTGCAAAGTTAGATGCTCTTATGAACATGGTGAAAGAATCTAACAATGACATCAAGGAGATGAAGAGAGCAAATGAAGTAAGAGATAAGTCACATGAAGCTCTCGCAAGACAAGTTGGTCAACTAGCCGAAGACTTGGGCCGACTTAAGGGAAGCGGTGGAAGATTGCCAAGTGATACAACCGTGAATCCACAACATCAAGGCTCAAGTTCTAAAAACACACGCGAGGTATCAATCAATAAACTTACTTTGCGTAGTGGTAAGGTAGTTGACAATGGTGTTAAACCACCACCACCTTAATTTGTTGAAGGGGTGGTGGAAGATGTTACTGATGAAAGTGACGATGAGGGTGAAAGTAGCCAAACGGGTCAAAATGAAAATTTTTCTGAAAAATCTAAAACCAAACCCGTTGAGGTTACACAAACTCCTAAGGCTAAGGAAAAGGTGGTAGAGGGTAATACCGTTCCTTTTCCCGAAGCTCTTAAGGCACCCTTGCAAAAAGTGGTAAAGAAGAGAGGTCCACAACAAGATGAAATGTGGGAAATTTTTAAACAAGTGAAAATTAATTTGCCACTTTTAGATGCAATCAAACAAGTTCCTTCATATGCTAAGTATTTAAAAGAATTATGTACCCAAAAGAGAGCTCATAAATTCCCTAAAAAGCTTGATTTGACTGAAAATGTGAGCTCTATTCTTTCGGGTGCCCTTCCACCTAAGCTACAAGACCCGGGAGCGCCCATTATACCTCTTCAAGTGGGAGAATTCAAAATGACAAGGGCACTCTTGGATCTTGGTGCTAGTGTAAGTATTTTACCGGGTAGCTTGTATGATCAATATGACTTTGGTCCGCTTCAAGAAGCTAAGACCACCGTGGTATTAGCCGATTTAACACCCAAGCTTCCCCGTGGGATAATTACTGATGTGATAGTAAAAGTTGAGAATTTTTATTATCCGGTGGACTTTTTAGTACTTGATTATGTTTCCATAGATCAAACCAAACAACCTACGGTTATCTTAGGTCGACCATTTTTGGCAACTTCAAATGCTCAAATTAATTGCAAAACGGGAACGGTTGACATGACATTTGGTAACAATAGGTTGAGGCTTAATGTATTTTCAGGTATGACTAACCCTCCTATCAATGATGAATGCTACATAGCCGACATTATTGATGAGTGTACACCTCTATGCGACATGGTCGTTGATGAGGAAAACACAATGGAGGATTGTTTCATGTTTGACAGGTTGAGAGTGGAAACTGAAAAGCAATTAGAGGAAGAAGAAAAGGAGATAATGAGTGCTGCCATGAGGAGTGAACGACCACCATGGTCGGTTCAAGTGGAGCCACTACCCGAGAAGATCGACACCGGGTTGAAACCTTCATTGCAAGAACCACCACAAGTTGAATTGAAAGAATTACCAAAGCATTTAAAATATGCTTTCCTTGGTAAGAATGAAACTTTACCTGTTATTATTGCTTCTAACCTATCCATTGAACAGGAAGGTGCGTTGATGGAGGTGTTGATTGCTAACAAGGAGGCGATTGGATGGACTATTGTGGATCTAAAAGGAATTAGCCCTCAATTGTTATGCACAAAATCATCACGGATCCGGAAGTCAAACCATCACATGATGCCCAACGAAGGTTGAACCCGAACATGAGAGAGGTAGTCAAGAAGGAGGTATTGAAGTGGCTAGATGCAGGTATCATCTTTGCAATCTCTGACAGTACTTGGGTGAGCCCTACACAAACTGTACCAAAAAAGGCGGGCATCCAAGTTGTTAAAGATGACTCAGGTAACGAGGTAGCAACCCGGCCAGTAACCGGGTGGAGAATTTGTATTGATTACAGGAAATTGAATGCTGCTACCTCAAAAGATCATTTCCCCTTACCATTCATTGATCAAATTGTTGAGAAACTATCAGGTCAGAAATTTTATTGCTTTCTAGATGGTTATTCAGGTTATAACCAAATAGCTATTCATCCTGAAGATCAGGAAAAGACTACATTTACTTGCCCTTATGGCACGTTTGCATTTAGGCGAATGCCATTTGGGTTATGTAATGCCCCCGCCACCTTTCAAAGGTGTATGATGAGTATCTTTTCAGATATGGTGGGGGAGTCATTAGAAATCTTCATGGATGATTTCTCAATTTTTGGCACATCTTTTGAATTATGTTTGCTTCAATTAGAAAAAGTTTTAAAAAGATGTGTTGAAACCAACTTGGTCCTTAGTTGGGAAAAGAGCCATTTTATGGTTCAAGAGGGGATAGTATTGGGTCATGTTGTGTCTAGCCGTGGGATAGAGGTAGACCATGCTAAAGTGAAGGTTATTTCCACTTTACCTCACCCCACAAATGTTAAGGGCATTAGGTCATTCTTGGGGCATGCCGGTTTTTATAGAAGATTCATAAAGGGATTTAGTGTCATAACCAAACCATTGTGTAATCTATTGTTAAAAGATGCCCCATTTGAGTTTAATGAAGAATGTGCAAAAGCCTTTAACATCTTGAAGCAAAAACTAATTGAAGCTCCAATCTTGCAATCACCTGATTGGAAATTGCCCTTTGAAATAATGTGTGATGCAAGTGACTATGCTATTGGGGTTGTCTTAGGTCAACGGGTTGATAAGAAACCCGTTGCCATATACTATGCAAGTAAAACCCTTTCAGATGCCCAATTGAATTATACAACAACTGAGAAGGAATTACTTGCGGTGGTATATGCTTTAGATAAATTTCGGTCCTATATATGGGGTAGCAAGGTTATTGTCTATTCTGACCATTCTGCTGTTAGGTACCTCATGGAAAAAAAGGACGCGAAACCAAGGTTGATTCGTTGGATTTTGTTATTGCAAGAATTCAATCTTGAAATCCGAGATAAGAAAGGGAGTGAAAATGTAGTCGCAGATCACTTGTCAAGAATTCAACCGGTGGAAGAAGATACCACACCAGAGATAAATGAACAATTCCCGGATGAACACATCATGTCTATCACCACCAATAACCCCTGGTACGCCCATTTTGCTAACTATTTGGCTACAGGTACATTGCCGGAAGGATGGAGTAGAAGAAAGAAACAACACTTCAAGGCTCAAGCAAAACATTACATTTGGGATGAACCGGACCTTTTCAAAGTTGGAGCTGACCAAATCATCCGAAGATGTCTACCGGATGAAGAGATCCCATGTGTATTGAGCATGCTTCACGAATCGGCATGCGGAGGACATTTCAGTGGACAAAAGACGGGTCACAAAGTCCTTTCTTGTGGTTTTTACTGGCCTACCATCTTCAAAGACTCCCATGAATTTGCCAAGAATTGCATAAGATGTCAACAAATAGGGAGTGTGACAAGAAGAGATGAAATGCCTATGCAACCAATTTTGGTGGTGGAAATCTTTGATGTGTGGGGCATTGACTTCATGGGCCCCTTTCCAAACTCTCTTGGTAATCTGTATATCTTGGTGGCGGTCGATTATGTCTCTAAATGGATAGAAGCTATCGCCACCAAGACCAATGACCATAAGGTGGTATGCAAGTTTGTCCAAACCAACATTTTTTCAAGATTTGGTATCCCTCGCGTGATAATAAGCGATGGGGGATCGCATTTCAAAAACTTCAACTTTGGCAAACTTCTAAAACGTTATGGTGTTGACCATAGAATTGCAACACCATACCATCCACAAACAAGTGGACAAGTAGAGGTTTCTAATAGGCAAATTAAAGAAATTTTGCAAAAAACGGTACGACCCGATCGCAAGGATTGGTCAACTAAACTAGATGATGCTTTATGGGCGTATCGTACCGCTTACAAGACGCCTATTGGAACCACTCCCTACCGGTTGGTCTATGGAAAGGGTTGTCATTTACCTGTAGAATTAACTCATCGTGCCTTGTGGGCAATTAAAAATGTTAATATGAATTATGAGTGCGCAGGTAAACAAAGACAACTGGCGCTGAATGAGTTAGAAGAAATAAGGGACGAAGCCTATGAAACCGCATCCGCATACAAGGACAAGATGAAGCGGGTTCATGATGCCAAGCTTCGTTTGAAGGAATTCAAGCCCGGACAAAAGGTATGGTTGTATAACTCACGTCTAAAGCTATTTCCCGGAAAGCTAAAAAGTAAATGGACTGGTCCATATTTGATCATCCGGGTGGGCAACTTTGGAGACGTGGAGATTGAAGACTTTGATGACCATTTACGGCAAACGGTGAATGGACACCGCCTTAAACCATACTTGGAACCAAATGACATAAATGGGGCGGACAAACAATCCGAGTGCTTGTTGTTGAGCACCCTTGATGAGGTACCCATCTGATCGCAGCACCACAAAGTCCGGCTAACGACAGGTAAACTTAGCGCTGCGTGGGAGGCAACCCACGAGAGGTAACTTGTACATAGTTGTTGCTTTGCATTGCTTAGTTTAGTATAAACCTTTTCAGCCTTTTTAGAATTGCCAATCCGAATCCAAGTCACAAAATCATGTTGCGCGTGCGACTTGTGTGTATTCGGGACAATACACGTGTGTTCGGGGGGTGATATATATTTAGGTATAAGGTATATATCTACATTTTTGGATTGTTATTTTTATTAATTTTTTTTTTTTGGTGTATGTGTGTTAATTTTATTTTATTTTTTTTTATTATTTTCATTTTTATTATTTTTTATTTTTTTTTGGTGTGTGTTGTGTGATAATTTTTTATCTACATATTTTTTATTTATTTACATATTTTTTTATTTATTTACTTTTATTTATTTCCTATGTTATGTGATATCTACATACTTTTTCTTTTTTTTATATGTTGTGTGATAATTTAAAAAAAAAAAAAAAAAAAAAAAAAAATTAAAATTGAAATTGCATTTCTGGAGCCCGTCGCCGACGGTCAAAGAGGGCGTCGCCGACGCCACACCACGTAGACTAGCATGCCCGTAGACAGCAAGTTAAGCCGTAGACCGAAGCTGCAGAACCAGATCCCGTCGCCGACGCCACGAAGGCCCGTCGCCGACGCCCCTCCCTTCAACAACCCGAAAAATTTCTCCTTTTTCTTCAAATTTCAATCCATTCTCAACCACATACACAACCCTTACGGATTTTTCAACCACACAACCCCCATTTCACCCCAAAACACATTCTCACTCCCATTTTCATCCATCAAACCCAACTCTTTCTCTCTTCTTCCCCAAAAACTCTCAAGAACCCTAATTTCTCCATAACCCAACTTCTTCCACACTTAACCAAATCCAACCATTCTTGTGTCTAAAGTGTTTAGTTTTTCGTGAGGAACAAAACCCCGAGCATAGATTTTGCTAATTCCCTGTTGTTAAAGAGAAATCTAAGGTGCAAAATTCGGATTTTTGGGTTTTCCTTCAAGAACTTTTCTATTGCAACTTGTTGGGTGAAATTCTAAGCATATAAGGTATGGTTTCTTCTCATTCTATTACTAGCATTACATAGTTTGTAGAAATTGTCTCTTGAACATGAATGTGGTTAGTGAAACTAGTTTTGACTATGTATGGATTGATGAGTAGGAACCTTTGGTTGAGTTTAGATTATGTATGATTAATGTAGATACAAGACAATGATTAATGTAGATACAAGACAAGTGTGGGGAGAGGGTTCTAGCACAATTGCTCTTGAGAAATAGGCATAGAACAAAAATGAAAGTTATGAAAAGTTGTATACATGGTTGTAAGCATATGATGGTATGTCATGAAAGAAAACCTCATTGTTCAAAATAAACTTGAAATTTTGAAGATAAAGCAACATATTGTTTGTCAAGAACATACTTGTTTATTAAGAATTGCAAGGTGACCATATGCTTACAAAACCATGATCTATGCCTATTTGTTGGAATTGTTTGAATGAAAGTAATTAATGGGTGCATTTGGTTGTTGTGTTGTAGTTCAATGGCGAGTAGAAAAAGGAGCAAGGCCTCAAGAGGTGCAAGTTCATCCTCTCGTAGGGTGATGAACTGGGAGCAAGAAAGCTCTGTTACTGAAGATGATGCAAGGCTATTTCATCAAGATTGGACGTGGACACAACATAAAAATGACAGGATCGGGGAGAAATGGGAATCCGACGCCCAAAAACGATTATCCGACTTTCACAATAGAGCTACTGAAATCCGTTTGTGGAAGTGGAAAATGGCAAAGGTCCAATATGGCGTCCCAGGTGTGTGTGTGCCAGAGAGAGTGGTTAACACTGAAGAGCTCTCAAAGATAGGAATAACACAGAAATTCGAAGCTCTAGGGTGGGAGAGAGCTTTAGATTGGTGTGCTGCAAATACACACCGGGTTTATTTGGGGGCGGTGGCTGAATGGATGGCTTCATTAAAATTTGAAAACAAAAGCAGCCATCCATCACAATGGAGGTTATCAGGGGAAACAGGTGCGGGTACTATGGTGATGTCTTTTGAGACGATGAACCGGATCGCCCAATTTGATTCTTTGGGCCAGGGCAACTATTATTACTATAATATGGATCGATTTTTTTCAAGGCCCGTTCTAGAAGCAGATCCGGTAAATTTAATCAGTTTGACTGTTCCTTTCCGTGAAGGTGCTGAACTTGAGAGGAACCACTTATCCCTTGAAGGAAAAATCCTACAAAATATCTCTCTTGAAAATGTAATGGTACGATTGGGAGATCGAGGGAAAGTGAGAACCTGGGACTGCAGAATTTTACACTCTTTGCTTTATGGAAGCCCTAAACTCTCATGGAGACACATAGTGATGATGAATATTTGGGAATCAAGGGAACTATATGCGAGGAAAATGGTCCCATATATTCGGTTGATTAGTGCTATGATCGTGCAACAAGATTGCCTTCCTCCAGAGGCACTCTGGGTCAGTAAACCTTTGGATTTCTTTGATTTTAAGAAGATGAGAGCATCGAAGATCTTTGTTGAACAGCAAGGGTTTACATTTGTTGTCCGGGATACTGAAACCGGACAATCCTTTACTGCAAGAGACCCAGATGCTCCTCCACCGGATGAATTTGAAGCAATGGAGGAAGAAGAGGCACAATCCGAGGAAACAAGGCCCTCAAGAAGGCGAACTGCCCGTCAACATCGAGAGGTGTCTGATAATGTAGCTGAATTCACTGTGAGACGAAGGCAGCCGGGTTGGGAATCTTTGCACGTCGGGCACAGGCAGACATATGATAATGTGTCTGCTTTGATGGGAGAAATGAGAGAAATGGAGGAAGCAAGAAGAGAGAGTGAAAGGGTGTGGAGGCTGCAGCAAGAGCAACGTTGGGCACAACAAGAAGCCCGACGGATGGAAAGGGAACAGTTAGAAGACAGGCGTTGGATGGCCCTTGCAACAGCCCAACAAATGGCTGTCAACAACGCCTACATTCTCCAAGAACAGGAAAGGCATCACCGGGATTTTGAAGCAGGTCGAAGCTATCAGGAGTTTACCCCGTGGACGGACTATTCGACCATCAGGGACCAGCCAGAAGAGGTGCAACAGTCAGTGCATTGGCCCCAGGGCGTGGCGTCCAGCTTCATTCCCATTCCGCGCCACCACCAACTGAAGGGGGAGCATTTGACAACTTCAATGAGATGTTTTCTGCTCTAACTGGCTATCCTTATCAACCATACCCGCCAAGAGATCCAAACGAGCGCTACCAAAGATAGGCGGCGAGGTATGACTTATGTGTTTGTACAGTTTATTTAAATGTTTGAGTGTGTTTGTTTTTTCTGTTCCTTTTAATTCTGTAGTTGTTTTTATTAAGTGGTTATGGGAATTCCACAATTCATGCTAATTGATTGGTTGTCAAAGAGGTGAGAAGCTTGCTTCTACACAAGTTGTTACAATTGCAGGTTTTGTGCTACTTGGATTGAAAAGCTAATGCCAAGAAAAAGTGAAGAAATCCAGGTGCACATGTTCCTTTTAGCATGATTATCTTAGTAGTTTGAATAAGTGGAATGTTGTTTTAGGTCGGGAAAACCCTTGGGGAAGAAATTGGTATCACATCCCTTATGTTTTGAAAAGATTTTCACCCACATTGAGGACAATGTTAACATTAAGTGTGGGGATGGGGGAAAAATAGAAAAAATTTTCAAATTTTCAAATACGTCTTGGTCCTCATTTTATGCAAACAACTTCGGTTGTCACCAAAAGATTTTCAAACCGAGAAAATTGGGTAAAAGGTCGTTAGTCATGGTTGCTCCAAATAGTCTCATCAAGTGCCTTTAAAGAAAACTTTAAGTGAGATGCCTAGCTAGTTTTAGCATGCTTTAAAATAGTCACACATGCTACATGTCGGCAACCCATTTCTCCTCCATCATGTGAGTTTTGAGCCATACTTACCTAGATTGCTAGATCACTTACATATATAAAAGTTCATTTGTTGAGTGTGATCATTATGCGATTAATTGGTAGAACTTGTATGGTTTGATACGTGCTAAGACCGCAAAGGAATATGTGAACGGAGATGAAAAGGCATTAGGACCCCTCATTATTCCCTATTACCCATAAAGATTACAAAACTATACCC
This sequence comes from Flaveria linearis, assembly GCA_024085815.1. Lineage (NCBI taxonomy): Eukaryota > Viridiplantae > Streptophyta > Magnoliopsida > Asterales > Asteraceae > Flaveria > Flaveria linearis. Next base: position 62,134,392 of record CM044001.1, on the reverse strand, counting down.
CTAGTTGCCAATTTTGAGCCTATTTATGCGAACACAAGTATGTGTAATAAATTGTCCTTTCGTTTGTCAACCCACTAGCCAAGCATCAAAGAGTTATCCTATTGAAAATTTTGATGAGAATCCAATTGATTTTGTTTAAGTGTTAGTCAAATTAGTGTTCTTTAGTTATATATATAAATATATATATATATATATATATATATATATATACATTGTGTTTGAAGAAAAGATGTCAAGAAAAAGAAAAAATAGAATAAGAAAAGCATTGGGATAGAAATTACCCGAGTGCCATTATTAGTAGTTTGTATTGTTTTGGATTTCTCATCACATTAGCCACTAAATAAAGCCTTATTCCTCACCCAAGCCTAAGCCCAAAAACCATAAAAGACCTTTGATCTGGGAATTATTCCATTAAAGCGGTGGAGGCACGATTGCTTTACAAGCTTATGCTCACATTATTGCATATGGTTTTGAGTGAAAAACATACTAGCACATCACATGCTAGTCCACAAAATAGCCGAGAGGAGCGTATCATTGTGAGGGGCATGAAATATGTGTGCAAGAGTTTAAAGCATGGTAGAATTAATTAGGCAAGTCTTGGTTTGTTATTACATATATCATTCACTTATGAACTTGAGGGGCGGGTATGACTTTGGACCTTAACTTGATAGAAGGTGAGAAATTCTAAATGTCTTGTAATGTTTTGAAAAATATTGAATGATAGTTTGCTTGAGGACAAGCAAAAGATAAGTGTGGGGATGTGATGCGCGGGTAAAAGCTCGGGTTTAAAAGCATAAAATGGTATATTTATAGCATAACTTCGAGTTCAAATGATCTATGTTGATGTGTTTTGTGTTTGTTAGGTCCGGAACAATTAAGAGTACACTTCGGGGGTCATACGGGATGTCGGAATGGAGCCCGGAACAGTCGGATACGCGAAACAAACAAAAGGAAAAAATGCTGTTTCTGGAGCAAGTCGCCGACGCCCTAATAGGGTGTCGCCGACGCCCTCTAGATTGTTATATCGGATTTTTAATGCCCACTTGTGTTGTTTGACTTGTTTAAACGGGAATCTTCAATGAAAAGCTGAAAAGTGGATACAAGATGGAGGGAAATAAGGAGAAAAGGGGATCCAAAATAATTGAATCATGCACTCACTTTGTTTTGTCTCTAAGAACCATCATCTTCATCTCTCCATTCTTCATCATCATCTTCATCTCTCTAACTAAAAATCTCTTCATCATCAATATTCATCTTCTTCATCACCAACATTCATCCATCGAAGTTGAAGGAAGAAACTTTTGCAATTGAAGATTTTCATCATCAACAAATTCAAGCAAAATCCAAGTGACATGGAATTGCAAACAAGATCATCACCCGGATTCCAAGCTTCAATCAACATGAGAGGCTAAACTTCTTTGGGTTTTCCCCCGGTTTTCATATTGTAAGATTATGGTTTGTTAATGTTTGAAAACTAAATTGCATCATTGTGTTTTGTATTTGATTGCTTGAAACATTTATGTTAGTATTTTGATCTTAACTTGAATTCCCAAATTGCATGAATGATTATGAAATTTGTCTTTGAGAAATGGAGTTGGTCATGTGTGCTATGTAGATGTAGAGTTTGAATGTTCATGTGTAATGAAGTGTACTATTGTCCGTAATTAACGATGACAATTCTTGACACCTAAGCCTTGTAATGATGAACTCGTTAGCATGAATTACATCTTTGATGCAAATTAGTTGGATTGGTAGCACCATAATTTTATGATATCAACCGGGGGTGAACCTTATTAGTAAACCTTGTTTTATCAACCATTGTTCTAAGTTTCTTAAGTTTTGTTAATCATTTTTAAGCAACCTTTTGTTTTATTCATTCCTTTGTATTGAACAAAATCTCAACACCATCTCAAGTAAACATATAAAATCTTTTATAAACAAAATAGCAAGCTTCATAATTAACTTGTTAGCTCAATTCAAATCTAAACACAAACCACATACTCCTTGTGATTCGACACCCTTCTTACCAATTGCTACGTAGTTTTGGTACTAAGGACTATTTAAATACTATCTTTGACTAGTGCACGTGATAAGCCGGTCAAGTGTTTATTGAGGTTGGAGTGATGAAGATTGTCCTTCCCTGCACTGTGGCAGACAATGCCTTCTCCCCATCCATGTTGACCTCTTGGTAGGTCCTCCAGAAGTCCAATAGCTGATCCTCATAGAGTGGAGGATCTATGGTGAGGGAGGTGAAGTAGTTGGATAGAGTAAAAAAACAGCAAACCTCTACAAAACTTGGATCTTTCTCAAAGTACAACAGAGCAGCTTGATTATGTTGTCTGTGAAGGTGCTTGGAGAAATTGGCTTGGTTTCTACGGTAAGGGTTGGCCATTTGATGTAGCTTTATTGTGAAGGAAGAAAAGTGCAAGGTCGGTTTATGGGTGAATTTAAATTATAGAATCTCAGATGAAAAAGATAATAAAAGAGGGGGCACCGTTGGTTTTATATATATGAAATGGATTTGAGATACAATTAATGCAAAAGGATAAACTTTGAAATCCAAATATCGGTCCCACCTCTAAAAAAGGTGCCCAAAAGGTAGTTTTCTTGGAAGTCAAAAATCTTTCGAAGGTATTTTGTTTTCGGAAGTTCAATAAAAACTTCTGAAGCCAATTTTGACTTCGGAAGATATTCCCTAGCTTTATGAAATTTTGCTTCAGAAGAAAAAATACTTGAGTATTTTCTCTTCTGATACATATTTGGTTTCAGAAAGATTAAAACTTGGAAGTTATAGCGTTAAGGAAATAAATCTTTCGAGACTTAATTGCTTTCAGAAGAAAATTATTCTTCAAATACAAATAAGTATTTAAAAGCATACTTACGCTGTCGGAAGATATATCAGAATTTCATCAAAAGCCTTTGTTAATAGATCAACGTATTGTTCATTTGTGTTAACTTTGACAAGTTTTATCAATCCCTTTTCAAAATTATCTCTAATTACACGATACCTGATATTGATGTGTTTTGTCCTTGAGTGTTGCACAAGATTTTAATAGAGATATCACTATTGTTGTCTATGTGGATTGGAGTCTGCTTGAAGTTGAATCCATAGTCCAGCATCTTATTCTAAATCTAAAGCATTTGAGCATAAAAGCTAGCAGCAGCAATGTATTCAGCTTCAGCAGTTTATGCAGATACATAGGAATGTTTCTTGTATTGCCATGATACTATCCTTCCGCCAAGGAATTGACACCCCCAGATGTAGACTTTGTAGTCATATTGCATCTACCATAGTCAATATCTGTATAAGCATACAGATTGAAGTAAGAATTCCTTAGATACCAAAGGCCTAGCTTAGGAGCACCTTTGAGATATTTAAGATTCCTCTTGACAGCAACCAAGTGTGACATCTTGGGGTTGGCATGAAATCCTGCACAAATGCATATAGCAAACATGATATCAGGCCTACTGGCTGTAAGATATATAAAAGACCCAGTCATAGCCCTGCAAAGATATTCATCTACACACTTCCATCAAGATCAAGTCCAAGGGAGTGGTTTTTGGCTATGGGTGTCTTTGCAACCTTACATTCAGTCATGTTGAATCTTTTAAATATGTCTTTTACATACTTTGACTGACTTATGAAGATGACATTGCCAAGTTGCTTCACTTGAATTCCTAGAAAAACATTGAGTTCCCCCACGGCTCTCATTTCAAATCTATTCTTCATTAGCTTCTCAAAGTCTTTGCAGAGCTTTGGATTAGTTGACCCAAAAATATTGTCATCTACAAACACTTGAACCAGCATTAAGTCATTCCTTGTTCCTTTGATGAACAGGGTCCCATCTATAGTACCCCTCTTGTAGCCATGCTGACAGAGATATTGATATAGTGTCTCATACCACTTCCTTAGAGCTTTGTGCAGCCCATAGAAAGCTTTATCAAGCTTGCAGACATAATTAGGATGATCTGGGTTTGCAACGCTATGTGGTTGTTTGACATACACCTCTTTATCAATCACCCCATATAAGAAAGCACACTTGACATCATGTTGGTAGGCCTTGAAATCCTTGGATGCTGCAAAAGCCTAGAATATCCTAATAGTTTCAAGTCTTGGCACAGGAGCAAAGACATCTGTGTAGTCAATTCCTTCTTCCTATGTGTATCCTCGAACACCTAGTCTTGCCTTATTCTTGATGACAAGTCCTCTATCATCCTCCTTATTCCTAAACACCCACTTGGTTCCTATGGTAGTCTTCCCTTGAGGAAGAGGGCATAGGTTCCAAACCTTTTGTCTTTTGAATTAAAGCAGCTCCTCCTGCATTGCTTCAACCCAACTTCCATCCTTTAAAGCCTCATCAACTTTCTTTGTCTCTATCTGGGACAAGAAACAAGAGTATGAACAAACATTTTTATCATGGGTTTGTCCTCTTGTTCTCACCCCTTTGTCAACATCTTTTATGATGTTTGTGGTGGGATGAGACTTGTGGATCCTAAGTTGAGGCATTATGGCATGTTGATTGGATAGATCTAAATTTATGAAATTTAAATCTGGCAATGAGGTGTCACCCACCATATCACTCTTATCAAGAGAAGCTTGATCCAATAAGGGGGTGACATCATTGATCTTGTCTTCCATGGAGTGGTTATCAGCATCAAGAAATTCTTGATCATTGTCACCACTACTATTACCTCTACATTTAAAGCTCCTTCATTTGTGTTTTTTCCCTCTGAGCTGGAATTTGTAGGCACCTTAGATGTATTAGTTGGATTTGACATAGTTGTGCTGATAGGAACTCCATTTGCAGGGTTAGTTACCACTAGAGCTGAAGTAATATTCTTGCTTGGTCTTCTCAGCTCAAATCTTAGGTTAGGATCTCCTTTTGATAAGTTACCTGTAGATCCTGAAACATTCTCACAAGATTTGTTAAAACAATTAGTAACTAAATCAAGATCAAATAGCCAATCAGGACCAGAACCTTTCACATTGGGAGTGTGCTCATTGAAGGTCACAATGGATAACTCTTCAACTACTCTAGTTATGAGAATGTATACTCTATAAGCCATAGCTTGGGAAGAGTATCCAATAAAGTGTCCATCATTTAATTTCTCAGCAAATTTGGCTACTTGATATTAGGTATTCAAGATGGTGCAAGGATATCTAAATGATCTGAGGAAACCAATAAAAGGTCTCCTTTTGTGATATAGTTCATAAGGAGTCTTACCATGTGTTTTAACTACTAAAACTCTATTCGGCACATAGAAAGCAGTGTTGACTACCTCTACCTAGAAGGTGATGGGCAGTTTAGAGTCAGACAACATGGTTCTTGCAGCTTCAATAAGTGTCTTGTTTCTCCTCTCAGCAAGACGTTTGCTGAGGAGTCTTGGGAGCACTATATTGTCTTGTAATACCCTTTTCATCATAAAATATCAAGGATTTGGTTCTTGAACTTAGTTCCTTGATTACATCTTATGGTCTTGACCTTGTGATCACATTGATTCTTAATTTTCAGAATGAAGTTCTCTAAGACCTCAGGAGTCTCATCCTTAAATCTAAGGAAGATGACCCAAGTAAATCTTGTGAAATCATTTATGATCACTAAATAATATGAGGTCCTTCCTAGACTCATTACACTGGTGGGGCCAAAAAGATCCATGTGTAGTAAGTCTAGGGGAGTAGTGATGGAGTTCTTTTCATTTGGTTTATGAGACATCTTGTGTTGTTTCCCTTTCAGGCATGTAACACAGTGATCATCACTTGTAAACTCTTTCTTTGCATTCAAGTTACCAAATCATTATTAATCAATTTATTCATATTCTTAAAGTTTACATGGCATATTATTTATGCCAAAGGAAAGACTCATCACTATTTGCTTTAGATAAAAAGCAAGAAACTTCTCCTAAGGGAGATGTTTCCTACAAATCCCTCTTGTACATGTTCCCTTTTCTGGGGGCTCTGTGCAGGATATGCTCTTGAGGAATGACCACCCCTGGCTTAAGAACAATGCACTCATGCTGAAGAAAGAGCATGTTGGGTTTCTTATCACAAAATTAGGATACAATTAGTGAATTGTACCCAAGCTCCTTAACAAAGTTTACACTCAGTAAACTGTAGATTAAGGTCTTTTGTCTGCAACTTTCTACTCTTGTTTTTTAACCTTTTTGTAATAGATAAGGATGTGAGCTATGGCATGTCATAGTCACTAGTCAAAAGGTAATCTGCCTTTGGACTCTACATTGATCTTATTATCTATATTAGTGTTTCCAGCTGGTCTTTATGGCCGGCTGTAGGATGTAGTATAAAGTGTCTCAAGTACTTGTATCTTTAGATAAGCTTTAAAACACTTGTCAAAACTTAAGAGCAATATACATCATTCTTGAAAACCATATTTGAGTGTTCTTGTTCATTTTTCTTGTTAATTATGTTCATAGTTTCATCATAATCGGTTCCCTATTTGTTCTTCTAAGTGGTCTAAGTCTCTCCTCATTTAGAAACTGTTGCAATGACCTCCTTCACCGCTCGTGCATAGTCTTAGCACTAAACCTTCTAAATATTATAAAACATTTAAGAGAAATATACATCATCCTTGAAAACCAATCTTTGTTTTCCTGAGTGTTCTTATCTTTTGTTCATCGTTTCTTTGCCTGATTCACTATTTGATCTAGTACGTGTGATCTTCTGCAACTATGAAACTATTGCTAAACCATAATTGGTCCTACAACTGGTATTAGAACTTTTTAGGCTCTTAATCGTAAGATCTCACTATCTTAAATAACACTCCAGTTTCACAAACACTTACTTGCTCAAATGGCAGCTCTCACTAAAGTTGATATAGAAACCAGCATCATGACTAAGTATTTACTGATCGCTCCTGATGATTTACTTGGTGTATGAGGATGAAAGGCTTCATCAAGTCTTAAGAGAATAGGATGTGGAGATCTGTAGTCTCAAGACCTCACATCCCAAGTACTACTTCAGCAACTTCTAGAGGTAGGATGATACCAAAGGAAGTGGCTGATTATTCTAAGAATGACTGGATGAAGATCGATATTGATTAGAAGGCCATGATTTCTCTTTATACTGCTATTCCTAACTCCATCTACAGAGGCTTTAAAAAGAAGTGCAAGACTGCAAAAGAAGTCTAGGATGCACTGAAGCTGATGTATGAAGGATCTTTAGAAGCTAAGGAAACAAGAAAGATATCATGAAGCAATAGTTTGAAAACTTCACCATCAAGACAGGTGAAACTATGGCTCAATAATATTTTAGGTATGTTGAGATTGTAGATACTCTAGTGGAAGTTGGAGTGAAACTTGAGAATGGGCACACAGTGAGGAAGTTGATGCTCTCTCTTCCCAGAGAATGGGCACACTCTATTTGGCCATCAAGGGAACTATGAACCTCTCTACTCTCACTCTCACTGAGTTGTATGGTATCCTGAGTGGTTACAAGATGGAGATGAACATCCAAAACCCATCTCATAACTCATCCAGCACCCAAAAGAGTTCATCCCTTTGTGTGGTTAAGAGGGAAAGAAGAGAACCATAATATCATCTCATCTGCTACACTGAAAACTCACCTAAACTTCATTTCTTCACTTTGCCAAAGACATAAAGAGAGAGCTACACTTAAGGAAGCCCATTCCCAGAGCCCAACTTTTCTCAGGCATTTATGTCTCCAGATAAAAGTTCTGGCAACTTTCTCCTCATACTTGAAGACATGGACTGTATCCATCCAGATGATTTGCAGTACGTGGAGATTGTCCAGCAGATGGCTCTTCTCACTCATAGAGCCAAGAATTTCTATAAGTGGACAGGTAGGAAGTTTCCAAGTAATATGATCAGTAAAAAGTTTGGACTGGACAAGAGCAAAGTAAAGTGTTACAACTGTAATCAATTGGGCCACTTTATAAGGGAGTGTAAGGCACCAAGAACAAATGGTAGCCAAATACAGCCCAAGCCAAAAAACAATTATGCAGCTCCAAGAACTAAGAAGCTCAACCAACCAAAGTAGCAAGTTGTAGTTGTTATTGAATAAGGAGGCTTTGACTGGAGCTTTCAGGTAGAAGATGTTTCTCCGAACCATGCACTGATGGCAGACCATGAAGAAACCAATGTATTGGAACATCTTTGTACACCTGAGTGCATTGGTAAAGTAAACATGTATAGGTCATATAACTTGGACGTAGGATCTGAGCAGGGTGGAATATTGGATGGTGGGTTATGACAAGAACTGAGCAGGGTGCATGACATGTTTCATGCTCTCAAACTTAAGTAATGACTTACTGAGGAGACCTTTTATGTACTGATCGAAGAAATTAATGTGGATGATATATTTCAGTCGTTGAATAACTAGCTGAAATCTGGTCTACAGAAAATAGTACTTTAAAGAGTAGTAAAATCCTTATCGTACAGATTAAATGGAACTCATGGTGAGGACCAAAATTTTATCTGTGCGCGGGAAGATTAATTGAGGACTAAGTACCTTAACATATTCATAGAAAGTGTTGTAGTTGATAACTCCGACTGAATTTCGGGACGAAATTCTCTCAACGGGGGGATACTGTGAAATCCGTCACCAAAATAGGTGCCTTGACCATTGACTTTGACTGTTGACTTGACTTTTTGACTTTGACTCTTTATCTTTGACTTGGTCTAATTATGAATGTTGAATTGAAAGTTGACCTAGTGTTGATTTGTCCTGATAATAGTACATTAGACGTGTGTAGACACACAAAGTTCTAAAACTATGTATTTGGGTTTTATATATTTTAGTGGGCTTAGTACTATGGTTTGTGCTTAAAATTGGACTAAAGATTTAAAAAGGTAAAAATTATACATCTTACGTTAGGAACACAAACAAAAATCAGAAATCAGTGGGCTTTGCCTAATGTCTACTAAATAGACTTAATTTAATTGAAAAATATAAATCAAATAATTTATATGGCATATAATTGTTCATTGGAATCGTATTAGCACGTAGAATTTAAAAACGTAAAAATTGGACGACACGTGATTCGGGACAAGACGTATTCGACGAGACGGGCCAAGGGCCCAAAGGCCCTTGCCCCTCCCTTTGTTGCGGCCAAACCTAGACAAGGGGGAATTCCCCCTTGTTTCCTCACTTTTGCAAAAATTCTTCTCCAAGTCACTTCCATATTGCAAACCCTAGCCACCACAACCCAATTTCTCCTTGTTCTTCATCAATCTTCATTGAAAATCAGCTTCATTGTGTCATTCCATCAAGTTTTGAGATAATCAATACAATCAAGATAGTGTTCTAAGCAAGACTCCTTCATATTCTAATCTCCGGTTAGAAAAATCGTTTCTTGATGATTTTATTCTTTAATCTACATTGATTTCAATGATATTTATAATCTAAACACAAAATCATTATCTAATATTCTTATATTCTTTGTTTCGGACGTTGGATCATGAAAATATAGGTGTTACGAGTGTTGGACTCTCTAACCAGTAAAACCCTAGTGCCTTTGTTCTTAATTGTTCATTGATTTTGTAATTTGGGATTGTAACCTCTTGAAATCTGGACTTAGTGGATGTTTTTATATCCTAATTAGTTATTAAAAATCATTAATTTATTGTTATTGGATCGATTGGGGCGATAGAATAGTTGATCTAACCAATAAACATATAAAAATTGGAACCAGGAGAGTAAAAGTGGATGAATCTGTGTTTGGACAGCAATATTATACTAATCCATGATCTAATTCTTTGTTTTGGTCATTGGGGTCTTATATTAAATGTTCTTATGGGGTTCGGTTCAATAAAGGTTGAAAACCGAGTTTTTGAATCCAATAGACAATGCTGAGAATTTGAACAGTTTGCTGACAGAAAAATGGGTCATCTTGTGCTGACAGAATCTGACTCGTTCTTTCCGACTGACCATCCGTCTGTGGGTGGTAAGCCGTACTAATATGCAGTCTAGTCCCCATTAAGTCGTGAAACCTCTTCCAGAACTTGGACGTAAACCGCGTGTCCCTATCCAAAACGATAGACACTGGAACGCCGTGATGAGGCACAATCTCCTTGATAAATAACTCCGCCAACCTCTTAGAGGAAAACGTCTCATGAATTGGTATGAAATGGGCGCTCTTTGTTAAACGGTCAACAATCACCCAGATAGCGTCACATCCTCTTGCCATGCGAGGTAGCTTCATGATGAAGTCCATTGTGATGTGTTCCCATTTCCATTCAGGAATATTCAAAGGCTGGATCTTCCCATATTGCTTTTGGTGTTCTGCCTTCACTTGCAAACAAGTCAGGCACTTGCTCACGTACTTAGCCACATCACGCTTCATTCCTGGCCACCAGTAATCTCTCTTCAAATCCTGATACATCTTTGTCATGCCGGGGTGGATGGAATATCGGATCTTGTGAGCCTCGTCCATGATCTTCTCCTTCAAATCCATAGAGAGGAATCCACATCCGCCCGAATCGGGTTCTAACACCAAGGGTGTTTTCTCCCAATTCTGATTCCTGCCCTTTCATCCTTTCAAAGTTGACTCTATTACCTTCCAACGCTTCATCTTGGAACTCTCTTACTTGCTTCATAACATCGGGCGTCATGATCAACTGATAAGCCTTCTCTCGGATCGGTTCGGGCCGTCCCTTCCGGCTAAGGACATCAGCAACCACATTTGCCTTACCAGGATGGTAGTGAATTTCGAAGTCATAGTCCTTAATCAGTTCCAACCACCTCCACTGTCTCATGTTGAGATCCTTTTGTTTGACGAAATGCTTCAAACTTTTATGGTCAGTGAAGAAGGTGCATTTCACACCATATAGGTAATGCCTCCAAATTTTCAATGCAAACACCACGGCAGCCAACTCCAAATCATGGGTAGGACAATTGGCTTCATGTACCTTTAATTGTCTAGAAGCATAGGCTATCACCTTCCCCCGTTGCATCAACACGCAACCCAATCCTATGCATATGAGGCATCTGAGTATACTACTAGGTCCTCGTTCCCTTCAGGTAACGTCAAGAAAGGAGCTTGAGTTAACCTCATCTTTAGTTCAAGGAAGGCGTTTTCCTGATCTGGACCCCATTCATACCTTATGTCCTTATGGGTCAACTTAGTCAAAGGAGAAGCTATCTTGGAGAAATCCTGGATAAACCTCCTATAGTAACCCGCCAAACCTAAGAAACTACGAATCTCGGATGGCGTCTTCGGTGATTCCCATTGCATCACCGCTTCCACCTTTGCAGGGTCCACTCTGATCCCCTCGGGATTAACCACATGACCAAGAAATTGGATCTCTCTTAGCCAAAATGCTCATTTGGAGAACTTAGCACATAACTTTTCGCTCCTAAGCGTCTCCAATACTTCTCGAACACGATCGACATGTTCCTCTTCACTTTTTGAATAAATCAAAATGTCATTGATGAACACTATCACTGATTTATCCAACACCGGCCGACACACTCGATTCATAAGATCCATAAAAGCAGCTGGCGCGTTGGTTAAACCAAAGGACATAACGAGAGATTCATAGTGTCCATAACGCGTGTGGAACGCTGTCTTAGGAATATGTTGTTCTTTCACTTTCAGCTAATGATAGCCAGATCGCAGGTCTATCCTCGAAAACCAGCTGGCACCCTGAAGCTGATCGAATAGGTCGTCGATTCTTGGTAGCGGGTACCGATTCTTTACGGTCAACTTATTAAGCTCGCGATAATCAATACACATCCGCATGATGTCTTCCTTCTTTTTGACAAACAAAACCGGAGCACCCCATGGAGAGATGCTCGGTCGGATGAAGCCTTTGTCCAATAGATCTTGTAATTGAGCCCTCATCTCTACCATCTCTAAAGGAGCTAGGTGATACGGTGCTTTAGTGACTGGCTGTGCTCCCAGTAGCAAGTCAATCTGGAACTCTATTTCGTGATCCGGTGGCACACCTGTCTAGTCTTCGAGGAAGACGTTCGGAAAATCACGCACCACCGGTACGCTGGATAATTGTGGCTCTGGCGCATCCATATCCCTTACATAGGCCAAGTAAGCACTGCACCCACGCCTCAAGTACTTTTCAGCCGTGATCGTTGACACCACCTACGGTATACTACACGTTCTATTCCCGTGAACCGTAACTGAGCTACCATCGGGCACGATTAGGCTAATTATCTTTTTACTACATACTATATTCGCTTCATAGTCGGCTAACCAATCCATGCCAAACACCACATCAAAACCACCTAAGGCCATAACATGAAATCTAGCAGGCAACTTATAACCTTCCAACTCTATCAGGCAACCTTCAACTACTTCAGTCACCTTGGTGGACTTACCAATCGCTGTTTCTACATAAAAGGGCTCGTCTATCTTTCTACTCTCATCATGTAATAAACGACAAAAGGCAGTAGACATAAAACTCCTACTAGCACCAGAATCAAAGAGCACAGAAGCATATTAGTGGTCCACCAGAAACATACCTGAAACTACTTCTGGATCTGCCCTGGCCTCCTCACGAGTTACATTGAATGCCCTCGCCTTCGCCTTCGAACCGTCACCCTTTCCCTTATCTCCACCTTTAACCGTTCCTGATCCTCCTGATTTTCCTTTCTTCCAGTCCCTTTCCACATGTCCCATCTCACCACACTGGTAAAACTTTACCGCCTTGCAGTCCCTAGCATAGTGGCCCTCACCCCCACATTTAGGACATTTTTCGGTCCCAACTCTACACTCCCCTGAATGACCTCTTCCACATTTTCTACAAGCACCTCCTTCACCTGTATTTCCTTGTCTCCGTCACCTCCAAACCTCTTCCCATTTCCATTCTTGTTCCCACTCCATTTCTCCACCTTCTTTGGTACAGGCATCAGATCTCTCTCATCGTACAACCTCCCAGCTAAATCCACCACAGACCTAAACATGCCTGGTCTAGCCGTAATCATATGCCTCTTGATATCCACGGGCAAACCCTGCATGTATCTCTTGATCTTCTTGGATGCAGGTGTCACCATGTGTGGCACAAGTCTTGCAAGTTCATTGAACTTGGAGGTATACTCTTGATGGTCATGTTCCCAGCTTCCAAATACAAGAACTCCTTCTCAATCTTGTCTAATTCTCTATGGGGACAATACTCCTCCAGCACTAACTCCTTCAACTCAGACCACTTCATTTTGGCTATCGATAGCTTTCCTTCAGCCTGGACAATATTGTCCCACAAGCACAACGCTGAGTCGATGAAAGAATGAGTGGCAAACTTAACTTTCTGATCTTCCCGGCACTCACTAATTTCCAGTACCACTTCTATCTCTCTAACCCAATGATGAGCGTCAGTAGCATTGCCATTACCATCAAAGGTCGGGGGCCTGCACCTTTGAAATGCCCCATAGTTGCATCCCTTAGTAGTCTCTTTCTCGGACTCCTCATCACTATCATCATCATGAACTACCATGCTAGGGTTTGATGGCTCCTCTACGGATTCCTCAGTTCTCCCAGTAGACTTTCTTGAATTCTTCTCACTTCCCTTCCTTTTCTTTTCAGCTTTCTCCCCATCCTTGACTGCTTTAATCACCTCAGTCACCACTGAGGGTAGGACATTTTGCATAACATTATAGACTTCATTAGCAATAGCCTCCTTCACAGTGGATTTGAGGGTGGCTGATCCCTCCCCCTCCGGGTGACTATGGAGGTCTGACTCCTCGTGAACAGTCTCGGGAGCCTTAGCTTTGCTCCGGGTGACACGTGGCTCAGTAGTACGCCCGCCACGAGCACCTTCTCGGGTTGCCTACCCTGATTTTCTACCAGCCATAACTAATTCCTATAAGATTCAAACACCAAAATGGTTATTCAAGATAATTGCTCAGATCATTATAAGTACGGTAAGCCCTTAATTACATTGGCCAAGTGTGATTAACTACTTACCTTACCCTCCTGTCCCAAGCAATCACTATCCTAACACATGTCAGTATCCAAATCTAGAAGCACATAAAACACATAGCACACACACATAATCCCATATTTATTTGAAAACTTTTACCAGATGGCACGTATTTTCAATTTAAGTTTAGGTTTTCAAAACACTTACCCTATTCTCTTAAACTTTGGCTCTGATACCAACATGTAAGGCCCCGTTCCCGGAAAACCTAACAGTTGGTTATTCATAGCATAAGATCACTTTATAAACAAAACATTACAGTGGAATTAAGTAAACATCCATTTAAAACTTGGAAATCATATTGTACTCATACATTTGTTTTTAAATAGGATAAAAACATAGTGCATGTTCTTAATTTACAATAAAGATTTCATAGAAAGAAATGCCATCCATTGCTCGCCAAGTAGCCCTCTGGTGCCATCCTCGGCATCAGCATTTACCAGCCCACTATTATCCATAAAAGTCAGCTTTGCTGAGTGAGTTCTAGTTTTAGATAAATAAGAAAATATAAGTTTTATCCTCCATATAATAACCACGCATACATCATACTACATAACATTTCTTGCATCATATTAAGCATGTTCATTATCTTTCATTCTTTCATTATCTTTCTCTTCATCATAAGCGAGATTGCACAAAGCAAGAGCTCCATGTTCATCGACAACGAATGTCGATCCCCGTCGGTACACATCATCATGGTAGCTAACCCCCGCTAGTTGATCCACACTGCAAGGCACATAGCCCGCTCATGAATACGGATCCATCATTATACGTCAGCCTCACATAAGTGAAGTCTATCATAGTGCTTGCAAGACTTTTCTTCATAAAACAGGCCCGGGGTAACATTCGTTAAGTTCCACTTCTCGTTAATATTATCTTCCACTTAATATATAATACATAACTTATTAAGTACACAACATACCAAGAACTAGTCATCATAACACATAAACGACCCTCCGCGGGACAGTGGGGGTTCGGGGGCGGTAGCCCCTGACAGCGGGGTCCTAGGGGCAGCAGCCCCTAGTGGGGTCCAAGGGGCAACACCCCTAGCTGGGGTCCGGCTGCCAGGTCAGCGCATAAAATTTTTATTTTAAAGACTTTATATAACATATTTCGTTATAGGAAAATTTATTTTCTTGTTAAAACCGCTTGAAATCTTTACCTTGAAAAACCTTATGTTTACTATGCAAAATAGCCCAAAAAACATGGAAAACTTTTAAATAAGGGGATCTAGAACTCATCTGGATATCATGAGTAACTTCTAAACTAAGCTTTCTAGGCTAGGATCACACTACGCAGCCTGCAGATAAGTTAACACTTTAAGGGGTTAATTTCGGCCTAATTTCGCTGCTAATTTCGCTGCCAGATAAGCAGTTTCGCTGGCAGTTTCGCTGCAGTTTCGCTGACAGTTTCGCTAGCAGTTTCGCTGGCAGTTTTGCTGCAGTTTCGCTGTCAGTTTCACCCAGCAGTTTCGCACGACAGTTTCGCTATCAGGTACGCCCAACTTTCGTTGGAATTTCCTAGTTTCGGAATATCAATAGGTCAACCTGGGCACTAGCGAAATTATCAGCGAAACTGTAGTTTCGCTGAGAATTCTCTCAGTTTCGCTGGATGAGTCCACATTTTCGCTGATCGAGCTTACAGTTTCGCTGGATGAATAAAAATGATGAACCAGCCCGTTTTTAACCCAAAATCTTAACTTTTTACGTCCAATCTCTTAGTTTATCAACCATGAGGCTATATCTAAGCTTTTTACATGTTTTCATATGTAAAAATGTGACCTTTATATGATTCTTCGTAACTTTTCAAAACCCAAAACGCTAGAATCCGGGTTTGATCTACAGAAGGGTTTAGAGGCTAATTCTTACCTGGATTTGTTGCTCCTTTTTTATGGTTTGATGCTCTAACACCCAGATCTTCAATCTCTTAACAGTTGAAGCTCCAAATCTTAAGTTTTCTTCACTTTCTCTTTCTACTTTCTCTCTCTATAAATTTTGGGTGGCTAGGGTTCAAATGAGGAAGATGATGAATGGTTAAGTGGCTTAAGGGCTGATTACGGGCCTTTAATCCCTTAGGCTTCTACCCAATTAAGGCTAATTTATCCCATGGCCATTTATTTCCCTTATTAAATACCCATTAATTATGCCCATTATCCTTGATGAATCGTTTTAAATTTTTGGGGTGTTACAGTCAGTGAATGATGTTAAATTTTCCATTTTGTTTAATAACAAAATTGATTTGAAAATATGTGTTGTGTTTTAAATCAAAATCAAATTTAAACTTTTGATCAAATCCAAAGAACATCAAAACTCAATTTAATTAGATCGGCATAACTAAAGAGTTAACTTTGTTCGGTTACGATTTAGTTAAGCCGAATTAATATTAATCATGCTTAATTAGAAAGTAATAAAATTTGGATTTAATCAATTAAAATTAAATGATTTTAACTTGATGATTAATCAAATTATACTGATTAAAAATTTTGTGAATTTGTTTGTTGAAAAACTATAATTTTATTATTATTATTATTATTATTATTATTATTATTATTATTATTATTATTATTATTATTATTATTATTTTATTATTATTATTATTTTTTAATATAAGGCTGGTCAAACAGTCAAAGTAAAAATAAAAGTCAAACTTAAAACTCAAAACAAAGACCTTTTTCCATCAAAGTGCTAAATAAAATATCAAAATTGGAGTCTCCTTTTTAAAAACAAACGAATTTTATGTCGGTCAACAAAAGAATTGGAAAGTCAAAATTGGAACAAAAGTTCCTTATCATAAATCGGTCAAGGGACTTTTTAAAGACAATCTCGATTCTTTCTTCCTCCAGAAACACTCAAGCCTCTCGAAATGCTCCCTCTCACTTCTTGATTTCTCAAAATTGGTGATGATGATTGATAAAGCTTAAGATCAAAGATGATGTTGAAGGTCGACGGTGGTTGCGGTCGAAGATAGTTGCGGTTGAAGGTAGTTGCGGTCGAAGATAGTTGCGGTTGAAGGTAGTTGCGGTCGAAGATAGTTGCGGTTGAAGGTAGTTGCGGTCGACAGGTGATGATTGGTGGTCGATGGTGGTGTTTTGGAGTGTTGGAAGGTCGAATGGTGTTATCGGTTGTTGTTGTTGTCTGTCGATCGGGGGTCTCGGTCGATGGTTAATTTTGATTTTGTTTGGATGACCGATTCAAATTGATTGGGGGGCTTCGTTGGTGGGTGATTTGTGTTGAATGCGGATGAATGTGGACAAAGGATTTGGGATGGTTTGGGCGACAGCGGATGAATGTGGTTGTCCGCTGTGGACTTCAACTCCACTGTCCGCTGTGGACCTGATGTTCGTCCGCTGTGGACTAATTTACTTGTCCACTGTGGACAAGTTTGGTCGCCACTATGGACTTCAAGCTTGTGTATCCGCTGTGAAACTGAATCTGTTCATCCGCTGTAAAATCAAAAGGTCTATCCGCAGTGAGCAGAATTAACCAGGTAGGCTGTCCGCTGGATGTTTATGAAGCTGGATCCTCTGTGGAATTCAGTGGTTCTTGTTTCTGTTGTTGTCTGTTGTGGAATCGGTTCACTTCAACAGCAGTTTGTATATTTGCTTGAATGTTTGGTTACAGTAGATTTGGATTCAATATGCTTAATTGGATTTGGTTTATGGTGATGATGTAACCTTTTGTATGTTGATTGGGTTAGCTACAGAAGATGGATTGTGGTTATGGATGAATGTTGACAACCTTGAATCAAAGTGTATGTTAAAACACTTAACACGTCAGCTGTGGCTAATTCTTCATCAGCTGTGAATTAATTTGTTTATCAGTTGTGAACACTTAGAAAAATGGATGAAGTGTATCAGCTGTGAATTAACACATCAGATGTGAAAGTTTTGTTTATCAGCTGGGAACACTTAGAAAAATTGATGTTTATCAG
Source organism: Flaveria linearis (assembly GCA_024085815.1). Classification (NCBI taxonomy): domain Eukaryota; kingdom Viridiplantae; phylum Streptophyta; class Magnoliopsida; order Asterales; family Asteraceae; genus Flaveria; species Flaveria linearis. The sequence continues at coordinate 62,116,557 of CM044001.1, read as the reverse complement.
CTATGATTGTTGTGCATCAGCTGTGGAATTATCTCATCAGCTGTGGAATTAAAGCATCAGCTATGGAATTAGAACACTTGGTCAAAAATCAAGTGTAAGTTGTATATTCTTGTAAACTTTGATTATGAATGGAATTCATTTGCAAATTTACAAATTGATGTTTGAATGTTTATTGGAATGATTTTGAATGATTGTATAACGAACAAATGAATCAAAATCAGAATTAAATCATAGATTACGCTGATTTTTGGGTTTCAAAACAGTGACTTTGAAAAAGTCAAACTTCATGTTCTTGAATGAACCAACTTTTGATTCCTAGATTTTTGATGGAATTGGGTTAAATCAAAGGTTATAATAGTTGTAGATAAGTGATTCTAAGCTAGAACAACAATCAATTTCATATAATCATCATCTAAAATCGGATTTAAATGATGAACCCATGAAGAACACAATGAAGAACAAAAACCCAGATCTGAAAATCAAAGTTCAAAATGTATGATTTGGATGTTGTGAATGATAAACGAACCTTAGATTTGATGTTTCTAAGCTAAAACCACTGTCAATTTCAGCTAAACAACATTAGATTCGTGATTTTGATGAATTTTCCTCAAGAACACTCAAGAACACAAAATTTTCAAAAATCTTCAGATTTGAGTGTTATAATAATCCAATTGATGTGAAACATTGCAAATGTGTTTATTATCACAAGCTAAAGCTATTAGAAGCTTAAATTCAATCAAATAACAACAAAATCAAAATTTCATGTTCATGAGCATTTGAAGACTTGAAGAACAAGTTTGCTTAAATCTTCAAATTGATGGCTCAAATGAACTTCAATGGATGTGAAAATTTGCAGATCATTATGAAATAACAAATCTAAGCTAATGGTAGCTTTGATTTCATCAAAAACAACAACAATTTGCAGATCAAACTTGTGGTTCAAAGTTTTAAGAAAAATTTGAAGAACAAGGAGCCAAGGCTCTGATACCACCTGATAAAACTCAACTCAGTCAAGCATATTGAACATAAACTTAGAAAGAATGATATTCAATATGAACAAGTTGGTTTCTCCAAGGATCTTTTCTATTCTCTCACAAATCAACAAACACTAACATGGTACGAAAACCCATGATTAATGTGTATGATTTCAGTGTATGTGTGTGTTTGTATGTGTGTGTTAGAATGCACAAGAAACTAAAAATTGCTTGTTTGATTGATAGTCGTTCAAAAGCTTACAAAGGATTAGGGTAGAGTGCTATTTGTAGCCTATACAAAAAAGCTATATACAATTACTATTCTACCCTTATGTAAATGAAAATCACATAAGAATAATCCTGTGTCTAAGTCATCCGCTGTGGGAATCAGTCATCCGCTGTGGAGAAGTTTATCCACTGTATGAACAGTTTGTTCATCCGCTGTGATGAACTTGTTCATCCGCTGTGGGAATAGTTCATCAGCTGTGCTCATCCGCTGTGAAATTGTTCATCCGTTGTGAACTTGTTCATCCGCTGTGAACCTGTTCATCCATTGTACATGTTGTTCATCCACTTGGACACTTGTTCATGCACTGTGGACACTTGCTCATGCGCTGTGAAGCTTGTTCATTTGCTGTGAAGCTTGTTCATCCGCTGTGAAGTTCTTCATCCGCTGTGGGAGTAGAGACTTCATCCGCTGTGGAACTTCATCCGTATTGAATTTCCTTCATCCGCATTGATTGACTTGGGCAAAAATTCTTCATCTACAAATCTCAGGAGTGAGATGGTGCAGCTTCTTCTGACAACTTCTTTGGCTCTTCCATAGCCTTGAGAGTGTCTTCAATGTCTTTCTCTATGGCTTGGTCAACTTCAGCTTCCTTCAATTGTTCTTTGAGTGTTATGGTCTTGTATGCATTTCTGCAATTGACTATGTGTTCTACAAAGCAGTCAACAACACTTTTTTGATCGTCATATTTGAAATCTATTTTCAAATAAACAAGCTGTTCCAAAGTTGACTGATCAAGGCTTTGCATATCAATGTTTCTAACCAGTGTGGTTACAACATGATTGCCTTTCAAAATTTCTAAACTGTTGTTTTCAGATATTCTCATTCCTGTTATTCCCTCTATGTGTGTGAGGGGCTGTTGATGTGTTTCCAATCTTTGTTTCACTGCAGCATTTACATACACAGTGCCCAAAATTCTTAGCATGTGTATGAAATAGCAGCAATCTCCCTTACACAACACATCTTCAATGGTAGGGAATGTCTTGGTTTTCAGGAATGAGACATAGGATAGATGAAGCAGCTTTATCTCAATTAGATCAAAAAGTCTTATGTCTGCTGCTTCTTTTCCTTCCAGCTTTCTTTCCAGCACCACTTCAAAATGTGTTTCATCATAATACCATCTGGTTATTGGATGCTAGTATTGATTGCCCTCTATCTTCTTCATGATAAGCTTTAAATCAGATGGCCTTAAGGGGTAACCAACCCTTTCAAGAAGATCAACATCAATTTCAGAAGAAGATTCTTCACTGACTTCTTTTTTGATTGCTTGATGAAGCTTGTTCTCTTTTGAGCTTTGAGATGTGTAGTTTATCTTCTCTGTCTGCTTTAGCTTTCATCTCATGATGTTGTCTGTTCATGTATGCTCTCAATATATGATAGAAATCTGCACCCCTAGGATTGTTTGTGTGATTGACCATCCTTAATTGCATCAGGTCCAATCTATCTTCATAGCTTAATGTTCCCAGTTAGGATATGTATGATAAGTATTTAAAAAGTCCAGATACTCTCTTGATCAGCACAACATCCTAGATTTCATCATATTTTCATGCTATAATTTTTCTTTCATTGGCATCTGCTGTGAGAATGATTTTGTCATAGAGCTTGACAAAATTTGTTTTCTCACTTATCATCTCCCGAACCTCATTGCCTTTAGGCCATAGCCTATGAGGCATGAATTGTCTTAGTTCCTCTATCTCATGAAGTTCAGGAGGAGCTTGATGATAAATGGATAGAGAAGATGCAGGGTGAGGTCTGAAGACATGTGGCTTAAGAGCATTTGCTAACATGTTCTTGTAGATCTCTTTTGCCTTCTCTTTCATTTGATTTAATGTTCTCCCTGCATATGACCTATATGGAACTCTTGTATGACTCAACCAGCTTTTCACCTGGGAGTAGGTCATCTTCTCTATCTGTGGATCTTTGGGCAGATTCTTTTCAAGTTCTTGTTTATCCTTGGTTTCTTTATATCTCTTGTATGTTTGCTCTTGTTCATTTTGCATGACTTCTTGAAAGTCTTTGAGCAAGTCTTTAACCTCAGATAGGTTAAGATGAATGAATGAATCATAAGGGAATCCTTTAGTGGTCAGCTCTATCCCCATCAAGGTTTGAGGATCATCTGTAAAGAGCTCTTGAATGTTTTGCATTATTTCATGCTCATCCCTTTCTTCTTCTTCCACATCAGAATCACTTAAGATAATAATGGAAACTTGTTGTTCACCTGATTGGTCTATCTCCCCCTCTTCTAGAATAGATGCTTTAGATGCTTATTGAGGAGCATCTAACTCAACAGGTTCAGTCTTCACTTTTAGAAGCTTTAAAGGAGGAAACTCTGGCTTTTCTTGTTCACCCTTACTTTGTTTTCCTTTGAGTAAAGAGTGTAAATAAGATCTCTTTCTTTTCCTTTCATAAGTTCTGAAAGGAGTTTCAGATGATGATGATGCTTGATCTTTTGATGACTCTTTTAAAGCTTCACTGAATTGTTTGATCAACTCCTTTTGTTTGTCTGTCAGGGGCTCATGAGGAATACTACCAGTTTCTTCAGAAATTGGATCAGGAGTGTGAAAATATTGTCTCAAGATAGGTGAGTAGTGTATGTTCTCATAAGGATTAGCATCACTGAATAACTGATCCATTTCGTATGATTCTTCAGGAATGATCAGTGCTAAGCTTGTTTATTCAGTTTGAGGTTGACTTGTTTCAGCTTCACTAGACAATTTCTCATGATCACTCAGATCTTCACTAAGATCTACTGAATGTTCTTTCTCATTCAGCTCAGTGTCATTTTATTCAAGCTCTCTGTTTAGCCTTTGAATTTCTTCAGATTGAGCTTTTACAATTTTTTTCAGCTCATCAATCTCCTGTTCTTTAGCTATGGATTAATTTCCCCAGTAGTCAATCTCAGCTTTAGCAATAAGGAGTTCATTGTCTTTCTCATTTAACTTCTTCTATGTTTGGCTTAGTTGTTGCTCCACAACCTTCACAATCAGATTTTGTGCTTTGTGATCTGAATTAAGCTTTTCAATCTCTTTATCTTTCTCTTTGATCCTTTCTTTCAACTTCTTAGTTCTTTGATTTGATCTTTCAATGAGTTTATTGTACTCAGTGAATAGAAAGACCTTGAAGTGCTCAATATATTCTTATGTGAGAATCTCACTGCTTTGTTCACCAAACTCAGTAGCAGTGGCAGCTTGTTCAGATTCAGGCTCATGAGATGATGTTCCAACATCTTCATGCTCATCAGTTTGTTATGCAAGTGATGAATCTATATTTCTTAATATAGATGAAAGTGTTTGCTGATTAGATAGGTTTGGGCTGTGTGGTGGAGATGGAAAATGTGTTTGTTGAGGACTGAATGATTGAGGGCTGAATGTTTGTGGGCTTAGAGGTTGCTATGGTGATATTGGTTGATCAAGATGTATGTTTTGAGCTTGGATGACTGGTGGTTGTTCTAGTGGTTCAGGCTGTATGATTGGTTGAGGTTGCATGATAAGGGCAGGCTGTATGATTGGTGGTGGTCGAATGAGTTGTTGAAATAGCATGAATGTTTCATCTTGTCTTGGAATTCTAAGAAATTCCTCAGGAACAGGGATGCCATGGTCAATCATATGAGGAGGCGCATGCACCTCATCCCATTGATAGATGTTTGATCTTATCCTGTTGAACACATACTCATTAAGATGAACATGCTATAAAATGGCTCCTTCTCTTGGGATGTTGGGCAATAAATCATCTATAATCATCTGCAGAAATCTTGGAAACATCAGAAATCTGTTTCTCACTTCTATGATGTTGTAGACAAGGCCATTGAGAATTTGAGCAACAAAGTTAAATGGCCTTCTTGCAATGACGCTTGCTAATGCACATGATGCCCTTAGGGATATTGCATCCCATCCTGTCATTCTGTTTGTCATGGTTTTCTGATAAGTGTGCATCAAGAACCTAAACTATGCACACAATTTTGCCTTCTTGATCTGCTTTCTCTCTATGGTTCCCGTATAGCCTATTTGCCTGAACACATGAAGTACATAGTGTTCATCAAACTCAACTGGGCCTAGAGCATCTTCTTCACCCAATTACAACACCTTTCTGATTACTTCTTCAGAGATGATGATATCTTGATTATGCACAGTAGATATAACTACTTGCTGATCATCAATCTCTTCAAGGTGTGCATTAGTCCAAAACAGGACAACATGATCTTCATAGATGTCTAGTCTAAAAGTCATGGCATGCACAAGTCTTGTCTGCCTAATTGCTTGGATCAGGTCTCTGTAGTTCACTGACCTAGGAGAGTCAGGATCAAGAAATGCACATATCTTGTGATCTCTTAGAAACACTAAATCAGCCATATCTGTAGTAAAAAGATTAAGTGTTAGTATTGAGTATGTAAATAAAGTGTAATGATGAAATGATGATCAAGTGTATGTTGGTATATTATGTATGTTATGAGATGATTGAATATATGGTTAAACACTTGTGTATGTTTGTTCTTTGCAATTTTCTTATTGAATCAGTTTGACTTTTCAAAAGTCAACATATTGTCAAATTTGATTTTGCAAATTCTTGTCTAATTTGTATTGATTTTATCCAAAAAATTGTTATATTTTGTTTGTTCATCATCAACAAGTTGTTTTGTTTAACACATACATAAGTTTGATCTCATATCTGTCAGATCATGAATTTCAGTTTGACCTATTAGAGTCAAATATGGTCATTTAATGCACATTGAATGAAGATTCATTTAATGTTTTTCTGATGTATATCATGCCAAATTGACTGATTTTTCATGTTTATTGCATCATTTTGAACATGTTTACTAAGTTATAACACATTTTAAGAAACTTTCAACATTTTCAAAGATCAAAACTCAGTTTTTGTTTGATTTTGTACATGAACATCCTGTTTGAGCATGAATCCGATGAACATTTAATCAAATTTCATCAAATAACCATTTCAAACACGGTCGACTATGGTCATTCACCCCAAATTCAGTGTCTGATTGTGTTTTAAAACATTAAATGATTCATGTTCAAGATTTCAGTTCAATTTTGACTTAGGTCAAACAATGTTTGAATCAGAATCTCATAACATGATGTTTTAATGAATGATTAATGTTGGATAATGTTGTTATACCTAATCGATTGTGAATCAATCGATATATCGATAAGAATTATGGTTTTTATGAACAGGGGTTTAAGGGTTTATCGAAGGTTTTGAAATTTTACTGATTTTCTCATTTTCACTCGTGGTGATTTGAAAAGGTTACAAGTGTGAACTATATATACAACGTAGAATTTGTGTGTCCTCTGTGTATACAATACATGTTTGTTGTGTAAAAATTTGAATGATTTTGTTTATCCGCTGTGGGAACAGTGTTCGCTGTGGACACAGTGTCCGCTGTGGACACAGTGTCCGCTGTGTATACAGTGCTTGTACATTGTGTAAAAATTTGAATGATTTTGTTATCCGCTGTGGGAATAGTGTCCGCTGTGGACACAGTGTCTGCTGTACAGTTTTGGCTGTACGCTATGAACCCTATTGTGTGTACTGTTTACAAAGCGGATGAATAATTTTTTTCATGCGCTGTGCACTATACTTGCGCACTGTTCACAAAGCGGATGAATAATTTTGTTCATACGTTGTGCATAATACTTGCGCACTGTTCACAAATCGGATGAACAATTTTGTTCATATGTTGTGCAACATAGTGCACTGTTCACACAATAGATGAACACTTTTGTTCATACGCTGTGTATGACCATTTATTTTCAACTGTTTCCACAGCGGATGAACACTTTTGTTCATGTGTTGTAGACACTTTGCTTTGATGTTTAATATGTTCATAGTTGATGACCAATTGTTCATATGCTGTAAACACTTGTTTGTTTGATATGTTCACAGTGGATGAACAATATTGTTCATGCGCTGTGGAGTACTTTGTGAGAATGATGTTCACAGCGGATGAACAAGTTTGTTCATGCGCTGTCAACACTTGTATGTTATTTTTGAAAGATGTTCACAGCGGATGAACAATTTCGTTCATGCGCTGCAAACACTTGTAATTTTGTATGGTACTGTACCTTCAGCGGATGAACAATTTTGGCTATCCGCTTTATGTACTGTTATCTGTTTTAAGCCAAATTTATTCACAGCGGATGACATTTTACTCATCCGTTGTATGAACAGTTGTGAAATTTTTTAAAAATTTAATAAACTTTTGAATGGTGTGATTGTTTGATCTGTTTGAAAACTTTTATATTAAAATTAATTCTGAATAATTTAAAAATCTTTAAATTATATATATTTAAATTAATTTTGAATATTTTTCAAAAATCTTTAAATGTATGTTAAAATATTGAATTTTTAACATTTCAATATATGGATGATTTGATATCACTCTAAAGCACTATTGTGCAATAAAATAAACAAGCAAATATATATGTGTCAACCTGCTGTATGTTAGCGTTGGCTTGACTTTGGCTTTGTTTATTTTTTAGATTTGAATGTTAATGCACAATTTTGTTACCTTTGATAATTTCAATATTCAAATTCTCCCCCTAAATTTTTGCATATTTATAAAAATTTGACAAAAATTTATATGTTTGATTTGAAATTATCAAAGTCCAAATGTTTATTTAAGAATGATTTAATTGTGATGTATCAAGAATTTTATCCTTAGTTCACTCAAAATGTATGGTTAATCATAAACCACATGAATCATGTGACCATGAGATCATACCAGGCCGTAGTTCTTCACTAAGTTGTTTGTTTGATGTTGAAGAATAGACATAGACAAGTACAATGTTGATTATAGATATATAGATCCACTTAAACTCAAGCATGGTATTAATGATTGGTTTAAACAGTGAATGATTATCATGTTGTGTGTTGATTGATATGAGTTGTGTGTACCCCACATTTGATTGTACGATATGTATAATTCTGATAGGATCAATTCGAGCAATCTGTATCAATTAGATGAACAATTCAAAGCAAAATACAATCAAGTGTAATCAAATCAAGACAAATCAACAAAATTCATATTCCATTGATTGCAAAGACGATTACAAGTGATAGAAAGCAGTTCTCATAAAACATGCAAAAACTTACTATCTACACTACGTCTAAGCTATTTATACTAGGACCTAAGGAACTAAATTTACACAACTAGTCCCTATACTAGTATAAAACACAAAAACAGACACTAACAATAAAAGACTAAATGTTAATCTTTTAAGGGACCTAACAATACTCCTCCTAAGATTGACATTGTCTTCAGTCTTCTGTTCAGCTCCATCCTTTTCTTTTTCTTCTTTTGTCTTGATCTTGACTTTGTCTTCATTTCTTCTCAGCATCCTTTGACTTTTTCTTTTATCCTTGATCTTCTCTCTTCAATCTGCAATGAAATCCTCAGGCTCTTCTTTTACAGAGAACATAGGCTTTTGCTTATACATTTCAACTTCCTGCAGAGCATTCTCAATTGCTGACTTGAACTTCTTTGCTAGCACAGCCTGCTCTGGTTTTGATTCATTTGTTTTTATGTCTAATTGCTTCATTATCAACTTTTAAGCTTTCGAGTTCATCAACATCAAGAATTTCTTCAGTTTGAACTGATACATCAGTTTTAGAAACAGGTATATCTTGATGAATTTGAAATGTCTCAATGAAATCATAATCAAAAACTTGATTATCATCATTTATTTCTTGTTCATTCTCAAAGTGAGCTTGTTCCTCTTCATGTATTTCTTCATGAGCAGTTTCATCAATGATAAAATCATCTACATCATCAACTGCTTCATGCTCACTTTCTTGTTCATGAACTTCATCACCTATTATATCTTCATCTTTGTTTTGAGCTTCAGTTTCATGCTCAGAACTTGGTGATTCATGAATTATATCTTGATGAGTTTCACCTTCATCACCATCATCATCATTATCATCATCTTGATCATCTTCTTGATCATCATTATCATCATCTTGATCATCTTCATCATCTTGATCATCTTCATCCAAAGGAAATTCATCTATAAGATCAGTAGGATCAATTGGTTCTCCCTCTATCAAATGATAATGCTCTACATTAATGTCAACCTCATCATTTGCTACATTTAACATGTAGTCAAACATAGGTACATTTTGAGCACCTGTTATCATTGATAACTTTTTATATGTCATTTCAGACATATTTTCCATCTCCAATCGATCTCCACCAACACCATACACATGAATGTCAGGATATTCCTCATTAATAATCATTTGAAGGAATCTTGGATACATTAAGTATTTATGCCTTGTTCCTTTTTCCAAATTGAATACAAAGCCATTCAGTATCCATCTCGACATATTAAATCTTCTGTTTGTAGCAACAGCAACAATTGGTGAAGCTATGTCCGTAGGAAATGAATTCCAACCAACACTTCTTTTGGACAAGCAATGTTGAAAGATGTAGCACAGAAGCTTCCAGTGATTATAAACTCTTGCTCGAAAGAATTGTTTCTTGGGAAACTGATCAGGGTGACCCATAGCCATAAAACTTTCTCTGCATTCATCAAAAGAAAATTCACATCTATCTTCTGGATCATTTTCTCCCAATCTCAGAGCATTTCTGATAGAATCTTCTGATACTTCTATCATTCTATCTCTGGCTATAAATCCCCTTACAACTTTTCTTCCATCTTCAACTTCAACCTGTGCTGTATTCCAAAACTGTCTGATAAGCCTGTCATAGATTACTGTTTGGTAGCACATGGCATATACATATTTGGTTCTTAGCAGAAATCTGATCATGTCTTCATACGAGAAAGCATCTTGAACTTCATCATTCAAAAATGCAACAATATTATGCTTAGGTACAAATTTCAGTTCTGCCATCTGCAAAATTTAAGAACAAAGATGTTAGATAATGTGTATTTTAAAGCAAATGATTAATTGTGAGTTTAAAATAATGATGATTTAAGAAATTATAAACTGATGTGTTAAATTTAATTTGAATTTTGAAAACAACTTGAATTTTAATTTTAAGTGTACACACTTAATTTTGAAAAATGATGAATTTTCAAGATTGTTTTTGATTAGCATTTTAACACTTCTGTTTATGAAATCTTATATCACTTTATTAAACTCTTAAATTCCTGAGATGATGATTTGTATCAATGTTGATTTTATTTTGAATTTTGTTTTATTTTATTTTGAAAATTTTGAAACTGTTCATCTTCTTCAACAGTTCATCATCCTCGAGACTGTTCATCGAAGACCCTGAACCAAACATTCAATCAAACATCAGATTATCACAAGATTAACCTAATATAATGATTGAAATCATCAAATGAACACGAATCAGTCATCAATTTTTCTCATTTTTCTTTCGATTTGAAGAACTCTGTGATTTTGTCAAGTGTTAGGGTTCATACGACTCACAGGGATCGTACGACCATCAAGATGTTTCATTTCAAATGAAATCAGTTGAAAATGATTCATTTACTTACATTCACAATCTCACGAATCCTACCAATAATCGGGAATTTTTTGTTCGAAGAGAATACAATCGATGAATAAGGGTTTTTGATCGAAGAAAGTCGAAAGTTCGAGTGTTCAGAGGGTTTTGTGAGGGTTTTTGAATTTAGAATGAAATGAATATCACAAGTGTTCTATTTATACTAAGTATAAAAATTTTAGACTCATGAGTACTGTTGGTCGTTTTAGGATCATTCAGACTCATTAGATCAAAAATTTTACCAAGTATCTAGACACATGAGCACTGTACAGCAGTCATATGATCACTGTTAGACACATTAGTCTAGCCGTATGAGAACTGTTTCAGACTTATGACAACTGTTAGTCGCATAAGCACTGTTAGTCGCATAAGAACTGTTCCAGTAGCATGAGTACTGTTTCAGTAGCATAAGCAATTTTTCAGTAGCATTAGCACTATTAGTCGTATAATAAATCTGAAATGTCCACATTCACTTGTAATTTTTCAAGTCTTCCACCTGCACACTGTTTAAACAAATTAGTAATATTTCATACTAATATTCAAACAATATTGCATATTTTCACATTTTGACCCTCAAAGTTTCACATTTACACTTTTGACCCTCAAAGTTTCAAATTTTCATTTTTGACCCTTAAAGTTTCAAATTTTCATTTTTGACCCTCAAATTTGAACTATTTACAAGTTTGACCCTTCATCTTAGTTTCAAAATGAACAACCAAATATTTCAACATCTGTCTTGATTTAAACTTTTCAAAGAAGCTTTTCCTTGCTAACAATTATGAGTTCATTTTATCATTTGATAAACACACACATACTTTGAAATTAAAGCATCATCCGTTCAATTCAATCATGATCATTTTCATTTTGATTTTCTGAGAATATTCTTACTGGATTATTACTCCCCCTAAACTTTTAAGTTTCACAAACTTAGAAGTTTATTAATTGATCATAAGAATATCATACTTAACTTTGTTATATTGCCTGCACACAAGAAAACATGCATAAAATCAAAATTAAAGCAGAATAAAAATCTAATATTCACACTAGAATCTTTAATTGCAGTGAGATCATATTAGATAAGATCAGACATTAAACTAAAAATTGTGTGAATAGTCATAGACAATGATTAAATCCTGATCAAGTGTGTTCCAGGTCAGTGATATCACAGCAAAGGAGACACAAGATCTAAGGACAGTAAATGAGTGTTTCTGGCATAAACTATCAGCTCACTTACTTTTTCAATTCTTGGATGAGTATGGTAGAGGTGTATGACAAGATGTGACTCATACCAAGACAAAGAGGATCAACCATCATCAAGACATGCAAGAAAGCACTTATTCTCAACTTATTACCTAACAAATATGCATAATCAGAGTTCATGTTACTTAATTTAACAGAGAATGATCATGGATAACCATTTGATCAACTCTAACCATCCTTTTGAATAGGTTGTGCACATTGGCATCTTTTGCATCAAATGAGAATATCTAGATCTGTAATGACTTACAACAGAGGATATCTCGGTACTTCAGGTCTATGATGACTCATAACAGAGAAGTAAATGATGCTTGTAACAGATCTCATGATTAGTCACATTACCATTAGGTGTGAGCAGGAGTAGCTTAACAAGCAGTCAATCTGATAAGCTAATACACTCAAATGTACTTAGATGAATACACAAACAAGCATAAGAATGTGGGTAATCACAAGAATTTACTTGTTCAGTATACTAGCATGATAGTGTCTACACAACAATTCCTGATCATGTCAGACTTTATTAGCGAGTGAAGTATGTAACTGATCTTACTAATGTACTATCATTTCTCACAGAAGGCAAAAACAGATTCATTCCTAAAATAAAGAATGAAAAATGAAAAGCACTCTATTTTTTTGGATTTTTGATTTATATTTTTCTATTTGATTTTGGGGTTTTCTACTTTTGTATTTGTTTTTCTATAAAAGAAAGCACACACACACAAACAATCAGGCAAATAACTATGAAAAGTTATCCTTATGAAAATTTTCAGATTTAGGAAAGTATTTGATCATGAAAAGATTCAAATTTGTAACCAGGTTTACACATGGTTAATAAGGCCAATTGACTCCACTAAGTACTCAAACCTTCCTGGTAGAAAAGCTTTAGTAAATAGGTCTGCCAACTGTTTTTCAGTTGCTATTTGAATCAAAATGATTAAACCTTTTTCAGAATTATCTCTTAGAAAATGATATCGAATTTTGATATGTTTTGTTTTTGAGTGTTGAACTGGATTAGCTGTAATGAACATAGCCGCAGTGTTATCAATGTAAATGGGTGTTTTAAGAAAATTGAACCCATAATCTAGCAGTTGGTTTTGTAACCAAAGAATTTGAGAACATCCTGCTGATGCAGCTATGTACTCAGCTTCTGCAGTTGAGACAGAAACATTTGTTTGTTTCTTACATTGCCATGAAACTAATCTGGGTCCAAGAAATTGACACCCACCCGTAGTAGATTTTCTATCTTGACAACATCCACCATAATCACTATCTGTATATCCATGTAACTCAAAATTACCTTCATAAGGATACCAGAGCCCTAAGGCTGGTTTACCTTTGAGATACCTGAATATTCTTTTGACAACAATTAAGTGAGATTCTTTCGGGTCTGATTGATACCTTGCACAGACACAAACAGCATACATTATGTCTGGTCGTGATGCATTAAGATACATCAAAGAACCAATCATAGATCTGTATAAAGTTTGGTCTACTGATTTTCCTTTAGGATCAGGTTCAATCTTGGTGTTAACATCAGCTGGAGTTCTTATGGATTGACAATCATGCAGTTTAAATTTCTTCAAGAGTTTATCAACGAATTTCTCTTGATTAATAAAAATACCATCTGCCGATTGTTGAACTTGTAATCCAAGAAAGAAATTGATTTCTCCCATAGAACTCATTTGAAACCGAGATTTCATAATCTCTTCAAATTCTTTGCACAAAGATGGACTGGTAGAACCAAATATGATATCATCTACATACACTTGCACACATAAGAGATCATCATTATCCGTCTTTATAAATAAAGTTGGATCGATTTTCCCTCTTGTATATCCATGTTGGATCAAGTGTTGAGATAATATTTCATACCAAATTCTAGGAGCTTGATGTAGTCCATATAAATCTTTGCTAAGCTTATACACACGATGTGGAAATTCTGCATCCTCAAAGCCCGGAGGTTGCTTAACATACACATCATCAGTGATTGGACCATACAGAAATGCACCTTTTACGTCCATTTGATACACCTTGAATTTCATGAATGATGCATAAGCCAGGAAAACACGAATAGATTCGAGTCTTGCAACTGGAGCAAATACTTCATTATAGTCAATTCCTTCTTCCTGAGTGTATCCTTGTGCAACAAGTCTTGCTTTGTTTCTGATTACAATGCCACGATCATCAGTTTTATTTCTGAACAACCATTTGGTGCCTATGGCATTTTCTCCTTCAGGTAATTCCACCAACTTCCACACTTCTTGTTTTCGAAATTGTAGAAGTTCCTCCTGCATAGCTTCAATCCAACCATTGTCCTGTAATGCCTCGGTGACATTTTTAGGAACAGTCTGAGAAAGGAAACATGAGTATAAACAAACATTTGCATGTTCAGATTTACTCCTAGTAGTTCTTTCATTCAGAGGACCAATAATCTGTGATGTTGGATGGTTCCGGTGGATACGAGATATAGGAATCTCATTTCCTTGAACAGTAACATCAAGATTTGTTTGGTTTAGATTGGAGAGCTGTTGCAATAAGGTAGAAGAATGTGGTGTGAAATTTGGTACTTGAGTCGGTGAATTGAGAAAGTAATCAAGGTTACTTTGATCAATTGCATCTCCAGAGATAGAAGATGTGCCAGACTCAGGATGTCCAATTTCTGTACCATCATTTGGAATTGGTTGTGTTGCTTCTTGAGCAGCTGAAACATAATGATCTGAAGCTGGAGAATCAGGAACATTGCCATGGAAATGGATTGTTGAATCCTTGACAAATGAAAAAAATGGATAATCTGGACGAGCATCATCTGAATCATCAGAATCTGAATCATCACTGAAAGATCCAAGATCTCCTCTTGAGTTCTTCTTACCTGAAAAATCATCAGATTGATTAAACAAGTTAGACTGAAATGAGTTTGACAAAGAATCCAAATCAAATAACCATGCAGGACCATTTGAAACTGATGGAAAAGAATTTTCCAAAAATTTAACGTTGAATGTTTCATTAATGGTGTTTGTCCTAGAGTTATACACTCGATAGGCTTTTGAAACAGATGAATATCCAACGAAAAATCCATTATCAGCTTTTTCTTCAAATTTTCATAAATGATCACTTGAATTAAGAATCATAACGGGACAACCAAATGATTTTAAAAAATTTATGTTTGGTTTCCTGTCAAACATCAACTCATATGGAGTTTTCTTTTTGTCTTTAACAAGCAAGATTCTGTTCTGAACAAAACATGCTGTGGATATTGCTTCGTCCCAGAAAGTGATTGGAAGTTTAGCATCAGCTAACATAGAACGGGCAGCTTCAATCAAAGTTCTGTTCTTCCTTTCAGCAACTCCATTTTGTTGTGGAGTTCTGGGAGCACTGAACTGATGAACTATCCCTTTTTCTGCACAAAACAAATCAATGTTAGCATTTTTAAATTCAGTTCCATTATCACTTCTTATTATTTTTACTTTTTGATCAAGTTGATTTTCAACTTTGTTAATAAATTCTTTTAGAAGATCTGTAGTTTCAGATTTAGTTTGAAGAAAGAAAACCCATGAAAATCTTGTATAATCATCTATGATGACTAAACAATAAGATTTTCTACCAATACTCCTAACATTAGTTGGTCCAAAAAGGTCCATATGTAACATCTGGAGTGGTTTGGTATTTGTGTTTATCAGCTTGGACTTATAAGACGCTCTATGTTGTTTTCCCTTCAGACATGCTGAGCAGTGATCAGTAGTTGAAAACTTCTTGGAAGGAAGTCCAATAACATGATTTCCTGCTACAAGCTTGTTCATGTTTTTGAAGTTGGAATGACGAAGACGTCTATGCCAAAGCTGGCTTTCATCATTTGAAGCTTTAGCAATCAGGCAAGTAGTTTCAGTTGCAGGATCCACTTGAGACATATCCAATTTGTATACATCTCTGTCTCTAGCAGCTTTAACTATCACCCAGTCATTGCTAATCTGAAAACCTGGTTTCAAGACATAACAATGAGATTCATCAAAAAGAACAGAGTAAGATTTATCACAAATTTGGGATACACTTAAAAGATTAAAGTTCAACTGTGAACAGAAGTTGACTTTATCAAAACTTATAATCCCATTGGACACTGTTCCCTCTCATGTTATCTTTCCACCTGCATCTCCTCCAAAAGCAACATGAGTACCGTCCTTTAACTTAAAGTCTTGTAACAAGGCTTGATTGCCTGTCATATGCCGGCTACACCCACTGTCAACATACCATGAGTTGATTGGTCTCCGCGGGCGTACCTGCATTCACAAAGATTTAAGGTGAGTTAGTAACCCAAGCCGAGATGGTCTTGGGCTTGCCAAACTTGTCAATAATTGTAAATTGTTTAAAATGAAGTTTGTTGACATCTGGTTTCTTTTGAATTTTAACTTGTTCAATTTCTTTTTGAGAAACCAACTGATTATCTCTTTGAGATTTTGATTTGAAGGCATTATTAAGAAATCTTGAACTCTTGTATGAATCATTTGAGAATGTTCCTTGGTTTATTCTCACAGATCGAGGAATAAACTTTTCTTGGTGATATTGCTGAGATTTGACAAAGTGATGATTATCATAACCAGAATTGTTTCTTCTGAAAGATCTCAGACCCAAGGAAGGTTGTTGTTGTGAGAATTTAAATCCAATATTCTGATTTCTTATAAATTGTGGATTTATAAAACCTTGATTATTGAATTCCTTCCTTGTAGAGTTCTTCCTGAAGTAACAATCATTGGTATTGTGATTTCTTTCATCACACAATGCACAGTATTTGTTAAAATAACAATCAGCTGTGGTGTGATTTGTCATATCACATATATAACAATACTTGTTAAAGTAACATTCAGAAATGTCATGATTGTACATGTCACAGATATCACAATACTTTTCAGAATGTTTAAACAACATTTTATTAACCCTTGATGTTGAAGCAACATTTGGTTCTTGTTTGAATTTTGGGTTAGGCAATTTAATTTGTTGTTTAGTTAGAGTAAAATTTGTCTTTTGATCTTTGAGATTTTTCTTTTGAACTTGAACAGTATTCTTTGACTCCTTTGATTCAAATCTTTTATACACAGCGGAAGTCTTATGATCTGGACTTGTTTTCAGATCAGAGTTAGATTTGATCTTAGGTGTATTTGTTATTTTTGTGTTTGTGTTCAAGTCAAAAGTTCCAGCAGACACAAATTTCACAGGTTTAATTTGAGTATTGTTCTGTGACTGATTAGTTGATTTAGTTTTCTTTGCTTTTGCAGCTTTTCTTCGTCTTTGATTTCTCAATCTTGATGAATTTTTCTTGCTTTGAAGTTCAGTTGAATCTTGAGAAGATTCCTTGTGACATTCTTTCACTTCAGTTAGTTCATTAGAACTAGAATCATCAGAATTATTGTTGTCTGATTTAACCTCTTCATATTTTTCTTTCAGTTTGTTATTGACATCAGAATTTTCAATCTTTAGCTCAGTTTGTTCAATAACATTTTCACTTTTTGGTACGAACAGCTTCTTTTGTTTTTGTTGAGGTTCATAAGATTTAACTTTGATTGGATGACCATTTTTGATCTTGTTTAAGTCAGTTTCTTCATAAACTTCAACATTTTTCTTTTGAATGTTCTTTTGATCTTGAAATTCCTTCAGTTTAGCTTTGTTTTCTGGTGAATGATCATGAGTATTGAAATTATCAGGTAATGTTTTTGAGATAGATTCAGGCATTGGTTCGTGTGTGAATCCTAGTCCTGTTTTGTCTTTGTCATTCCTTCCATTCACCAGTTGCTCAACAATTTTCTTTGAGCTTTTAACTTTAGCTAAGTCTATTTGAGTTGCTGCATGTGCCAATTTTTCTTTTTCAAGTGTTTTGTTCATCTCTTCAAGTTGTTGTTTGACAAGTTCAAGTTCTTTAATGGTTTTGTTCCATGATGCTTGAAGAGACATGATCTTTTCATCAGTAATTTTGTGATCTGATTTTAGCTTATTGTGTTTTGATTCTTCTTGTTTGAGCTTGTCACAAATTTTAAATGAGTATGTTCTGTAGTGTTCAACTAGCTCAAAACATGCTTTTGTGCACATTTTCTCTCTCACTTCTGCTGGTATTTCAGGATATGAGTGTGAAGATTCAGTATCAGAAGAATTAACAACCTTTGGCTGTTCTGATTGAGCCATAAGAGCAACTTCTTCAGTGGTATCTTTTGGGTCTGCTTTGTCACTCCAATCATACTCTTCTTCTTGATCTGATTCATCATATTTAGGATCTTTAAATTCTGACCAGTCTTCATCATCAACTTCAGCAACTAGTGCCAGATTAGCAGTGAGATCAGCAGTAAACTGCTCTGCATATGCACTCCAGTCATAACCATCTTTGATGTTTACAACCAGTGCCTTCTTGGTTTCCTCACTTTTCTTCTCTTCTTTGGGTTCTGGCATTGGTAGACTTTGGTATGGCTTCTGAAAAGTCTTGTTTGCCTGTTGCTGATACTTTTGACCATTTGAGCTGCCTTGGTTATTTCCTCCTTGGTTTCTTGGAGCTTTGCATTCTCTTGAAAAATGACCATAACTGTTACAGTTAAAGCATCTTGATTTTGATTTATCAAACCCAACAGTTTTGTTTGCACTGGGTTTGTAATTTCTGTTAGTGTAAGCATGCTTTTGAGTTCTGTAGGCTATCATGACCATCTGCCAATTAAGATCCATTTCTTCTACATCATCTGGATCCATTTCAAACAAATCCTGTAGAACTAGCTCCATTTGAGTCAGATGACTGCCTTGATAAGCTTGAAAGCTTGCCATGAATGCAGTGAAAGCAGTTTTTGACTCTTCATCTTGTAAAAGAATGTTAATCACATCTTTCACTTTGCTTGGATTGGGAGAGTGTGAGGAGGATGGCATCTCAGTTGAAGGTTTTGGCATTTGAGCTTTAGGTGAAGATTGTGGTTGTGGTTGAGTGGAGTAAGCAGGTGTACTTGTGAAGAATCCTGCTCCCACAAATAGATCACCTTCATATTCAGGAGTAGATTGATCTTTGGCCAAGAATGCATTCTCAACAGTATTTGCTGGTGAAGCAACATACTTATACTGAGTTGTAGATGCATGTCTATCATTATTTCTTGAGCTCTCATCAATTTCTACAGATTCAATTTTAGCAATGAGCAGATCAAGATCCATTGGAAACTTCTCAGTATGTTTCAACAGAGTGACAGTTTGTTTCCAAGAAGATGGTAGTGCATTCAGGAGTCTGTTGTTTAAGTCCTCAAGATCATTCTTGATTCCCAAAGTAGACATCTCTGTAGTTAATTGCACAAACCTATTCATCATTTGGTTTATTGTTTCTCCTGAGATATGCTCAAAAAGTTCCAATTGCCTTTTCAGTTTCTGCCTTTTCAGATCTTGAATCTCTTTTCCTCCTTCACATATAATCTTCAAGGCTTTATACATTGTATATCCAGTCTGATAGTTTTCAAGCCTTGAAAGAACTTCCAGTGGTAGTCCTTTACACATGAGAGAATATGCTTTGATGTCATTCTTTACTTTCTTTAAATCATCACCATGAAGATTATCTTCTGGATAAGGCTCTTGTGAATCTTTAGAATACACAAATCCTCTGTCTGGACCATCAGTAGTCACAGGAATGTATGGACCTTTTTCAATTGATTTCCACAGATCAGTGTCTATGGAATTCAAATGATGTTTCAGCCTAAGAGACCAATTTTTAAAATCAGCTCTGTTTTTAAGTTTTGGAACTCTATTTTCAGAATCTTCTGATTTAGCCATTTTTTTTATTTTTGTTGTTTTTCTAATCTTTTGAATTAAGAAATGAAAAGAAAAAAATATTTTTGGTTTTTTTTTTTGAAATTTTATGAAAAATTTCGAAGTGTTATGCTGAAAAGTCCGAAACAGTGGTCAAATGTCCAACAGTGGTGATACGACCAGAAGTGAAACTTCCAATAGTTGTAATACGTCCAACAGTAGTGATGAGTCCAACTGTGATGAGTCTAAGGGATTGCCTTAGAAAAATATTCAACACAGTGCTGAAACTACCAACAGTAGTTATACGACCAAAGTTGAAACGACCAACAGTCGTTATACGGCTAAGCTGAAATGACCAACAGTCGTTATACGGCTAAGGTAAAATGACCAATAGTCGTTATACGGCTAAGGTAAAACTACTAACAGTTGTGATGTGTCCAACCAACAGTGGTTATACGACTAGGGTGATACGACTGAAACAGTTGAGAAAAGTTCAACAGTTCTCAAACGACCAATCACTTAGTCAATTTTCAGTGTTTTTCATCCCTAATACGGCACATTCATCAGATTCTTATGAATGTAACGAACTCAGAAATCTCAAAAACCTTCAATTGTTGATGAATTGAGCTGAAATTTTGCAATTAGTTCAAGATTATGCCGATAATCAATCCTATAACCTCAATTTCAGTAATTATCAACAACTTTCTATGAATTTCAGAGATTTTAGGTCGAACACTCAAGAACACATATTCGTACTGTTTTTCCACTAATTCACTTGATTTTTATGAGATAAACTGCAAATTGTGATTCAAAACATGTTTCTGATGATGAAACACAGCTTCGATTCACAATATTTCACTTGAATTGTCAATTGATTACAGATTTCAGTGGATTTTTGAAGTATCTATCTTCGACAGAACCTCAAAAACACGCAACCGAAAGCTCTGATACCAATTGATAGGATCAATTCGAGCAATCTGTATCAATTAGATGAACAATTCAAAGCAAAATACAATCAAGTGTAATCAAATCAAGACAAATCAACAAAATTCATATTCCATTGATTGCAAAGACGATTACAAGTGATAGAAAGCAGTTCTCATAAAACATGCAAAAACTTACTATCTACACTACGTCTAAGCTATTTATACTAGGACCTAAGGAACTAAATTTACACAACTAGTCCCTATACTAGTATAAAACACAAAACAGACACTAAACAATAAAAGACTAAATGTTAATCTTTTAAGGGACCTAACAAATTCTCCTCAAGATAAGCTAGAAAGTAATTTCAATACTTAAGACCTAGCTACTTAGGATGATAAATGCTCAATCATTGTCTTGTTAATTAGGTGATCCATTTTAGGATTCTTTGGCACTTCTCTTTGGAAGCTAGTCATAAAGACTTTATTGATTGATCATCCTTATAGGATGT
The DNA here is from genome assembly GCA_024085815.1 of Flaveria linearis. Classification (NCBI taxonomy): domain Eukaryota; kingdom Viridiplantae; phylum Streptophyta; class Magnoliopsida; order Asterales; family Asteraceae; genus Flaveria; species Flaveria linearis. The sequence goes on along the minus strand of CM044001.1, from coordinate 62,095,366 downwards.
GTTCCTCATTGGGAATCTTTAATAGATCAAGATTAAGAACATTCAGGTCTGTGCTTAGCACAACAAAGAATGTCTTGGTGTACTCCAGGTCTATGATTATCATAACAGAGGAGACACTTAAATTGAGCAATTTATAATCTGTTTTGTTGGTACACATGTCCCCAGTTCTAGTCTAGTGAGCTTAAATGTAATAGACATTCTTTTCTTGTTATACTTATGTAATGTTTGACTAATACAAATGAGAAACTCTTCTATATATGTTTATTGATCGTTTAATGTTATATCTATTTATATTATTTATTGTTACACACATATATGACAATGTTAAATAGGTTTACGGTTGTTAGACATAGTTCTAAACCATTAAAGGTTTAAGAATGTGTTTAACTAAGTATCCTGATTCAGTCGCATGACTGGACCATGCGAATGGGCCAATCGCACGACTAAACCAGGTGATTGAGTCAATTGCACGATTGAGTCATAAGACTGACTCAGTCGTACGAATGAATCACGTATGACTCAGTCGCACGACTGAGCCAGTCGCTTGGCTCAGTCGTACGAATGAGAGCTGCAACCTATAAATACCACTTAATTCGTGGAAAAACATAACACTTCGAATACTTAGAACCCTAGTCGACCCAGAGCGCCCTGTTCGTCCCTTCCAAGTTCATAAAACGTTTCAGATCATTCCTAGTTCGTTCTTAACGTTTTCTAATCGTTAGGTTTGATCTTGTTAACGTTTTCCCTGATTGGATCGCCAATCAAATAGGATTCCGCACTATTTGATCCGGTTTAATGAAGAATCAGTTAGTACTCCGTCCGTACACGGTCCTAACAAGTGGTATCAGAGCCTTGGCTCTTGATTCTTCGTTGATTCAATCTTGTTATTGAAAAAGTCAACGTATTTAAGCGTAAAGATCCATTCTTTTTGCTAAAAATCAAGTTTTTACGTGTGCATGTTCTGAAAATTCAATCTTTTTCGAGTTTCAGCCGTCTAGGGTGTAAAAACTTGCGTTTTAGGTCAAAGTGTGTGAAAAACCTCGATTTCAGCAGTCTCAGTCGCATGATTACCTCAATCGTACGACTGAAGTCCAGTCGCCTAGTTCAATCGTACGATTGAACTCAGTCGCTTGTTCAATCGCCCGGTTGAGTCAGTCGGTCTGTCCAGTCACTCAAGTGTCACAATCGCCTGTCCAGTCGTACGATTGAGTTCAATCGCACACTGTTTGTGTCAGTCGTCTCTCAGTCATACTCTCCAGTCACCCAAACAGTTCCCTCTTCAAGTTTAAACTAAGACAAAATGGACTCTGAAAATTTTGCCTTCTCAGCTGGAAAGAACTCTAGGATCCAGAACCTTCTTTTACTGGAAAATGAAATTGGAAACCGTAATAAACCACCTAAACTACTGTCTATTGATGAATTTCCTCAGTGGAAACAAAGATTTGAAATTCATCTAAATGGTGTGGATACCAATTTGTGGAACTCGATTGAGACTGGATATAACATGCCCGTTGGTGCTTATGGAATACCGTTGACTTTAAGTGGACTAAGTGATGCACAAAAGGTTGCCTATAATGCTGAAAAGAAAGCTTATGCAATGTTGACACAGTCGATTCCCAAAGACATCTTCCATCAATACTCAGAGCACAAACAGAGCAAAAAGTTATGGGAAGCTCTTGAGAAGAGATATGATGGCAATTCTACACTTTAGTCACTAAAGGCTAAAGCGTTGAAGAACGAGTTTGACAACTTCTCGTCTATTGGGAATGAAAGTTTGGATGAGATTATTGATCGCTTCTACCATCTGATGAGTGAACTTCACACTCATGGGGTTAAGACGTCTAAAGAAGATAAAGTTACAAGCTTGGCTGAGGGTCTACCAGAGAAATGGGATTCCTTTATTTCCACTTTACGCTATAACTCAGTTTTGGAGTCTTTGGATATTAATGACTTCATCCTAAAACTGAGAGAGGAAGAGGTGCGACACAAGTACAGAACCAAGAAAGGAGCTTACACTCAAGATCCATCACTCTACAATGTTACTCCTACTTTTGCTTCTACTTCCAAAACCTCCAGCGCTCCTCTGCAAACTGCTTTTGTGTCAAATGCATCACCGTCTACTGATCAAGGCTCATCTTCTGTTAGTGAGTCACATGGTGCATCTGGGGTTCTACAAAGTCCTACAGTTACTCAATCTACAAAGTTAATGACTGAAAATTTGGGAAAAGTAACTGTGGAAGTTGCAAAGGAACACATGGATCTACTGCTGCGGTAGTTCATTCCTATGATGGTTAGTGCTCGGGAAGATTGGAAACTGCCACCTGGGTGATGAAGACTACGAGCAGGTGGATGAGAATGAGCTGGAAAGGATGGATATAATGTGGGCTCTAGCAAGTGCTGTGCGACGAGCTAAGAAGTTTGTGAAAAAGACGGGACAAAATCTAGTGGCTACCAAGGATACTACATTTTGGTTTGACAAGTCCAAAGTCACTTGCTTCAACTGTGGTGAAAAAGGCCACTTCAAGAGGGAATGTGTCAAACCAAAGAAGACTGGCAATGGGAATCCATTCTCATCTTTCAACAAACAAGATAAGGAGAAAAAGACAGCTCCAACAAGTAGTGACTCCAAAGCTATGGTTACTCAAGGTGATGAAGGACAGGATTGGTCCTTCCGATTCTTATCTGATAGTAAAGCCAACATAGCATCAGTTGAAGATTTGAATGAAGACTCAACGAGTGAGGGGGAGAGCTCAGCTGAGATTGATACTACTGAAATGGAAGAGACGTTAGCTTCCGTTAACCAAATCTTTGAGAATGAGCTGAATGCTGAATCTGAAGCACAACCACAGTCTCAAAATGCTTTCATGGCCGCAACGTCCACATCTGCACAGGTAGAATCAAAAGATGAACTGTTTGCTAAGCATGCTTGTGTTGAATGTGAAAAATTTAGGGAAAGCATTGACTTAAAATTTGCTAGGTTATTAGATCATAATGATAACTTAGTAAAGGACTTAAAATTGTGCACAGAGGTTAACAGAGTTTTAAAACAAAGTGAAAGCAGTTACAATGAAAAGGTTGAGGCATTAAAGAAACAATTAAAAGAGACTGAAGTTGTTGCATTCAACCAAGAGAATGATATTAAATTCTATTTAAAAACCATTGAAGAAACTAAAAAGGATAAAGCAGTTTTACAAGTTGAAAATGAGTCTTTTTAAAACAAAAACTTCATAGTCTTGCGAGCTCCTCGCATATTTTGAAAAACTTGGTTAAGGAACGCAATAACGGGGAGGGTTTGGGTTATAAAGTTGTTCCCCCACCACATGAGATTCTATTGAACACCAAACAACGTCCAATCAATAATAATCCAACTAAAGATCATGTGGTGACAACTCCTCTGGTCAGTGACCCGGACACAACAGTTAAAACTGTTTCTTCGGGTGCTGATCAGAAAACCTCAACATCAGGCACAACTGAAAGTGAAATAATTGAAAAACGGGTGGAAGAGAATATTCAAGCATCTCTTGGGTTGGGTTCAAAGTCTACTAAAACACAATCCAAGATTTCTAAAACCACTCCAATTAAACCAGTTAAGAAAGAGAACACTCATCTTCAAAGGCAAATAAATCATAATGTTAAACAAGTTAAGTTTGTCAAGGAAGGTGAACATTAAAAGACCGAGACCAAAGAGCCCAAACCTGAGGTCTACTCCCCACCCCACAAGAGATCTCCCAGTCCCTTTGAAAGGAGATCCTGTTATGCTTGTGGTAAACGAGGTCACATATCCTCTAGTTGTCCCCGCTATCAGACACCTAGGGTTAAGATTGAACTGGAAAAAGAAGTTACTCAGTTCCCAAAACAGAGATCTAAGACTCCTGTTAGGTCTAACACACCTGCTAGGTCTTACACATCTCCTTCACACCACAGATAACACAGACAAGTCATTGGCAAGTCTGTGATGCCAGAGGTGAAACCAGTTCTAGAAACTAAACCAAAGGTTCAAACTGTTAATCAATCAACTGTCTATCACAAACAATCTTTTCAAAGATGGTATGTGGAAAGCTAAAATGTCTGATGTGTCTGATAGGAGTGGCAAACTGAAGGTTGAGGTCCCACCAACTGACAAAGGACAGTGGGTAGAGTTCATAATGTGTGATGCCTCTGGGAAACCCAAGCCAGTTAAGGATTGGGTCCCCCTCCTTAACTGACTGTTTTCAATTATGTGCAGGTTGTCCGCTACAGTGCTTCTACCAATACATGGATTGTAGATAGCGGAGCTTCCAGGCACATGACAGGAAATAAGTCTCTCCTTTTCAATGTCAAACAAATTAAAGGGGGACATGTTTCCTTTGCTGGTAACAAAGGAGGATACATTACCGCTCAACGCGAAGTAGGTAATGCAAAGGTAAGATTCGACAAAGTCAATTTTGTACAACAATTAGAAAACAATTTGCTTTCAGCGTCTCAGATATGTGACAAGGGCTTCAAGGTGATGTTCGACAATCGCAAGTGTTACATACTAAAGAAAGAGATGGAGATTCCAGAGGAACAGGTCTTAATGTCAGCATCCAGGTACAATGATTTATATGTATTGGATATGTCTAATGCTTCTTCCTCTGAGTCTATAGTTCAGTGTTTCTTATCTAAAGCAACAGAGAAGGAATCCATCTCATGGCACAGAAGAATGGGACACATTAATCACAGGAAGATGAATCATCTGATTCATAACAACTTAGTTGATGGAGTTACTGTCAAGAACTTTAAACTTCCAGATTTTTGTGTCTCGTGCAAGAAGGGAAAGCAGACCAGGAAATCTCACAAGACCAAGCATGTCAATTCTATAGAGATGCCCCTGGAGCTACTACACATGGATCTATTTGGTCCTGTAAGCACGAAGAGTATAGTAGGAGACTGGTACTGCTTTGTAGTCACAAATGACTACTCACGTTTTACTTGGGTGATGTTTCTGAAAGCTAAGTCAGAAACATTTAAATCATTCAAGGTGCTAGTCACGACGCTGGAGTCACTCTACAACCTGAAGGTTAGGAAGATTTGTTCAGACAATGGCATAGAGTTCAAGAATCAGTGGATGGATGCTTTCTGCAAGGAGAAGGGAATTGTTCATCAGTTCACCTCAGCATACACGCCACAGATGAATGGAGTTGCAGAACGAAAGAATCGGAGCTTGATCGAAACTGCGAGGACAATGTTGGCAGATTCTAAACTTCCAGTACAGTTCTGGAATGAAGCAGTTGCAAATGCTTGCTACACACTTAACTGTGTGTTAGTAGTCAAAAGGCATGGCAAGACTTGCTATGAGTTGCCTCAGAAGCAAAAACCTAACTTGGAGTATCTGGAACCATTTAGAGCTCCATGTACCTTGTTGAAGAAGTCTCAGGAAGGCAAGTTTAGCGAGAAAACCGATCAAGGGATTTTTCTAGGATACAGCATACCAGACAAACGAGTTTACAATAACTCGACAGGTCAGGTTGAAGTGTGGTGCAACGTAGATGTGCAAAGATACACCACCCCCTGCTGGAAAAGGTCCATCATCATTCTTCGATTACGATGGCTTTTTCAAATCCTTTAATCTTCCTCAGCTTGATTCAGATGATGTGATTGCTACTTAGATGATGTACGATGTCCTAAATACACCAAATCTGGATTCAAGCAACACGACACCTGCAGATGGTGCTTCAGGTTCCTCAACTCCTGTTCAGGATGAGAGTGATGATTCATTAGATGATGAAGAGGCAGCTGAACCAAACATTGAGCATAATGAAAATCAAGAAGTTGGCTCGTCAGCTGCCGAACCGGCATTAGGAAATCCGGATACTGAACCAGTAGTCACAAACCTGGATTCTGAAGTTGTTGTTCCTACAACATCAGTGACTAGGATCAGCGTGAATCATCCCCCCACGTCTATCATTGGGGATATTCAATCCGGTGTGCAGACACGAAATCAGCTGTACTCTGCTGATTATGCTGCAGTCATGGAAAAGGGATACGTCAATGACGGGGCTTTCTCCTGTTTTGTTTCACAAATCGAGCCTAAGTACGTCAGTGACGCCCTCAAAGATGAGGCCTGGGTTAATGCTATGCAAGAAGAGCTGCTACAGTTCAAGAAACTTGGAGTATGGACACTCGTCGACAGGCCAAAAGGCGTGAAAGTGATTGGTACCAAATGGGTACTAAAGTGCAAGAAGGATGACCAAGGTGTTGTTATCAGAATCAAGGCACGGTTGGTTGTTCAGGGATTCAGACAAGTTGAGGGAGTCGACTACAATGAAGTGTTTGCACCAGTGGCACGAATGAAAGCAATTCAAATATTTCTTGCCTATGCATCATATATGAAGATCAAAGTTTATCAGTTGGATGTTAAGAGTGCATTCCTTCATGGGGAAATCCGTGAGGAGGTATACGTCAGTCAACCCGAGGGATTCGAGGATCCTTATCATCGGGACAGAGTTTACAAGTTAGACAAGGCTCTGTATGGGCTACATCAGGCTCCTCGAGCTTGGTATGAAAAGCTCTCCACCCATCTATTGAAACACGGCTTTCGCAGGGGTGTGATTGACTGTACGTTGTTGATTAAAGAAAAGGATGGTGATTTGCTTATGGTGCAGATCTATGTGGATGACATCATCTTCGGTTCCAAAAACGAAGAGTTGTGCAAAGAATTCGAATATGTGATGAAGGCAGAGTTTGAAATGAGTGCCATGGGAGAAATGAAGTTCTTCCTAGGATTACAGGTGGATCAAACCCCAACCGGTATTTTCCTGCATCAGACTAAGTATGTCGGCGACATTCTGAGTCGGTTTGATATGGAAAATGTCACTGTAGCCGATACCCCTCTCGCCATAAATCATGATGTGGCTCCTGATGAGAATGGGGATTTGGTGGATGCCACTATGTATCGTGGGATGATCGGATCTCTTATGTACCTCACTGCCTCGTGTCCAGATATCATGTATGCCACATGTTTATGTTCCAGATATCAAGCGAAGCCAAAAGTGAATCACTTGATTGGGGCGAAGAGGATTTTCCGTTATCTGAAGGGTACTCCAACACTGGGGTTGTGGTATCCTCATGATGATGACTTTGAGCTAACGGCGTATAGTGACTCGGATTATGGAGGCTGTAAAATGAATTACAAGTCTACGTTAGCAGGATGTCAATTTTTTGGGAGGAGATTGGTGACTTGGCAGTGTAAGAAGCAGACATCAGTTGCTCTATCTACCTGTGAAGCCGAATATGTTGCCGCCGCCAGCTGTTGCTCCCAAATCATATGGATACAACAGCAAATGCGGGACTACGGTTTGCATTTCTCTTCTACTCCTATATTTGTTGATAATTCTGCTGCAATTGCAGTAACTAAAAATCCGGTCCAACATCTTAAGACCAAACACATCAGAATTAAATATCACTTTATATGTGACTGTTTTGAAAAGAATTTAATCGATGTGATAAAAATTAATACAGATTTTCAACGCGCTGACCTCTATACAAAAGCCTTTGATAAACCCAGATTTTTATATCTGTTAGAGGTCAACAGGGTTAAAAAGAAAAGTGACATTATCTCAGAAGAAACAGAAGCGTAGTCCGACACATGCCTAATTTTTATAATTTTTTTAATTTTCTAATTTTATTTCATTTAATTTCCTTGTCGATTAAAAATCCAAAAACACAAAAAGATTTTCTGTTTTAGTATTTTAGGTGGAGATTAGGTTATGTTCAGTAATTACTTACTTAAAAAAAAGAGGGGGAAGGTTAGTTAAGCTGAAAAGGCAAAGACAGAAAGACTGGAAATGTGATTCAACAAAATGGAAAGTGATAGTACACAGGCATCGGGTTACTTGGAACACCAAAAAGATTCTATGTTTTGCAAGGTTAATTAAATCACAAAAAAATATAATCAGAGAAGTCTAGGTCTAACATATTGGGAAAATGATAGTACGCTTGGTTGGTACTGTAACTACCCGAAGAAAGTAGATCTAGGGTGGTGCCAGTGCATTAGACGATGTGTCGGTAGATTCAACACAATAGATAAGTAGACATCATCAGTGATTTGGCTTAAACTTAAATAATTCAACAAGTTGTGGGTTTTCATGGTATCCCTGGTCTGCACAATCAATCAATTTCCAATAAGGGGTGAGGAGCAAGCAAATGCCACAAATGTGAGCAAAGACCTGAAAAACAGAGCAAAAGATTACAAAAGTCACTGAAAACAATGTATATTCAAATATACTACTCTATGAAGAAAATAGGTATTGCGCCTCTCTGCTGTGCGATGGCACTGACCTAAGGCTTAGCATAACCTATCCGTTCTAAGAATTCATTGCTATTTGCGCCTCTCTGCTGTGCGATGGCACTGACCTGAGGCTTAGTATCTCTTTGAAAATTCTTAGAACCAAATCTTCTAAGTCCCAAGACCGCTCAAAAATCTCCTGAGGAAGATTAATTACCATATACCTGTGGAACACACAAACACTTGTTGACCTAATTCATCTAATTAATCACTGATATGTGTCAAAAGTCTGTGTATGGATTTAAGTGGACAAGTATACTGACAATCGTCGTGCTTGCTTCATCTGATGCTCAAAATCAATGGATGTTACGTATCATATCAAGCATGATTCCCAGTTATAACTTAGAAGTCTTAGATGAGTGAAAAACTGTGATATGTAATTTATGAAAGTGTTTAAAGTTAAATATAGATAAAAGGTTCCAAGTAATGGTGTTTATGACTGTCTGATTCCATATGAGTCTATCCTTGATATGATGTCAATGCTAATAGGCTACACTAACCTGCCCTAACAAAAATCACAAAAAGTTGTTTATTTTGTTCGTAGTTTAAAATTTTCAAGTTATATGTATTGTGTGTCAGTGTCGGACTGTGCATACTGTTCTCTGTTAACGTCACCAAATGAGCTTAACGTTTATTTAAACAAATTGTTTCTGAAAGGTTAAAAGGATCACGTCTGAGGTGATCAGGTGGTTAAATGGATCACGTCTGAGGTGATCAGGTGGATAAATGGATCATGTCTGAGATGATCGGGTGGATAAATGGATCATGTCTGAGATGATCAGGTGGATAAATGGATCATGTCTGAGATGATCGGGTGGATAAATGGATCATTCTGAGATGATCGGGTGGATAAATGGATCACGTCTGAGGTGATCAACAGAGTTTAATCTAAAAATGATTCAGTCTGAGATGATAAATTGTTCTTAATGTTAAATCTATTGTTAAGTGAAGCTAATTGTCGGTGGGTAAAATGGTCAAAATGTCACAAGTATGGCCCAGTCGCACGACTGAATCATCAGTATGAACCAGTCGTACGAATGGAGCATACGAATGAGTACAATCGTACGATTGGACAATGCGAATGAATCCAATCGCCCGATTGAAAGTGACCGACTAGGTCAGACGTGCGAATGAAGTTCAATCGTATGATTGGAAATGGACGATTGGGTGAACCGTACGACTCAATTTCAGTCGTACGACTCAATTAGGTGACTAGCTTCAGTCGCACGACTAAGCCAGGCGACTAGGCTCAGTCGTACGACTGGAGTTGCCCTAGTATAAATACAGGTCGAATCGGACTCAGTCGCCCATTCACCCAAATCGCCCATCTATACGTACAACTTAAAGAACCGCTTCCAATATTTCGTTTGATTCACTTTTACCATATATTCGTGTGTTCTGACATTCTATACTGCTTATGCAGGTAATATTTGAGGTGGTTCATCAATAAAACCGAACAATGACAACACGAATCACTCGACGTTTGACCTAACAGTAACCGGGACTTAAAAGAATCAAAACATCATAAAAGTAAACTAAATGATCAAATTAACGGTACAATAGGTTTAGTCGGTGGTTTCTGAGCGTAATGAGCCCAATTTCGACGTTTAACATCAAGTATAGCTCAAAACATGAATTTGAATGGACAAACAGTCGAATGAACGACTGGACACTCTGATGAACCTCAATCGTACGACTGAGATGAACGATTGACTCAATCGTACGACTGAGATGAACGAATGACTCAATCGCATGACTGAACAATGCGTATGAGCTCAGTCGCACGACTGAGGTAAACGCATGAGAAGTCTTGTGACTAAGTCCAATCGTATGACCCAGTCATACGAATGAATTCAATCGCACGACTAGGTCTTAGTCGTGTGTTCAGTCGCACGACTAAACCAAGGTGTAAAGTTCATTAACTTACTTTAGCTATCTTCAACATGTACTAACGTTTCTTTGTCTTGTGTGAACAGATGGCAAGTAGATGGACCATGAGCACTAAGCACAACATATGTGCTTATCTTGATATGACTTCCCGCAATGCGGCAGATTTCACGGGTATAATCAGTTTTCTAAGACGCTCGAGGATATTCCGAGCGATCTCTGCTCAGTGTACACCTTATCGATCGATACAACTGTCGTTTTAGGAAAACGCTATGGTCGATAGGTCCAGGGAGCCGTATATTATCAGAAGCTCTATCTTTGGTCAAGATATCGAGCTATCAGAGGAGGACATACGGATGGTGCTTGAGCTAGGGGATGCCGCTGATTGCCCAACACGTCTGCATCCCCTTACCGTCTGAGGCTGCTTTTTGAAGGCAAAGTACTCAGGGGACATAAACTCGAGTATGCTCAACAAGAGCAACTTGAGCCCCCAGTTCAAGTACCTTGCCCATATACTCCTATGATGTTTGGCATCAAAGAAAGGCGGGTTTGATGAGTTGTCAGACCAGATGCAAAATGCATTTGCTGCTCTGGTGCTGAATTTCCCTTTCAGCTTCTCTCGGATGATCTTCACCTATCTGGTGGAGAACATCGAAGCTAAGGGAAAAGAGAGCTTTTGTATGTACCCGCGATTCATCTAGATGATTGTCGACTAAAAGCTTCCTCCACTGCCCAAAGCTCAAGAAGATGCAGTCGTCCTAGAGGTTATGGACGACACTACATTGGGGAGGATGAAAGTCTACCGAGGGAAGCAGGTAAAACCCCGGTAAGGAGATTGTTTGGGCATCTGGCCCGGGAAGATTATGTAGTGCCTTCGAAGAAGAAGTGGCGCCACGATGACAGTGATTCTGATACAGAGCCAATCACTGTGGCGAGTGATGACTCAGATAATGATGGCGATGATGGTGGAGATCCAGGCCAAGAGACCACTTCTATAGCAGCACAGGGTATATCTCCATCATCCCCAATCGAAGAGTTAGAGACTGCAGGATTTCATCAAGGATTCCAGCTTGATGAAGAAGAGGCGTCTGATGAAGAGCCTCTAACCCGGAGAGTGGGCAACAGGGTTGTGGCGACTGAGCATGGGATTACGGAGGTTGGTCAACGCCTGGGAGAGTCTGGGGGTTCTACGGCAGACCCATCTTATACCCCAGACATTCCCATCAGCCAAGGGGAGCATCAGGATCCAAGGGATCCAGGCTAAAGAGAATGGCTCTGCCCCACGGGAAGAAGCCTAAACGCCAAAGGCTTACTCTGCTTACTACTACCACTTCCACCACCACTACCTCAACCACCCAAACCACCCAAGCTACCATAGCCACCACTACACCTATTCCACCACCTGTCACCACCACCCAACCTACTACCACAGTACATCCCACTCCACAATCCACTCACATTCCACCTCCAATATTCACCACCACCACAGCCACCACCACTAGCCACCGAGCTGGCCCGTCCTCAGCTACTATAGGTTCACCCCTCCCTCCTATTGGAGTGGAGGAATAGCTAGCAGCACTCAAAAGGGTGGTGCTAAAGCTGTTAGCTGCTGATGAAGAGAAGACAGCGAGGCTGCATCAGTTTGAGGAGCAAAATGTTTCTCAAGCAACTCAGATTTCCCAACTCCAGGAACGAAATGTCCTGTCGACTCAAAAGATAGAGGAGTTGGAGTCTGTAAATAAGAAGATTATGCTCAAGCTGAAAGGGTCTCAAGCTGATCCGCTTAAGATAAGAGAGGGAGATGGTGATGATGGTGATGATGAAGATGATGATGATGAGGAAGATGATGAAGAAGAGGATAGTGATGATGATGATGAGGGAGGTGATGATGAGGATAAAGGAAAAGATGGTGATGAAGATGAAGGAGATGCATCTGCATCTGCCCCTGGTCATGAGCAACGGACTAAGAGAAGACAGGACTAGGGAGCATCAGCTGCTGCCCCACCGACCTCCCCATCTGCAGAAGACCCAGCAAGGATCCAGGACAAAAGTATTGATTAGATGTTTTATTCTTAAACTTTTGTACTTGATTCTTCTATTGATGTATATGAAACTCATGTAAATATTTAATGATTAATGTTTATTTAACTTGAGTTTATACTAATGATTGCTACTCTACGTGTTGATATGAAATAGATAAAGGATTTCAGCAAGATGAGCATGATGTTGCTCCCCTCCAACAGATCAAGTCTCAACTCACAATTATTCTTGATCTGCAGGGGATCGTCAGAAGTCGGTGAGTTATACTCCTGAAGAAGGAGAAATAATTCACGACCTTACTGATGAGCAGCTTGCTGAAATATTTCGTCTAAATCCAGATGAAATTGTTAAGGATGCACCAACATTTGATGATGCTGATGATGACGAGTTCAACGACGTTGAAGAAATAGAAATTGAAGACATCACAGATCAGCACTACCCAGAATACACTGAACGAGAGGGAAACATGTTTCCAGATTTTGTAAACACTCTTGACAGTGATATTCTGGGTAAACTCAGTGAAAAGGAAAAGAGAGCAGAAGCCTCAACAAGCCAAGCCCAAGCCTCGGATGCTGATGTTGATATTCGGAAGGCTGAATGGGCAGCTTGCTTTGCCAAGGTCCGAGCCCAACGTGCTACAGCGTCATAGAGTACCTACAACAAACTCTACAAAGTCAAGAAAAACATGAAGGTGTCAGGGAAAATCATTTCTTGGTCTTATTTTGATGACCTCGGGGTGTATGCAGTAAAACGGGAGATGGGTATCGAGTACTTCAGATTCCCTCATGATCTGAAGACTCTCCCTGGTTTTGAGCTCAACCAGCTGGCGCGCCTGAACTTATTATACGTTGATCCGAAGAAAATGTCAGGCTGGTTTGAGGCTGCCCTGAGGAAGGAATATAGGACTAGATGGGTCGACTACAGACCACAACAGGCCACACGTTACATCAGAAGGTCTGAAGTGAGTCCCATTACTGGATTACCTAAGAATGTCCTGAAGTGGCGCCCTCCGCGTACTATGTCCAGAATTCCACTGAGGGAGATGCCACAGGACTTTACCCCACATTTTAAGTGGTGGTATTATGACTGACGCTCGGGAGAGGCAGTCATTGTTTTGGATAGGGAAGGGTCTGTGGACATGATTAGAGTGTTCGACCCCATGTGGCTAATAAACTTGTCAGCGTCGGATGTCTATACGCTATACAAGTGGCCATTGTTTTTTGACACACAGGATATTGTGCAAGCACTGCAGTTCCATCATGTCATACGTATCTGCTTTGCACTGAATATTCATTCTGGGATCTCAAGAGAAGAAAGGGAAAAGAGATTTGAAGAGTTCAAGAAAGAAGTCAAAGTCTAGATAGAACTAGGTCCAAGGGAGAGTTTGTTGGTACACATGTCCGCAGTTCTAGTCTAATGAGCTTAAATGTAATAGACTTTCTTTTCTTGTTGCACTTATGTAATGTTTGATTAATACAAATGAGAAACTCTTCTATATATGTTTATTGGTCGTTTAATGTTATATCTATTTATATTATTTATTGTTACACACATATATGACAATGTTAAATAGGTTTACGGTTGTTAAACATAGTTCTAAACCATTAAAGGTTTAAGAATGTGTTTAACTAAGTATCCTGATTCAGTCGCACGACTGGACCATGCGAATGGGGCAATCGCACGACTGGACCAGGTGATTGAGTCAATCGCATGATTGAGTCATAAGACTGACTCAGTCGTACGAATGAATCAATCGTATGACTCAGTCGCACGAATGAGCCAGTCGCTTGGCTCAGTCATAGGAATGAGAGCTGTAACCTATAAATACCACTTAATTCATGGAAAAACGTAACACTTCGAATACTTAGAACCCTAGTCGACCCAGAGCACCCTGTACGTCCCTTCCAAGTTCATAAAACGTTTCAGATCATTCCTTGTTCGTTCTTAACATTTTCTAATCATTAGGTTTGATCTTGTTAACGTTTTTCCTGATTGGATCGCCAATCAAATAGGATTCCGCACTATTTGTTCCAGTTTAACGAAGAATCAGTTAGTACTCCGTCCGTACACGGTCCTAACATGTTTCACTTGGTGTATTGAAGTTAGATTTCAAGCTATCTATGTTGAAGAAATCAATACTTACCATAAACCAAGTTGTGTTGTTGATCACACAATCATGAAAATTTAGTTCTTCACTGTTGTATCTGATATTAGGTGTCCCATGATGAGCCTATCCACATATCAAACAAGGTATCATCAGTCTTTATTAGTGGAAAAAGACTCAAGTGAAGAGCTATGCTAGTGTACTATCATTTCTCATGAAGTGTATGTGTGATTCAATGTTAGAAATGATTAGTTTGCATGTTATCTTGATTTTGAAAAAGATAGAAGTGGGACCTTGTTTTGGACTTCGACAAAATCAAGACAGTTTGATTTTAATGTTTGAAAACATTAATTTGTTGTTTAATAGTTGATCATACCAAGTGACTGAACTAGAAATTCAAATCTAGTTGAATCAAAAGATTTTGTAAAAAGATCAGCCAATTGATTGTCTGTATGAACTTTGATCAACTGGATCAGACCCTTTTCTAAGCAATCTCTTAGAAAATGATATCTGATCTCTATGTGTTTGGTTTTTGAATATTGAACAGGATTGTCTGTTATAAACATGGCTGCAGAATTGTCAATGTGTATGGGTGTTTTAATGTAAGGCCCCGTTCCCGGGACGCTTACAACTGGCCAATCATCGCACATAAAACATATAATTACATTAACATTAATAAACCTTGCAGCGGAAAGAGTAAAATAACTTTTAATTTCAATATAAATGCTTTTGCAAGTTAATACAACATTCGTTACAAAACATCGTTTGTTCGCATTACAATGCAAAAACATTATGCAAAAGAATGCCATCCAAAATGAGCCGAGTAGCCGCCCCATGCCATCCAAAATGAGCCGAGTAGCCGCCCCATGCCATCCTCAGCAACATTACCTGCCAACTGGATACAGATAAAAAGTCAGCGCTACTGAGTGAGTTCTAGTTTCATAAAACATTATATTACCTTTCATTCATTAAAACATTTTCTTTACCATCGCACGTGATCACACATCATACGTTCATCAAGGTAATAGTTATTATCTTCATCATCGTTCGTTTCGTATATTTCGCACATTTCGTACTTATCGCACTTTTCGTACATCATTTATTATTTTTCACTTCTATCTAGATCATGTCAAGCTTTACCCTCCTCATGGAACGCAACCACGATTTCTGAGGTCGAATGACAAGGATCCCATTTCATACTTTATTATTATATTTTGTTAACGTTCATTTCATGCTTTGTCTCTTCGTTCGTTTCAAACTTTATCATCTCGCTCGTTTCATACTAATTCTAGATCCTGTCAGGCTTTTCCCCATCGCGGTCCGAAACTTCCATTCCGAGCACAAAGCTCCTTTACTAATTGGCACGAAACCTGTGGCCCGAAGCCACCATTCTAGGCACAAAGCCTGTTGCCATAAAGCCCGTGGTCGGAAACCACCATTCCAGGGACGAAGCCTCATTTCTAATTGGCACAAAGCCCGTGGTCAAATGACAAGGATCTCGTTCGTACTATGGGTTCAGTCACCTAGACTAGCCCCCCTATGTGTGAACCCTCATGGGTTAAAATCACACGTTATAACACACAGTTGAGCTATCAACTCACAAGGAGTTGTAAACCTCCTTTCATCTGCTTACAAGACTTTCATTCGCTCGTTCATTATGTACCACTTTTATTATTTTAGGTCTTTCACTTCATTAAGATAATACTTTATGTTCATTATCATAATCACACCACGCAAAGTCACGTCATCATACGTAATAAGGAACGTATCATGCAATCATACATAATCATCATCAATCACACATCATCATCATGCATAGGCATCAATCATACATCATACCTACCCAACATATCATCTATGACCTCTAAAGCTAACTTATAGGAACCCCCGAGAACCTCTAAAGTCAAAGCTTACCTCTACACATATCCCCGAAATTCAGAAGGTTAAACTATGTTCTCTCGGGCACCCGAGCCCTATTTGGGCCTATGGACACCCTTCAGTCGCATGGCCTCCCAGGTGACTGAACACTTAGGCAAATGAACATCAGGCGATTGGACCTTATGCGGATGGACACTAATGCGGATGAACCTCGGTTGCATGACTCCCATGCGAATGACCCTCAGTCGCACGACTCACATGCGTATGGACCTCAGTCGCACGACTCATATGCGTATGGACCTCAGTCGCACGACTCGTATGCGTATGGACCTCAGTCGCATTCCTTTCGGTCGCATGACCTCCAGTCGCATAGCCCTAGCTGTGTGCAGAATGCAGTTCATCCCAAACCCAATCTGCCATTTTCAGCCTCCAAGCCCTCCCAAACTTGTTCTAAGCTCGATTCTACCATCTAAACCTTATAAACACATACCACAACACCATTCAAGCACACACAAGCTCGGAATCAAAACCCATTCGAATCGTACACAAACATCCACACACGGGTTCAACACACACACACACTTCAAAAACGAGTTTTGCTATGTGTTCCAGCCCCAAATAAGTTGAAAACATGTAAAAGAGGGGTTGAGTAGAGCTTCAATCTAACCCGCTACACCTCAACGTTTGCACTCGAAACCAAGAAAACTGAAGCTTGAAACCCCTTTTTCTCCCTCCCTTCTCTCTTGGCTGAATTTTGTGAGTGTGGGAGAGGGTGTGGGCTGTTCTCCCCTCTTAATCCCCCTACTCTTCTAAACCTTCTCCCGTTTTGGCAAGTTTGGTCCCTTGACTTTGGGCTTTATTTCTTTTCTTTCTTTTTCTTTCCTCTTCTTCTTTCTTTGGCTTTAAAAGCAAATAACTGGGTGTTACAAGTCCACCCCCCTTATATAGGTTTCATCCCCAAAACCTATTATTCCTCGAACAAACGTGGGTAATGCTGTCTCATCTATTCTTCAGTCTCCCACGTAGACTCGGATCCCTTTTTGTGCCTCCACTGTACGCGCACAAGCGGGATTACTTTATTCCTCAATCTCTTCTCTTTACGGTCAATGATTGCCACTGGTTGCTCCACATAATTGAGCCGATCATCTACCTCGATATCTTCTAGCAGTACAACCATGTCCTTTTCTGTCAAACATTTCCTCAGATGAGATACGTGGAATGTCGGGTGAATTCCACTTAACTCTTCTGGTAACTCCAGTCTATAGGCCACCTCTCCTACTAGAGCAATGATTCGAAAAAGCCCTATGTATCTTGGGCTTAACTTGCCCCACTTTCTAAACCTAATGATACCCTTCCATGATGAGACTTTCAACATAACTCTGTCACCGACTTGGAACTCAATCGGTCTACGTCGTCTATCAGCATACGACTTCTGTCTGTCTTTGGCTGCCTTCATGAAGGCCTTGATCCTTTCTAGCTTGTCAGTCGTAGCCTTGACCACTTCAACGCTCCCTAACTCTTTATGGCCGATATCTCCCCAACAAACAGGTGTTCTACATCTCCTACCGTATAGCATCTCATAAGGTGGCACACCAATACTGGCATGATAACTGTTGTTGCATGAGAACTCAGCTAACAGTAAGTAGTCATCCCAACTCCTTCCAAAATCAATGACGCATGCCCGGAGCATATCTTCCAGTGTCTGAATCGTCCTTTCTGACTGACCATCCGTCTAAGGATGATAAGCCGTGCTGATATATAACCTCGTCCCCATTGCGTCGTGGAATTTCTTCCAAACTTTAGATGTAAACCGGGTGTCACGATCGGACACAATTGACACCAGCAAACCATGAAAAGTTACGATCTCTTTAACGAACAGATCCGCCAACCTCTCAGATGAATACGTCTCGTGAATCGGTAATAATTGAGCACTTTTCATCAAACTATCAACAATCACCCATATCGCATCATACCCTCTTATGGACCTCAGTCGCACGACTCGTATGCATATGGACCTCAGTTGCATTCCTTTCAGTCGTATGACCTCCAGTCGCATAGCCCTAGCTGTGTGCAGAATATAGTTCATCCCGAACCCAATCTACCATTTTCAGCCTCCAAGCCCTCCCAAACCTGTTCTAAGCTCAATTCAACCATCCTAAACCTTAGAAACACATACCACAACACCATTCAAGCACACACAAGCTCGGAATCAAAACCTATTCGAATCACACAAAACACCCACACGGGTTCAACACACACACACACACTTCAAAAACGGGTTTTGCTATGTGTTCCAGCTCCAAATTAGTTGAAAACATGTAAAAGAGGGGTCCTAGAACTCACCCGAACAACACCGTTGAGTAGAGCTTCACTCTAACCTGCTACACCTCAACTTTTGCGCTCGAAACCAAGTAAACCGAAGCTTGAAACCCCTTATTCTCCCTCCCTTCTCTCTTGGCTGAATTTTGTGAGTGTGGGGGACGGTGTGGACTGTTCTCCTCTCTTAAGCCCCCCACTCTTCCAAACCTTCTCCCGTTTTAGCAAGTTTGGTCCCTTGACTTTGGGCTTTATTTCTTTTCTTTCTTTTTCTTTCTTCTTCTTCTTTCTTTGGCTTTAAAAGAAAATAACCGGGTGTTACATTTAAGAAAATTAAAGCAATAGTCAAGCATTTGGTTTTGTATCCATAACACTTGAGAACAGCATGCAGAAGCAGCTATGTATTCTGCTTCAGCTATTGACATAGAGACATTTGTCTGTTTCTTGCACTGCCATGAGATCAATCTTGATCCAAGAAACTGACATCCTCCTGTAGTGGATTTTCTGTTGTTATTGCATCCACCATAATCACTGTCTGTGTATGCATATAAAGAGAAGTCTCCATCTTTGGGATACCAAAAACCAAGTGCTGGTTTGCCTTTCAAGTATCTAAAGATTCTCTTTACAACATTAATGTGTGATTCTTTTAGATCTGCTTGCTATCTAGCACACATGCATACTGCATACATGATATCTTGTCTGCTTGTTGTAAGGTGCATCAGAGAGCCTATCATTGATGTATAGGGTTTCTGATCAACTGATGTGCCTTCTGGATCTGGGCCAAATTTTAGTCCAGTTGCAAATGGTGTTTTGCTTGATATGCAATCTGCCATGTTATATTTCTTGAGAATCTAATGGACATGTCTTGGTTGATAAAAATTCCATCTTGTGATTGATGAACTTGTAATCCAAGAAAGAAGGTAAGTTCTCCCATTGAACTCATCTGGAATTTGGATTGCATAAGAGTTTCAAATTCTTTGCAGAGTTGTGTGTTTGTGGAGCTAAAGATGATGTCATCCACATAGACTTAAAGCACTAACAAGTCTTGTCCTTTCTTCTTTAAGCACAATGTCTGGTCTATTTTCCCTCGGTTATACCTATTTTGTAGTAGAAACTTTGATAAAGTCTCATACCACTTCCTAGATGCTTGATGAAGACCATATAGAGCCATATCCAACTTGTAGACTCTATGAGGGAATTCTAGATCTTCAAACCCTGGTGGTTGAGCAACATATACCTCTTCATCTATCATTCCATAAAGGAATCCACATTTTATATCCATTTGAAAGACAGTGAAGTTTTTAGATGATGCATATGCAAGGAACTCTCGGATGGCTTCCAGTCTAGCTACTGGAGCAAAGACATCATCATAGTCAATGCCTTCCTCCTGAGTACATCCTTGGGCAATAAGCCTTGCTTTGTTTCTAATGAAAATCCCTCTGTCATCTGCTTTGTTTCTGAAAAGCCATCTTGTGCCTGTGGCATATTGACCTTCAGGTAGATCAACCAGTTTCCATACCTCTTGCTTTCTGAATTGCTGTAGTTCCTCCTGCATTGCTCCTATCCAACTGTTGTCTTTAAGTGCTTAGGTGATGTTTTTGGGTACAGTTGGGATTAGAAACAGGAATACAATCAAATGTTTGTTGTGTCCGATTGACTCCTTGTCAGGCGGGTATTAAGGTCACCAATGATGTTTTCTAAAGGGTGATCTTTGTGTATTCTTATTGTTTCAATCTGGTCAACAGGAATTATTGAACTAAGATTGTTGAATGTTTGTTCTGGTGTGGTTGGTTGGGCAAGGGTATTTATGGTTGAGGGACATTCTGGTTGTGCAGGTTCATTGAATGTTTGTGGGGAATCATGAAAGAAATCTAAGATTTCATCGTCATGATGTGTGTCTGGTAAAGAATGATAATCATCATCTTCTTCAACTGTATGAGGTTGATGTGATGTTGGTTGATTGGGTGGTTTGGTCGTCACAGGTGTTGATGAAGATGGTGTAGATGTGTTTGTTTCACTAGAAGTTTTGGTTTCTTCCATTGGAGGTGTAACTATTATGCTTGAAGGAGATGTGTTTGTTCTCCTTAGAGGATTAGAAGTTAGAGGAACATCAATGGTTGGTTGAGGAGGTACCATAGGATATTCAATATCTTTTTTTATACCTAAAACATCAAAATATGATGTGTTAAATGATTTTGTTAATGAATCAATGTCAAACAACCAGTCTGATCCAATGACTTTCTTTGTGAAAGAGTGTTCATTAAAAATAATATCCGTTGTTTCTTCCACAATATTAAGTCTTGGATTGTATACTCTGTAAGCTTTTGAGATTCCAGAGTATCCAACAAAGAATTCGTCATCTTCTTTTGGAGCAAATTTGGATAATTGTTCTCTGGTGTTTAAGATCGAAACAGAACATCCAAAAGCTTTAAGAAATCTAATAAAAGGTTTTCTTTTAAATAATAATTCATATGGGGTTTTTGTATGTTCTTTGATTATTAATGTTCTGTTTTGTATGTAACAAGCTGCGTTGATTGCTTCAGCCCAAAAAGATATGGGCAATAGAGAGTCAGCAAGCATTGATCTGGCTGCTTCTATTAATGTTTTGTTCCTCCTTTCAGCTACTGCATTTTGCTGAGGAGTTCATGCTATACTGAACTGATGACTGATTCCTTTTTCTACATAAAAGGAAAAGATACTGTCATTCTTAAATTCAGTACCATTATCACTTCTTAAATATTTAACTTTAAGATCCAATTAATTCTGAATTTTAGTGATAAATGTTTTGAGTATGTCTGGTGTTTCTAACTTGTGTAGTAGAAAGAAAGCCCAAGAAAATCTGGAGTAATCATCTACTATAACAAGACAATATTGCTTCTTTCCTATGCTTAGGATGTTTGTTAGGCCAAAAAGGTACATGTGAAGCAATTTGAGTGGTGTGTTGTTAGAGTTTACCAATTTGGACTTATGAGACACTCTATGTTGTTTGCCTTTCAGACATGAAGTGCAGTGGTCTGTACAGAAGAATTTTTTTTGTGGTAAACCTATTACTTAGTCACCTTTTACAAGCTGATTCATTCTGTTATAATTAGAGTTTCCCAATCGTCTGTGCCATAATTGGGAAACATCTTCTGATGCTTTTGATAATAAACATGTTTTAGGGGTGGTTGTTGAAACAGTGTTCATATCAACAATGTATGTGTTGTTATGATGTGGAGTTTTCGAAAGGATACAATCTTTTGGTATTTGAAAACTTGTCTTGAGGATGTAGCGGTTGTTGGAGTCAAATAAGGTGGCATATCCCTTATCATAGATTTGTGACACACTAAGAAGATTAAACTGAAGGTTGGAGCGGTAGTTGACATTTTCAAAGCTGATCAAACCATTTGTTACTGTTCCTTCTCCAGTTATCTTTCCACCTGTCTTGTCACCTCCAAAGGCCATATTTCCTCCATGTTTGCTCTTAAAATCCCGAAGGAGGAAACAATTTCCTATCATATGTCGGGAGCATCCACTATCAACATACAAGATGTTGTCAGCCTTCTTTGATGTCCCTGACAAAACACAAGAAATCAGTTAGATGGTGCAACCCAAGCCATGATGGTCTTGGGTTTTCCGTCTTTTCCCACGATGCAAATTTCTTCTAAGATTGCATTTTCTAGTGGTTTAGGAATTCTAGGTACACTAGATTTCCTTTGATTGAATTTAGCTATGTCAGGAGAAGTACTTTGAGCTCTTCTCCTACTAGAGCTAATGTCTGATGTTTGTCTGGTTTGAGACTTATGTCTCCTTGGTGTTTGTGTAAAGGTGTCATAAAATGATTTGTCATTGTTTAGAACAACCTTTTGATGAGGAGTTTGTCTTGGTACTTCTGCCTTGTTCCTTTTAGTACGAACTGTTTGTTCCTCATTAGTTTTTACAACTTGAGACTGTGTGTTTTGCTTTTTGTTTTTCTTATTAAAAAACAAGTATCAGTACTGTGATTGTTCCTTTTACAGATAGAACAATAGTTATGAAAATGACAACTTCCAATACTATGATTGTTCATGTGGCAGTATTTGCTATATTTACCATATTTACACTTTTCAATGTTGTGAGTGTATTGATCACACCATTCACAATATGGTAAATCAGAATTGTCTTGTTTATTTGCAACTTTTGGTTTTAAGTTTTATTTGAGAGGAATATTAAAAGTCATAGTTGATTGTTTTTGAAGAATAGGAGATTTTCCTTTTCCTTTGTTAGTTTGTTTAAGAAAAGCAGTGGAAGATTCAATATTCTTTCCACAAGAGCAGATGTCAAATCCTTGAGTCTGCTTTGTTTGTTTTGTTGGAACTTCAACCACATTTGAAATTTTATGAGTTTTAGTAATTGGTTGAATGGACTAATCAACGAATAGGTCAGCATCATCTTCATCAGAAGTCTGTTCATCAAATTCATTATTTTCTTCTTGATAAAAATCTGTTGAGTAGGTTTGTGGTGAATCATGACTTTTAACAAATTTTATCAAAGGTGTTCTATCATTTAATGATAAATTTGATCATGTTGATGATGATGGCTTTGAATCATCTATTCTGTCATGTGGGTCAAGTGACTGACCATGTTTGTCTGTCATGGAATAAGGAAAAGGAATATAATTATCATTATATGGTGGATTAACTTTGTTATATCCTAAACCTGAAGGGTCTTTAAAAGCCCTTTGTTGAGCAAGAAGTTCTTCAAACTTCTTGTTGCTTACCTGGAATATTTGAAGTTTCACTTCTGTTACAGCTTGGACTGTTTTAGATTCAGTCAAGGATACAGGGAGTTGCTCAACTTGAGCTACAAGTGTTAACTTTTCAGACATCAATTTGTCCAAATCATTTTGTAATGAAAGTATTTTGATGCCATATTGTTTTTGTTCTGATTTAAGACTTTCATTTAAAATGTTTGTTTCAATTACTTTCTTTGAAAGTTTGTCTGCATGTTCTCTGTATCTATCGACTTCATCTATGCAAGCTTGAGTGCATAAGTTCTCCTTTACCTCTTTCGGGATTTCTGAAATTTTATCTACAATATCTGCCATGAGGGCATGACCTGGAGATTGAATTTCAGCTTCATACATGCTCCAGTCACATTCATAATCCTTCTTAATGACCATGGCTGATGATTTGGATTGTTGACTGGGATTGTATTGTGTGAATTGAGGTGGAGTTGGTGCAGCAGGGATACTGATTGGTTGAAGGATCTGTCTCTTTGGATGGTAGCTGCTTGATGCTTGTGTTTGATTGTTGTTTCTGTCAAATCTTGGTTGTTGGCATTCTCTTGAGAAATTTCCATATAGTTGACAATTATAGCATCTGACTTTGGTTATATCAAAACCAATCTTTGTTTTCTTGTCCATGCTCAGTCCTCTGTTTCTTTGCAGAAACCTTTTTGATCTATATGCAATCATTGCCATAGACCACTAAGGATCCATTTCTTTAACCATGTCTGGTGGAAGTTCATCCAAATCTTGTTGAATGATATGAGAGGGTGTGAGATTTGGACCCAAATAAGCTTCAAAACTTGTCAAAAAGGCTGCATAAGCTGCCTTCTGCTCTTCACTTTGAAGAATAATAGTGAGAGCATCAATGGGCTTATCAAACTTGTGTATGTTTTGATGCTTTGTCTGTTGTTGCTTGCTTGAGCTTAAAGCAAGATGATGTTGATTATGTTTGCTTTGAGGAGTTGTTTCATGAGAAGCATGAACTCCAGTCTTCTTTGACTTTTGTTTGTTGTTGGATGAATCTGGTGCAGAAAAGCATGATGTCTCACTAGTGTCTAGGAATTCTTCATCTTCATCTTCACCAGTACTTGCCAGAAAAGCATTGTCTGTATGTTGTAGTTCCTTGAATTTGTATGCTTCTACATGTCTGATGGTGTTGTTATTTCTGGATTTCTCATCTAGTTCTAGTGCCTCCACTTTAGCAACTAGAGAATCCAATGATAGTACTCCCAAATCTAATGTTGCTTTCATTAGAGGCACTGATTGAGTCCAACTCTCAGGCAGTGTATGCAACATCTTTTTGTTGATTTCAATAGATTCGTATTTGAGACCATAAACAATCATCTCATTTACTAGTTGTACAAATCTGTGAAGTTGTTGGGGAATATATTCTCCCTGAATATGATGGAAGGTTTCATATTGGGTCCTCAATTTTTCTTTCTTGATTTACCTAATTTCATCACTTCCTTCACACATTGTGTGAAGAACTTTTCATAGTTCATTGGGTGTTTTGAAATTCTCAACCCATGTTAAGATTTCAAATGGAAATGTCATTGCCAAAATACTGTATGCTTTCATGTCTGTTTTCACCATCTTCAGTTCATCACCAGCTATGTTCTTTAAGCTAACTGGTTTTTGTGTGTTGTAGTCTGGACCCAAGTTCACAGGAATATATGGTCCTTCTGTTATGGAGGTCCACAACTCTGGGTCTTGAAAGATGATCCAATTTCTAAACATTATTTTCTATTGTTTGAAATCAGCCTTGTTTTTCAGCCTCGGTGGTTTGAGACCACTGTTTGTTCCAGACAATTCGTCAGACATGTTTGTTCAAATTGTTAACTTAACGGTTTAAGTTAGACTTTGTTAAAATAGTTAGCTTGATGCTAAATTTGATTTGTCCTAAAGTCACTCGGATTGTTTGTTAATTAATTTAAATTTAATTAAGTTATCGAATAAAGTTAATTAATTAATTTTAATTAAATTAATGGTACGAGGATGTTTCTCCTTGGTAACAGAAAGAATATTCTATTAATAAATGTCACACCATGACAATTTAGTCAAAACCCTTAAATCAAAAAGTCAAAACCCTAAAAACAAAATTTTTATTTTAGAAAATTATCTTTTTGGATCAAAAAGTGCCTTTTTCAAAAATTCAAAAGAAGAATAATGTTCTTCTTTGATTTTGATGAGAAACAAATAGAATCACCGTAGATTATGAATGTTTGTGATTGATCAAAAACTAGGGTTTATCCTAGGGTTTTTGTGCGGCGCAATCAACTTGTCAAAAACAACAATCGGTTTGTTGTTTCAAGCAAAGTTATGATCTGTGTTGAGTGTTTAACAACTCAAATACGATGATTCAAACACAATGAATGATTTAAATGTGTTTATGTTAGTGATTTGTTTGATGAAAATCAATAGAACAGTACTCGTGTACTGTTTTATCGAAAACAACAGTAGAAATCGATGGGATTTCTATGATTTTGCAATGTATCTGTTTCAAAACAGTGTATGAATGATTTAAGAGGTTTTCAAATCACAAAAACACAAAACTCTTCTTCACAATGAACAAAAACAAAAGATTAACTCATGTTTTGAACATTTGTTGAATATATGATGTAGAAGAAGAAGATGTGATGATTTGAAGCTCAAAATGTATGTTATGAAGCTAATGAACCACTGAAATCATGTTTGTTGAATGAGAGGATCGAAATCAATGTTTGATTGAGCCAAGGTTCTGATACCACCTGATGAAATCGATATACGTGGATCGAATATTGCAATCATATTGTTGTAGTTTATCAGATCTGTGATGCGGAATCTCACAGATCTGTTGATGATTTCGTGATGATCTTTATGCAAGAGATGAACATGTATGATGATGAATGAATGAATGATGAACAATCAAGAACACAAATTCAGATTTATTTCATTCATTCATATGTTTGATACAAGAGGATTACAAGGGAGTTTGTGAGAAAACTATCTCACACACACTCAACCTTGAATTCTCTCAATGTTAGAGGAATTCAAAGGAGTTTGCAAGAACACTTTCCCACACACACTCAACCTTGAATTCTCTCAATGTTCATGATTACACCTTTTGTGTGTGTTTTTCTCTCTCAAGCACTTCTATTCTCTACTTTTTTTGGTTATTCTTCTTATTGTTATTGAGTATAAATGACTACACTTAGTCATTTATACTCTTTACAAAAATAAGAAATATTACAATTAAGCACAAAATGATTACACAAAAATAGTTCTAAGTCTGATAAATGCTCTGTTGCTGATGCGTGACTGCCGGGTGCTGACGTCATTCAGGATGACCGCTGATGAGATTTGGCACTTAGGTTTTGGTAAGTATCATCTTCAAATAGTCCAACAAAAATAAATGTCCTCAAACGACTAGAAAAGTATGGAACAACCAAAGGTCTTTGGGATGCTCTGCAAATTGTGTGTGAAGGAAGTAGTGAGGTGATAGAAACAAACAAAGACAAGCTGGTGAACCAATATGAAACATTTCATCATACCAAGGGTGAATCAATCTCCAAGTAGCTACATTATTTTGTACAGTTGGTGAATGATCTGGAAATCGTGGGGGTTACATACAAAGAGAATGAAATGAACAAAAAGATGCTGCATAGTCTGCCTGAAAGCTAGAAGCACAATGTGACAAAGCTAAAGAACACTCTTGACTTGGAGAGCACAAGCTTAGATATAATGACTGCTAAGATTGAAGCTCTTGACTTAGATTAGAGAAGTAGAAATATTAGTAGACCTCAAGTCATTAAGGCATACAATTTCCCTCAGAAACTCATTCTGTTAAAAATGCCTTTATGACAGAGGAAGATGATTTTCTATCCTCCAGAGATCAAGCTAGACCCACTAGATTCATTGCTGCTTCACAAAAAAAGAAGCCATCATCTTCTAATCCTTCTACTGCAACACCTACATGCATGTCTAGTGTTCAAAGATCAAAAGAGCAAAAGGCAACTTACAATGCCTTTGTTGCTAGTTTTGAGGCATATATGAGAGGAAAACTTACTTGAACTCATCTGATTCAAGAAGATCTAGAAGAAATGGATCCGGATGATGTTAAAGAAATGGACTTGCAATGGCAGATGGCCATGATTAAAATAAGAGCCAAGAAATTCTTCAGAATAGGGAAGAAGCTGAGTCTGAATGAGAACACAAATATTGGATATGATAAATCGATAGGAAAATGTTTTTATTGTGGTGTGACTGTACACTTCTCTAGAGAATGCAATGCTCCCAGAATAAGTAAAAACAACTACAAAAAAATTCACATAATCAGTCACCATCTCAATCCAATTAAAGCCATCAATCAAGCAATAAACATTAGTATTAGTATCAAAATCAGCACCCATAAAGTCATCACAGTCAACCCTAACTGACTCATGAAGCTAATGGCAGCAACCAATCAACCTATAATGCTCATTCATCAGACAAGATGGAGTTTATGACTGGAGCTTATATGTAGAGGACGTCAAACCTCAGTTTCAGAATCATGCTCTCATGGCGCACATCAATGATGGTCCAACTCCAATGCCAACTAAGGTAAAATCCAATCTCTGTACTAATATATGCATTCAAGAAGTACATGGATACAGAGAACATAATCACAAGTTATGTTGGACCAAAAGAACCAATGAGCCAGATCAGAAAAACCTCTAAGTCCCACATGACATCACAACAACTGCTGAAAGCTTCATCAGCAGTTTGACAAAGCCTGAAAACTCAACAGCTGAAGATCAAAGATCTGAAGAACAACAGCTGAAGATCCAAAGTACTGAAGATAAGTACTGAAGTCTGAAGTACTGAAGAATACAAGTACTGAAGACTTCAAGTACTGAAGACAAGTGGTGAAGATCAAAAGCTGAAGAACTAAAGAACTGAAGATCAACAACTAATGCATAAAGTCTGAAGACAAAGACTGAAGACATCAGCTGATGACAACTACTGAAGTCATCAGCTGATGAATCATCTAAAGATCAAAGTCTGAAGACCAAGTGCTGAAGCTTCAGACTTTGTCACAATAGCTGAAGAAGTTGTCTTCAGTTGTTGTGATGGTTTTCTTTATTAGTAGTTTATAGTTTCTATTTTCAGTAGTTTGTACAATAGCTGAAGAGCTTGTTCTTTAGCTGTTATAGTTTCAGTACTTGTAAAACGACTAAAGTGGTTGTTCTTCAGTCGTTGTAGTTTCAGTAGTTTCTTTTCCTTTCAGCAGTTGTAATAGATGTTAACACTTAGGATTTTTGTAAGAAGATGTCAGCTGTTTGACATCTTCAGTAGTTTTGTTAACATCAGTAGTTTGTTAATAACCGTTTGATGTCACTGTCAAGTGACGTCAGCATAGGTCATTTCTCCTATAAAACGAGGTGACCTAATTGTAAACGGTGCCGAAGCGTGTGATCTAATAGAAAACACCTTTTTGCGGAATTACTCTCTCTCTCTCTCTATAATTTTACTGTTACATGCAAAATCTTTTGTGTTCTTGCTTATTTGTTTAATTCTCGAGGTAAATCCGCTGCGAATACAACCTAAGTGATCAAACTAGAGGCTGAGATCCTTACAAATGGTATCAGAGCAGGTTAATCATTGATCGATTTAACTATTGATCATTGAAACTGCTCTATTACTATCTACGTTTGATCGAATTAGCAATTTGCAAGAATTAGTTATAGAGATTGAGTTTTCTGCTGCTTCTGGCCGTTAAACTTGAGGTTCTCGTGGTTTTTGAGCTAGATTTGTTTTGTTTACCTTGAACTTACTTGAAATCTGAAAATGACTACTCCTAATGACCCTCACAATACTGGTTCCTCAACCAAGCCTCCGATGCTGGTTAGGAATGAGTATAACATATGGCAAAGAAGGATGCTCCATCACCTGTCTGTCAATAGTTCAGGTTGTTGGACATCTGTGGTACATGGTCCACATGAGCCTATGGTGAATGATCCGGAAACAAACAAATTGGTTCCAAAGAAGAAGGAGCAATACTCTGATGAGGATAAGAAGTTGTTTGAGATTGATGCAAAAGCCCATGGAATTCTGGCCATGGCAATACCCAATGAAATCTATTCTGCGCTGAAGCATCATGAAACTGCTCATGACCTATGGAATGCACTGGAAGAACAATTCAGTGGCACTGATGAGTTTCTAGCAAACAATAGGGAAATCCTCGCCCAACAGTATGAGACATTTGCTCATAGAAAGGGTGAGACTCTGACTCAACAGTTTGAGCGGTTTTCATGTTTAATCTCTGAGCTAAAAATGATTAAACATGAATACACCAACAGCCAGATGAACCATAGATTCCTTAGATCACTGCCTGAGAGATGGGACACCTACACAATTATCCTACGCTCCAGTGCAAATCTGAATAGCTTATCTCTCACCCAACTTCATGGGAAACTGCTGACATTTGAAAGAGAGATTGAGTAGAAAAGGAAACTGGCTTCATCTGGTAAGCTCACTGAAGACTTTGTACCAGGGAACACAGCCTTGGTCGGTCATGAGTCAGAATATGCTGCATCTGAGTGCCAATATGATGAGCATATTGATTTCTCTTCAAACACCTCTGATCCTGCTTTTGTGAGTGTTGATAGTCAGACTGGTGGCTGTAATAGTGACAATCTATGCTTCATCATGGATGATCTGAGAGGGATTGCTGATGATGACTTAGAAGAGATGGATATTCTGAGCCAAATGGCCTTGATTAATATCCAGTCTCAGAAGTTCTACAAAAGCACTGGAAGAAAATTCCCAAGACTCTCTGGCAAAACCAAAGTTGGTTTTGACAAGAGTAAGTTGAGGTGTCACAAATGCCATAGGCTTGGACACTTTGCAAGAGAGTGTAGATCACCTGGATCTAACTCTTCTGCACCCTTTGTGACTTTTCCTAACAATAGTCAACAAAGCAGAGGGCAACATCCTGTCAATTCTGGTCATCATTCACCTTCACCATCCCCGGCATATTTTGTTCCTCAGGGGCCAATGCCATACTCATACCCCTGCTATTACATGCCACAACCCAGTCAAGTTCAAGCATCCATTGCTCCTCAACCACATGCTCTTCCTGAGCCTCAACCATCCCAATCTCATCAACCTCCACAACCTTAACAACACAGCTTCTTCACCCCAGGAGTTGTTGACTGGAGCAGTTTACCAGATGACATGTCTGGTAATGAACAACTGCTCTCAGGTGCTGGTCAACATGGTGGTGACAACCCTTTTGGAAATCTAGCTCTCATGGCTCTGGAGTCTTCTGATGGATCATCCTCAAGTGCCTCTTCATCACAGGTATCACAGGTATCATCTAAGGCTAAGGCCAATTTATGTTCTGAAACATGCATAGCAGCATTTGCCTCTATTAGAGAAGCAAATGTATCTTTAATTAATAAGAACATTGAGCTAGAACAAACCATTTCCAAAAGAAAAGCTGAGTTTGAGTCTGTGCTTAAAGGTAAAGATGATGAGTTTTACAAACTAAAATGCCAAATCACTGATGATAAGGCCAGGGAATAGGTACTTTTAGAAAAGTACAAAGACATCAAAGAAACACTTGCAGTTACCCAAGTAGAGTGTGATCGATGGGTACATTCTTGCAAGGGTTTTAAGATGCTTCTGAGTAAGCAATCAGCTTCCAATGTGAAGTTTGGCATTAGTTATAATCACACTGCCCCTTCAACAGATTACACTTCTAGAGCAGAGGTAGAACCTGATGGAGAGAGCAATAACCAATCCTTCTCATCATGTGACCTACTATCTGATACAGCATCATCAGAAGTAGATGTCAGCATTCATCTCTCACAAAACCAATCAGCTGATGCAAAAACAGCTGATGGTTCAAATGCTGAATGTCACATGATCAACAAGTTGATCAACTCAGGTGTTGTCCCTAGAAGTACTGAAAGTACTGGAGAGCAAGGAATAACATCTGAAGTTCAAACCCCAACCACTTTCAGTACTGAAGAGAAGAAAACTGTCAGTAGAAAGGGTTTGAAGACTACTAAAGAGGATGTCAGGAAAGCAAGTACTGCAAGGAAGAAAACTGCAAGTACTGACAGCAAACAGCTGAAGAACAAGTCTTCAGCAGTTTCATCTTCTTTAGTAGATGATCAACCAAAGATGAAGAAGAAGCCATGTGAAAAATGTGGCTTGTCCAATCATCTTACTGATGATTGTTAGTACAAAAGGGGTTCCAAACTCAAACAAAAGGAGAAAATTAAAGAGCAAATGAATGTAATGAAAACTGAGTTTGAGACCAAGTTTGTACCAACTACATCAAAGCCTGAAAACCCCAAGGCAAAGAAGAAATCCAAAAAGAAGGATGGGGTTAATCAGGCAATAGCTGAGGTTGCTCAAAAGAAGATGGTGCAACACAGGAATCCATCACCAGCAAGCAATGTTGTGTCTGAGGAGCTAAAAGCTTTATCACAAAGTCAGACACAACTTGTGATGATGGTTCAGCATCTAATGGGAAGAGTCAACCAACTAGATGCCCCTGTGTTGAAACCACAGAAAAGGAAATCCAAGCCAAAGGGTTCCTCTTCTACACCATCTCCTTCACCTCAGACTGTCATACATAACACATCAGTTAGTGTTCCATCTGTTAATGAGAACAGACCCAAAACCGAAAAGGTTTGGGTCTCCAAAACTAACTAATTTGTTATGATGATTACAGGGTTCTTCAACATGCCAAAGAAGCATCTGGTATGTGGACAGTGGAGGATCCATGCACATGACAGGAAGCAGCTCTCTTCTTAATGACTACTCTCAAGGAAAGAAAGGATTTGTTTCCTTTGGCAATGATGCAAAGGGTTACATCATCGGAAAAGGCTTTGTTTCCAATGGGGAAATAAGGTTTGATGATGTTAACCATGTGGAGAATCTCAAGTATAATCTCTTGAGTGTCAGTCAAATGTGTGATAAAGGCCATGTTGCCCTTTTCATAAGCCAGAACTGTCGGATTCTGTCATCCAAAGTTCTGAGTTTGATTGACAAGGTGTTGGATGAATATACTCTCCTGAAGGCCAACAGGACAGGAAGAGTATATGCCTTAGATCTTTCCAAGAAAATTGATCTAAAAGGCCATCCATGCCTATTCTCCAAGGCCTCTCCTTAAGAGTCTACTCTATGGCATAGAAGGCTGGGGCATGTTAATCTCAAGAACATGAATCAGCTGACTAGCCATAGTTTAGTAAGAGGATTGCCTTTGAAGGAGTTCAAGTGTGAAGACAACTACATTGCTTGCTTAAAGGGAAAACAACACAAAATTTCATTCCCTTCAATAGAAGAACCAAACTCCACTGCCTGCTTGCAACTCTTGCACATGGATCTATTTGGAACAACTCTTGCAAAGAAGAAATACTGCCTGGTAATTGTGGATGATTACTCCAGGTTTGTATGGACTTTCTTCTTGCACTCCAAGGATGAAGTTGCCAAGTCTATCATGAACTTTGTGTTATTTGTGGAGAAGCAGTATTCCCTGCAGGTCAAGTGTGTGAGGAGTGACAATGGAACAGAGTTTAGAAACCACACACTTGATGACTTCTACCTGTCTAAGGGAATTAAAAGGAAGTTTAGTATTCCAAGAACTCCTGAACAGAATGGAGTGGTTGAGAGAAAGAACAGGACTCTCATTAAAGCTGCAAGGTCCATGCTGGCTGACTCAGGGTTGCCACTGACCTTTTGGGCTGAAGCTGTCAACACAGCTTGCTATGTGCAAAATAGAACTTTAGTGAATCAAAGGTTGATGAAGACTCCCTATGAAGTACTTCATCATTTGGCCCCTTTGATTTCCTTCTTTAGAGCCTTTGGGTGTCCATGCTTCATTCTCAACACAAGAGATCCACTCTAGAAGTTTGCATCAAAGGTGGATGCAGGGTATTTTGTTAGTTATTCATCAACTTGCAAGGCATACAGAGTTTTCAACTGTAGGACAAAGATGGTTGAAGAAACTCTGCATGTGAAGTTCAATGAATCTCCAAAGGACAAGATTCCACAAAACCCTATAGAGTTGTTTGATCTGGACATACTGCAATATGTTCCTTATCAACCTCCAGCTGTTGTTCCTATCAACAGTTCTCCACCTGGTGGTACTGATGATGATGATGCCAGTACTCACCTTTTCAGGTTTAGTGACAACCTGCCTGAGTCCACTAAACTTGATGCTCCTGTAGCTTCAGCAGCTCCATCCACAACAAATGCTGATGAGATTTCTGCATGCTCTACTTCATTTGAGCTGCCATCTCCTACATGGTTTTAAGAATCTCCATCAACACCTATTGCTGCTGAAGGTCCTACAAATACTTGCACTGATCTTATAGTCTATCAAGAGCTGAAGAATCACCCAATGTCTCAGATCATGGGTGATATCAATGTTGGAGTTTCAACCAGGAGTCAATTGTCCAACTTCTGCTTCTATGCTCTCTTCATCAGTCAGCAAGAGTCAAAGAATTATCATGTTGCCTTAAGAGACAATGGATGGGTTGAAGCAATGCAGCTTGAGCTTCTTCAGTTCAGAAAACAGCAAGTGTGGGAGCTTGTTCCTTTACCCCAAGGTAAGTGTGCAATAGGCACCAAATGGGTGTTTAGGAACAAAACTGATGAAAAGGGCCAAATTGTCAAGAACAAGGCCAGGCTGGTTGTGCAGGGGTTTGCACAAGAGGAAGGCATCGATTATGATGAAACCTTTGCCCCTATAGCCAGACTGGAGGCCATTAGATTGTTCTTAGCTTATGCTGCCTTCCATAGTCTTAAAGTTTATCAAATGGATGTCAAAAGTGCATTTCTATATGGTAAAATAAAAGAGGAAGTTTATGTGTGTCAACCACCAGGCTTTGAGGACAATAAACATCCTAATTGGGTGTATAAGCTTGATAAAGCTCTTTATGGGCTAAAACAAGCTCCTAGAGCCTGGTATGAGACCTTATCAACTTTTCTTCTAGAAAATAAGTTCACTAGAGGCACCATTGATAAAACTTTATTTATTAAGAATATGGGACAGCATAAGCTCCTTGTTCAAATTTATGTAGATGATATAATTTTTGCATCCTCTGATCCCCAGTTGTGTGATGAATTCACTAAGCTCATGAAGCAAAAGTTTGAAATGAGTGCTATGGGAGAATTACAGTTCTTTCTAGAGTTGCAAATCAAACAAAAGGCTGATGGAACCTTCATTCATCAGTCCAAATATACAAAGGATTTGTTGAATAAGTTTGATTTACAAAACTGTAAGCCCTGTTCTACTCCCATGAGCAGCACCACACAACTGGATGTTGATCAGAAAGGTAAAGCGGTTGATGAAACCCTTTACAGATGTATGATTGGGTCCTTGATGTACCTTACAGCTTCTAGACCAGACATCATGTTTGTAACATGTGCCTGTGCTAGATTTCAGGCTGCACCTAAAGAATCCTATTTGATTGTAGTCAAAAGGATCTTTAGATATCTGCAAGGTACCCAATCACTAGGTCTTTGGTATTCAACTGGGCATTCTTGCAAATTAGTTGCTTTCTCTGATAGTGACTATGCAGGATGCAAAGTCACCAGAAAATCCACTTCTGGTGGTTGCCAATTCCTAGGCAATTGTTTAGTTTCTTGGCAGAGTAAGAAACAAACATCAATTGCTACTTCCACTGCTGAAGCTGAGTACATTGTTGCTGCAAGTTGTACATCTCAGGTACTTTGGCTTTAGAACCAACTCTTGGATTATGGCATTATAGAGACTAAGACTCCATTATTAATGGATAGTGCTTCAGCTCTTTGTATTGTTAAAAATCCAGTCCAGCACTCTAGGACCAAACATATTGAGATTAGACATCATTTTATTAGGGATTGCTATGAAAAAGGTCTGATTGATCCAAAGTTTGTGCCTAGTGCTGATGAGCTTGCAGACATTTTTACTAAGCCTTTAGATAGTGCCACATTTCAAAATCTGGTACTAAGGCTTGGTATGCTGCAGCTAGAATAATTTGACTAATACTGATGCTCTCAGTTCAAAAGTACTGATGAGCATTAGTATACAAAGGTCAAATATAAGTAATGATGAGGAATTTAGTCTCCAGCATTTCACAACTACTGAAGACTAAAATGCTTCAAAGTACTGAAGTACATTATTTGATGAAAACAACCGATGTAGTTACAACTACTGATGTATAATTTTCAAACAAATAAGTATTGAAGAACAAATTATGTTCACAAGTACTGATGTGTAATCTTACACATAAGTACTGAAGATAAAATTTGTTTACCAGCTTTGAAGAATAATTTATTTCATCAGCACTTACAAACATCTGATCACAAGAACTGAGAAATAAAATATTCACAAGAGCTGAAGGGCCAATGAAACATCTGCAAGTTAGACAAAGAGCTGATGAGTAAGTATGGAGGTCAGCATGAAACAACTGAATTGACAGAAACAGCTGATGAGTAACTTTACTCTTCAGTTGACACCTACATCTGTTGTTTCATACCCAAACAACTGAAAGACAAAACCATGTCTTCAGTAGTTTCACAACTACTGATGACTAACACCAAGTCCTCAGTTGTTTACAACATCTGAAGGACAAAACCAAGGTCTCAGTAGTTTCAACTACTGAAGACTAACACCAAGTCCTCAGATGTTACAACTACTGAAGGTTAAAACCACGTCATCAGTAGTTTCAACAACTGATGACTTACACCACAACCTTTAGTCGTTTTCTTTCAGCCTATAAATACCAACCCAACCTTCAGAGTTTTTCATTCTCACTTGACCTAACTCTCAAAAACCTCTGAACCTTCCCATACACCATTAATGGCGACCATGCAACTCAAACCTCGACACAACTGTGTCGCACACCTTACCAAATCACCTTTCTGGTCAAAATTTGACAATGCTATTGATTTGATGACCAACTCCCAATACCAAACGGCTTTCCTCCTTAATCCGATCATTCATGCCGATTCTCTATCGGAGTTCTGGACGAACGTCACCGTTCACACTGGAGAGAACGACGGCGAGGTCTCTCTCCGGTCGTCCGTGAACAACCATCCCGTGGTCATTACTCCAGCTATCCTCCAACAAACCCTAAAGCTGGATGATGCCACCTTCCTAACTGCCTACCCCAAAGGGAACCTTGATCTCTCCTTCACTGCCAATGATTATCAAGGTAACCTATCTGCCTCAACCTTGATAAAGAAACACTTCCCCGATCCACAACGACTCATCTTTCACATGGTGAATGTGTGTCTGGCCCCTAAGACATCCTCATGGGACTAGATGTCCACAAGGTGGCAACAGGTATTATACTCTATCTTTGAGAAACAACCACTAAACTTTACTGATATGATATTTTTGGAACTCAAAGACATGGCCAATAAACCTTTTGCTAACCGATGGATTTTATATCCTCGGTTCATAATGGCCATGATAGAGAGCCAGCTTCAAGCTGAGGGACTAGTTGGCACTGGAGTCCTTGCCATGGCTGTTTTAGCTGAGGTATACTCCAGGCACAACACCGACCACACACTGAAACAGGCTGCCAAGCTGCGAAAACCCACGCAGCAGGAACCCACAGCCTCCACCTCCAGGTCCAAAGTCCCCACCAAACCAAAACCCAAAAAGAAAGCCAAAAAGGCTACTCAGCGAAATGAGTCCCCTGAGGATGCCCCTGCACAACAAACGCAGGAAGTGACTGCTGGCCAGATTCTCCCAGCAGTCACCACGACTCCACCTACCACAACCGCACAAGCATCCTCTTTACAGGAGCTTGATGCAACCATTCAAGGGGCTGCCACAAATCTGGAACCTTTCTCAATTGAGGAGGTTGCCATTGAAAAGCACACTCCTCCCCATGTGCATACTGCTTCAAGCCCATCTCCCACTCAAACCGCCCCTCAAAGCCCTACACTTATAATAGCCAAAGTGTTGACCCATCTGAACACTCCACCCTCTCCCCAGAAACCAATCACAACTGGGGAAACTCCAACCGAAGAGGGGGTGGACAAAAGTGTTGATGGGAGCCCACAACACAGAGAATCACATGTCTCATCTCCTAGTGTGGCTAGGGAGATAGGATATTCTGGTGAGGCTGCCACTTCCCCTGCATCAGCAAATGAGCAGGAAGAAGCTGGTAACATCAATAAGACCTCACCAGAGGCAACTGCCGATGATGGATCCAATCCGGAGGCTGGAAGTCCCCAGAACCAAGAAAAAGGGGCACATGCAACTACTGAGCCACACTCAGTGCATGTACATCCTGACATAGTCAGGAGGTCAGGTGATTCAGTGCAAACTAATGATGACCTGGGCTTCTTCTACGACATAGTTGCCCAAAACACAATCCTTGAGGATGAGGTGAGCAGACTCAAAGAGCTGCTCGCCAATATGACTCAAGGAGAAAGTCCATCTGCCACCATGAGCCCACAGACGGCACCTTCACCTGAAGGTCTCTTAAACACTCAGCCACTCCCACAAACTCCGCCACCAGCCACTGCTTCTGGCACTAGTTCTTAGGACCAGAACCCTCCTGAGCAACTAGTTGCTATCCTTCATAAATCCCTGCCTCTCATCACACCCATGATCACCGACATTGTGATCAAAGCCCTGGATGAGAGGCTTCCCTTAAAAATACAACCCTTGGTGGAGGTTGCTGTGGCCAAAGCGCTTTCTGATAGTCAAACCCTTACCAATGCACCCAAAAAGGGGGAGACATCAGTGAAAGCTAAAAGGAAGAGGGTAGAGGAGGAGAAAGAAGGAGAGAAGGTGGTGGAAAAAGAGAGGGTTGTGGTTGAGGAGATTGAACAGGTGAAGGGGAAGGGGAAGGAGAAGGAGAAGGGAGCTGAAACGATTAAAGTGGCTGAAATCCAAAAAGATTTCAGTGTCACTTACAAGAAGAAGAAAGGAGAGAAGGAGAGAGAGAATGAGGTGAAAGATGCTGATCTAGCAGTCCTAATCAAGGAGGCTGATGCTGAGCATAGCCGATCAATGGACTCTATCATTGATCAACTGTTCAGGCAAGGCTTTGATACGGACACTGCCATGCTAGATCAGGAAATAAGGAAGATGGAGATGAAGGAAATAGAATACCGATGGACTAACTATAGCCAAGAGGATAGAGAGAGACTTGAGGCTATGGTTAGGTTCATTTCGAAGTATTTGGGGAGACCAGTCCCAGACATCAAATCATGGACCAGGAACAGCATCTTGGCTATAGCCACCAAGATCTGTTCGGCTGGAGAATTTACAAAGGGGCTGGTCATAGAAGCCCTTACCGAAGCCAGGGGTGGGAACAGGACTCTGCTAGCCAAACAAACTAAACCTTCCCTCATCTCTAGATTGCTAGCCGAGCCTGCCCAATCTCCCACTCCAAAACCAACCTAAACACAACCCACAAAACCAACTCCCTCACCATCAAAACCCATTACCGATGATACACCCTTGCAGAAGAAGAGAAGGGTGTTGAGGCTACAAGAAGAAGAAGAAGAGGAGGATGAGGAAGAAGATAGGCTGCCTCTCTCTGCAGTCCTATCTTTACAAAAGTGAAAACCAACTCCCATCACTCCTGCCTCATAGATGGAAACTGTGAAGGTTAAACTTGAAGAAGAACAGCAGCATAGGCTACATGATGATGAGCTGTTGAGAAGAGTAGATAAAGCCTATGCTGCTTCCTCATCAATTATAAATATGAGGAAACAAGCTCAGAGATTATTCACTTTAAGGCATACTTTCCAATTTCAAAAGGACAAAGTGAATATTTGGCCTGATCCCAAGGTGTCTCACAGAATTATGAAGAAAGAACTACCAATAAGATACAATGGCCAAGTGAAAAGGATTGTAGGTGAAGAGATCTCCTTGGCCTTTGTAATATCATCTTGGGAGATCATAGAAGATTTCAAGAAAACCTATCAGGCTAACCTCCTACCACAAAAGATGTTGGAGAACAGGGTGGTTAAAAAGGGGTTAGTCTACAAGAGGTTTGAGAAACTTCAGAGAGATGAGCTCCAGTTGTTCTTAGAGGGTAATCACCCAGATGAATTCGCCTATAGGGCCATAACAACTGTGGAGCTCAAAAGTGGTAAACAGGCCAAATACATCTCTGAGCTCTATGGGCCTGAAGGATTCTTTGATGGTGAGGCTGAAGTACTTACCATGGAAGAACAAGTGATGTTTTTAGAGGCCTACACTAAGGAATCCTACAGGCTCATAGTTGGGAAGTAGGTCTTATGGATGGGACACCAACTCTGTGTCCAGTTCCTCAAAATAGCGTTCCTATCCATACTATGCCAAACAAATTCTTAAGACCTCTTCCAGGCCAGTGCTTAATTGAGTCATCTTCTATGCTGATCAAGAAGGAAAAAGACCAGATCTTCCTGCCATCAATAAGTGGGATAATAAATAACTTAGAGGTTTTGGCTGCATTGGTTCAGGGGGAGATTGTTGGACCAAAAAACCAATGAGCCAGATCAGAAAAACCTCTAAGTCCCATATGACATCACAACAACTGCTGAAAGCTTCATCAGCAGTTTGGCAAAGCCTGAAAACTCAACAGCTGAAGATCAAAGATCTGAAGAACAACAGCTGAAGATCCAAAGTGCTGAAGATAAGTACTGAAGTCTGAAGTACTGAAGAATACAAGTACTGAAGACTTTAAGTACTGAAGACAAGTGCTGAAGATCAAAAGCTGAAGAACTAAAGAACTGAAGATCAACAACTGATGCATAAAGTCTGAAGACAAAGACTGAAGACATCAGCTGATGATAACTACTGAAGTCATCAGCTGATGAGTCATCTGAAGATCAAAGTCTGAAGACCAAGTGCTGAAGCTTCAGACTTTGTCACAATAGCTGAAGAAGTTGTCTTCAGTTGTTATGATGGTTTTCTTTATCAGTAGTTTATAGTTTCTATTTTCGGTAGTTTGTACAACAGCTGAAGAGCTTGTTCTTCAGCTGTTATAGTTTCAGTACTTGTAAAACGACTGAAGAGGTTGTTCTTCAGTCGTTGTAGTTTCAGTAGTTTTCTTTTCCTTTCAGCAGTTGTAATAGATGTTAACACTTAGGATTTTTGTAAGAAGATGTCAGCTGTTTGACATCTTCAGTAGTTTTGTTAACATCAGTAGTTTGTT
Source organism: Flaveria linearis (assembly GCA_024085815.1). Taxonomy (NCBI): domain Eukaryota; kingdom Viridiplantae; phylum Streptophyta; class Magnoliopsida; order Asterales; family Asteraceae; genus Flaveria; species Flaveria linearis. The sequence goes on along the minus strand of CM044001.1, from coordinate 62,054,960 downwards.
AATAACCGTTTGATGTCACTGTCAAGTGACGTCAGCATAGGTCATTTCTCCTATAAAAGGTGGTGACCTAATTGTAAACGGTGCCGAAGCGTGTGATCTAATAGAAAACACCTTTTTGCGGAATTACTCTCTCTCTATAATTTTACTGTTACATGCAAAATCTTTTGTGTTCTTGCTTATTTGTTTAATTCTCGAGCTAAATCCGCTGCGAATACAACCTAATTGATCAAACTAGAGGCTGAGATCCTTACAAGTTAGCTCTTAGAATCAAAGAAGAGAAGGTCAAATCTAAAATGTTAAAACAAGATGAAAAGTTTTAAAATTAGAATCAAATCATTTCTTTTAGATATTGAAAAACTTTATGGTGAAAAGTACAATGTCATAGCTAAGAATGAGAGGTTAACTGAATTGTTAACAAAACTAAAGCTGAGCGATCAGCAATTGAAGTTAAACTAGAAAATTTTCAGTTCTATTTTGCTAAGCGGCAAGAGTTACTTGACTCACAGAAAGAGCCAAAGGAAATGACTGGGATAGGATACAACTCTTTTCCACCTCCATACAATTACAACTATAGGGTTATGCCCGAGTCACTAACTCTACTTGAATCAACTAAACCTAAACTTATTGAAACTAAAACAATGGTTTCATATATAATTAATCCTCAAAACAAACCAAGTGTTTATATTAAAACCAATGAGGAAAAATCAAATTGGGTCACTTAATCAAAATCAAAGAGTGCTCATACAAACCTGTAATTTTCAAGAAACCAAAAAGCCAAGTCAAAGCCATCATGCCATTTGTGAAATTCATTCCTGATAATCTCAAGGTGGTGAGGAATACTGAATTTTCTATGAAATCGTTTATTGAAAACAGATCTGATAGTTAGATTAAATCTCCAAAAAATTCAAGCAAATAAGAAAAGGTTTCACTGAAATGAAAAGGAAAAGCAACATCTTCTTCTTCATCAAAAGGGAAACCTTCCACGGTTTAAAGATCAAATGTAAAAACTGAATTTCAATCATCATCAAAGCACAATCAAGGAGTTGGTTTTGACATTTGCAACAAAGAGCATGTAGACCAACTTGAAAGGGAGTCAAGTAAGGGTAAAAAGAAGCCAAAGCAGTCTCCAAAGACCAAGCACAATAGAATTATGAAACAATCTATAGAAACTAAGAAAACTAAAGTTGCTTCTTCATTGAAAACAAAACCTGAGGCTAATCTAAAATCTGTTAAATCATAGGAACCCTCCACTACAAAATCAAAAGGAAAAAAATGTACTATGACATTTATGACATGTCTAATCACAACACATATGAGTGTTATTTTAATCAATATTGCTCCATCTGTTACATGAACGATCATTCAACTAAAACTACTATTTAAACAAGTATTGTTCTGTATGTGATATGGCAAATCACAATACATCTGATTATTACTTTAAATAGAAAGGATTAAGAGTTCCTCAAAACAAAACTATTTCACCAATTTCAACTGACAAGGCCAAAATTAGAAGTCAATCGCACATTAAACTAACATGCGTTTCAACTTCTGATGATGAATTCTATGATAAATGGAAGTCAAAGAGTGTCAAAAGGAATCTTAATCATAATATCAACAATCACTTTGTTCTCCTCAAAAATTTAAAACAAAAGTGATTTCTAAAAATAAAAAAAACATGCCTAAATTCTACATGGAAACAGGGAAAAGATTTTTCTACTCTTCAGACAGCTCAGATGAAATTGATCAAATAAAGCCAAAAGGGACTCCACAAAAATTCATCAAAACATCAACCTCTAAATCACAACCTAGAGGAAAGTATGAAGAGCTTACAGTAATAGATAGAACCGGGAAACCTAAGACCATTATGGCTTGGATTCCATATTCTAACTAGTTCTTTTATGCTTGTAGGGTTGGTCATATAGGTACAACACCTTATGATATGTGGGCAGTGGATGCTCCCGACACATGACCGGAGGGAATTCCCTCCTTCAAGATTTCAAGCATACAAGGAACTACTATAGCATTCGGTGCAAACGCACAAGGTGGTAGACTTATTAGGGAAGGATCCATGACGAATGGATTGCTGAGCTTTGACAAAGTGAACTACTATGAGCAAATGAATTTCAATCTCCTGAGCATGCCTTAAATCTATGAAAAGAAGTATTCCATCACTTCACAAACACTCATTGCTACATTCTGAAAGCAGGATTTCAAATTCCTAAAGAATGGGTATTCTTGAAGACTCCGAGAAAGAATAGCACCTATGTCTTGAAACTTAATTCTACACAACTAATAGAAGCAACATGTATGAAAGCATCATTTGATGAGTCATAGCTTTGGCATAGACGTTCGGGAAACATAAATTTCAAAAACCTAAACAGATTGGTAAAAGGAAATCATTTAATTGGTTTACCTCAAAAGGAATTTCATTTATTGACCACTGTTCAGCATGTCTTAATGGAAAACAACATCAATCTTACCATAAGCCAAAGCTTGTAAACATAACAATTCTTCGTTGAAGTTACTTCATATGGATCTCTTTGGACCAACTCATGTCATTAGTATTGGAAAGAGACAGTATTGTTTGGTGATCATATATGACTTTTCACGATTCACATAGGTCTTCTTTCTACGTCATAAAAATGAAGCGCCCAAATAATTAAGGATTTCATCACTAAAATTGAAAATCAACTTGACCAAAAAGTAAAATCAAATAGAAGTGATAACAGGACAGATTTCAAAAATAAAAATCTATGTTTATTTTGCAGACACAAAGATATTGCTCATCAATTCAACATAGCTAGAAGTCCTTAACAAAATGGAGTAGCTGAAAGGAGAAACAGAATACTGATTGAAGCAGCAAGGACAATGCTAGCCGATGCTAAGCAGCCTATTTCCTTTTGGGCCGAAGCAGTCAACACATCGTGCTTTGTGAAAAATCAAACAATTATAGTTAAAGAAAGCAACAGAACACCTTATGAACTGCTTTTTCATAGAATACCATATTGGATTTTTCAAGTCATTTGGGTGTCCTGTTTTAATATTAAACACTCAAGACCATTTAGGAAAGTTTGCTCCTAAGTTTGATAAGAGATTCTTTGGGTTAATCCTCTGTCTCAAAGGCTTTCATAGTGTTTAATCCTAGATTAAACATTATTGATGAATCATCAAATGTTCAATTCAATGAGCATTCCTTTCCTAAGTCAATAAATGGTCACAATTGGTTATTTAATATTGACCCTTTTACGAGATCTTATGATCAGTTTCACATGACCAATGCAGTTAACCTACAATCAGTAGAATTTGCTGGAATAGTACAGAGAAGAGATGGCTTTCCAATGATTCCTCCTTGTTCTGCTAATCAATTTGATGAAGAAGTTCTATTGCAAGCTGATCCTGTTGGACAAGATGTACAAAATCAAAGTGTCTCAACTGAAGCTAGTCCTAGTACACCGCCCACTCCTTTAACAGAACCATATACTGAAGTTAGAAATCCAGAACTAGCTACTGTGCTAGTTGAAACTCAAGTGAATGCAAATGATAAAGTCTTCAAAGTGTTGCTGATGCTGAAGCTGAAGCTGGTAAAGCCTTTGATTACTTCACAATTCACCTTTATTACAACCTGAAGGTGCCTCTTACCAAGATGATCTGAATGTCTTTAACCTTGATGTATCAGTTGTTGGTGACTCAATTCCAACCACCAAGATGTATAAGGATCAATCAGTGTCAAGCATCATTGTGAATTAGATGAGCGGGTGACAGGAAGCAAGTCAAGTACTGTAAACATCTGTTTGTTTTCTTGCTTTCCCTGTCAAACTTTACTTAAGAATATAAAAGAGGCTCTTCAAGAAAACAACTGGATTGAGGCAATGTTGGAAGAATTGCTCTAGTTCAAGAAATAAGAAGTATGGCAGCTGGTCGACCTTCCCAAAGGACAGTAACCCATCGGTACCAAATAGTTATACAGAGGGTTAATCAAATTGATACATGTCCACACAAACAATCAATTAGTTGATTTATGCACTAAGGCATTTGATCCTAGTCGTTTTGAATTCTTAGTCTCATTAACTAGCTTGATTAACCTTGAATAAAACTCAAAATTTGCAAAAAAAAATTCAAATATGATAAAATTACAAAAAGAAGTTTTTGTTGAAGAATATGAAATGTACTCCATCGGAAATGATATAATTACAGTCGTTATACCATTCGCTATGCTTATTTCAAAATCTTGAAAGACTTACATGACTTATCTGATATGCGGGCAGGCTCATCTTGTAAAAAAAGATACATGTTGTGATGAAACTAAAGCTCATATTCAACTGTGAAGTCTTCATCTCAGAGTATAAGTAAGTATTAAAGTCTTCATCTCAGAGTATAAGTATTAGCTTATCCAAGTGTGTGTGTGTGTGTAGTAACCTAAACACACGAGGTAATGATGCCTTATGAATCCCATTCACCAACATCATTTTCTCCTCTATTTTGCTGAGCAAAGATCTGGAGAAACAGCACATAGTACGGATGTCATGATCCAACAAGATTCCCAATGTGGAACACATCCAACCTGGATGAATTAATAAAGAGTACATTCCTTGTGAATGAACCAAAATAATCCCAAAGAGGATCACCTTCCAAAGTAAAGTGAAAAAAGAATCCCAATGTGGATCAAATAAATATAACGATCAAAGTAAAAGAATCCCAATGAGGATCCCCCTGCCTCAAAATAAAATGAGAGTTCATAATTTAAATGACATGGTCATGTAAGTTGTAAAAAAGTCCTATCATGCATTTCATTCTCGTGGTTGATCTTACCATGCTTCTGAGTGTGAGATGCATGTTGAATACTCAATTCACTCAAAACATGTAAGGATCACAAGCATCAAAATATTAACCAAGCATGAGTTTAAGAGGACAAATATACCTACAATCAATATGTTCATGCTTATGTCTATCTTGCTAACATTTTCTTGCATTTGTGAGAGGTAAGATTGATATGATCCCAAGAAAGGTATACTTCCTCTTCATGTACAAATAAGAAAATCAAAAAGGTTTTATAAAAATATTTTCCTTTTAGTAATTCAAAAATTTAAAATCTTTAAGTTTCTATCCCATATGGATATAAACTTGATATAAACTTTAGGGGAGTAATTATAACTTTAATAAAACACTCAAAAAAACATAAAATATCTACAAAATCTCAAAAACATTTTAATTATTGTGTACAGTTGATACTTTTCTTGAAAATATAAAATCAGAAAATTGGTTGCATTGGTATGGAAGTTATACCATAGTATCTTAGTGTATGCAGATATTTGGAAGCACAATCCAAATCAGCCAAATCTAGGAAATTTGTATCACACCGGATGTATAATTCAATACAAGCAAGAATTGACAATCCAAGCAATAGACACATCTTCATAAAAAGTCAAAGCAACAGACACATCTTTATAAAAGTCAAAACATCAGTGCAAAAACAGTCAAAACTATTCCCAACCAAAGCATTATTTTTAACAAGTTCAAATTTTAATACGGGTAAGAGTATTGGTTAATGTGAGTGAAGGTAACCCAGGCATATAAGCAATGCGGGTAATAGTTTTATGCAAGAAAAACCAGTGAAACTAATGCGAACACAATAAATGATCCACATTTGTCTCCAAACAAATGCGTACAACATTGTCTGAAGTATCGATGAAGACTAATGCGGATAAAGTTTTGTTCCTCCGCATTTACTAATGTGGGTAAGTTTTTGGTCTGAAAACTTATGCGTGTAAAATTTTGTTATTTGGCATTTCTCAATGATGTTAAGTTTTGTTCATCTGTATTTCCCAAATGCGGTTGACATACCAATGCGGATGACAATGTTGTGTGTTTGTTTCAAAAATAAAACATGTGCTTACACTCTTCTATCATGTTAAGTGTTTGAACATCAGTTAATGCGGATGGATAAAGCAAAAAACAGGAATACTAACATCCATCAGCATTAACTAATGCGTACATGTGTCCAAGAAATGGGGACAAATAAAATGCACTTCCGCATTTGTTGTAGAGTCAAACGCTGGCAAGTCTTGTGCTTCCGCATTTGTCACAGTACATAAATGCGTACAAGGTCAAAAACATCCACATTTGCTACAGTATAAGAAAAAAACATCTGCATTTGTTCATACACTTATAAAGTTTGAGAAAGTCATTAAATCGACTATTTAAGCACATTAATAAGAGTCATTTAATATTTTTCAAATTTGAGTGAACCTATAGTGCAATGATCGTATTTCTCATTGATCACCATCAATTATCCAAACCATCTCTAACCTTGTGTGTCGATTGTTCATCCAACTCCATTTGATCTCTATTGGATTCTTAGCCAAAGTAGTATCGAAACAAGGTGATTCAAGATGGATTCATAATCTTCGAATACCGAACCAATATTGGACAAAGAACCCTAGGTTAAAGAAAATTCAAGAATCAGCCATGAATAATGGATTCTAGTGACATTTTCAACTTCAATGAAACCGATTTTAATGTGTACGACAATGAACAAATAATTCAGGAACCCTTGGTTAACCATGATGAACAGGGGATCTCAGTTTTGAAATTGTTGAAATTAAATCCAATGTCTCAGTGTAAAAGGATGTTCAAATCAAGAAAATATGATTGAAAACAAGTATAACATAAAACAAATGGTTAATCATCACAAAATTAAAGAAGGGTCAAGTTCCTATACAACGGTAACCATTAAACTCTCAATTTTTACCTGAGAAAGACAAACTGAGAAAACTCATACAGAATCTTAGTTTTATAATTTGATAATTGTTGATACATTACTAACATTTGTGTCTCTATTGTAGATTCTATGTCAAACCTCACTTAGAGCAAGCTCCATAATATAGTGGATACCTTGATCCAGATGTGCCAGAAGCTGAGGGTTTAAGAGACATGCTCAGATTTATTTCTACAACAAGAGTAGCACATTTCATCACTGTTAGACCAATAATCTATGAGAACTTCATCCGATCATCATAGGGAACTGGTGAAGTAAATGAAGTGGATGGTGTAAGGACCACATCTGGAAGGATCTTTGATGATCACACTTTAGTTATATCTGAACAAACTATAAGATAGTGTCTATAGTTTGGAGATGATGCCAACTCTTCCTAAGAACTAGAAGATGACATCATGACTTTCTTTACCAACATTGGTTATGAAGGTGATTTTGAAGGGAAACAGATTGTCAAGGGGTTAGTTGACTTACAACGGAGATTCTTGATACTTCTATTTCAACACTGCTTGTCAAAAAGGAAGAATGTTTGGAATGACATCCCTATCACTACATCGTTAGCCATTTATGCCTTGTGCACTAACAGTGGCATGGTCTCCAACATTCAAGAAGGAAGAAGACACATGTTCACTGATTCATTCAATGCTTCATCAATGAAGCTTTTCCTCATATTATAGCAGAAGGACCTGTGATGGACATTCCTCACTACAATGCCAAGTCCCTTAAGTATATCAAGAAAATAGATCTAAGGAACTTCTAAAGTGGAACGTTCTTTTCTCTACTTCCACGGATGTTATAGCAGATTAATCCTGAAGAAGTTCAAGCTGAGGAAGATGTTCCTGATGTTGAGGAACAAGCTCATGATGATGTTTTTGCTGATGTGCATCAGATTGAAGAACATCCAACTGCTCATGATCAATAAACTATTAAAGAGCATGCTAAAGCTGCTGAAAAAGGACTATGGCAAGTGTCATCACAGGTTGATGTAGGTGGCGATCTTCATACTGTGCCTTCAGTTAAAGAAGCTGATATCCCTCTCCTTTCAGAGCAACACCTGTTCATTCTCCACTATTATCTTATCTCCATCATCACCATGTATCCCTTACATATCCTTCACCTAAAGTTGTCGTTGCATTTGTTGAATCTGGTGAACCTACCAGTTCATCAGATAGTTCTAAATCATCTTTGAATGAGGAGGATCGTCATCAAGGTTTTCAAAATCCTGAGAGACAAGTATAATCAGAGGTTTTTGCTTCAAAAAGTTTTGCAGAATATGAAGTCAACCGCCTGATGCGAAGGATGAGATGATCTCAACTATTACTAAAGGTAGCCAGAATGGAGAAACGTCTAGATAGAAGATCTCATATTATAAGGGATAGACTGCTTGAGCTAGATGAGAAGGAGAAAGAATTAAAAGAGCTAAAAGCTAGATATCAATCCGATAAAGAAGAAAGAGAAAAAGAGATCGATAAACTCAAAGCAACCTTAGAACAGGCTAAACAAGAAATCAGTGGACACTTGGATGCTACAAATTCAAACTCTTGCAATGGAAGAACAAGAGAATCTCCTTGATGTCCAAACACATATAATATCTGATCTACATAAACAGATGGACGCTCTAACAAAAAGAGTTTCTAAAATTGAGATGCTAATTAAGATCAAAGAAGAATTGGCCAAAGAAAAGGATGAGAAGGGTGATGATGAAAGTGATAAAGACAAGGATGACAAGTCTAAAAACAAAAAGGAATCAAAAGATGATAAAGATTTCTCTAGTGAGAGCAGTGATGATGATGATGACACAGCACCGTCAAAGAGATAGAAAATGACTGAAATAGTTTAGCAATCACAACATAGTGAGGTTAGGGAGGAAGAGGAAAGCATGGCCATGGTTGTCTATTCTAGTTAAATTGATGAAGAAAGACTTGATGAGGAGTTTGAGATGAAAGAAATGATTGAAGACTTAGACATCTACTCTTCTAGAGATTTTATTATTGATTAAAACTTTTGGAATTTCATTAGAGATCTTAAAGCTCCAGTTGAACCAATAGTGGCGAATCCTCCTAACCCTTTGCCATTTGAAGAAGAACTAAGCTTACAGCTTGTTCCCTCAATTTCATTGACTGATGAACAAAAGGAGCTCATCATGAAGCTAAGAAAAAGAAGAAGCTGACAAACAAGAACAAGAAAAGAAGAAAACGGAAGCTGAAGCCTCTGTACCCTCTTCTTATTCCCGTATGCATACATACTTTAGAAAGAGCAAGTACTTATCTGAGAAGGCCAAAGGCAAAATTCTAATGATAGAAGAGGAACCAGCTCCTAAAAGGAAAAAGATGATCCAAGAAGCCTGGCTTCAATTGCTTAATTTCTGGATGAGCATGAGAAGGCTGAGGAACAATCAAAGAAGAATATTAAAGTGATTGTCCTGGAGGAAGGAAAGATAGAGGGAGGATACTAGGAAAGCTTAATTGATGACCCGTTGTTTAGGGACAGTCCTGCAAAGGTTGAGTCATCTGTTAAGGAGATGGTTAAGAAGGCACAACCTGATGATCTTATGGTTAAAGCCATGTATTTGATCAACCACGGTTATGATATGGATGATGTTTTTGGAAGGACATATAAGGGGATGGTTGAAGAAGTAAACGAGATGCATAAAATTCTTGAACCTACTTTCATCACTGACTATGAAAGGAGAAGAACTAAGAAAGATGTGAAGATGAAATCTCCAATCACATTCACTACAACACAGTCCTAACAGTCTCAGGTGCCGCTACCTTAATATCCTAATCCCTACAACATGACAGACAGGGAACTGAAGGATTATCTTTCTAATCAAGGATATACCGGAAGAAAACTAGGCAACATGAAGACAAATTCCCACCAAGCGGCAATTCTCAAGATAGTCAAAGAAAAGAAAGAAAGATTAAAGACTATAAAAGAAGAGGTTGTGGGGAGGAAGCCTAGAAAAAGAATTTCAGCTCAAGATATCCAACTAACTACCAAAGACCATGATTTCATGACACCCATGCTACATAAAAACCCTGAATGGTTTACTGAACCCTCTAAATTGAAGTTACAAGAAGGGTTAACCACTTCAGAGATGATTACGGGTGTGTCTGCTCCAGAAGGAAAAGTAGATGTGAAAATAATTTCCTGGAAGTATGATAGTGATTGGAACATGTTCATAGTGAAGAAAATCTCAGGGGTAGTTTACTTCTTCACAGAGTATACTGCTCTATTGAACTCCTTGCAGATACATGATTGAAGGAATTAGCTGAGCTGGAATTAATCAATCATAATGCTATGTATAGAGGATATGAGTTAGAAGATATATTGAAGATGTTCAAGAAAACTAATAACTTCAAGTCTCTGAAGGTGATCTGCATAAGCAAAGACAAATCTTTTAACAATCCTCTAGAAAAGAAGAAAAAGATAAAAGGAACAGAAGAGTTGGTGTTTCCAGAGTTGAATGTAAAACCAATAGAATTATTAAAAAGGAAGATGGTTGCTGGAAACCACAAGTCAAAGCCAATCTCTAATGTATTCTATGATGAGAAGACTTATGAGTTGGTAATTGAAAGAATATAGGGAGGAAAGGAAGGATCTGAAATACAGCTATTCAGTTGATATGAGGTGAGACTTCTTGATGAATCGTATATCCACTACATATTCACAAGACACTTTAGAGAAATAGATAATAAGCTATTAGAAGCTGATATCTATTTATTTTGAAATGTATCAAAATACTCAAGATAGCCTACGATGGAACCAATAAGAAAAAGAACAAAGAAAAAGGAAAAGAGTTCCTCTTCAGTTGGAAACATAGTGCAGGTAGAGGTAGATGCAGATGGATCTTTACTGATCCACAGAGATGGGCATTCCACTGTATCTATGTGGGAACCCATATGTCTTAGACAGATACCTATTAAGGTTGTTCACACTATTATTCAAATGAAGATCCATGTCCTTAGCCAAGACAAGATGAATGAGACAAGTGACTTCTCCAACATGATCAAGGCTATACTGGATCCTTCATTGGCTGAACCTTAATAGTTTACTGTGCCAGAACCTACACCATCTCTATCAATAATCCAAGTACCTGAAAGGTGTAAGGATCAACATCAATACATAAATCGATCTCATGAGATGTACGCAGAATATGAACACTCACGGTAATAAGATGAAGAAGAATCACAAGCATAAGAACATGAATGTAAATAATTCAAAATGTATTGCTCTCTGATTTGTAAGGATTACAGTATGTATGAAATCCAGAAATAACAAAAGCTCTATTTAATTACAAAACTAAACTTCTATTTTTACCAAAAAGATGTTCTCACGCGAAACCATTAGTTCTCGCGCGACTAGTAGTATTTGCGCGAGAAGCAGTTTTCGTGCGGTAACTTCAGGTTCTCGCATGAACACCTTGATCTTGATCTTCATCTTGATTTGATTTCCCGAGCCTCTAGATTCAATCCCTAAAATCTCCCCTACGCTCGATAAATATTCTTTTCGAAGTCGACATCTGCAACCTGGTAACTGCCCCCATACGCATACATCTTGTTGTCCAGGGCCTTCGTTATCAACCAACCGAACTGTGCCACTACAAATTGAACTGATTCATCAGCTGTAATAGAACGTGCCTGCAGCCTCATCAAATCGTTCCTTCCAAACTTGAGCAAATCCACAGGGTCGATGATACAGTAATCTCTATCAACGTAATGTATCAACGCGTGTCCTGTCTCCTTTTCATAACTCGACCACATAATCTTTGACAAGCTGTTAACTGGTACTGGAGTGTGTATAGGGATCTTTCGCACATGCCTCAGATGCCTATAACCCTTATCTTCATCGGTTTATTAGTGTTAAGATCTATCCGGGTCTCGTCTTCAATTACTTTGGATTTGGCAGTCTTAAAATCCTTGAAGTTGGTTTTATTATACCACCATATCTGGTTTTTGATCCAATTACCCTTACCATAGTTACTCAAGTTAATGAATGGAACACGACCTATAGCATATAAATCCGATGCTCTGAGTGTATGAAAGTCGCGTTCATCCTTATAATGCTCTATCACCCCAGCTCTTCTCTTTATCACATAAAGTTTCTTCTCATCATGATACGCCCAACTAATAATAGGTTATGAGTTTCTGTACCTTGTGAAAGGTATGGAATGTCTCAGTGTGTGAATGTAAGCTGGCAGTGGCGGAGCCTCAACTGTGATGTTACCGACCTGACTTACAGCGCTTTGACCGGTTTATTCTGCTTTCTTGTCAGTCGTATCTCCCATGCTAGTCTCCCTAACAATCTTTCCCTCTTCAACCAAGATATCAGAAAATAAGTCTTTGAGATTATTTCCAAATATATCTATGTAATCTACAATAATCTCCTCCAAATAGTCAAATGAAGTCAAACCTTCATCTTCTTCCTCAGTAATTAGCCTTTACTGGAAAGAGTAGAACTCCTTCTCATACTCAGCTTTGGTGGCAGGATCTAAGGTTGTGTAGTTGACTGTATCACCAGGACTTGGTCTGGAGACATTGGTAGTTCCCAATGATCTAGAAGTACCAGTAGGAGCACCCATAACACCTCCTTGGTCATCATTATCATCATCCTTCTTATCCTCATCTCATTTATCATCTCCCTCATCACCGTCATTGCTATCATCAGCATCCTTATCCTTATCATCCATATCATCATCCTCATCACTGAATGTAATGTCAATATGATCTAAATCATCATCATCACCAACTGAGTTAGAAATTGGCATAATATGCTCAGGCTCCACAGACGCCACTCTAGTGAACTGGACAAGTTGATCCTCATTAGCCTGAATAGGAATATCTGATAATGGCTCATGATCAATATTAGTTATATCTGTGGTCCTTTGTGTGTCAACAGGATCAACAACACGCTCTGTCACACTAATAGGATCTTTAGCAGGCTTAGATCCAGCAGTTTGTTGTCTGCTTGATTCTCTAACTTCTATCATATGAAATGATGAACCAACATGAGAAGTGAGGTATCTTAAGTTCTGTTCCACGATCTGTACATAGCTGAACAAGAACTGCTACCAACTCTTTAACCCCTTGATCTTCTTATCCTAATCTAATAAACTCTAACACATATCATTGATCAGTTGTGTCTTCTTAAAGAGTCCTCTCTACAATGCACTAACCCTATACTCTAAGGTAACCAATGTGGGTGAAAATGTAGCAGACTCGGGTTGTGTTTGAGGTTTAGGAGTAGTGTTTATGAAGTCAGCTTCCCTAAACATATCATCTTGAGTTTGCTCCCTCGGATGTGTCCTTAGTATGTTAGCAGTAGTGGGCATAGAACATGATGTTACAGTTGTTGATTCCGTAATGATAACTAGTGTAGTTGCCTCACTAATTGTGACTGGAACATCAGATACTGGAACACCCTCAGTCATCACTGTGGTCATCGGGGTCTAATGTTTCCTCAACACTCCACGTCCTCTACCCTACCATATGGACTATCACCAGCCCTTCTGGACATTTTCTTTCTCCTTCCACCTCTGGGAGTTGGAATATCTTTAGAAACACCTTTGGTTATAAAATCTGCGTCATGTTCCTCAACAGTGCATTTAGCAAGAGTTTCACATATGTTCTTTTAGTATGTATGGTACATTCCCGATCTGATTGCTTCCTATCTCACTTCCATTGCTAGTAAACCAAGTGTTCACCTCATCAATGTCAAACCTAGTAGCACCCTGAGAAACTTCAAGAGCATCATTTAGAGAACTAGTGGAAGGACCAGCTATATCCGCTTAAGTAGCTTGAGCAGTAGATATAGATGTACCAGCTGTATCATCTCTATGTACGTGAGGAGTCTCTGTCTCTTAGGTCGTGCCTCAGCTTGGAAACCATCAATAAACATTCTAAGCATGGCAAAATATGAATCAATCCTCAGATAGATGGTCAGTCTGAGAGGACGATCCAAATGCTCGAGGATATGCTCCGAGCATGTGTGATTGACTTTGGAGGAAGTTGGGGTGATCACCTACCATTAGCAGAATTCTCATACAACAATAGTTATCATGCCAGTATTGGTATGCCACCATATAAGATGCTATATGGCAGAAGGGGTAGAAAGCTCGTGTGTTGGGAAGTCATCGGGCAGAAGGAGTTGGGAAGCGTGGAAGTGATCGAGGCCACGATTGAAAAGTTAAGAAAGATTAAAGCCTTTATGAAGGCGGCCAAGGATAGATAGAAGTCATATGCTAACAAAAGGTGAAGGCTGATTGAATTCAATGTGACTGATAGAGTCATGTTGAAGGTCTCACCCTGGAAGGGGATCATCTGGTTCAGAAAAAGGGGTAAGCAGAGCCCAAGGTACATAGGGTCTTTCCGAATCATCGTACGAGTAGGGGAGGTGGCCTATCGATTAGAATGCCTGATGAGTTAATTGGAATTCATCCGGCACTCCATGTATCTCATCTTAGAAAGTACTTAGCCGATGAAGATATGATTGTGCCATTGGAGGATATCGAGGTGTATGAAAGGCTTAATTATATGGAGCAATCAGTGGCCATCATAGATAGGAAGGAGAAGAGATTAAGAAATAAAGTGGTTCCACTTGTGCATGTGCAGTGGAAACACCAAAAGGTCTCTGAGTCTACGTGGGAGACTGAGGAAGAAATGAGACAACATTACCCACACTTGTTCGAGGAGTGATAGGTATCGGGGACGAAACCTCTTTAAGGGGGTAGACTTGTAACACCCAAAAATTTCTTGTCAAAATGAAAGAAAAGAAAAGTAATAAAAAGGGAAATAAAAGTATCTTGAAGAGAATGAAAAAGAGCATTAGCGGAGGGGGGCTTTGTGTAAAAAGTACAACAATCAACTATTTTATAATTTACAGGTATGGCCGCCCATATTTGTGTTCTTGACTAGCTATCTTCGACAACGAAGAAAGATAAAAAGCTGAAAGTTTTTCCTCTTGGTTTCAAGAAGAAGAAGAAACTAATTTTTTGCTCTTGGTAAGCATTTCTTCGTATAATTGGCTCGGTTTTGTTGGGCTTTCGACCTTGAAATTGATTTTTGTGTGTTCCTTGTGCTTGGGTGTTTATTTTGGTTGTTGACTGCATAGGTGAGTTCTAGACCCTGGTTTTATGTGTTTTTAAACTTCTTGGGGCTGAAAATGCATATTTAAATGTTCTACAACTGTTATATATATACCTGTATGTATCTGTGCATGTATGCTTGTGTTTTATGGTTGTATATGTGTTTTAAATGCTTAGAATGATAGATGTGTGTTAGGACTAGGTAAAAATATAGATTGGGTTTGAAAATAAGTCTGAAATATGCATAACTATTGGTCATGCGCCCAAACAGGGCCCATGTGCCTGGAAATTTCACTTAGAAAAACCTAAATGCTAATCATGCGCCCTAATATTCCTCATGTGCCTAGGAATTTGTCTGTATATACTAAGTGTTAACCCATGCGCTCAAACAGTACCCCATGCGCCCAACCATTTTGCTCAGGCGCCTAAGTGTTAGTCATGCGCCTGAACAATACATCATGCACCCAAAAATTTGTGCCCAGACGCCTAATGGAAGTTTGGTGACGGTCAACGGCGATCGCGTAACTATGGTTCCGAAGGGGATTTCGATGGTGGTGGTAGAGAAATGCATGAAATGTGGATGTAATGCCTACCTGGGTTACGTAAAGGATGTGGACTTGTCAGTACCACCATTGTCTAATGTACCAGTTGTGTGTGACTTTCTAGACATGTTCCTAGAAGATTTACCAGTTGTGCCACCGGACTGCGAGATCGAATTTCAAAGTGATTTCATACCTGGTGCTCAACCCGTTTCCAAGGCACCGTATCGATTAGCTCCGACCGAGATGAAGGAATTAATGGTTCAGCTGCAAGAGTTGACGGAGAAAGGGTTCATCTGACCGAGCATCTCTCTTTGGGGTGCTCTAGTATTGTTTGTTAAGAAGAAAGACGGTAGTATGAGGATGTGCATAGACTACCGGGAGTTAAACAAGTTCATGGCGAAGAACCAATATCCCCTACCGAGAATAGATGACTTGTTTGACCAGCTCCAAGGTGCCAGTTGGTTCTCAAGAATAGATCTTCGATCTGGCTACCATCAATTGAAGGTGAAAGAGCAAGATATTCCTAAGACATCTTTTTCGCACGTGTTATGAACACTACGAGTTTCTCGTTATGTCTTTTGGTTTAACTAACGCACCAGCTGCCTTTATGGATTTGATTAACCGAGTGTGTCTGCCAATGTAAGATAAATCAGTGATTGTGTTTATTGATGATATCCTGATTTATTCAAAAAATGAGGAAGAATATGCCGACAACATACATGAAGTATTGGAGACACTCAGAGAAGAGAAGTTGCTAAATTCTCTAAGTGTGCTATTTGGTTGCATGAAGACCATTTTTGGGTCATGTGGTGAATTCTGAAGGAATTATGGTGGACTCGGCAAAGGTTGAGGCAGTGAGGCAATGGAGATCTCCAAAGATGCCATCCGAGATTTACAGTTTCTTGGGTTTGGTGGGCTACTATAAAAGATTTATTCAAGACTTTTCCAAGATAGCCTCACCCTTGACTAAATTGACTCGCAAGGACGTGAAGTTTGTTTGGGGTTAAGAACAGGAGGATGCTTTTGAGGAGTTAAAGGCAAGATTGACTCAAGCTCCTATCTTGACATTACCCGAAGGGAGTGAAGATTTAGTGGAATAGTCGGATGCCATGGGTTGTGTGTTGATGCAACGTGGAAGGGTAATAGCCTACGCGTCCTGACATCTAAAAATCCACAAAGTCAATTATCCCACCCATGATTTAGAGCTAGAGGCTATGGTTTTCGCATTAAAGATGTGGAGGCACTACCTGTACGGTGCGAAGTAGACAATCTTCATGGACCATAAATGCTCTAAGTATTTCTTTGGGCAAAAGGATCCTAACATGAGGTAGAGGAGGTGGTTAGAGTTGATCAAGGACTATGATTGTGAGATCCACTACATCGGGTAAAGCCAATGTAGTGGCAGATGCCCTTAGTCGAAAGGAGAGACCCAAGCCAATTCGGGTGAAGGCTTATCAGTTGGTTTTAAACGCTGACGTGATGAAATAGGTCAAAGAGTTCCAAGATGAGGCGTTGAAAGAAGATCACCTTAACTCCGAAAGGATGAGAGGTCTAGCACGGAGTTGGGTGAAAACACTCTTGGAGTTAGAACCCACTTCGGGCGGATGTGGATCCCTCATTATGGAAACCTATGGGGACGAATCATGGATAAAGCTGATAAGACTCAATACTCCATTCATCCCGATGCTACCAAGATGTATCAAGACATGAAGAAAGAGTACTGGTGGCCAAGAATGAAGCGTGATGTAGTGGCGTATGTGAGCAAGTGCCTTGCTTGCAAATGAAGGCAGAGCATCAGAAGCCATACGAGAAGATCCAACCATTGGATATACCCGAGTGGAAGTGGGAACATATCACCATCGACTTCATAATGAAGCTACCTAGTACGGTGAGGGGGTACGATACCATTTGGGTGATAGTTGATTGTCTAACAAAGAGTGCTCACTTCCTACCGATCCGTGAGACATACTCATCTGAGAGGCTGGTGGAAATGTTCATCATGGTGATTGTAGCTCATCATGGTGTGCCGGTGTCTATCATGTCGAACCGTGACACCCGGTTCATATCAAAGCTTTAAAAAAGATTCCATGATGTGATGGGGACGGGATCTACTTTGGAGGAAGTTGGTATGATCACCTACCGTTAGCATAATCCTCATACACCAATAGTTCAGTATTGGTATGTCACCATATGAGATACTATATGGCAGAAGGTGTAGAACGCCCGTGTGTTGGGGAGACATCGGGTAGAAGGAGTTGGGAAGCATGGAAGTGATTGAGAGTATGACTAAAGTTTAGAATAGGTCAATGCCTTTATGATGGCCGCCAAGGATAGGCATAAGTCATTTGCCGACAAAAGGCAAAGGCCGATTGAATTCAATGTGTGTGATAAAGTCATGTTGAAGGTCTCATCCTAGAAGGGGATCATCCGGTTCAGGAAAAGGGGTAAGCTGAGCCCAAGGTACATAGGGTGTTTTCGAATCATCGCACGAGTAAGGGAGGTGGCCTATCGATTAGAACTGCCTGATGAGTTAAGTGGAATTCATCCGACATTCCAAGTATCTCATCTGAGAAAGTGCTTAGCCAATAAAGATATTATTGTGTTGTTAGTCCTCTAAAAGATTAACATTAGTCTTAGTGTGTCTTTTACAATTTTGCCTTAGTATAGGGACTAGAATTGTAAATAGATAGTCTTTAGTTTGTTGATAGTATAAATAGCTTTGTCTAGAGTAGATTTAAGTAGTCGTAACAATTGCTGCTTTCTTACTCTTGTAATTGACTTTGCTATATCAATGAACTGTGAATTTTGTTGATATTTGCTTCTTTTGATTACAATTGTTTGTATTTCTTTGAATTGTTCATATAATTTGTTAAAGATTGATGCATTTGATCCTATCAAATGGTATCAGAGCTTTTGGTTGAGTGTTTTTGAAGTTCTGTCGAACATAGAAACTTCAAAAATCCACTGAAATCTATAATAGATTGACAATTCAAGTGAAATATTGTGAATTAGAGTTGTGTTTCATCATTAGAAACATGATTTGAATCACAAATTGCAGTATATCATATCAAAATTGAGTGAATCAGTGAAAAAGTGTTCGAAGAGTTGTTCTTGAGTTTACGAACTGAGATTTCTGAAATTGAGTGAAAATTGTTGATAATTACTGCAATTGATGTTAGAAGATTGACTATCGGCATCAAAATGAACTAATTGTAAATTTTTAGTTCAATTCATCAACAATTGAAGGATTTCGAAATTTCAGAGTTCGTTACATTCATAAGAACATGATGAATGTGGCGTATTAGGGTTGGAAAATCACTGAAATTTGCCTAAGTGTTCAGGCGTTTGAGAACTGTTTAGGCGTTTCTCAACTGTTCAGACTTTTTAACCCTAGGCGTATAACCACTGTGTGGGAGTATTACCACTGTGCAAGAGTTTCAACTGTGAAGGCGTTTCACTACTGTTGGGGCATTTCTTACTGTTGTGTTGGAAATTTTCTAAGGCAATCCTTTAGACTTATCAACTCTTGAGGCGTTTGATCACTGTTGGGGAGTTTCTTACTGTTGAGACTTATCACCACTGTTCAGACTTATCTTCATTGACACTTAGAAATTTTTTTAAAAAAAAATTTCAAAAATCCAAAAATATTTTTAAAGTCTTTTCTTAATTCAAAAGCTTAGAAAAACAACAAAAATATAAGAATGGCGAAATCAGAAGATTCTAAAAACAGAGTTCCAAAACTTAAAAACAGAGCTGATTTCAAAAACTGGTCTCTGAGGCTGAAACATCACTTGAATTCCATAGACACTGATCTATGGAAATCAATTGAAAAAGGACCTTATATCCCTATTATCACTGATGGACCAGACAGAGGATTTGTGTACTCTAAAGATTCACAATAGCCTTATCCAGAAGATAATCTTGATGGTGATGATCTAAAGAAGGTGAAGAATGACATCAAAGCTTATTCTCTCATGTGTAAAGGACTACCATTGGAAGTTCTTTCAAGGCTTGAAAACTATCAAACTGGATATACAATGTATAAAGCCTTGAAGGTTATATGTGAAGGAGGGAAGGAAATTCAAGACCTTAAGAAACAGAAAGTTAAACGGCAACTTGAATTATTTGAGCATATCTCAGGAGAAACTATTAATCAAATGATGAACATGTTTGTGCAATTAACTACAGAAATGTCTACCTTGGGAATCAAGAATGATCTTGAGGATCTAAACAACAGACTTCTGAATGCACTACCATCATATTTGAAACAAACTGTTACTTTGTTGAAACATACTGAAAAGTTTCCAATGGATCTTGACCTTCTCATTGCTAAGATTGAGTCTGTAGAGACTGATAAGAGTTCAACAAACAATGATAGACATGCATCAACATCTCAGTATAAGTATGTTGCTTCTCCAGCAAATACAGTAGAGAATGCATTTCTGGCTAAAGACAAATCAACTCCTGAAGATGAAGGTGATCTGTTTGTGGGAGCAGGATTCTTCACTAGTACACCTGCCTATTCCACTCAATAACAATCACAGACTCCTCCTAAAGCTCAAATGCCTAAACCTCAAACTGAGAGTTCATTTTCTAACACTGCTAATCCTAGCAAAGTAAAAGACGTTATTAATATTCTTTTACAGGATGAAGAGTCAAAATCAGCCTTTACAGCATTCATGGCAAGTTTCCAAGCTTATCAAGGCAGTCATCTGACTCAAGTGGAGCTAGTTCTACAAGATCTGTTTGAGATGGATCCTGATGATGTAGAAGAGATGGATCTCAACTGGCAAATGGTCATGATAGCCTACAGAACTCAAAAGCATTCTTAAACTAACAGAAATTATAAACCCAGTGCAAACAAAACTGTTGGGTTTGATAAATCAAAATCAAGATGCTTTAACTGTAATAGCTATGGTCACTTTTCAAGAGAATGTAAAGCTCCAAGGAAGCAAGAAGGAAACAGTCAAGGTAGTTCAAGCAGTCAAAAATATCAGCATCAGGCTAACAAGACATTTCAAAAGCCATACCAAAGCCTACCTATGCCAGAACTCAAAGAAGAGAAGAATAGTGAGGAACCAAAGAAGGCACTGGTTGTAAAAATCAAAGATGGTTATGATTGGAGTGCATATGCTGAACAGTTTACTGCTGATCTCACTGCTAATCTGGCTCTAGTTGCTGAACTGGATGATGAAGACTGGTCTGAAGATAAAGATCCTAAGAGAAATGATGATTCTGATCAAGAAGAAGAGTATGACTGGAGCGACAAATCAGATCCAAAAGAAACCACTGAAGAAGTTGCTCTTATGGCTCAATCTGAACAACCAAAGGTTGTTACCTCATCTTCTGATACTGAATCTTCTAACTCTTATCCAGAAATACCAGTGGACGTAAGAGAGAAAATATGCACAAAAGCATGTTTCGAACTGGTTGAACACTACAGAACATACTCATTCAAAATATGTGATAAGCTCAAACAAGAAGAATTAAAGCACAACAAGCTAAAATCAGATCATAAAATTGCTGATGACAAGATCATGTCTCTTCAAGATTCTTGGAACAAAACTCTTAGAGAACTTGAACTTGTCATGAAACAACTTGAAGAGATGAACAAAACACTTGAACAAGAAAAAATGGCACATGAAGCAACTCAAATAGATTTAGCCAAAGTTAAAAGGTCAAAGAAAATTGTTGAGCAACTGGTGAATGGAATAAATGACAAAGATAAAACAGGATTAGGATTCACACATGAACCTATGCCTGAATCAATCTCAAACACATTACCAGAGAATTTCAATACTCATGATCATTCACCAGAAAACAAAGCTAAACTTAAAGAATTTCAAGATCAAAAGAACTTTAAAAAGAAAAATGTTGAAGTTTATGAAGAAACTGACTTAGAAAAGATCAAAAATGGTCATCCAATCAAAGTCAAATCTTATGAACCTCAACAAATGCAAAAGAAGCTGTTTGTACCAAAAAGTGAAACTGTTATTGAACAGAATGAACAAAAGAGTGAAATATCTACTGATGTCAATAACAAACTGAAAGGAAAATGTGAAGAGGTTAAAACATATAATACTTTTTCTGATGATTCAAGTTCAAATGAACTAAATGAAGATAACGAGTGTCAAAAAGAATCTTCTCAAGATTCAATGAAAACTCAAATCAAGAAAACATCATCAAGAGTAAAAAATCAAAGAAGAAGACAAGCTGCAAAAGCTAAGAAAGCTGAATCAATCAATCAGTCACAGAACAATACTAAAATTAAACCTGTGAAGTTTGTATCAGCAGGAACTTTTGACATGAACACAATCACAAAAATGACATCTAAACTAAAGATCAAATCTAACTCTGATCTGAAAACAAGTTCAGGTCCTAAGACTTCCGCTGTGCATAAAAGATTTGAATCTAAGGAGTCAAAGAATTATGGTCAAGTCCAAAAGAAAAATTCTAAAAATCAAATGACCAAATTCACACCAAAGAAACAACAGATTAATCTGCCTAACCCTAAATTCAAACAAGAATCAAATGTTGCTTCTACTTCAAGGGTTAACAAAATGTTGTTTAAACATTGTGAAAAATATTATGATATCTGTGACATGTATAATCATGACATTTCAGATTGTTACTTTAACAAGTATTGCCATATATGTGATATGACAAATCACACAACAGCTGATTGTTACTTCAACAAATACTGTGCTTTGTGTGATGAAAGAAATCATAATACAAATGATTGCTACTTTAGGAGGAACTCTTCAAGGAAGGAATTCAGTGCTCAAGGATTTGTAAACTCACAATTTAAAAGAAATCAGAATATTGGGTTTAAATATTCACAACAACAACAACCTTCCTTGAGTTTGAGATCTTTTAAAAGAAATAATTCAGATTATGATAATCAATATTTGGTCAAAACACAGCAATACAATCAAGGAAAGTTTATTCCACGATCAGTGAGAATAAAAAATGAAACATTTTCAAATGCTTCATATAATGATTCAAGATCTCTTGATGATGATCTTGAAAATAGATATAATGTTTTGAGGATAATCAATATGTTTTCAAACGAGGATTCAAAATTTTCAAAGAAACCTGATGTCAACAAACTTCATTTTAAACAGTTTACAATTGTTGATAAATTTGGCAAGCCCAAGACCATCTCGGCTTGGATTACTAACTCTTCTTAAACTGTTTTTGAATGCAGGTACGCCCGCGGAGACCAATAAACTCATGGTATGTTGACAGTGGGTGTAGCCGGCATATGACAGGCAATCAAGCCTTGTTACAAGATTTTCAGTTAAAAGATGGAATACACGTTGCTTTTGGAGGTGATGCAGGTGGAAAGATAACAGGAGAGGGAACAGTGTCAAATGGGATTATCAGTTTTGATAAAGTCAACTTTTGTTCACAGTTGAACTTTAATCTATTAAGTGTTTCCCAAATTTATGACAAATCTTATTCTGTTCTTTTTGATGATTCTCACTGTTATGTCTTGAAACCAGGATTTCAGGTTAGCAATGATTGGGTAATAGTTAAAGCTGCATGGGACAGAGATGTATACAAACTGGATATGTCTCAAGTGGATCCTGCAACAAAATCAACTTGCCTGATTGCTAAAGCTTCAAATGATGAAAGCCAGCTTTAGCATAGATGACTCGATCATTCAAACTTCAAAACCATGAACAAGCTTGTAGCAGGAAATCATGTTATTGGACTTCCTTCCAAGAAGTTTTCAACAACTGACCATTGCTCAGCATGTTTGAAGGGAAAACAACATAGAGCGTCTTATAATTCCAAGTTGATAAACTCAAATACCAAGGCACCCAGATGTTACATATGGATCTTTTTGGACCAACTAATGTTAGGAGTATTGGTCGAAAATCATACTGTTTAGTTATCATAGATGACTATACAAGATTTTCTTGGGTTTTCTTTCTTCAAGCTAAATCTGAAACTGCAGAACTTCTAAAAGAATTTATTAATAAAGTTGAAAATCAGCTTGAACAAAAAGTGAAAATAATAAGAAGTGATAATGGAACGGAATTTAAAAATGCTAACATTGATTTGTTTTGTGCAGAAAAAGGGATAGTTCATCAGTTCAGTGCTCCCATAACTCCACAACAAAATGGAGTTGCTGAAAGGAAGAACAGAACTCTGATTGAAGCTGCCCGGTCCATGTTAGCTGATGCCAAAATTCCTATCACTTTCTAGGATGAAGCAATATCCATAGCATGTTTTGTTCAGAATAGAATCTTGCTTGTGAAAGATAAAAAGAAAACTCCATATGAGTTAATGTTTGACAGGAAACCAAACATAAATTTTTTAAAATCATTTGGTTGTCCAGTTATGATTCTTAACTCAAGTGATCATTTAGGAAAATTTGAAGAAAAAGCTGATAATGGATTTTTCGTTGGATATTCATCTGTTTCCAAAGCCTATCGAGTTTATAACTCTAGGACAAACACTATTAATGAAACATTCAACGTTAAATTTCTGGAAAATTCTTTTCCATCAGTTTCAGATGGTCCTGCATGGTTATTTGATATAGATTCTTTGTCAAACTCATTTCAACCTAACTTGTTTAATCAATCTGATGATTTTTCAGGTAAGAAGAACTCAAGAGGAGATCTTGGATCTTTCAGTGATGATTCAGATTCTGATGATTCAGATGATGCTCGCCCAGATTATCCATTCTTCCATTTGTCAAGGATTCAACAATACAACTCAATGACAATGTTCATGCTACTTCAGCTTCAGATCATTCAGTTTCAGAAGATCAAGAAGAATCACAACCTATTCCTAATGATGGTATAGAAATTGGACAACCTGATTTTGGCACATCTTCTATCTCTGGAGATGCAATTGATCATAGTAACTTTGATTACTTTCTCAATTCTCCGACTCAAGTTCCAAATTTCACTCCACATTCTTCTACCTTATTGCAACAGCTCTCCAATCTGAACTAAACAAATCTGGATGTTAATGTTCAAGGAACTGAGATACCGATATCTCGTATCCACAGGAACCATCCAACATCACAGATTATTGGTCCTCTGAATGAAAGAACTACTAGGAGTAAATCTGAACATGAAAATGTTTGTTTATACTCTTGTTTTCTTTCACAGATTGTTCCTAAAAACGTCACCGAGGCATTACTGGACAATGGTTGGATTGAAGCAATGCAAGAAGAACTTCTTCAATTTCACAAAACAAGAAGTGTGGAAGTTAGTGGAATTACCTGAAGGAGAAAATGCCATAGGAACTAAATGGTTGTTTAGAAACAAGACTGATTATCGTGGTATCGTAATCCAAAATAAAGCTAGACTTGTTGCACAAGGATACACACAGGAAGAAGGAATTACCTATGATGAAGTATTTGCTCCAGTTGCACGACTCGAATCTATTCGTGTTTTCCTGGCTTATGCATCATTTATGAAATTCAAGGTGTATCAAATGGACGTCATAGGTGCATTCTTGTATGGTCCAATCACTGATGATGTGTATGTGAAGCAACCTCCGGGCTTTGAGGATGCAGAATTTCCACATCGGGTGCATAAGCTAAGCAAAGCTTTGTATGGCCTACATAAAGCTCCTAGAATTTGGTATGAAACATTATCTCAACACTTACTCCAACATGGATACACAAGAGGGAAAATTGATCCTACTTTATTCATAAAGAAGGATAATGATGATCTCTTATGTGTGCAAGTGTATGTAGATGATATCATATTTGGTTCCACTAGTCCAACATTGTGCAATGAATTTGAAGAAATCATGAAATCTCGTTTCCAAATGAGTTCTATAGGAGAAATTAATTTCTTCCTTGGATTGCAAGTTCAACAATCTGCAGATGGTATTTTCATCAATCAAGAGAAGTTTGTTGACAAACTCTTGAAGAAATTCAAACTGCATGATTGTCAGTCCATACGAACTCCAGCTGACGTAAACACCAAGATTGAGCCTAATCCTAAAGGAAAATCAGTAGACCAAACTCTATACAGATCTATGATTGGTTCTTTGATGTATCTTACTTCATCAAGACCAGACATCATGTATGCTGTTTGTGTTTGTGCAAGGTATCAATCAGACCTGAAGGAATCTCACTTAATTGCTGTCAAAAGAATATTCAGGTATCTCAAAGGTAAACCAGCTTTAGGGCTTTGGTATCCTTACGAGGGTAATTTTGAGTTACATGGATACACAGATAGTGATTATGGTGGATGTTGTCAAGACAGAAAATCTACTACGGGTGGTTGTCAGTTTCTTGGACCCAGATTAGTTTCATGGCAATGTAAGAAACAAACAAATGTTTCTGTCTCAACTGTAGAAGCTGAGTACATAGCTGCATCAGCATGATGTTCTCAAATCTTTTGGTTGCAAAACCAACTGCTAGATTATGGGTTCAATTTTCTTAAAACACCCATTTACATTGATAACACTGCTGCTATGTTCATTACAGCTAATCCAGTTCAACATTCAAAAACAAAACATATCAAAATTCGATATCATTTTCTAAGAGATAATTCTGAAAAAGGTTTAATCATTTTGATTCAAATAGCAACTGAAAAACAGTTGGCAGACCTATTTACTAAAGCTTTTCTACCAGGAAGGTTTGAGTATTTAGTGGAGTCAATTGGCCTTATTAACCATGTGTAAACCTGGTTACTAATTTGAATCTTTCCATGATCAAATCCTTTCCTAAATCTGAAGGTCTTCATAAGGGTAAATTTTCATAGTTATTTGCCTGATTGTTTGTGTGTGTGTGCTTTCTTTTATT
This sequence comes from Flaveria linearis, assembly GCA_024085815.1. Classification (NCBI taxonomy): domain Eukaryota; kingdom Viridiplantae; phylum Streptophyta; class Magnoliopsida; order Asterales; family Asteraceae; genus Flaveria; species Flaveria linearis. Next base: position 62,028,783 of record CM044001.1, on the reverse strand, counting down.
GAAAAACAAAGTACAAAATTAGAAAACTCAAAAAAAAAGGGAATATAAATCAAAAACTCCAAAAATAGAGTTCTTTTTGTTTCTAATTCATTTTTTTAGGAATGAATCTGTGTTTGCCTCATGTGAGAAATGATAGTACATTAGTAAGATCAGTTGTATAGTTCACTCGCTAATAAATTCTGACATGATCAGGATCTGATGTGTAGACAATATCATGCTAGTATACTGAACAAGTAAATTCTTGCGATTACACCAAATCTCTATGCTTGTTTATGTATTCATCTAAGTGCTTTTGAGTGTATTAGCTTATCAGATTGGCTGCTTGCTAAGCTACACCCACTCACACCTGATGATAATGTGACTAATCGTGAGATCTGTTACAAGCATCATTCACTTCTCTGTTATGAGTCATCATAGACCTGAAGTGCTGAGATATCCTCTGTTGTAAGTCATTACAGACCTGGATATTCTCATTTGATGCAAAAGATGCCAATGTGCACAACCCATTCAAATGGATGGTTAGAGTTGATCAAATGGTTATCCATGATCATTCTCTATTCAATTAAGTAACATGAGCTCTGGTTATGCATATTTGTTAGGTAATAAGTTGATAATGTGTGCTTTCTTGCATGTCTTGATGATGGTTGATCCTCTAAGTCTTGGTATGAGTCATATCTTGTAATTTATAATTCTACCCTACTCAATTCAAGAATTGAAAAAGTAAGTGAGCTAATAATTTGTGTCAAAAACACTCATTTTCTGTCCTTAGATCTTGTGTCTCCTTTGCTGTGATGTCACTGACCTGGAACACACTTGATCAGGATTTAATCATTGTCTATGACTATTCACATATTTTTTATTTTAATGTTCTGATCTTTACTAATATGATCTCACTGCAACCAATGATTCTATTGTAAATATTAGATTTTCATTATGATTTAATTTTGATTTTATGCATGTTTTCTTGTGTGCAGGCAATATAACGATGTTAAGTGTGCTATTCTTATGATCTATTGGTAAACTTCTAAGTTTTGCAAAAACTTAAAAGTTTAGGGGGAGTAATAATCCAATAAGAATATTCTCAGAAAATCAAAATGATCCTGTTAAATTGAAAGGATGATGCTTTAATTTCAAAGTATGTGTGTGTTTATCTATGATAAAATGATCTCATAATTTTTAGCAAGTGGAAAAGCTTCTTTGATATGTTGAAAACAAGACAAATTTGAAACATTTGATTTGTTTATTTTGAAACTAAAATGAAGGGTCAAAATGTAAAAAGTTCAATTTTGAGGGTCAAAAGTGTAAATTTGAGGGAAAAGTCAAAAATAAGCAAAATTGTTTAAATATTAGTATGAAATATTACTAATATGTTTAAATAGTGTGCAGGAGAAGATTTGAAAAATCACAAGTGCAAAAACATCTAAACAGTGCTTATGTGCCTGAACAGTTGTTATGTGGCTGAACAGTTGTTGTATGTCTAAACAGTTGTTATATTTCTGAGAAGTTAGTGTGTGGGCATTTCAGCATCATTTTGCTATTGTACAGTGCTAATGCTACTGAACAGGACTCATACTACTAAACAGTTCTCATGCTACTGAACAGTACTCATACGACTGAACAGTTCTCATACGGCTGGCCTCATATGACTGAACAGTGCTCATATGTCCAATACTTAGTAAAATTTAGAACCTAATGTGCCTGAACAGTACTTAAACGCCTGTACAGTGCTCATGAGTCTAACAAAAATTTTACTTAGTATAAAAAGCACACTTGTGACAAATTCATTTCATCCCCATTTCAAAAACCCTCTTAAAACCTTCTCTGACCATTCGAACTCTCGACAAAACCCTCTTTCTTTGATTAAAATCATTTCAAGCTCAAATCACAGATTGTTGATAGTGTTTATGTGATTGTAAACGTAAGTTTATGATTTACATTCATCTGATTTGTGTTTAAATGGAAATTCTTTGATAGGCGTTCGACACCTGTACGGACGTTTGAACCCTAAACTTGTCAAACACTCAGATTTGATCATTCAAATCGAAAAAATGTCTGAAATTGATGATTGAATGTTGTTTGTCATGTGATTTCCATCATTATGTCATGTTAAATTTCGTTTAATCTGACATTTGATTGAAGACACTGTTCAATGTTCATCGATGAATAGTATCGTTTGATGATGAACTCGATGAATAAGATGAACAGATTCATAATTTTTAAATAAAAAAATTGAAAAATAAATTTTAATTGATAAAAGTCATCATTACAGGAATTAAAGAGTTTAATAAAATGGTATAAGATAAAATAAACTAAAGTGTTAAATTTTCAATTAAAATCAATCCTGATAATTCATCTTTTATTAAAATTTAAGTGTTTACACTTAAAATTAAAACTACAAGTTGATTTTGAAATTTAAATTTATTTTAACACATCAGTTTATAATATCTTAAATCATTATATTCTCAAACTCACATTAAAACATTTGCTTCAAAATTCACATATTGTCTAATATCATTGCTTTAAAATTTTGCAGATGGCTGATCTAAAGTTTGTGCCTAAGCACAACATTGTTGCTTTGCTCAATGAAGAAGTTCAAGATGCACTTTCTTATGAAGAGATGATAAGATTTCTTCTAAGAACTAAATATGTGTATGCCATGTGTTACCAGACAGTGATTTATGACAGACTCGTCAGAAAGTTCTGGAGTACAACAAGTGTTGAAGTAAATAATGAAGGAAGAAAAGTTATTAGAGGATTTGTGACAAGAGATAGAATGATTGAAGTGTCTGAAGAATCTATTAGAACTGCATTAAGACTGGGTCACAATGATCCAGAAGACCTGGCTGAGTTAACATTCAATGAATGTAGAGAGACATTCATGGAAATGGGTCATCCTGATCATTTCCCGAAGAAACAATTCTTCAGAGCACGAGTATATAATCATTGGAAGCTTCTTTGTTATATCTTTCAACACTGTATGTCAAAGAGGAGTGCTGGGTGGAACTCATTCCCAGTAGACATAGCATCTCCAGTTGTGGCCATTGCAACAAATAGAAGATTTAATATGGATAAATGGATCTTGAATGGATTGATATTCAATTTGGAGAAAGGAATAAGAAATAAATATCTGATGTACCCCAGATTCCTTCAAATGATCATTAATGAAGAACATCCAGATATTCATGTATATGGAATTGGGGAGATAGACTTATCTTAGAAAACATGTCTGAGGTTACATACAATAAATTAACTATGTTAACTGGTGCTCAGAATGTTCCTATGTTTAACTACATGAGGAATGTAGCAAATGATGATATGGATATCACTGTGGATCATTTTCATTTGTTAGAAGGTGAGCCAATTGATCCATCTGAGTTGATAGTGTATTTCCTCTAGAAGATGATGATCAAAATGAGGAGGATGAGAATGATGAAGAAAATGATGATGACAGCTCATCTAGTTCTGATGATGATGATGATAATAATGATGATGTTGGTGGTGTAGCTGAGACACATCAATCTATGAGTATTGATACACCAATGTCTGAGCATGCAAATGAAGCTCAAAATGAAGATGAAGAAACAATTGGTGGTAAAGGTCACGATGATAGTGTGCATGAAGTATCTGAAGATATAGATGATGTGATTCATGATGAATCTAGTCATGAAGTTGAAAATGAAGATACTGAAATGCATATAGATGTGGAACATGAACATGATGTTGATATGCAAAATCAAACTTTTGAATATGATTTTATTGATGATTTTCATGTTGATCAAGAATTGCCAGTTTTTACAACTCATAATGTGTCTGTTCAAACTGATGAAATCTTGGATATAGATGAAATTGAAAGAATAAAGGATGATAACATGACAAAAGAGAAAGAGATTGCAGATCTTAAAGATGAGCTTGAAAAGTTGAAAGAAGAGAATAAAAAATTGAAAGAAGAAAGTCTAAGTAAAGATGAAAAGATTGTGACTTATGCTAAAGATAAAGAAGATGTGATTAAAAATTTTGAGGTGATGATAAAAGATTATGACATTCTTGAAGAGAAATTCAAGAAATTGTCTGAAGAAAATGAAAGTTTGAAAGAAGAATTGAAGTTGAAAGAATCTGAAAAACCCAATTCTCCTGAAATTATGATTGTTTCAGAAAATATTCCAATAGATGTTGAAAAGGTTTCTGAAATGGAGAAAGGGAAGAGAAAGATAGATGAAATTGATGCAGAAGTTGTACCTGAATCATCATCAAAAGCTCAAAGAACTGAAGAGTCAAGTGAAGAAGAAATTCAAGAAAGCCAAGAACCAGTTATTCAAGACAAAATTGGTGCTTTGGAAGAATTGGAAGATGAATTTAATGATGATTGGTATAATGAGGTACTTGATGATGAAGATGTGAATGAAGAATTTGAAAATCCTTTTTTTGAGCATGATCAAGGAGTTGATGATATTCCAATAGATTTTGAAGAAAGGTATAACTACCTTGTGAAGATGAAATATAACAGAGTCTTTTTAGATGGGCTAACAGTTTCTCAGATAAACGATGAATATGAGAAATGTATAGCTGTAGAATCTTTTGCACCGATAAATCCTAATGAAATAATCATGGAACACAGTGAATGGGATAGAGGACAAGAAAGTATCAATGATGATGAAATTTCTAGTTCTGAGTTGCACCATCCTGACCCAGAGGAGATGAGCATTCCAGCATTACGGTCATGGTTTCAAGCCAGAAATTACCCGTGGAAAAGATTAAAGAGACTATAGTCAGTTTCGTTGAGAAATTTGGTTAAGAGTTTCCAACAAACTGAAAAACAAACAAACAAGATGATAATTCTAGATACTGATAATTCTCAGTATTTAGACATTACTAAGAGAACAAGGATTTTGAAACCTCAAGAGATTAAGCAAATGGCGCAAAAGTCTAGTGTTTATGAACGAAGAAAAGAGCTGATCAAAATGTTTCCTCAAACTGATCAGCAAGTTTATAAAGCCTCTACTGAGCAAAAGAATATTTTTGATAGTGCTAGATCTACTGGCGATTTAGTAAGGAATGTATTGCAAAAAGGTCAATCAGTTGCTGAATTGTTGAATGCTATGATTGCACCTGATTTCACAAATCAAGTAAAGATAATAGCATGGAAGTACGATGAAGTATTTGATGCCTTTTTGATCAAAAGAGTAAATGCTGTTTGTGATGTATATCATTTTTACTCTAGCATAATCAAACTTCCAGTCCAAGATTTAAAAGAGCTGAACAAACTTGATTTGATAAACCCTTCTGGAGCAAAACGTGGAGATATGTTTGTAGAGCTTCTCAGAAGAGGGTTAGCCAGAACAAGTAACTTCATTCAAACTAGATGTGATCAAGAGGATAAGGAGTACTTTTCTATGCTGAAGAAAAATAAGAAGATTCGAGGATTACAGTCAGACGAAGAACATTTTATGGTGGAATTTTGTGATAAGTACTTTGAGAAGGTAACCACTCCTGGATTGAAGGTGATAGAAGGCAACCAAAAGACCAAACATATACTGAGATGGTTTTACAATACATCTTCTTTTGAGCTCAAACTTGTCCGAAATCTTGAAAATTGGGACGAGGACATGATTTCTCTATTTGGTACTTTTGAGTTGAAATTGCTTCATCCAAGTTACATCTCATTCCTATCTGTGCAAAAATTTGAGAAAGTAGCTGATGAGACTGCTGAACAAGATAAGAAATATTTTATATCAATTATCAATGGGATGAATGCAGCAATGGAAAGAATATCCTTAAGGAAAGCTTTAGCTTATGCTAACATTGTGAAGAATGATATAAAAGAGATTGAGTTTATGAGGATTTCAAGCAAGGGAGTGTTGGAAGTATACTCAAGAGGAAGTTCTAAACCTATTGAGCTGTATGCCAATATTGACATAACTCGCTTATCGAAAGATACACTAGAGGTTATGAACAAGATGGAAATAAAGACTAATGAGGCAAAGCCTGAATAAGGTATATTAGCAAGCAAATTCAAGTCTGCAATTGCAAAGGCCTTGAAGGAACAAGATCTATACAAGGAGAAACCCATGTTTAAGATTAAAGAAGAACAGGAGGATTTCTTTAAAGACTGAAGATAAAAGAAGACAGAAGATAAAGGAAACGAGATATCAAAGGATGCAGAGAAGAATGCAAGATAAAGACAAAGAAGACAAAGATAAGAAGATAGAAGACTTTTGAAGACTGAAGACGAATGTAAATCTTAGGGGGGGGAGTATTGTTAGTCCTCTAAAAGATTAACATTAGTCTTAGTGTGTCTTTTACAATTTTGCCTTAGTATAGGGACTAGAATTGTAAATAGATAGTCTTTAGTTCATTGATAGTATAAATAGCTTTGTCTAGAGTAGATTTAAGTAGTCGTAACAATTGCTGCTTTCTTACTCTTGTAACTGACTTTGCTATATCAATGAACTGTGAATTTTGTTGATATTTGCTTCTTTTGATTACAATTGTTTGTATTTCTTTGAATTGTTCATATAATTTGTTACAGATTGATGCATTTGATCCTATCATGTGCCATTGGAGGATATCGAGGTGGATGAAAGGCTCAATTATGCGGAGCAACCAGTGGCCATTGTAGATAGGAAGAAGAAGAGATTGAGAAATAAAGTGGTTCCACTTGTGCGTGTGTAGTGGAAACACCAAAAGGGCTTTGAGTCTACGTGGGAGACTAAGGAAGAAATGAGACAGCATTACCCATAATTGTTTGAGTAGTGACAGGTTTCAGGGACGAAACCTCTTTAAGGGGTAGACTTGTAACACCTGAAAATTTCTATTCAAAATGAATGAAAAGAAAAGTAATAGAATGAAAGAAATAAATGTATCTTGAGGAGAATGAAAAAGAGCAATAGTGGAGGAGGCTTTGTGTAAAAAGTACAAAAGTCAACTATTTTATAATTACAGGTATGGTCGCCCATATTTGTGTTATTTACTTGTTGTCTTCAACAAAGAAGAAAGAAAAGAAGCTGAAAGTTTTTCCTCTAGGTTTCAAGAAGAAGAATAAACTGATTTTTTGCTCTTCATAAGCGTTTCTTCGTATAATTGGCTCGGTTTTCTTGGGTTTTCGACCTTGAAACTAATTTTTATGTGTTCCTTGTGCTTGGTTGCTTATTTTTGTTGTTTTATGTGTTTGAACTCTTTTGCGTACAAGTTTGGAGGAGTTTTACTTGTTGACTGCATAGGTAAGTTCTAGATGCTGGTTTTATGTGTTTATAAAATTCATGGGGCTAAAAATTGCATATTTAAATGTTATACAACTGTTGTATATATACCCGTATGTATTTGTGCATGTATGTTTGTGTTTTATGGTTGTATATGTGTTGTAAATGCATAGAATGATAGATGTATGTTAAGAACAGGTTAAAATATAGATTGGGTTTGAAAATAAGTCTGAAATATACATAACTATTGGCCATGCGCCCAAACAGGGTCCATGCTCCTGGAAATTTGACTTAGAAAAACCTAAGTGCTGATCATGTGCCCCAATAGTCTTCATGCACCTCGGAATTTGTCTGAATATATTAAGTGTTAACCCATGCATCCAAACAATACCCCATGTGCCCAACCATTTTGCTCAGGTGCCTAAGTGTCAGTCATGCACCTGAACAGAACCTCATGCGCCCAAAAATTTGTGCCCAAACACCTAAGGGGTTGTTTGACAATATCTGAATGATTAAGTACTGAACCAATAAGAGGTCTGAACCATTAAGTGTTGAACCATTAATAGGTCTGAACCATTAAGAGCTAGTATATTGCTTAACTATTTGAAGGCAAATGTCTGACCAATTCAGATAAGAGGTCTTAACCATTCAGAGGCAAATGTCTTAACCATTTAGGCATTTGCTCGCAAAACAAACAGTCTGAACCATTAAGTGCTGAACCATTTAGACATCTAAACCATTAAGAGGCTGATTAAGAGGCTGCCAAATAGCCCATAAGTGTTGACTCATGCGCGCACATACTGTTAACGCACCCAAGCAGTACTCATGTGCCTGCATAATGCTCATGCGCCTAGGACACTTGATAAATATTCTGAAATTTTGGGAAAAAGGAAATTTTAGGGTTTGACCCTGATTTGACTTGATGATTATATTTATTTATTTTGTACATGTTTTTGGGTTGTTCTTATGTTCCCTATTATGTACATGTTATGTGGCTTTACGTGGTGTGATTATATTCATATACATAAAGTATTATCATTAAAGAAAGTAAAATATTAATGATAATGAAAAATGGGACATAAAGAACAAATGAAAGTCTTGCAAGCAAATTGAATGCAGGTGCACGACCATGTTGTCGTTAGCTCAACTGTGTGCGGTTTAGCTAACTCGAAGGATGCACACAGGGTCAATCCTTAAGATTGACGGGACCCTTGTAGCATGCCCTAGGTACTGGGCCACGCTTTGTGCATAATGTTAGGGGTCTATTTATAGACTTTGGCCTAGTATCAGCTTCGTGCACAATGTTCGGGGTATTGCATATTGGTCTAGATGAAAGTGAAAGATAATGAAAAAGTACGAAATGAATGAATGCGTACGATGATGAAAGGTAATAAGAGTATACTTTGATGTATGTATGAAAGTAAAGGAAGTATTCTATTGAAAATAGTATTTTCATATATAAATTAGACAAGGTATTTTAACACTTTTAAAACTAAAACTCACTCAGTAACGCTGACTTTTATGTATTTTTAGTTGGTAGGTAATTATTGCTAAATGTGGCGCGCGGGTGAAGCTACTCGACAGGGCAAGACTACTATCCATTCATGATTAGTGATATTGTTGTTTTGTAATGCAATTAAAAGGATCCTTTTGTAACTTATGAAATGATGATGTATTGCTTAACAACAGTAATTATTAATGTAATGAAGGGTTTTTGTTAATTTAATCTGTTGTTTAACCTTATGAAATGTATAATGTTTATTGATACACATGTCCCTAGTTCTAGTCTAGTGAGCGTCAATGTAATAGATTTTCATCTTGTAACATATATGTAATGTTGAATCAATGAAATGAGAAACTCTTCTATAAATGTTTTTTGGTTGTTTGATGTCATATCTATTAATATTATTCATTGTTACACGCATATATGAAAATGTTATATACGTTTACAGCTGTTACACATAGTTCTGAATCATTAAAGGTTCACAAATGTGTTTAACTAAGTATTCTGATTCAGTCGCACGACTGGACCATGCGACTGGGCCAATCGCACAACTGAACCAGGTGATTGAATCAATCGCACGATTGAGTCATAAGACTGACTCAGTCATATGAAGGAATCATTCATATGTCTCAGTCGCACGACTGAGCCAGTCGCTTGGCTCAGTTGTACGAATGAAAGCTGTAACCTATAAATACCACTTAATTCGTGGAAAAACGGGAGACTTCGATAATTCACAACCCTAGCCGTACCAGTTCGCCCAGAGCATCCCTTCCAACTTCACAGAGCGTTTCAGATCATTCCTACTTCATTCTTAACGTTTTCTAATCGTTAGGTTTGATTCGAATAACGTTGTCCCTGATTGGATCGCCAATCAAATAGAATTCCGCACTATCTGATTCGGTTTCACGTAGAATCTTGTAGTACTCCATCTGTACACGGTCCTAACAAGTGGTATCAGATCCTTTACTCTTGATTCTTCGTGGATTCAATCTTGTTTTTGAAAAAGTCAACGTTTTTAAGTGAAAAGATCCGTTCTTTCTTCTTAAAATCAAGTTTTTACGTGTGCATGTTCTGAAAATTTAATATTTTTCGAGTTGCAGCCGTCTAGGGTGTAAAAAATTGCATTTTTAGGTCAAAGTGTGTGAAAATTTCGATTTCAGCAGTCTTAGTCGCACGATTAACTCAATCGCACGACTGAACTCCATTTGTCAGTCCAATCGTACGACTGAAGTCAATCACTCGTTCAATCACACGATTGACTTAGTCGGTCTGTCCTTTCGCACAACAGCCCTAATCTCCTGCCCAGTCGTACGACTAAGCTCAATCGCACGATTGTGTTTCAGTCGTCCCCCAGTCTCCCTTTCTCAGTGGCATACACAGTTTGCTTTTAAAGTTTAAGACTACTTCATCATGGACTCAGAGAACTTTGCATTCTCGGCGGGAAAGGATTCCAGGATCCAGAACCTCTTACTGTTGGAAAATGAGATCGGGAAACATAATAAACCACCTAAGCTATTGTCTCTTGATGAATTTCCTCAATGGAAACAAAGGTTTGAGATTCATCTTAATGGAGTGGATACCAATCTCTGGAATGCTATTGAAACTGGCTACACTATGCCAGTTGGTGCTGATGGCATACCCCTGGCTTTCAGTGGACTAAGTGATTCACAAAAGCTTGCTTACAATGCAGAGAAGAAAGCCTATGCCATGTTAACCCAGTCAATTCCCAAAGATATTTTTCATCAATATTCAGAATATAGGTAGAGCAAAAAGTTATGGGAGGCTCTTGAGAAGAGATATGAAGGTAATTCAACACTAAAGTCACTGAAGGCTAAAGTGTTGAAGAAAGAGTTTGATAATTTCTTTTCTATTGGGAATGAAAGCTTGGATGATATCATAGATCGCTTCTACCATTTGATGAGTGAACTTCACACTCATGGTGTTACAACGTCCAAAGAAGAAAAAGTGGCAAGCTTGGCTGATGGGCTACCAGAGAAGTGGGATTCATTCATTTCCACTATAAGATACAACTCAGTGCTGGACACTTTGGATATTAATGACTTCGTCCTGAAACTAAGAGAAGAAGAGGTTAGACATAAGTACAAGACAAAGAAAGGATCATACACTCAGGATCCATCTCTCTACAACGTTACTCCTGTTCCAACTGCGAAATACTCCAGTGCCCCTCTGCAGACTTCCTTTGTGTCTAATGCATCATCTACAACTGGTCAAAGCTCATCGTATGATGGTGAGTCACATGTTTCATCAGGGGTTCAACAAAGTCCGACAGTTGCTCAATCAACGAAGTTAGTGACATAAAATCTGGGAAAATTAACTGTGGAAGTGGCTAAGGGGCACATGTACCTACTTGCTACTGTGGTTCATTCCTATGATGGGTTGGTTGCAGGAAAGATTAGGAACTGCCACCTGGCTGATGAAAACTACGAGCAGGTGGATGAAAATGAACTAGAGAGAATGGACATAATGTGGGCTCTCGCAAGTGCTGTGCGACGAGCAAAGAAGTTTGTAATGAAGACGGGATAGAATCTGGTGGCTACCAAAGATACTACGTTCGGATTCGACAAGTCTAAAGTCACCTGTTTCAACTGTGGTGAAAGAGGCCACTTCAAGCGAGAATGTGTCAAACCGAAGAAGAGATGCAATGGGAACCCGTTCTCGTCCTTCAACAAACAAGATAAAGAGAAAAAGACAGCCTCAACCAGCAGTGATTCAAAGGCAATGGTTGCTCAAGGTGATGAAGGACAGGACTGGTCCTTTCGATTCTTAAATGATAGTGAAGCCAACATTGCATCTGTAAAAAATCTGAATGAGGACTCAGCGAGTGAGGGGGAGAACTCAGTTGAGCTTGACACTGCTGATGTGGATGAGACCTTAGCTGCTGTAAATCAACTTGTTGAAAATGAACTGAACGCTGAAGCTGAAGCACAACCGGAACCTCAAAATGCTTTCATGGCTGGAACGTCTACATCTTCACAGGTAGAAACAAAGGATGATATGTTTATTAAACATACTTGTGTTAAATGTGATAAATTTAGAGAAAGCATTGATCTGAAATTTGCTAGGTTATTAGATCATAATGATAACTTAGTAAGTGACTTGAAATTGTGCACTGAGTCAAACAGAGTTCTAAAACAAAACGAGAGCAGCTATAAGGAGAAAATTGAAGCGTTAAAGAAACAATTAAAAGAAACTGAAGTTGTTGCATTTAACCAAGAAAACGATATAAAGTTTTATTTAAAGACTATTGAAGAAACTAAAAAAGACAAAGCTGTTTTACAAGTCGAAAATGAGTCTTTAAAACAAAAACTTCACAGTCTAGCTAGTTCTTCACATATTCTGAAAAACTTGGTTAAGGAACGCAACAATGGGGAAGGTTTGGGATATAAGGTTGTGCCTCCACCACATGAGATCCTTTTAAACACCAAACAACATCCTATTAATATTAATCCAATAAAGGACCATGTGGTGACTACTCCTCTGGTCAGTGATCCTGACACGGCAGTTAAACCTGTTCCTCCGGCTGCTAATCAGACAACATCAACATCAGGCACAATTGGCGACAGGGAGGAAGAGAATGTTCAAGCATCTCTTGGGTTGGGTTCAAAATCTGCTACCACACAACCTAAGATTTCCAAAACCACTCAAACTAAACCTGTTAAGCAAGATAACAATCATCTTCAAAGACAAAACACCCATAATGTTAAACAAGTAAAATTTGTCAAGGAAGGTGAAAGTCAAAGGAGTGGGACCAAAAAGTCAATACCTGAAGTTTACTCACCCCCCCCACAAAAGATCTCCTATTACTGTTGAAAGGAGATCATGTTATACTTGTGGACAACGCGGTCACATCTCCTTAAACTGTCCACGCTATCAGACACCCAAACTCAAAATTGAACTAGACAATGAAGTTAAACTGGTTTCAAAACAGAGACCTAAGACTCCGGTTAGGTCTAAAACACCTGTTATGTCTAAAACACCTTCTAGGTCTTTTACCTCACCTCAACGCCACAGACAACACAGACAAGCCACTAGCAAGTCTGTGATGCCTGAGGTGAAACCTGTCTTTGAAACTAAATCTAAGGTTCAAACTGTAAATCAGTCATCAGTTTCCCATAAACAATCCTTTCACAAGGATGGTTTGTGGAAAGCCAAAACACCTAAAGTGTCTGAAAGCTTGGATAAGTTGAAGATTAAGGTCCCACCTACTGATAAAGGACAGTGGGTCGAGTTCGTGATATGTGATGCCTCTGGGAAACCCAAGCTAGTCAAGGCTTGGGTCCCCCTCCTCAACTAATTATTTTCTATTATGTGCAGGTTGTCCGCTATAGTGCTTCTACCAACACATAGATAGTAGATAGCGGAGCATCCAGGCACATGACTGGAAATAAGTCTCTCCTTTACAATGTCAAACAAATTAAAAGGGGACACGTTTCATTTGCTAGAAACAAAGGAGGTTACATTACCGCACAAGGAGAAGTAAGTAATGAAAAGGTAAGGTTCGATAAAGTTAATTTCGTTCAACAATTGGAAAACAATCTGCTTTCAGTGTCTCAGATTTGTGACAATGGCTTCAAAGTTATGTTTGACAATCATAAGTGTTACATTCTGAAGAAAGAGATGGAGATTCCAGAGGAGCAGGTATTAATGTCAGCATCTAGGTATAATGACCTGTATGTTCTAGATATGTCTAATGCTTCTACTAGTGTGTCTACTGTTCAATGCTTTTTTGTCTAAAGCTATAGAGAAGGATTGCATCTCATGGCATAGGAGAATGGGACACATCAATCACAAGAAGATGAATCATCTGATTCATAACAACTTAGTTAATGGAGTTCCTGTTAAGAACTTCAAACTTCCTGATTTTTATGTCTCATGCAAGAAGGGAAAGCAGACCAGGAAATCTCACAAGACCAAGCACATCAATTCTATAGAGACCCCCCCTGCAACTATTGCACATGGATCTATTTGGTCTCGTCAGCATGAAGAGTATCACAGGAGACTGGTACTGCTTTGTAGACACAGATGACTACTCACGGTTCTCCTGGGTGATGTTTCTGAAAGCAAAGTCAGAAACATTTGAGTCATTCAAGGTGCTCGTCACTACACTGGAGTCTCTCTACAAGATGAAGGTTAGGAGGATTCGTTCAGACAATGGAACAGAGTTCAAGAATCAGTGGATGGATGCTTTCTGCAAGGAAAAGGGGATTGTTCATCAGTTCACCTCTGCATACACACCACAGATGAATGGAATTGCTGAGCGGAAGAACCGAAGCTTGATAGAGACTGCCAGGACTATGTTGGCAGATTCAAAGCTGCCAGTGTAGTTCTGGAATGAAGCTGTTGCCAACGCATGCTACACACTTAATCGTGTGTCTGTTGTCAAGAGGCATGGGAAGACTTGCTATGAGTTGCTTCAGAAACGTAAACCTAACCTGGAGTATCTGGAACCATTCGGAGCTCCATGTACGTTACTGAAGAAAACTCCGGAAGTCATGTTCAGTGAAAAGGCAGATCAGGGGATCTTTCTAGGATACATCATAGTAGATAAATGAGTTTACAACATCTCAACTGGTCAGGTCGAAGTATGGTGCAATGTCGACGTTCAACGATTCACCATCCCCCCTACTGGAAATGGTCCATTGTCGTTCTTCGACTACGATGGATTTTTCAAATATTCAACCTTCCCCAAATAGATTCAAATGAAGAGATTGCTACTCAGATGATGCATGATGTTCTAAACACACCGAATCTGGATACTAGCAATATAACACCTGCGAGTGGTTCATCGGGATCTTCACCAGCTGATCTGGACGAGAGTGATGACTCATCAGATGATGAAGAAGCAGCTGAGACATGCATTGAGCATAATGTTGATCAAGAGGAAAGACACCTGTGACTAGGATCAGTACGAATCATCCACAGGAGGCTATCATTGGAGACTTACACTCCGGCATGCAGACACAAAATCAGTTGTACTCTGTTGATTATGCTGTAATTATGGAAAAGGGCTACGTGAATATGGAGCATTCAAATGCTTTGTATCTCAAGTCGAACCCAAACACGTTAGCGATGCCCTGAAGGATGAGGCCTGGGTCAATGCTATGCAAGAGGAACTGCTACATTTCAAGAAGCTTGGAGTGTGGCCACTCGTTGACCGGCCTAAAGGAGTTAAGGTGATAGGTACCAAGTGGGTGCTACGTTGCAAGAAGGATGACCAAGGTGTCGTTATCAAAAACAAGGCACGGTTGGTTGTTCAAGGCTTCAGACAAGTCGAAGGAGTCGACTACAATGAAGTCTTTGCACCAGTAGCTAGAATGGAAGCAATCCGTATCTTTTTAGCCTACGCACCTTACATAAAGATCAAAGTCCATCAAGTAGATGTAAAGAGTGCATTCTTGCATGGGGAAATCCGTGAAAAGGTCTACGTCAATCAACCCGTGGGATTCGAAGATCCCTATCATCAGGACAGAGTCCACAAGTTGGACAAGGCTCTGTATGGGCTACATCAGGCTCCTCGATCCTGGTATGAAAAGCTCTCCACCCACCTGCTGAAACACGGGTTTCGCAGTGGTGTGATTGACTGCATGCTGTTTATCAAAGAAAGAAATGGAGATTTACTGATGGTGCAAATGTATGTGGATGACATTATCTTCGGTTCGCGAAACGAAGATCTATGTAAAGAATTCGAATCTGTGATGAAGGCGGAATTTGAAATGAGCGCCATGGAAGATATGAAGTTCTTCCTGGGATTACAGGTGGATCAGACACCTACCGGTATTTTTTTGCATCAGACTAAGTATGTCGGAGATATTCTTAAACGATTTGATATGGAAAATGTCACTGCTGCCGGTACCCCACTCGCCACATATCATGATGTGGCTCCTGATGAGAATGGGTAAATTGGTGGATGCCACTATGTATCATGGGAAGATCGGATCTCTTATGTATCTCACTGCCTCTCGTCCAGATATCATGTCTGTGCTCCAGATATCAAGCAAAACCGAAAGTAAATCATCTGATCGGGGTGAAAAGAATCTTTCGTTATCTGAAGGGTACTCCAACACTGGGGTTGTGGTATCCTCATGATGATGACTTCGAGCTAAAGGCATATAGTGATTCAGATTATGGCGGCTGCAAGATGAATTTCAAGTCTACATCAGCAGGGTGTCAGTTTTTTGGAAGGCGTTTAAGCACGTGGCAATGCAAGAACCTCGGTTGCCTTATCAACCTGCGAAGCTGAATACGTTACTGCTGCAAGCTACTGCTCTCAGATTATCTGGATCCAACAGCAAATGCGGGACTATGGTTTGCAATTCCCTAACACCCCTACTATGTTGATAACTCTGCTGCCATAGCTGTAACTAAAATTCCGGTTCAACACCCTAAAACTAAACACATCGGCATAAGTATCACTTCATACAAGACTGCTATGAAAAACAATTAATAGAAGTGGTTAAGATAAACACGGCTTTTCAACGCGCTGACCTTTATACTAAACCGTTTGATAAACCCAGATTTTTCTATCTGTTAGAGGTCAATGGCGTGAAAAAGAAAAGTGACATTATCTCTGAAGACACAGATGCATAGTCCGACACTAGTTCAGTTTATTTTATTTTATTTAAATTTTTTAATTTCATTGTCTTATAAAAAATCCAAAAAACACAAAAATTTTTGTTTTTAGAATTTTAGGGGAGATTAGGTTATGTCAGTATTTATTTACTTAAAAAAAGGAAAAAAAAAGGAAAGGGCAGATAAGCTAAAAGGCAAAAACAACAAAGATAAGACTGTGATTCTACATAAATGGAAAGTGATAGTACACAGGCGTCTAGTTACTTGGAACACCAAAAAGATTTTAAATTTCTGCAATCTTAGTTTAAGTTAAATCATAGAATATTGTTAGTCAGAGAACTCTATGTCTAACAAAATGGGAACATGATAGTACGCTTGGGTGTTACTGTAATTACACGAAGAAAGTTGATCTAGGGAGGTGCTAGTTCACTATACGATGTGTCAGTAGATTCAACACAATAGACTAGTAGACATCATTGGTGAACTCAATTTAAACTAAATGGTTCAGCTGACCGTGGGTTCCCATCTTATCACTGGTTAACACAGTCAATTATTTCCAATAAGGAATGACGAGCAAATAAACGCCACAATATGTGTGCGGATGACCACAAAAGGAGCAAAGCACAAAAAATGAAAATAAACGCAATCAAGCTGATAACATATGTTGTTGGTGCGTTATGTGCAAAAGCAAATAAGAAATGCTCTAACAAGGAGATAGGTTGTGTGCCTCTCTGCTGTGCGATGGCACTGACCTGAGGATAAGCATAACCTAGATATTCTAGAATTCACCGTTGTTTGCCGCCTCTCTGTTATGCGGTGGCAATGACCTGAGGCTTGGCTTCTCTTTGAAAATTCTAAGAATAGTATCTTCTTGTCAAAATACCCGTAGACCGCTCAAAAGTCTCCTGAGGAATGTTGATTACCATATAAGCGTGGGATCCACAAATGTTGGTTGAGATAATATAATCTAATACATCACCAATATGTGTCAAAAGTCTGTGTATGGATTTAAGTGGACAAGCATACTGACAATCGTCGTGGATGCACCGCCTGATGTTAATAATCAACGTATGTTACGTATCAGATTAAGCATGATTCCCAGTTAGAATTTAGAAGTCTCAGATGAATAAGATACTGTGATTTGTAAATATGCTAGTTTCTATTTAAAAAATGTATAAAAAATTCCAAGTAATTGAGGTTATGCCTGTCTGATTCCATAAGAATCTGTCTTGGAAATGAAGTTAATGCAGATAGGCTGATCTACCCAACCCTAATAAAATCACAAAAACATGTTTATTTTGTTACTTAGCTTAGTCTTTTAATTTACTTGTAAAGTGTGTCAGTGTCGGACTGTGCTATGTTACTTATCGCAGTTAATGTCACAAAATGAGCTTAAAGTTTAATCTAAAACAAATTGTTTCTGAAAAGATAGAAGGATCATGTCTGAGGTGATCAGGTGGATAAATGGATCATGTCTGAGATGATCGGGTGGTTAAATGGGTCACGTCTGAGGTGATTTGGTGGATAAATGGATCACGTCTGAGGTGATCAACAGGTTTCAATCTAAAAGTGATCATATCTGAGATGATCAACTGCTCACAATGTTTATTTATTGCTAAATTGAACTAAGGGTCGTACAATAAAATGGTCAAAATGTCACAAGTATGGCCCATTCGCACGACTGAACCATAAGTATGGACCAGTCGTACGATTGGAGCATACGAATAAGTAAAATCGTAGGATTGGAGCATACGAATGAGTAAAATCGTACGATTGGACCATGCGATTGAGCCCAATCGCACGATTGGAGGTGACCGACTATGTCAGACGTCTGAATAAACCTCAATCGTACGATTGGAGGTAAGCGATTGGGTGAATCGTACGACTGAAGCTCAGTCGCACGACTCACTCTTGCGACTAGGCTCAGTCGCATGACTCACTCATGCGACTTGGTTCAGTCGCACGACTGGAGGCTGCCCGAGTATAAATACAAGGTGAATCGGCCATCAGTCGCTCCATTCACCCAAATCGCCCTTCACTCGTACGATACGTCGAATCTCTGCAAAATTTTCTAAGATTCCTATTTACCTGAGATTACTGCTTTCTAACGTTGGATATCGTTTATACAGGTAATAATCAAGGTGCATCATCGTTCAAACCGAGGATAAACATCAAGAATCACTCACATTTTGACCTAACAGTAACCGAGACTTAAACGGACAAATAAACCATAAAAACTTAACTTTAAGATCAAATTAATGGTAAAATATATTTAGTCGGCCTACTCTGAGTGAAATGAGCCTAATTTCAACGTTTAACATCAAGTATTGCTCAAAACATGATTTTGAATGGACACACAGTCGAATGAGCGACTGGACACTAGGATGAACTCCAGTCGCACGACTGAGTGGACAATTGAGCCAATTGGCAGAACGACCGATACGAATGAGGTCAGTTGGTCGAATGAACCAATTGCATGCTCAGTCATCCGATTGAACTCAGTCACATGATTCAATCACCCAAATGTGTTCAATCGCATGAAAGGTCAACCGACTGAACTCAGTCGCATGGCTCAATCGCATGAGTGACCAGACTGAGTTCTACCAGGTTAACTGGAGCTGATTTGTGTTGTATGGGATCTAATGTCTATATGTCTTGTGTTACAGATTGATGGCTGACAGGTGGACCATCAACCCTAAGCACAACATATGTGCACACTTAGATGCTACGACTCGGAATGGTGCCGAGTTTGCAGGAGTCATTGCTTTTCTCCAGCACTCCAGGATCTACAGGGTGATTTCCACACCATGCACTCCCTACAGGTCTATTCAGCAGGCCTTCTGGGAGGGTGCATCAGTTGACCGCTCACGGGAGCCCTACAGCATCAGAAGTTCCATCTTTGGTATCGATATAGAGATTGCTGCTGAAGACATAAGACGAGTACTTGGTTTGGGTGATGATGCAGACCACCCCACCAGACATCACCCACTGACAGTTAGAGGGTGCTTCTTGAGGATGTAGTACGCTGGGGATATCAACGCAGGTGTACTGAACAAGAGCCACCTGTGTCCCCAGTACAAGTACTTAGCATATGTCATCCTCAAGTGCATAGCTTCGAGGAGGGGTGGGTTTGATGACCTATCTGACCAGATTCAAAATGCCTATGTTGCACTGGTTCTGAACCACCCCTTCAGCTTCTCGAACATGATATTCTCATACCTGATAGAGAATCTAGAGGCTAAGGGTAAAGAAGGATTCTGCATGTACCCTAGATTTCTCCAAATGATCTTTGATGAGAAGCTGCCAACACCGCCCAAGGAGAGCAACGACGCGGTGTAGTTGGAAATCATGGATGATACGACACTGGGTCATATGAGAGTATATAGGGGAAAGCAGGTCAAACCCCCAGTGAAGAGACTGATCAGCCATTTGACAAATGCCGAGTACATGGCGCCTAGGAGGTGAAAGTGGCGCCACGAGGAGAGTGACTCAGATGTTGAGCAAATTGCTCTTCCATATGATGACTCCAATGATGATGGTGATACGGGCGGAGACTCAGGGCCTGCTACTTCAAGGGACCCCACTAGACAGTTCACTCATTCACCAGCTACACACCCAGATGCTAGCACTGCCAGTTTTCACCAGGATTTCTGTCCTTCTGATGAGGAGGAAGAAAGTGATGAGGAGCCTCTAACGAGGACTGTGGGCAGTAAGGTGATTGCCACAGAGAGAGGCATGAGGGCGGTTGGTGGACGCCCAGTGGAGTCCGGGGATGCTGCTACTGATTCAGATCCCTCATATGCCCTGGACCCGCTCCGTAGCCAAGGGGAGCCTCTGTATCTAGAGGCAAAAAGAGGAAGACTATGGCACACCCCTACAGCAAGAAGGGGAAGAGGTTGAGATTCACCCTAACATCATCCACCAGCACAGCCACTACCTCAGCCACACCATCTACCATTACCACTACCACTGCTACTACTCCTCCAGCCACCACCTCTACGACCTCACACACCACTTCCACACCTGCTTCACCACCAACTTCATCTATACCACCCTCAATCTTCACCACTACCACCACCACCACTCCCAGTCATCAAGCCGGCCCATCCCCCTTCCCCACAGGATCATCCCTCCCTCCTATTGGAGTGGAGGAACAGCTTGCAGCACTTAACAGAATGGTGTTGAAGCTGTTAGCTGCGGATGAGGAGAAGGCAGCTAGACTTCTTCAGCTTGAGGAGCAAAATGCCTATCAAACGCATCACATTGCCCGACTCTGGGAGCAAAATGTCCTGTCGACTCAGAAGATTGAGGAGTTAGAGTCAGCCAATAAGAAGATTTTGCTAAAGCTGAAAGGGTCACAAGCTGAGCCTATAAAGATAGGTGAAGGAGAAGATGATGATGATATTGATGATGATGAGGATGATGATGAAGAGGATGAAAATGAAGATGATGAGGGGGAGGGTGATGGCGAGGCTCGAGGAAAGGATCGTGATGACGATGAAGGGGATGCTGCTGCATCTGCCTCTGCTCCTGGTCAAGAGCAACGGACAAAGAGGAAACAGGACTAGGGAGCATCATCGTCCGCCCCGCCTACCTCCCCATCTGCCGAAGACCCTGCTATGATCAAAGGCAAAGTTCAAGATTACATGTCTATTTATTATTAAACTTTATTTTTGAAATCATGTATCATCTATTGGGTTAAATAAATAAATGAAAAGTTAAACCAACATGCGTTATGTTCTTAATGTATACTAACTTGTATTGTGTTTGGTTATTTCCTTAACAATTCATCTAAACAGGCTGACGAGCATGATGTAGTACCCCTTCGACAAATCGAGATGCAATTGACAATGATTCTCAATTTTCAAGGGATAGTACATCGCTCCGTCAGCTATATGCCTGAAGGGGGAGAAATCATACATGATTTGACTGACGAACAGATTGTTGAGCTGTTCAGTCTAAATCCTGATGAGCTAGTGAAGGATGCTCCAGAGGTCGACGTAATCAGTGATGAGAAGCTATAGGATGTCGACGAGGTGGAGATAGAGGATGTAACTGCTGATCATTATCCCCAGTATACTAACGCTGAAGGCGAAGTTCTACCGGATCTGGGAGAAACTTTTGAGAGCAGTGCATTCGACAAAATTGAAGAAATAACAGCTGCAAAAGAAGCTACAGCTGAAGATCCTCAGGCACATGATGCTGATCTAGCATCCAAAAAGGCTGAGTGGGCAGCCTGCCTAGAGGAGATGAAGAAACAGCGCGTGCTTACAAAGTCAAACGCCTACACCAAGCTCTATAAGGTAAAGAAGCATCAGAAGGTGTCGGGCAAGATTATCAGCTGGGCATACTTTGAGGACCTCAAAGTATATGCCATCAAAAGGGAGAAGGGAATAGAGTATTTCAGATTCCCACACGATCTGGAAACTCTCCCTGGATTTGAGCAAAACCGTCTAGCCAACTTGAGCCTCCTGTATGTTATTCCCAGAAAGATATCGGGATGGTTTGAGAAGGCTCTGAAGAAGGAGTATCATACGAGGTGGCTCAATTTTAAACCTTAACATCCCAAAAGGTTGATTCATAAAATAGAGGTTGATCCCACCTAAGGAAGACCAAAGGTGGTCTTGAGATGGCATCCTCCGCGCACAATGTCTCGTATTCCACTGAGGGAGATGCCATAAGATTTTGCACCCCATTTTAAATGGTGGTATTATGATTGGCGCACTGGTGAGGCCGCCATTGTTTTGAATAAAGAAGGGAAGGCAGGGACGATTAGGGTGTTCGAACCTATGTGGCTAACCAACTTGTCTGCGTCAGATGTCTACATCTTGTACAAGTGGCCATTATTTTTTGACACACAGGATATCGTGCAAGCACTTCAGTTTCAACATGTTATACGTCTATGCTTCGCACTTGACATTCATGCTGGGGTTACACGAGAAGAAAGAATGAAGAGATATGAAGAGTTCAAGAAGGAAGTCAAAGTTTAGCTAGATCTAGGTCCAAGGGGGAGTTTGTTGATACCATGTCCCTAGTTCTAGTCTAGTGAGCGTCAATGTAATAGACTTTCATCTTGTAACACATATGTAATGTTGAATCAACGGAATGAGAAACTCTTCTATAAATGTTTATTGGTTGTTTGATGTTATATCTATTAATATTATTCATTGTTACACGCATATATGAAAATGTTATATAGGTTTACAGCTGTTAGACATAGTTCTGAATCATTAAAGGTTCACGAATGTGTTTAACTAAGTATTCTGATTCAGTCGCACGACTGGACCATGCGAGTGGGCCAATCGCACGACTGAACCAGGTGATTGAATCAATCGCACGATTGAGTAATAAGACTGACTCAGTCGTACGAATGAATCAATCGTATGTCTCAGTCGCACGATTGAGCCAGTCACTTGGCTTAGTCGTACGAATGAAAGCTATAACATATAAATACCACTTAATTCGTGGAAAAACAGGAGACTTTGATAATTCACAACCCTAGCCGTACCAGTTCGCACAGAGCGTCCCTTCCAACTTCACAGAGCGTTTCAGATCATTCCTACTTCATTCTTAACGTTTTCTAATCGTTAGGTTAGACCCGGATAACGTTTTATCTGATTGGATCGCCAATCAAATAGAATTCCGTGCTATTTGATTGGGTTTCACGTAGAATCTGTTAGTACTCCGTCCGTACACGGTCCTAACAATGTTTTATATGTATAATGCTATGATTGACCAACTGTGAGGTCTTTGGGGTTGGGGTCCTTACAGGCAATGGTTAACTACATGAAACAAGTACTTCCAAAATGGTGGAAGATACTTCTTCTCCAGTGATGGGTACCGATGGCTATAACCCATATGGGCCAAATAATCTTTCATTGCATCGTCATCAATCTTCACCAGTGGCTAAGGTTGAACTTGTAACCGTTTCACACTGTTAATCACCTGTGCAGTAATAACAACCCTCTTGCCCTTAACATTGGCAGTAATGCAAGGTTCTCCATTCTCATTAATCTCATTTGTAGCTGAACTCCAAAACTGATCAATAACATCCATATAGATAATAGGATTAGCTGAAATGGTGTGATATATCTATGAAGTCTTTAGACCCTCAACAAGTAATCTGAATAGGGCCTTGTCGTCATGGACATCACCAAGATATGCTATAGCGTTATGGTTTTCGTTGAAAACTATAGGCCTTGCCATCTGAAACAATAAACAACTATATAAGTATTCAAGATGATCATAAAATTTCAAACTTAGAAAAATTCAACACTTAGAAAAAATTTTGAAATTTTGAACTTTTCGCGCGAAAACTTCAAGTTCTCACGCGAAAACTACAAGTTTTCAATTTTAACATTTCGTATGACAAGTCAAGTTGTTGCTTAAATTTAAATTTGACCAGTGGTCAACTTCTCGTGTGACAAGTTCATTTTTTCACATGAAAAGATTTGACTGTTTTGCATCTGTTCATGTTTCAAGAAACTTTTCACATGCAAAAAGTCTATTTCAAATCAAATTTTCATTTTGTCATTCTCAGAGTGTTTTAACCATTAAAACATGTTCCATAAGTGTCGATTAAGCTATTATTAAGGTTCATTATGGTTAATTTGTTCTATTTTAACGTGTATTGGTCCTTTAAGTTTTGGTCAAGCTTCAACACACACTCAAATTGAATATATTAACATCAAACTACCATAATAAGTTGTTAAGAATCACTGGGTGACCACAATGAACTATGTTTTCAAGTTGGATAGAGTTTCAACACAAAGAATTTTTTAGAGTGAAATTTCAGGAAATTTTGTGTGAATACTTGACTTTTCGCACATTGTGCTTTATATAGTACTCTGACTTCTCGCGCGAGAAGTTAGAGTTCTCGCATGATGAACTTTTTGCATGAATTAAACCTTTCCCACAAGAAGTTCTAGTTTCTTGAGATTCTAACTTTTTGATTTTTCATTTTTAATAATCTTATTGAGTCTTTTGATTTGTTATGAAAATTATTGTTAATACTTCTTTAAAGATTAACATTTTGTCTTTATGTGTATTTTTATGTTTTTGTAATAGTATAGGGACTAGTCTTGTAATTAGTTAGTTCCTTTCTGTTTATTGGTAGTATATACAGCTTAGACTTGTGTTGGTTAGATATACGAATCTGCTACTTACACACATTGTAATTGTCTTTGCTATTGTCAATAAACTCTATGAATTTTGTTGATATTGTGCTTTGATTTGATTACTTTGTTTGTGTTTCATTGAATTGTTAACTAATATCATCACCGATCTATACATTTGATCCTACCAAATGGTATCAGAGTTGTTGGTTGAGTGAATTGAGTTTTTGTCGAACTGTGAAAACTCAAATTTCACTTAATTTTGTGATTGATTAGGAATTCAATTGAAATATTGTGGTTTTCAATTGTGTTTAATCATCATAAACATGAATTGAACCACAATTATCAGTAAAATTCATCAAATTTCAGAGAATTAGTCAAAATTTGGTTCGAAAAGTGTTCATCTTTGTCAAACTGAAATTTGAGAAGATTCACTGATTTGTTGTTGATAATAAAAGAAATTGAAGAAAGAAGATTGTTAATCGGCATTAAAGCTACTTAATTGGAAGATTTCAATCCAATTCATCAAGTTTTGATTGATTTCAGAAAAATTGAGTTCGTGACATTCATAAGAACTTGATGAATGTGACGCATTAGGGTTGAAAATCACTAAAAATTGCCCAAGTGTTTAGACGTTTGACCACTGTGCAGACGGTTTGTCACTGTGTAGGCGGTTTTCAGCTAGACGGTTTACAACTGTTGAGGAGTTTTACTACTGTTTGAGCTCAAGTAATTCCAGACGCATCATAACTGTTGAGACGCATCAGAACTGTTTGGGCGGTTGTAACTCCCAGACGTCTGACAACTGTTCAGAAGTATTGTAACTTCTTGTAAATGATTTGAAACTATGCACTGAAGCTAATAGAGTGTTAAAACAAAATGAAAACAGCTTTAAAGAAAAACTTGATTTGTCAAGAAAGCAACTTAGGGAAATAGAGGTTGTTGCCTTAAATCAAGCAAATGACATTAAGTTCTATTTACTAACAATAGAGGAAACTAAGAAAGAACAAGCTATTTTGCAAGTTGAAATTGAATCGTTAAATCAAAAACATCACAATCTAGCTAGTTTCTCTCACATTGTTCAGAACTTAGTCAAAGAGAGAAACAACGGGGAAGGGCTTGGTTATAAAGTAGTGCCGCCACCACATGCGATCCTTTGAATACAAAATGTCAACCCATAAATAATAACCCTATCAAGGACCATGTGGTGACTACCCCTCTAGTCAGTAATCCAGATTCCACAGATAAAACTATGCAATCTATTACTGAACAGAAGGCATCTAGTTCTGGCACTACAGATGGGGCTGTCATTGAAAATAGGAATGATGAGAATTGCAATGCTACTCTTGGGTTGGGTTCAAAAGTTCATGTTTTAAAATCTAAAAATTCGGAACCAACTCAGTCCAGAACTGTTCATCATCAAAATATTAACAAAATGAAAGTAAAAAGTAATCAAAATGTAAAACCAATAAAGTTTGTCAAAGAAGGTGAGAAACCTAAAGTTGAGAAGAAAGAGACCAGTCCTAGATCCTACTCTCCCCCCTCAAAAGATCTCCCAGACTAGTTGAAGGGAGATCCTGTTATGGTTGTGAAAAACAAGGACATATTTCTCCTAATTGTCCTTACTATCAGACACCAAGAAGAAGAATTGAACTTGGTCATGAAAATAAACCTAGATCGTCTAAAACAAGATCAAATACCCCTCCGAAATACCAAAGGCAACACAGACAAGCACCTGGTAAAGCTGTGTTAAATGAGGTAACCCCTAGGGATGAAAGCAAACCAAAGGTCTGTTTATCACAAACAGGCCTTACACAAAACTGGCTTGTGGTAAGCAAAATCAATAAGTGTGTCTGAGAGTAAGGACAAGATGAAGAAAAATATGTCTTCATCTTCCGAAGGACAGTGGGTGGAGTTTGTAATGTGTGATGCCTCTGGGAAACCCAAGCCAGTAAAGGCTTGGGTCCCACTCCTAAACTAATCATTTCTGTTTTTGTGCAGGTTGTCTGCTACAACTCTATCACTAACACCTCGATTATTGATAGTGGGGCATGCAGGCACATGTTCGGGAATCTGTCTCTCCTTTTAAATGTTAAACAAATCAAAGGGGAACATGTATCTTTTGCGGGAAATAAAGGAGGTTTTATCACAGCTCAAGGTGAAGTGGGAAATGAGAAAGTGAAGTTTGATAAAGTCAACTACGTTCAACAACTGGAGAACAATTTACTCTCAGTTTCTCAAATCTGTGACAAGGGCTTTAAAGTTGTATTCGATAATAAGAGATGCTACATTCTGAAGAAGGATTATGTTATCCCTGAGGAGAAAGTTCTAATGTCAGCTTCAAGATATAAAGACATGTATGTCTTGGATATGTCAAAAGCCACCACAACTGAGTCTGCTGCTCGGTGTTTCTTGTCCAAAGCCACCGAGAGGGATTCTGTTTCTTGGCGCAGGAGAATGGGACACATTAATCATAGGAAGATGAATCATTTGGTTCAAAATTAACTGGTTGAAGGAGTTACAGTCAAGAACTTTCAGCTTCCAGATTTCTCTATAGCATGCAAGAAAGGGAAACAAACCAAAAATGTCACAAATCTAAGAAAGTTCACTCTATTTGGATTCCACTGGAGCTTTTGCATATGGATCTGTTTGGCCCTATCAGTACTAGAAGCATTGCAGGAGATTGGTACTGTTTTGTGGTAACTGATGATTATTCAAGATTTTCCTGAGTTATGTTTCTTAAAGCAAAGTCAGAGACTTTTGCGTCATTCAAGAGTTTGGTTACTACTCTAGAGTCCCTGTACACGTTGAAAATGAGGAAGATTCATTCATAAAATGGCACAAAATTCAAGAATAAGTGGATGGAGGCTTTCTGTCGAGAGAAAGGGATTGTTCATCAATTCTCTTCTGCCTATACTCCACAGATGAATGGAGTTGCTGAACGCAAAAATCGAAGGTTGATTGAAACTGCAAGGATGATGTTGGCAGATTTAAAACTGCCTGTTCAATTCTGGAATGAAGCAGTTGCTAATGCAGGTTACACTCTCAATCGTGTATTAGTTGTCAAACGTCATGGTAAAACTTGTTATGAGTTGCTTCAAAGGCGTAAACCGAACTTGGAGTATCTGGAACCATTTGGTGCTCCTTGCATGTTGCTGAAGAAAACTCAAACTGGTAAGTTTAATAAAAAAACGAATGAAGGAATTTTTCTTGGATACAATATACCTGACAAACGAGTTTACAACAACTCTAAAGGTCAAGTTGAAGTGTGGTGCAACGTAGATGTGCAAAGATACACCACCCCCTGCTGGAAAAGGTCCCTCACTTTTCTTTGATTATGATGGATTTTTCAAGTCCTTCAATCTTCCTCCTACTTATTCTGATGACGAGGTGGCTGCTCAAATGATGTATGACTTTCTAAACACTCCTAATTTAGACTCAAGCACTACTACCCCAATCGATGGTGCTTCTGGGGCTTCAGAGGAAGATCTAGAAGTCAGTGATCACTCCTCAGATGATGAGGAGATTGAAAAGAAAATACGAGCAATGAGGAATCTGTCAGCCCAGATGAAAGTAAACCTGCAGATGATGGTGAATTGGCTGAAACCTCTAGGGCAAATCATCAACCAGCCACAGATGAACCAGTGATTCTGAATCTGGAAAATGAAGTAGTTGTGGATACAACTCCAATGACAAGGATTAGTGTGAGTCATCCCCCAGACAACATCATAGGGGATCTTCTCTCTGGGGTTTAGACAAGAAATCAACTGTACACAGCTGATTATGTAGCAGTGATGGAAAAGGGATACATACATGATGGGGCATTTAAGTGTTTCGTTTCTCAAGTCGAGCCAAAGTATGTAAGTTATGCCTTGAAAGATGAGGCATGGGTAAATGCTATGCAAGAAGAACTTCTGCAATTTAAAAAGCTAGGGGTGTGGACACTAGTGGAAGACCCAAGGGTACAAAATTAATCGGCACAAAATGGGTTCTTCATTGCAAGAAAGATGACCAGGGGGTCATTATCAGAAACAAGACACGGTTAGTAGTTCAAGGGTTCAGACAAGTCGAAGGTGTGGACTATAATGAGGTATTTGCACCAGTTTCTAGGATGGAAGCAATTAGAATCTTCCTAGCCTACGCGTCCTACATGAAAATCAAGGTGTATCAATTAGACGTGAAGAGTGCATTTCTACATGGTGAAATCCGTGAGACAGTATACGTCAGTCTGCCTGAAGGTTTTGAAGATCCTTATCATCGGGACAGAGTTTAAAAATTGGACAAGGCTTTGTATGGGCTACATCAAGCCCCTCGAGCCTGGTATGAGAAGCTCTCCACACGCCTGCTGAAACATGGGTTTCGAAGGGGAGTGATTGACTGCACGTTATTAATCAAAGAAAAGGATGGTGATTTACTGCTGGTTCAGATATATGTGGACGACATAATCTTCGGTTCCAAAAACGAAGCATTATGTAAAGAATTTGAATCTGTGATGAAAGCTGAATTTGAAATGAGTGCCATGGGAGAGATGAAGTTACTTCTGGGATTACAGGTGGATCAGACACCCACTGGAATCTTTCTACATCAGACCAAATACATGGGGAACATTCTGAGTCGGTTCGATATGGAAAATGTAACGACTGCTGGTACCCCCCTTGCCACGAACCACGATGTGGCTCCTGATGAAAGTAGGGATTTGGAAGATGCCACCATGTATCGTGGAATGATCGGATCTCTAATATATCTCACAGCTTCTCGTCCTGATATCATGTATGCCACGTGTCTCTGTTTCAAATATCAGTCTAAGCCAAAAGTAAATCATCTAATTATGGTGAAGCGGATCTTTCGTTATCTAAAGGGTACTCCAACACTCGGGTTGTGGTATCCTCATGATGATGACTTTGAACTTATAGCGTATAGTGGATCAGACTATGGTAGATGCAAGATGAATTACAAGTCAACATCTGCGGGGTGTCAATTTTTTGGAAGGCGATTAGTCACCTGGCAATGTAAGAAGCAGACGTCTGTTGCTCTGTCAACATGTGGCGCTGAATATGTTGCTGCTGCAAGTTGCTGTTCTCAAATCATCTGGATTCAACAGCAAATACGGGACTACGGTTTGCAATTTACTAAAACTCCTATTTTTGTTGATAATTCTGCTGCCATAGCTGTAACTAAAAATCTGGTACAGCATCCCAAAACCAAACACATCGACATTAAATATCACTTCATACGTGATTGTTTTGAAAAGCATTTAATCAATGTAATTAAAATTAACACAGATTTTCAGTGTGCCGACCTCTATACAAAAGCTTTTGATAAACCGAGATTCTATTATCTATTAGAGGTTAATGGCGTCAAAAAGAAAGACGATGTGATTCCGGAGGAGTTAAGTTCATATTCCGTCCGTATGTGTCTTAGTTTTAATTTCTTTCTGTCAAATTTATTTTATTTTATTTTCTTTTAATTTCTATCTTAAAAATTACAAAAACACAAAAAGATTTTCTGTTTTAGAATTTTAGGGGGAGAATAGTTTTAGTGTTTATTGCTTAAAAAAGGGGGGCTGGGCAGGTAAGCTGAAAAGCAAAGACATCAAATCCGAGAAATGGATTCAGTACAGTGGAATATGATAGTACACAGGCATCGAATCGTTTGGGACACCAAAAGGATTTTCATTTTTGAAATATTATATTGGAAGTAACAGAAAATTATAAGTCTGAGAAGTCAAATCCTAATAAGTTGAAAAATGATAGTAAGCTAGTCTGTTACTATGGTTACATGGAGAAAGTAGATCTAGGGGTTGCATGTCCATTATATGATGTGTCGGTAGATTCAACATAATAGACTAGTAGACATCATTGGTGAATCATGTAAATTAAATCAATCAACATGTTGTGGGTTCCCTTCTTATACCTGGTCTGTACAATCAATAAATTTTTAATAAGGGGTGAGGAACAAAAAGAAAGCCACGAATGTGTGCTAATGACCAAAAACATGAGCAATGCAAATGACAAATGTCCTTGCTGCGTTAAATGTATTTTAAAATTGCTCTAACAAGAAGATAGGAAGTGTGCCTCTTTGCTTTGCGATGGCACTGACCTGAGGATAAGCATAACCTATATATTATAAGAATTCATTGTTGTTTGCATCCCTCTGTTGTGCGATGGCACTGACATGAGGTTTGGCATCTCTTTGAAAGCTCTTAGAATAGTCTCTTGTTGACAAAAACCCATAGACCGCTCAAATATCTCCTGAGGAAGGTTGATTAACATATAAGCGTGGGATCCACAAATACTTGTTGAACTAATACACCTAAATTATCACCAATGTGTGTCAAAAATATGTGTATGGATTTAAGTGGACAAATATACTGACAATCATTATGGTTGCATCTCTCGATGTTCAAAATCAATGTGTGCCATACAACAGCTCTAGCATGATTTCCTGTTACTGCCTTTGACTCTTAGATGAATGAGATTCTGTGAATCAGATATGCAATGTTTTCTGTTATTGATGTAAATACAAAAGATCCCAAATGATTGTGTTTTATGCCTGTCTGATTCCATGTGAATCATTCTAGAAATGATGTTAATGTTTGAAGCCATTCTGCTCAGGGGGAGAAATCGTTTAAGTAACGTTAAAGTGCTTTCAACCCTTCTCTAAATGAAAAATACAAAATTATGTCTTATTTAAGTTTTAGTTCAACTTTTCCTGCATTACTTACGTTAGTATTGTGTCAGTTTCGGACTATGCAACAAGATTAACTCTGTAAATGTCACAAAATGAACCGAACATTAAAAGCTTGTTTCTGAAATATAAAAGGATCATGTCTGAGGTGATCAACGGTTTTTATTTTAAAAGGATTACGTCTGAGGTGATCAAACGATTTCTTGTTAAAAGGATCACGTCCGAGGTGATCAAATGGTTTTCATTCAAAAGGATCACGTCTGAGGTGATCAAATGGTTTTCAGTTAAAAGGATCATGTCTGAGATGATCAATGGTCATAATCTCATTTATCAAAGATAAGTATGTGAAATAGTGGCCAAACAAAGTCAAATTCACTAGTGTGGCCCAACGCCCAATTGGACCATAAGCATGGGCCCATCGCACGACTGGACCATGAGCATGGCCCAATCGCCCCAATCGCACGATTGAACCATACGTATGGGCCAATCACACGACTGGACCACAAGTATGGCTTAATCACATGATTGGACCATGAGGATGGTCAAGTTGCACAATTGGCATCCTCAGTATGAACAAATCATACGATTGGTTGGATGTGTATAGGTAAGTCGTACGATTGAACCTCAGTCGCATGTATGAACCATGCGAATGGGTCCAGTCGCACAACTGAAACTCACAACAGTATAAAAGGAGGTCAGTCAGTCGTAACCCTACACTTGATTTTCAAATTCTCCCAAATACCCGGTTATCTATAGGACCCCTTTTCAAAATTTTCTGAATGATTTCATTCGATTTCTCTATTGCTAACTGTTCCACGTTTGTCTACAAGTAGATACAAGATGAAATCATGATGAATGGGTACCTAATTCGATCAAAATGTCCGAATGAACTGAAAACTTTAAATCGAACTGAACAACTCTAAATTAGATTCCTAAATGAACTTAAAATGAAATTCAAAGATAACTGGTGTAATAACGAGTCTTGGCGCTTCTAATGACTGAAATCTTGATATGAATATGACTGATTTAAAGACCATTCAAATTTTCAGACTCGCATAGTATGTATGCGAATGGACAGTCTGATGAACTTTAATCGTACGATTGAACCAGACGCATGATTCAATCGCTGGATTGATTCAATCGGTGATTCAGTCGCATGACTGGCTCAACCGCGTGTCATGGCACACGACTAAGCTCAGTCAGATGCTCAATCGTATGATTGAGTTCAGTCGTATGGTTTAATCGTACTATTAAACCAGTATGATATGATCTGTTCAAATTCAAATGTTCTTTCTTGCGAACTCGTCTAACATGTTTGTTGCTTGTGTTACAGTGAAAAGCCTGATAGATGGACCATGAGTACTAAGCACAATATATGTGCTTACCTCAACACGACATCACAGAATGCTATAGAGTTTGTAGAGATTATAGAGTTCCTGAACTGATCTAAGATCTACCGAGCCATCTCGACTCCCTGCACACCTTACAGATCCATGCAACAAGCATTCTGGGAGAATGCCATTGTGGACCGTTCAGTCAAGCCTTACAGATTCCGGAGCTCCATCTTTGGATAGGATGTAGATGTAGGTGAAGACGATCTGAGGAGAGTGTTGGATCTAGGAGATGACATGGATTATCCTACCAAGCTACATCCCATGACTGTTAGGGGATGCTTTTTGCGGATTAAGCACGTCGGTTACATCAATGCCAGTGTGCTTAATAAGAGCAACATGTGCCCTCCCTTCAAGTACTTGGCACATGTAATACTGAAGTGCATTCGTTGCGTTAGTGCTGAACCACCCGTTCAGTTTCTCCAAGATGTTCTTCAATTACTTGAGGGAGAATATCGAGGCCAAGGGGAAGGAGAGTTTTTTATATGTATCCCCAGTTTCTCCAAATGATCATCAATGAGAAGTTACCCAATCTACCAAAGAACAAAGATGATGAGGTGTCTTTGGAGGTGATAGATGACATGACATTAGGTAGGATGAAGGTATATAGGGGAAAGCAGACAAAGCCCCCGGTGAGAAGGTTGTTTGGCCATCTGGAAAATGCTGATTACACAGCTCCAGCCAGGAAGAAATGGTGCAATGATGAGAGTGACTCCGATGTTGAGCATGTTTTGATTATTGATGATGAGGGAGATGATGATGATGCTAACCAGGACAGGGGTCAATGAGGTGGAGATAAGGGATCAAGTCAATCCAGAGCCACTAACACACCTTCTATCCAGCCACCTTCAGATCAGGGTGGTTCATCAATTGCTGGTAGATCTGAGCAAGCTGCCATCCACCAAGACTTCCTGATTAGTGAGGATATCAGGAACTTTGACTTAGACAAAGAAGAAGAGGACTCTGACAAGGAACCCCTTATCAGACAGGAAGGTAGAAAGTGGGTAGCTACCGAGAGAGGAAAAGAGATGGTCGGTACTCGCTAGGCTCGTTCAAAGGGTGTCGACCCTAAGGAGACTGATCCATCATATACACCCGAACAGCCCATCAGCACAGGGGGAGCAAACATGACTAAGGGGTTAAGGAGGAAGAGGATGGCCCAACCCTATGGGATGAAGGGGAAATGCCCAAGGATTATCTTGATAAGCTCTTCCACTATCACTACCACCACCACTGGCACTACCACCATCACAACCACTACCACTGACATACCCAACACATATTTACACCCACATCTTCCTCACCCTCAATACCCAAAACCACACCTCCACAAACCATTCCTATCCCCACACCAATTTACACCACATCAACAGCCACCCTAACTATCTCCCAAGCCGGAACATCCACCCCCATTCTGCCTTTCCAGGGCACTTCTCTACCCACTGTTAGGTTAGAGGCACAGCTTGCATGCCTTAATAGGCTAGCTCTCAAGCTATTGGCTTTGATGATCTTCGAGCAAACCAAATGAGACAACAGATGGCAGTGAATGCAGAACAGGGCAAGCAAATCGCCAAGCTGACAGAGAAGAACAAAGCCCATGAGCGGGCTTTAGTTCAAGCTCACAAGGCCCTTCAAGCTCAGAATGAGCTAGTTCTGGCATCCGTAAAGAAGATTGAGTATTTGGAGAATAAAAATAAGAAGATCATGTTGAGGTTGAAAGGAAAAAGTGAGGAGACACTAAAGATTAATGGAGATGGAGATGATGGTGACGATGATGATGATTCGAGTGATGATGAATCTAATGATGAGGACGATGAGGAGGAGGCTGGTGAAAGTGGAGAGAAGAAGAAGAAATATGATGAGGAGGACGATGAAACTGAAGGTGATGCGAACGCGTCAGCCTTAAATCAATCTGTGAGGGAGAGGCGTACTAAGAAGAACCAGGATCAGGGAACTTCTTCCTTAGCTCCTCAAGCAGATGAGCCTCAAGAGAGAGATCAAAGTAATGATTAAGAATGTTTACATAATTTGTAATCTTTTGAAATTAAACATTACTATATTTATGTAAATAATGATTATTTATGCTTAATGCCTTGATGATTCATTAATGTTTGCTTTGTTGATTATTCTATCAAACAGGTGAAACTCAACAGGTCGATGAATACGATATCGCTCCCCTTCAGCAAATCAAGTCTCAACTTAGAATGATTCTTGATTTGCAAGGGATTGTTAGACGATCTCTGAGTTACACACCAGAAGAGGGGGAGATCATCCATGATTTATCAGATGAACAGCTCGCAGAGATTTTCAGACTGAACCCTGATGAGATAGTTAGAGATGCTCCTGAAGTTGATGTTCTTAGTGATGAGAAGTTGCAAGGAGTTGATGAGATAGAGATAGAGGATGTGACATCGGATCACTATCCTTAGTACACAGATACCGATGGAGATGCTATACTAGACTTGGGTGAAACCATTGTCAGTGGTGCATTTGACAAGGTTGAGGAGAAAGTCATAGAGAAAGAAGCAGCAGAGGATAAAGCTCAAGCTGATAATGCTGATGTGGCACAAAGGAAGGCTGAATGGGCTGCATGTTTAGCTGAAATGAAAACTCAGAGAGAGCCTCCAAAGCAGAATGCATACACCAAGTTGTATAAGGTTAAAAGACATCAGAAAGTGTCTGGAAAGATTGTTAGCTGGGCCTATTTTGAGGATTAGATGTCTATGTTGTAAAAAGGGAGAAAGGGATTGAGTACTACAGACATCCACATGATCTGAAGACTTTCTCAGGTTTTAAGTTAAACAGACTAGCATACCTGGATCTGTTATATGCTAACCCGAGGAAAATGTCAGGATGGTTTGAGAAGGCTTTAAAGAAGGAATACGACACGAGATGGGTAAACTTCAAACCTCAACAACCGAGGAGGTTTCTTCACAAAACTGAAGTTGACTCAATCTCTGGAAGATAGAAGGTGGTGTTGAAGTGGAGACCTCCGAGGACAATGTCAAAGATTCCGTTGAGGGAAATGCCACAGGATTTCACACCTTATTTTAAGTGGTGGTATTATGATTGGAAGACGGGTGAAGGAGTTATTGTGCTGAATAGAGACGGAAAGATTGAGACAATCAGGGTATTCGACCCAATGTCGCTTACTAACTTGTCGGCAGACGATGTTTATACATTATACAAATGGCCACTATGCTATGATACACTAGACATTATACAAGCTCTCCAGTTCCAGCACGTTATAAGACTCTGTTTTGCATTCGAGATTCATGCTGGAGTCACAATAGAAAAGAAGTACAAGAAGTTTCAAGAGCATGTGAAGAGTTTTAGACAATAGAGTAAACTAGGTCCAAGGGGGAGTGCGTTGATACATGATGTCCTTAGTTTATTGTACTTAAATATTTATGTCTTTTATTTCTTACACATGTGTAATGCAAGAACCTTAATGTAATGTGATGTAGATGTTTGCATGTTTATTTATAGTTGATTATATCATATTCTTATAGCATTTATTATTACAAGTATGAATGAACATTATATATAGGTTTAAGGTTGTTGTGCAAAGTGCTAAGTCAACAATGATTTAGAAATGTGTTTGACTTAGTCTTGTGGCTATTCATGCTAATGGACCATAATTATAGACCAGACGCACGAATGGACCATGCTTATGGACCAGTCGCATGACAGAACCAGGTGACTGGATCAGTCGTACGACTAAGTCATAAGACTGGCTCAGTCGTACGACTGGACACTAAAACCTATATATACCACATAATTCGTGGAAAAACATAATACTTTGAATATTATTATACCCTATCCGAGCGTCCCAGTTCGTCCATCCAGCTTCAAAGTTCGTTCCTGATCGATTTCTACTTGTTCTTAACGTTTGGTTAATCGTTAGATCGATTAGATTGTGTTCTCAGTGATTGGATCGCCAATCAAATAGGGTTCTATACTATTTGATCTGGTTTCACGTTGAATCAGTTAGTACTCCGTACATACATAGTTCTAACACTTCTGTTGGGGCTTCCATTTTTTTCAGCATTTTTTCTCAATACTATCCATCTGTTAAATTATTTTAGCCATCACTTCAGGGTCCAATAATGATTCCATATCTTTCTTTTCTTGTTCTTTGTGTGACTCCTCTACATCTTGATAATCCTTTAGGTCTGGTGCTTCCTTATCTTTCTTATCTGGTTGCTTTTAGGATGATAAGTCATTATCTTTGTTATCCATTTGTTTCTCCGACTTCTCTATATGACGAGTATCATTTTGGACTCATTTTTTAATTATATTATCGTTTGGATAAGGGACTTTATCTTCCTTAAAAATCTCCTCGTTCGTTGAAACAAATTGGAACATGTCTTTAAACTTCTCTTGGTAACCCAACCATAAATTACATTCGGGGTAATCGATAATAGCATCCTACAGGTAACCAGAATATCTGACTCTATCAGATTCCAACCTCCTGGTCAACGTGTCTAGCATGTACTTGTACTCCTATGGGATCTTCAAGAGCAACTTAGATGAATGGTAAGTGCATTTCACTACTAATGTGCATGGATACATTTTATTTTAAAGGTGTGCATGTGTGAATATCAATATAATGAAATGCTTGTTATCCTAAAAATCATATGAATGATAGGTTAAAATGAACATCAATCAAGAGTCATTTCAAGATGCTTAAAATAAAATGCATATCTAAAAAAGTTTGAGAAATTTAAAACCCAATAAAATGTTCACCCAATATCTTTAATGCAAAGAAAAAATCCATTTGTTAAATAATTTAAAACGATATTGTGGGTCTTTGTATCTGAACAAGAAGTAACTTTTATGTTTAATAATATATAAATAATACAAATCACTTAGGGAATAGGCATTACCTCTATAGTTGTAGCATGACCTTCTTTACTAATCTCGACCAACTTACCCCTACCAAAAGCTATATTATTGATTTTAACTCCTCTCGAACCCTCATATTAGCCAAGGTCCATCTATTGCACGGCGAACAAGTTGTTTTGATTCAAACCTTCTATCTCCATTCCCTTAAGGTAAATTAACCAAGGTAATGAAACAAATTAGAATATTAATAACTTAATAAATAGATATTGAATATTAATAAAAAACAATAGAAAGATGGATGATTATACCGCTAATACTGTTATAGGCCCGGTGAATGGTTAGCCCTTGTTAATATCTCAATTTTTTTACACGTCCTCAACTTTGTAGATGAACCTAGACCAATCTAGGTCTGCTAAATCAGATCCTAAATTTAAACTCTTCAATAACTTCATGTTAATTAATCCAGACTTCGTGCACTAGATCATCGTGGGGCAGAAGAACATAAAAATATCAAACCTGAATTACCTGCTAGTTGTCGATGTTTTGTACATATGTTCCATGATATCTAAGGCCATTATGTTCGATTGCCCATATGGCGTCAACCATTCATCAATAATATTATGAGATGACGCAGAGTCTTGATCACCACTGATGTCTCTACCACCCAAGGGTTACCCAATAACATGGTCATTCCTGTGGATAGATATTGGGGTACTCTAGGACACATATAATTCTTGAAACATTTAACGTTAAATTTTTGGAAAATTCTTTTCCATTAGTTTCAAATGGCCCTGCTTGGTTATTTGATTTGGATTCACTGTCAATTTCTCTTCAATCTAACTTGTTTAATCAATCGAACTTTCTTGATTGTACAGCTAAGAAGAGCTCTAGAGGAGATCTTGGATCTTTCAGTGAGGATTCGGATTCTGACGACCCAGATGATTCAAGCATAGATTACCCATTCTTCTTATTTGTCAAGGACTTAACCATTAGATTCAATGACAATGATCAAGCTAATCAAGCTTCAGATCATTCAGTTTGATATGATCAAGAGGAATCACAACCATTCCCTAATGATTGTAATGAGTTGGTGCAACCTGAGTCTGGAACATCATCTATCTCTGGTGATGCAGTTGATACTGGTAACTTCAATTACTTCATCAACTCACCGACTCAAGTTCCAAACTTCAATCCACATTCTTCTAACCTACTGCATCAGCTCTCTAACTTGAATCAAACAAATCTGGATGTAAATATTCAAAGTGATGAGATTCTAACATCTCGTATTCACAAGAACCATCCAACATCACAGATTATTGGTCCATTTAATGAGAGAACAACAAGTAGTAAATCTAAACACGTTAAATTGTTCCTGTTCTTATACTCTTGTTTTCTTTCTTAAATTGTTCCTAAAAACGTTACTGAAGCGTTAAAGGACAATGGTTGGATTGAAGCCATGCAAGAAGAATTACTTCAATTCCGCAAACAAGAAGTGTGGAATTTGGTGGAATTACCTGAAGAAGAAAATGCAATAGGAACTAAATGGTTGTTTAGAAATAAAACTAATGATAGAAGGATAGTAATAAGAAACAAAGTGAGACTAGTTGCACAAGGATACACACAGGAAGAAGGAATTGACTATGATGAAGTATTTGCTCTAGTTGCAAGACTCGAATCCATTCGTGTCTTCCTGGCTTATTCATCATTCATGCAATTCAAGGTGTATCAAATGGACGTCAAAGGTGCATTCTTGTACGGTCCAATCACTGATGATGTGTATGTCAAGCAACCTCTAGGCTTTGAGGATGCAGAATTTTCACATCGAGTGTACAAGCTTAGCAAAGCTTTGTATGTACTTCATCAAGCACCTAGAATCTGGTATGAGACATTGTCACAACACTTGATCCAACATGGATACACAAGAGGGAAAATCGATCCAACTTTATTCATAAAGAAGGATAATGATGATCTCTTATGTGTGCAAGTGTATGTTGATGATATCATATGTGGTTCTACTAGTCCAAAACTATGCAATGAATTTGAAGAAATCATGAAGTCTCGTTTCCAGATGAGTTCTATGGGAGAAATCAATTTCTTTCTTGGACTACAAGTTCAACAATCTGCAGATGGTATATTCATCAATTAAGATAAGTTTGCTGACAAACTCTTGAAGAAATTCAAACTACAAGATTATCAGTCCATAAGAACTCCAGCTGACATAAACACCAAGATTGAGCCTGATCCTAAAGGAAAATCAGTTGACCAAACTTTGTACAGATCTATGATTGGTTCTTTGATGTATTTTACTGCATCAAGACCAGACATAATGTATGCTGTTTGTGTCTATGCCAGGTATCAATCAGACCTGAAAGAATCCTACTTAATTGCTGTCAAGAGGATATTCAGGTATCTCAAAGGTAAACCAGCTTTAGGGCTTTGGTATCCTTACGAGGGTAACTTTGAGCTACATGGATATACAGATAGTGATTATGGTAGATACTGCCAAGATAGAAAATCTACAACGGGTGGTTGTCAGTTTCTTGGTCCCCGATTAGTCTCGTGGCAATGGAAGAAACAAACGAATGTTTCTGTTTCAATTGTAGAATCTGAGTACATAGCTGCATCAGCAGGATGTTCTCAAATCCTTTCGTTGCAAAACCAACTGCTAGATTATGGGTTCAATTTTCTTAAAACATCCATTTACATTGATAACACTGCTGCTATGTTCATTACAGCTAATCCAGTTCAACATTTAAAAACAAAACATATCGAAATTCGATATCATTTTCTCAGAGATAACTCTGAAAAAGGTTTAATCATTTTGATTCAAATTGCAACTGAAAAACAGTTGGCAGATCTATTTACTAAAGCCTTCCTACCAGGATGGTTTGAGTACTTAGTGGAGTCATTTAGTCTTAATAACCATGTGTAAACCTGGTTTCTAAGTTCTTATCTCAGTTCTTTGAATCTTATCATGATCAGAACCCTCCCTAAACCACAAGGTCATCACAAGTGAACCTTTCAAAGTTATTTGCCTGGTTGTACTTTGTGTGTGTGTTTTCTTTTATAGAAAAACAAAATACAAAAGTAGAAAACTCAAAAATTAAAGATAAAAATATAAAAAATGAGAACTCCAAAAATAGAGTATTTCTTTATTTGATATTTCATTTTTAGGAATGAATCTGTATTTGTAACATGTGAGAAATGATAGTACATTAGTGAGATCAGTTGCATACTTCACTCGCTAATAAAGTCTGACATGATCAGATATGATGTGTAGATAATATCATGCTAGTATACTGAAAAAGTAAATTCTTGTGATTAAACTAAATCTCCATGCTTGTATGTGTATTTATCTGAGTACTTTTGAGTTGTATTAGCTTATCAGATTGATGGCATATTAAGTCGCAACAGTCACACCTGATGGTGATTTGTCTAATCATGAGATCTGTTACAAGCATCATCTCATTTCTTTGTTATGAGTCATTATATACCTGAAGTGCTGAGATATCCTCTGTTGTAAGTGATTACAGACCTAGATATTCTCCTTTGATGCAAAAGATGCCAATGTGCATAACCTATTCAAATGGATGGTTAGAGTTGATCAAATGGTTATCCATGATCATTCTCTATTAAATTAAGTAACATATGCTCTGGTTATGCATATTTGTCAGGTAATAAGTTGAGAATGTGTGCTTACTTGTATGTCTTGATGATAGTTAATCTCTCTAAGTCTTTGTATGAGTCACATCATGTCATATCTAACTCTACCCTAATCAATCCAAGAATTGAAAAAGTAAGTGAGCTGATCTTTTTGTCAAAAACACTCATTTTCTATCCTTAGATCTTGTGTCTCCTTTGCTGTGATATCATTGACCTGGAACACACTTGATCAGGATTTATTCATTGTCTATGACTATTCACACTTTATTTTATTTTAATGTGCTGATCTTCACTGATATAATCTCACTGCAGACAATGATTCTATTGTAAATATTAGATTTTGATTCTGCTTTAATTTTGCTTTTTTGCATGTTTTCTGTGTGCAGGCAATTTAACAATGATAAGTGTGATCTTATTATGTTACCTTGGGAAACTTCTAAGTTTATAAAACTTAAAAGTTTAAGGGGAGTAATAAATATAAGAGTTTTATCAGAAAATCAAAATTAAAAAGTTGAATTGAAAGGATGATGCTATATGTTCAAAATATGTGTGTGTTTGATAATGTAAAATTTTCATAATGATAATATGAACCTATAAATTTGCAAGTGAAAAAGCTTCTTACAAAAGTTGAAAACAAGACAATTTGTTAATTTTGAGACTAAAATGAAGGGAAAATTAATATTGAAAATTTAAATTAACATAAAAGGTGTTAAAATGTTAAAAGTGAAAATTGAGGGTCAAAAATGTAATTTTTGTGGGAAAAATTCAAAATCCTAAAAATTGTTTAAATACTAGTACGTGAACAGTGCTAATAAGAATAAACAGTGTTCAGATGAAAGATGTGAAAAATGCAATTGTATTAAACCTCATGTGAATAAACAGTGACCATAAGTCCATTTAGATGTATCAAGAGTTTTCCGAATTTGTACAAGTGTTTAGGCGGTTCTCATAAACCCATACACCTGAACAGTTGTCAACCGTCTGAGAAATTTGGTAAATTTGGTTAAGTGTTAGACAGTTCATCATTCCCATGCATCTACACAGTACCAAGACGGTTTGTGTAAAATTGACCAAGTGTTGGACGTTTCTATAGATACATGCGGCTGAACAGTGCTCAAGCGGCTGAACAGTTCAGAACCATCTGAACAGTTCTCATGCGGCTGAACAGTTGTCATGCGTCTAACCCATGTTGATACATACATACCTAGTTTAGGAGCTTAATGTAAAATATCTTTCATGTCTTACATATTTGTAATTGAATGGGTATTAAAGAAATACAACATGTGGTTGATGCTTAGAATGTTTAATGTTTCATTGTTTATTGTGTGATAACGCATATTGAACTAACTATATGTAGGGTTTGTTAGAACACAAAACCATAGTTTAACTCATTAAACTTTCTGAAAAACGCAGTGGAATAACAACTTTATAAACTTGTTTATAAGCTGAAAAATATGTTCTTTAGGTGACCATATAAATGTATAAAACAAACCCATATAACAAAGGGTCATTTATGTGAATAAGCAAGCTGTGAACAAGTGTTAAAGTGCATAAAATCACAGCTAAAATAAGCTATGATAACTACCTCTTCCAACAGTAAAATCGACCAAAGAAAGGAAGATTGGATGTCCTAAAAACGGCCAAGGCTCCAAGATAGGACCCCTCAAGCTTGTATTCCCCAAGCTTAGTTGCAATCACCTTCTTGTTAGGAAGAATGAACACCAAAATCAACTCCAAAAACCCTCTCCTTACTGCTGCTATTTCCGTAAGATAGAGGAGAGAAGAGAGAGTTTTCTTGTGCTTTGCATGTGTTGAATGAATGAGAGAGGTTGAGTGTAAGACCTAGTAAATTATGTGTATTCTCAAGAAAAGAAAGGATCCAATCACAAGCAAGGGGGGGGGGCAACTAGTTCAAATAAAAGGAGTTTCCCCCTTAAAACACAATACACATTATTTTTAAACTAGTCTTTTGTCATACGTTAATAAGTGTTGGTACACATGTCCCCAGTTCTAGTCTAGTGAGCTTAAATGTAATAGAACTTCTTCTTGTAACACATATGTAACGTTGATCAATATAATGAGAATCTCTTCTATATATGTCTGTTGGATGTGTAATGTTATATCTATTTATATTATTTATTGTTACACGCATATATGACCATGTTATAAAGGTTTACAGTTGTTAGACATAGTTCTGAATCATTAAAGGTTCAAGAATGTGTTTAACTAAGTATCCTGATTCAGTCGCACGACTAGACCATGCAAATGGTCCAATCGCACGACTGAACCAGGTGATTGAGCCAATCGCACGGTTGAGTCATAAGACTGACTCAATCGTACGAATGAACCAATCGTATGTTTCAGTCGCACGACTGAGACAGTCGTAAGGTTCAGTCGTACGAATGAGAGTTGTAACCTATAAATACCACTTTATTCATGGAAAAACGTAACACTTCGAATACTTGCAACCCTAGTCGACCCAGAGCGTCCTGTTCGTCCATTCCAAGTTCATAGAACGTCCCAGATCATTCCTAGTCCGTTCTTAACGTTTTCTAATCGTTAGGTTTGATCTTGTTAACGTTCTCCCTGATTGGATCGCCAATCAAATAGGATTCCGCACTATTTGATCCGGTTTAACGAAGAATCAGTTAGTACTCCGTACATACACGGTCCTAACAAGTGGTATCAGAGCCTAGGCTCTTGATTCTTCGTGGATTCAATCAAGTTTTTGGTAAAGTCAACGTTTTTACGCGAAAAGATCCAATCTTTCTGCTAAAAAATGAATTCTTTACGTGTGCATGTTCTGAAAAATCAATATTTTTCGACTTTCAGCCGTCAAGGGTGCAAAAACTTGTGTTTTAGGTCAAAGTTTGTGAAAAACCTCGTTTTCAGCCGTCCCAGTCGCACGATTATCTCAATCGTACGACTGAAGTCCAGTCGCTTAGTTCAATCGCCCAGTTGAGTCAGTCGCTTCTTCAATCATCCGGTTGAGTCAGTCGGTCTGTCCAGTCGCTCAAGTGTCTGAGTCGCCTTGTCCAGTCGCCCGATTGAGTTCAATCACACAATTGTGTCTCAGTCGCTCCTCAGTCGCTCCTCAGTCGCCTACTCAGTCTGTGTTTTTCAAGTTTAAGTTAACATTCATTATGGACTCTGAAAATTTTGCGTTCTCAGCAAGGAAAGACTCAAGGATCCAGAACTTACTGCTACTGGGGAATGAGATTGGTAACCACAATAAGCCACCTAAGCTTCGGTCAATTGATGAGTTCCCGCAGTGGAAGCAGAGGTTTGAGATTCATCTTAATGGCGTGGATACTAATCTTTGGAATGCTATTGAAACTGGTTACACCATGCCAGTGGGTGCTGATGGTATACCCTTAACGTTAAGTGGACTGACTGATGCTCAAAAGACTACCTACAATGCTGAAAAGAAAGCTTAAGCGATGCTCACTCAGTCTATTCCTAAAGAGATCTTCCATCAGTATTCTGAGCATAAACAAAGTAAGAAATTCTGGAAAGCTCTCGAGAAAAGATATGAAAGGAGCTCAACTATGAAGTCATTGAAGGCCAAAGCACTTAAGAAAGAATTTGATAATTTTTCTGCTATTGGGAATGAGAGTTTGGACGACATAATTGACCGCTTCTATCATCTGATGAGTGAACTTCACACTCATGGGGTAACCACGTCTAAAGAAGAAAAGGTCTCTAGTTTGGCTGATGGACTTCCAGAAAAGTGGGATTTGTCTATTTCCACCTTGAGATACAATTCAGTTCTTGAGACATTGGATATAAATGACTTTATCCTGAAACTGTGAGAGGAAGAAGTCAGACACAAGTACAAGGCAAAGAAGGGTTCTTATGCTCAGGATCCTACACTCTACAATGTTACTCCTTCTTCTACTTCTACGTCCAAAACTTCCAGC
Organism: Flaveria linearis; assembly: GCA_024085815.1. Classification (NCBI taxonomy): domain Eukaryota; kingdom Viridiplantae; phylum Streptophyta; class Magnoliopsida; order Asterales; family Asteraceae; genus Flaveria; species Flaveria linearis. The sequence goes on along the minus strand of CM044001.1, from coordinate 61,983,870 downwards.
GCTCCTCTGTAGACTGCTTTTGTGTCAAATGCATCACCATCTACTGATCAAGGCTTATCATCAGCTAGTGAGTCACATGGTGCATCTGGGGTTCTACAAAGTTCAACAGTTACTCAATCAACGAAGTTAATGACTGAAAATTTGGGAAAAGTAACTGTGGAAGTTGCAAAGGAGCACATGGATCTACTTGCTATAGTAGTTCATTCCTATGATGGTTTAGTGGCTGGAACGATTGGAAACTGCCACCTGGCCGATGAAGACTATGAGCAGGTAGATGAGAACGAGCTGGAACGTATAGATATTATGTGGGCTCTTGCAAGTGCTGTGCGAAGAGCTAAGAAGTTTGTGAAAAAGACAGGACAGAATCTCGTGGCTACAAAAGATACTACATTTGGTTTTGACAAGTCCAAAGTCACTTGTTTTAACTGTGGAGAAAAAGGCCACTTCAAGAGAGAATGTGTGAAACCAAAGAAGACTGGCAACGAGAATCCATTCTCATCTTTCAACAGGCAAGACAAAGAGAAGAAGACAGCTCCCACAAGCAGTGACTCCAAAGCTATGGTTGCACAAGGTGATGAAGGACAGGATTGGTCCTTCCGTTTCTTATCTGACAGTGAAGCCAACATAGCATCTGTGGATGATCTAAATGAAGACTCAGCGAGTGAGGGGGAGTGCTCAGCTGAGATTGATACTGCTGAAATGGATAAGACTTTAGCTGTCGTTAACCAAATTGTTGAGAATGAGCTGAACGCTGAATCAGAAGCACAACCACAGCCTCAAAATGCTTTCATGACCGGAACGTCAATATCTGCATAGGTAGAATCAAAAGATAAACTGTTTGCTAAACATTCCTGTGTTGAATGTGAAAAATTTAGGGAAAGCATTGACTTAAAATTTACTAGGTTATTAGATCATAATGATAAATTAGTAAATGATTTAAAATTATGCACTGAGGCTAACAAAGTTTTAAAACAAAATGAAATCAGCTACAAAGAAAAAGTTGAGGCATTAAAGAAACAATTAAAAGAGACTGAAGTTGTTGCACTCAACTAAGAGAATGATATTAAATTCTATTTAAAGACCATTGAAGAAACTAAAAAGGATAAAGTAGTTTTACAAGTTGAAAATGAATCTTTAAAACAAAAACTTCATAGTCTTGCGAGCTCCTCGCATATTTTGAAAAACTTGGTTAAAGAGCGCAACAACGGGGAAGGTTTGGGATACAAAGTTGTGCCTCCACCACATGAGATTCTCTTGAACACCAAACAACATCCAATTAATGATAACCCATAAAGGATCATGTGGTGACAACTCCTCTGGTCATTGATCCGGACACAGCAGTTAACTCTGCCCCTCCGGTTTCTGACTAGAAAGCATCATCATCAGGCACAACTGGCACACAAGTCACCGGAAACCGGGTGGACGAGAATGTTCAAGAATCCCTTGGGTTGGGTCAAAAATCGACTACCACACGACCTAAGATTTCTAAAACCACTCAATCTAAATTAGTGAAGCAAGATACCCACCATCTTCCAAGACAAAACACACATAATGTTAAACAAGTTAATTTTGTCAAGGGAGGTGAAAGTCTTAAAAGTGAGAACAAAAAGAAAGAACCTGAAGTTTACTCACCGCCCCACAAGAGATCTCCTAGCCCTGATGAATGGAGGTCCTGCTATACTTGTGGACAGCGCAGTCATATTTCTACAAATTGTCCTCGCTATCAGACTCCAAGAATTAAGGTTGAGCTAAACAACAAAGTTAATCTAGATTCAAAACAGCGATCTAAGACTCCTGTTAGATCAAAAACACCTATTAGGTCTAAAACACCTTCTAGGTCGTTTTTGTCTCCTCCACGCCAAAGGCAACACAGACAAGTCACTGACAAGTCTGTGATGCCAGCGGCAAAACCTGTTTCTGAATCTAAACTATATGCTCAAACTGTAAATCAGTCTAAGGTTTACCACAAACAATCCTTTCACAGGGATGGTTTGTGGAAAGCCAAAACAACTGATGTGACTGAAGGAAAGGACAAGTTGAAAGTTGATATTCCACCCACTGATAAAGGACAGTGGGTCGAGTTCATGATGGTTGATGCCTCCGGGAAACCCAAGCCAGTCAAGGCTTGGGTCCCCCTCCTTAACTGATTATTTTCTCTTATGTGCAGGTTGTCCGCTATAGTGCGTCTACCAATACATGGATAGTAGATAGCGTAGCTTCCAGGCACATGACGGGAAATATGTCCCTCCTTTACAATGTCAAACAAATTAAAGGGGGACACGTTTCATTTGCTGGAAACAAAGGAGGATACATTACCACTCAGGGAGAAGTAGGTAATGAAAAGGTAAAGTTTGACAAAGTCAATTTTGTTCAGCAATTAGAAAACAATTTGCTGTCTGTGTCCCAGATTTGTGACAAGGGATTCAAAGTCATGTTTCACAACCGCAAGTGTTACATTTGAAGAAAGAAATGGAAATTCCAGAGGAGCAGGTATTAATGTCAGCATCTAGATATAATGACCTGTATGTTCTAGACATGTCTAATGCTTCGACTAGTGCTTCTACTGTTCAATGTTTCTTGTCTAAAGCAACAGAGAAGGACTCTATTTCATGGCACAGAAGAATGGGACACATTAATCACAGGAAGATGAATCATCTGATTCATAACAACATAGTTGAAGGAGTTACTGTCAAGAACTTCCAACTTCCTGATTTTTGTGTCTCATGCAAGAAGGGAAAGTAGACCAGGAAATCTCACAAGACCAAGCACGTCAATCCTATCGAGATTCCCCTGGAGCTACTACACATGGATCTTTTCGGTCCAGTCAGCACGAAGAGTATCGCTGGAGACTGGTACTGCTTCGTAGTCACTGATGACTACTCACGATTCTCGTGGGTGATGTTTCAGAAAGCAAAGTCAGAAAACTTTGAGTCATTCAAAGTGCTGGTCACCACTCTTGAATCACTTTACAAGCTGAAGGTTAGGAAAATTCTCTCACACAATGGAACCGAGTTTAAGAATCAGTGGATCGATGCTTTCTGCAAAGAAAAGGGAATTGTTCATCAATTCACCTCTGCATACACACCACAGATGAATGGAGTTACTGAGCGAAAGAACAGGAGCTTGATCGAGACAGCCAGGACCATGTTGGCAGACTTAAAACTGCCAGTGCAGTTCTGGAATGAAGCTGTTACCAATGCATGCTACACAATCAATCGTGTGTCAGTAGTGAAGAGGCACGGGAAGACTTGCTATGAGTTACTACAGAAGCGTAAGCCTAACCTGGAGTATCTGGAACCTTTCGGTGCTCCTTGTACGCTTCTAAAGAAAACTCAAGAGGGTAAGTTTAATGAAAAAGCAGATCAGGGGATCTTTCTGGGATACATCATACCCGACAAACGAGTTTACAACAACTCTACTGGTCAGGTAGAAGTATGGTGTAATGTTGCCGTTCAACGTTTCACCATCCCCCCTGCTGGAAAAGGTCCATCGTCATTCTTTGACTACGATGGCTTTTTCAAATCATTCAATCTTCCTCAGATAGATTCAGATGATGATATTGCTACTCAGATGATGCACGATGTTCTAAACTCACTGAATCTGGATACGAGCAATGCAACACCTGCAAGTGGTTCATCGGGATCTGCCACAGCTGATCGGGATGATAGTGAGGACTCATCAGTTCATGAAGAAGCAACTGAAACCAGCAATGCACCAAATGTTGATCAAGAAGGAAGCTCTTCAGCTTCTGAACCTGCATCTGGAACTACAGATACTGAACCTCCAGTCACAATTATGGATTCTGAAGTTGTTGTTCCTACAACTCCCATGACTAGGATTAGTACGAATCATCCGCCAGATGCTATCATTGGTGATCTTCACTCCGGCGTGCAGACAAGAAATCGATTGTATACTGCAGATTACGCTAAAGTTATGGAAAAGGGCTATGTGAATGACGGGGCTTACAGATGTTTTGCTTCTCAAATTGAACCCAAACACGTAAGCGACGCCCTTAAGGATGAAGCCTGGGTCAATGCTATGCAAGAGGAGTTGCTACAGTTCAAGAAACTTGGAGTGTGGACTCTCGTTGACCGACCCAGAGGAGTCAAAGTAATTGGTACTAAATGGGTACTAAAACGCAAGAAGGATGACCAGGGTGTTGTTATCAGAAACAAGGCACGGTTGGTTGTTCAGGGCTTCAGACAAGTCGAAGGAGTCGATTACAATGAAGTCTTTGCTCCAGTAGCTAGAATGGAAGCTATCTGCATCTTTCTAGCCTACGCCTCTTACATGAAGATCAAAGTCTATCAACTAGATGTTAAGAGTGCATTCTTGCATGGAGAAATCTGTGAAGAGGTCTATGTCAGTCAACCCAAAGGATTCAAAGATCCTTATCATCTAGACAGAGTCTACAAGCTAGACAAGGTTCTGTATGGGCTACATCAGGCTCCTCGAGCTTGGTATGAAAAGCTCTCCACTCATCTGTTGAAGCACGGCTTTCGCAGGGGTGTGATTGACTGTACATTGTTCATTAAACAAAAGGATGGTGATTTGCTTATGGTGCTGATCTATATGGATGACATCATCTTTGGTTCCAGAAACGAAGAGTTGTGCAAAGAATTCGAATCTGTGATGAAGGCAGAGTTTGAAATGAGCGCCATGGGAGAAATGAAGTTCTTCCTAGGATTACAGGTGGATCAAACCCCTACCGGCATCTTTCTGCATCAGACTAAGTATGTAGGTGACATTCTTAGTCGGTTTGATATGGAAAATGTCACTGTAGCCGGTACCCCTCTCGCCACAAATCATGATGTGGCTCCTGATGAGAATGGGGATTTGGTGGATGCCACCATGTATCGTGGGATGATCGGATCTCTTATGTATCTCACTGCCTCACGTCCAGATATCATGTATGCCACATGTTTATGTTCCTGATATCAAGCGAAACCCAAAGTAAATCATCTGATTGGAGTCAAGAGGATTTTTCATTATCTGAAGGGTACTCCAGCACTGGGGTTATGGTATCCTCATGATGATGACTTTGAGCTAACGGCGTATAGTGACTTGGATTATGGAGGCTGCAAAATGAATTACAAGTCTATGTCAGCAGGATGTCAATTTTGAGGGAGAAGATTGGTAACTTGGCAGTGCAATTAGCAGACATCAGTTGCTCTATCTACCTGTGAAGCTGAATATGTTGCCGCCAGCTGCTGCTCTTAAATCATTTGGATACAACAGCAAATGCGGGACTACGGTTCGCATTTCACTTCTACTCCTATATTTGTTGATAATTCTGCTGCAATTGCAGTAACTAAAAATCCGGTCCAACATCCTAAGACCAAACACATAGGCATCAAGTATCACTTCATACGCGACTGCTATGAAAAACATTTAATTGATGTGGTCAAAATTAACACGGATTTTAACGCGCTGACCTCTACACCAAACCATTTGATAAACCAAGATTTTTTTATCTGCTAGAGGTCAACGGGGTTAAAAAGAAAAGTGATGTTATCTTAGAAGAAACAGATACATAGTCCGACACCTGCTCATTTTTCAATTTTTAGTATTTCTTTTATTTTATTTTTTTATTTCCTTGTCGTATAAAAATCCAAAAACACAAAAAGATTTTTTGTTTTAGAAGTTTAGGGGGAGATTATGTTTATTTCATTTACTTAAAAAAAGGGGAAGGTTAGTAAAGCTGAAAAAGCATAGACAACAAAACTTGAAATGTGACTCGATAGAATTGGAAAGTGATAGTACACAGGCATCGAGTTACTTGGAACACCAAAATGATTTTCTGTTCAGCAAGGTTAATTAAATCACAGAAAATTATAAATCAGAGAAGTCTAGGTCTAACATATTGGGAAAATGATAGTAAGCTTGGTTGGTACTGTGACTACCCGGAGAAAGTAGATCTAGGGTGGTGCAAGTGTATTAGACGATGTGTCGTAGATTCAACACAATAGATCAGTAGACAACATCAGTGATTTGGCTTAAACTTAAATAATTCAACAAGTTGTGGGTTTTCATGGTATCTCTAGTTTGCACAATCAATCAATATCCAATAAGGGGTGAGGAGCAAGTAAATGCCACAAATGTGAGCAAAGACCTGAAAAACAGAGCAAAAGATGACAAAAGTCACTGAAAAACAATGTATATTCAAATATACTGCTCTAAGAAGAAAAATAGGTATTGCGCCTCTCTGCTGTGCGATAGCACTGACCTGAGGCTTAGCATAACCTATTAGTTCTAAGAATTCATTGCACTTTGCGCCTCTCTGCTGTGCGATGGCACTGACCTGAGGCTTAGCATCTCTCTGTAAATTCTTAGAACCAAATCTTCTAAGTCCCTAGACCGCTCAAAAATCTCCTGAGGAAGATTGATTACCATATACTTGTGGAACACACAAATATTTGTTGACCTAATTCATCTAATTAATTACTGATGTTTGTCAAAAATCTGTGTATGGATTTAAGTGGACAAGTATACTGACAATCGTCGTGACTGCATTGGCTGATGCTCAAAATCAATGGGTGTTACTTATCACATCAAGTATGATTCCCAGTTAGATCTTAGAAGTATTAGATGAGTGAAAAACTATGATATGTAATTTATGCATGGGTTTAAAGTTAATTACAGATAAAAGGTTCCAAGTAATGGTGTTTATGCCTGTTTGATTCCATAAGAGTCTGTCCTTGATATAATGTCAATGCTAATAGGCTACACTAACCTACCCTAACCAAAAATCACAAAAAGATGTCTATTTTGTTTCGTACGTTTAAACTTTTCTAGTTAGTTGTATAGTGTGTCAGTGTCGGAATGTGCATATTGTTCTCTGTTAACGTCACCAAATGAGCTTAACGTTTATCTAAACAAATTGTTTCTGAAAGGTTAAAAGGATCATGTCTCAGATGATCAGGTGGATAAATGGATCATGTCTGAGGTGATCAGGTGGATAAATGGATCACATCTGAGGTGATCAATCTGTGGTATTAAAATGGTCATGTCTGAGATGACCAAATTGTTCATAAAGTCTTATCTACTGTTAAATGGAACTAAATGTCATATGGCAAGATGATTAAAATGTAACAAGTATGGCCATTCGCACGACTGAATCATAAGTATGATCCAGTCGTCCGATTGGAACACACGATTGAGTCAAGTTGTACGAATGGACAGTGCGAATGAATCCAATCGCACGATTGGAGGTGACCGACTATGACAGTCGTTTGGATGAACCTCAATCGCCCGATTGGAGATGAACGATTGGGTAAATCGCACGACTGAGACTCAGTCACACTACTGACCTATATGACTAGGCTTAGTCGCACGATTGACCTAAGAGACTAGGCTCAGTCGCCCGACTGGGATTTGCCCTAGTATAAATACAGGTCGAATCAGCATCAGTCGCTCATTCACCCAAATCGCCCCCTTATTCGCACGACCTAGACGAACCTCTGCCAAAATTTTGTTTGATCCATATCTTCATCTATCTGTGTGTTTTAACGTTCAAGTGTACTTATACAGGTAATGTGCGAGATGGTTCGTCAATAACACCAATCAATGACGTCTTAAATCTCTCGAATTTCAACTAAACAGTACCCGAGGACATAATGAACTAATAAACTGTCCACACTAAGCTAAAAGTTCAAACAAATCTTAAAATATGCTTAATCGGTCGTTTCTAAATGTAATGAGCCTAAGTTCGACGTTTAACCTCAAGTAAAGCTCAAAACAAGAATTTGAATGGACAAACTGTTGAGTAGGCGACTGGACACACTGATGAACTTCAATCGCCCGACTGAGAAGACGACTAGTCTCAGTCGCACGGAGATGGACGAATGGTCCAGTCGCACGACTAAGTCCATTTGCTTGACTTAGTCGCACGTATGAACCCATTCGCACATATAAAGCTCAGTCGTCCTACTCAGTGGCACGACTTAGTTCATTCGTTTGCTCAATCGCACGACTTAACCAAGGTGTAAAATTCATTGACTGTAATTTGCTATCTTCAAGATGCACTAACGTTTACTTACATTGTGTGACAGATGGCAAGTCGATGGGTAATGAGCACGAAGCACAACATCTGTGCTCATGTGGATTTGACATCCAGGAATGCAGCCGAGTTCTCTGGCATTATCACATTTTTTAGGAGATCGAGGATATTCCGAGCGATCTCTGCACAGTGTACACCATACAGGTCGATACAGCAGTCGTTTTGGGAAAACGCTGTGGTCGACAGATCCAGGGAGCCTTATACTATTAGAAGCTCTATCTTTGGATAAGATATCGAGTTATCTGAGGAAGATATACGGATAGTACCGGAGCTTGGGGACGATGCAGAATACCCAACTAGACTGCATCCCCTTACTGTCCGAGGTTGTTTTATGAGGGCAAAGTACTCAGGGGACATCAACTCGGGTATGCTTAACAAAAGCAACTTGTGCCCCTAATTCAAGTACCTTGCCCATGTGCTTCTACGGTGTATAGCCTCAAGGAAGGGCGGGTTTGATGAGCTATCAGACCAGATGCAGAATGCATTCGCTGCTCTGGTACTGAACTTCCCGTTCAGCTTCTCTAAGATGATCTTCACCTATTTGGTGGAGAACATCGAAGCAAAAGGAAAAGAGAGCTTCTGTATGTACCCGAGGTTCATCTAGATGATTATAGACCAGAAGCTCCCCCAGCTCCCAAAAGCTCAAGATGATGTTGTCGTCCTCGAGATCATGGACGACACTACATTGGGAAGAATGAAAGTATACCGGGGCAAGCAGGTCAAGCCCCCAGTGAAGAGATTGTTTGGGCATCTGGCCCGTGAGGATTACGTGACGCCAGCTAGGAGAAAGTGGCGTCACGATGATAGTGACTCGGATGTTAAGCAGATTGCTCTTCCCTCCGATGACTCCGACGACGATGATCACAGTACTGATCAGGGAGGAGATGGTCAGGGAGGACCTGAACCAGCTCTAATACACCCTGATTTTCATATGCAGGAGGAGGAGGAATCTGATGATGTGCCACTTACCCGGACTGTGGGCAGTCGGGAAGTGGCAACTGAGCAGGGATTACGGGCTGTTGGCGGACGCCCGGGAGATACTGGGAGCTCTTCAGCCGATCCATCTTACACCCCAGCCTCTCCCAGCAACCGAGGGGGAGCCTCTGTGTCCAGGGGGACACAGAGGAAACGCATGGCTCAGCCTCATGGGCTGAAGCCGGAATGCAGGAGGATTACTCTCATTACTACCTCCTCTGTTACCACCACTACCACCACCACAACTACTACCACTCCACCACCCACTACCTCTACACCACCCACTACCACTACACCACCCACCACCACCATTCCACCTTTCACAACCACATCCACCACCGCCACCACTACACCACCTTCCACTTCATCCATACCATCTCCCATTTTCACCACAGCCACCACAACCACCACTACTCACCAAACAGGACCTTCCTCATTCCCAACCGGCTCATACATTCCTCCCGTTTCTGTGGTAGAGCAGCTTGCAGCATTAAATAGCATGGTGCTCAAGCTGCTCACTTTTGAAGAGGCTAAGACAGCTCAGATACATCAGTTGAGGGAGTTGAGCACTTCCCAAGCTCAGCTGATCTCCTAACAAACTGATCAGATCACCAAACTCATAGAGCACCGAGATGAGACTGCCAAAAAGCTAAAGGAGTTAGAAGCTGGCAATAAGACGATCATGCTGAAGCTCAAAGGGACATAAAGTGAGCCTCTAAAGATTGGAGAAGGCCAAGATGATGATAAGGATGATGATGATGAGGAAGATGATGATAGTGATGAGGACGATGATGGAGGTGATGATGAGGAAAAAGACAGGGAAGGTGACGACGAAGATGGAGATGCAGCTACTTCTCCCTTTGATCCTGCGCAAGAACAAAGAACTAAAAGAAAACAAGATCAGAGGGCCTCTTCTTCTGCTCCGTCTACCTCTCACTCTACAGAAGAGACAACTCAGATTCAAGGCAAAGCTCAAGAATAGACGTCTATTCATTATTTAAACTTTGTACTTGAATATTTGTATCAAATTTTGTGCTTTATAAATAAAATGAAAAGGTTTAACCAACTTCATTTATGTGCTTAATGTATACTTACTTGTGTTGTAATTGGTTGTTAAACAGGTTCAGCTAAACAAGTAGATGAACACGATGTAGTGCCCCTCCGTCACATTGATTCTAAATTAACGATGATCCTCGATCTACAAGGGATTGTTCAACGATCAGTTAGCTACACTGCTGAGGAAGGGGGATTATTCATGACTTAACAGATGAACAAATTGCAGAACTGTTTAGTCTGAATCCTGACGAGCTGGTGAAAGATGCTCCAGAGGTCGACATAGTCAGTGATGATGAATTACTAGACGTCGACGAAGTGGAGATTGAGGACGTGACTGCTGGTCACTATCCTCAGTATACTAACGCCGAAGGCGAAGTTCTCCCAGATCTGGGGGAAACATTTGACAACAACATCTTCGATAAGGTAGAAGAGATGACTGCTGCGAAAGCAGCTACAGCAGAAGCTCCTCAGGCAAATGATGCTGATCTGGCAGTCAAAAAGGCTGAATGGATAGCCTGCCTGGAGGAGATGAAGAAACAGCGTGCACCAAACAAGTCAAATGCCTACACCAAGCTTTACAAGATAAAGAAACATCAGAAGGTGTCTGGCAAAATTATCAGCTAGGCATACCTTGAGGATCTCAAGGTGTATGCTATCAAGAGGGAGAAGGGAATTGAATATTTTAGATTCCCACATGATCTGAAAACTCTCCCTGGATTTGAGCTTAACCGTCTAGCCAACTTGAGCCTCCTGTATGCTGTTCAAGGAAAGATGTCAGGATTGTTTGAGCAGGCACTGAAGAAAGAGTATCATATGAGGTGGGTAAACTTTAAACCTCAACAGCCCAGAAGGTTGATTCATAAGACAGAGGTTGATCAAACCTCAGGAAGACCAAAGGTGGTCTTGCGATGGCACCCTCTGCGCACAATGTCACGTATTCCATTAAGGGAAATGCCACAGGATTTTGCACCCCATTTTAAATGGTGGTACTATGACTGGCGCACTGGTGAGGCAGTCATAGTTTTGGAGAAAGAAGGGAAGGTCGAGACAGTTAGCGTATTTGACCCTATGTGGCTAACTAACTTGTCTTCTTCAGATGTATACATCTTCTACAAGTGGCCACTGTTTTTTGACACTCAAGATATCATGCAAGCACTTCAGTTCCAACACGTCATACGCTTATGCTTCGCACTCGATATTCACTCTGGGGTTTCTAGAGAAGATAGGAAGAAGAGATTTGAAGAATTCAAGAAAGAAGTCAAAGTCTAGATAGAACTAGGTCCAAGGGGGAGTTTGTTGGTACACATGTCCCCAGTTCTAGTCTAGTGAGCTTAAATGTAATAGAACTTCTTCTTGTAACATATATGTAATGTTGATCAATATAATGAGAATCTCTTCTATATATGTCTGTTGGATGTGTAATGTTATATCTATTTATATTATTTATTGTTACACGCATATATGACCATGTTATAAAGGTTTACAGTTGTTAGACATAGTTATGAATCATTAAAGGTTCAAGAATGTGTTTAACTAAGTATCCTGATTCAGTCGCATGACTAGACCATGCGAATGGTCCAATCGCACGACTGAACCAGGTGATTGAGTCAATCGCACGGTTGAGTCATAAGACTGACTCAATCGTATGAATGAACCAATCGTATGTTTCAGTCGCACGACTGAGACAGTCGTAAGGTTCAGTCGTACGAATGAGAGCTGTAACCTATAAATACCACTTAATTCGTGGAAAAACGTAACACTTCGAATACTTGCAACCCTAGTCGACCCAGAGCGTCCTGTTCGTCCATTCCAAGTTTATAGAACGTCTCAGATCATTCCTAGTCCGTTCTTAACGTTTTCTAATCGTTAGGTTTGATCTTGTTAACGTTCTCCCTGATTGGATCGCCAATCAAGTAGGATTCCGCACTATTTGATCCGGTTTAACGAAGAATTAGTTAGTACTCCGTACGTACACGGTCCTAACAATAAGTCTTCTACTAGACTTATTTAAAATTGTGACATATATCTTCTCTAATGAAACAATTTAATTAAAGTACACTCGCATGTTATTAGCGTTATTTAAACCCTTTTAAATAACAAAAATAACAATAAACCCATCAACAAATTATCCTTATAATTTGTTCCATCTCTAATGCCTTTGTTTAGAAAACCCTTTTCTAAACATGGTGCGATTATTCAATTGCTTGATCCCATCAACAATTAAATAATTCTTGGTGATTGCAAAGCTTGTTATTGGGTATAACCCGACTTGGATCATAACGTACTAACCGCATCAATATTCTATGTGTCTTGGGCATATGAAATCCAACAATCTCCCACTTGCACAAGATTCATAGAAGATTGATGCAAGCAGTAAATACCGCCTAACAACGGTTTACTACCCTTAATACGCATGACTTATAGCCATTCAATAACATCATCCCATTCAAGTATCCTACTTGAAATGATTTAAGTGAATCAATCATCTATCCTTTTGTTTCAGATGTCATGTTAAATCCAAGGACACATAGTGATCATTCCTTGTTGATTTAACTTAATCAGGCCTTAGACATCTTGCTCTCAATGAATAAGAGGAATAAATTCCTTCTTGAGTACATACGTTTCTCACAAACACCTCGTGTCATACCTGAACATACCCTTATGTACTGTCCACTATTTCAGGACAGTGAAGAATTAGCTCAAGGTATAATACTTGGTGAATATCAAAACCCAATATGTATCTCAGGTCTGAGGATACCAAATGATATTCGCCTTTACTCAAATTTACTTATGATCAATCAATAAGATTCCATGTAGTAAAATTTGAGATGCGGGTTAGTCCAATATTTATATCCCACAAATATCTATGAACCTTGATAGCAACCCATTGCTCTATATTCATCCTTATGAATATCAACCAATCAAAGTTCATAATAATCTTACCCTCACACTTGTTCCCACAAGTATGAATGACTACGGACATTTAGAGTAAACAATTTACTCATGGATTAAACATGCTAAATTGGAACATTAATTGAAACATTATAACCAAATAATTTTATTCAAATAATAAAGAGTTCCATATATCCAAATACAAAATTTACAGATCAAATCCAATCACTAGAATATCGAAGTCCCATGGCACAAGCCTGACCTTCATGCTTTGCCTTTTCAAGGAGCTTTGTGAGAGGATCCTCAATGTTTTGATCCGTGTGAACTTTGCGAATACATATCTTTCCCTTTTCAACTTCATCTCGTATGTTATTGAATCTCCGCTCAATGTGCCTAGTCTTTTGATGAGCACAAGATTCCTTGATTTGAGCAATCGCACCCTCGTTATCATAAAAGATATCTAGGGGGTCCTGAATGGATGGGACAACCCCTAGATCGGCAATGAATTTCTTCAACTATGCAGCTTCTTGAGCTGCCAATGAGGTGATGACGTATTCTGATTCTGTAGTTGATAGAGCCACCACATCCTGCTTGGAGCTCTTCTAAGAGACCGCTCCTCCATTCAGAATGAAAATGTATCCCGATTGTGACCGTGAATCGTCACGATCGGTTTGGAAACTCACATCCGTGTAACCTTTTACAATGAGTTCCTCATCACCAGATCCATAGATTAGGAACATATCTCTTGTCCCCCTTAGGTACTTAAGTATGTTCTTAACAGCCATCCAATGACTGTTTCTAGGATTTTGCTGGTATCGGCTTGTCATGCTTAAAGCGCATGACACGTCCGGTTGAGTGCATATCATCACATACATGATGGATCCAATAGCAGATGCGTATGGGATTGCCTTCATTTTATCTTGCTCATCCTTTGACCTAGGACATTGAGTCGTACTCAATATCGTTCCTCTTTGAATAAGTACGATACCTTTCTTAGAGTTCTCCATCTTGAACCTTTTCAAGATCTTATCAATGTATGCACTTTGATTCAAACCAATCAACCACCTTGATCTATCCTTATAAATCTTTATTCCCAGAATATAGGCGGCTTCACCAAGATCCTTAATGGAAAAACAACTTCCAAGCCAGGCTTTTACACCTTCCAAGGTTGGAATGTCATTTCCAAATAGTAGTATGTCATCAACATACAATACTAGGAAAGTTATTGCGCTCCCATTAGCCTTCTTATACACACAAGCCTCATCAGCGTTTTTGACGAAGCCAAATTTCTTTACTTCTTCATCAAAACGGTGATTCAAACTTCTCGATGCTTGTTTCAATCCATAGATTGATTTCTTTAGCTTGCATACTTTGTTAGGATGTTTTGGATCGACAAAACCTTCAGGCTGAACCATATACACATCTTCCTCAAGATATCTATTTAAAAAAGCGGTTTTGACATCCATTTGCCAAATCTCATAATCATAATGAGCAGCTATGGCAAACAATATCCTTATAGACTTTAGCATCGCAACAGGTGAGAAGGTTTCATCATAATCAACCCCTTGAGTTTGAGTGAAACCCTTTGCTACAAGTCTAGCTTTATAAGTATCCAAGTTTCCATGCATATCGATTTTCTTCTTGAAAACCCACTTACTTCTAACTACCTTGGAATTAAGAGGTGGTACAACAAGTTCCCAAACTTGATTGTCATACATGGATTGCATCTCAACGTTCATGGCCTCAAGCCATTTGTCACAATCCAAATTGGACACTGCATTATGGTATGTGGTTGGTTCATCTGAATCTACCAGATAGCATCCATCCATGAAAAATCCGTATCTTTCAGGTGGATTACAAGTTCTACCACTTCTGCGAACGTTTTGTGTGCATTGATCAACCGCTTGATCATCCTCAACATCCTCATGTTGAGTGCTAGTTTCAACCAAACGTTCATCGGGTTGTGGTTCTTGATCCTCCTCAAGATCCACTGTTCTACTGCTAGTTCCTTCCATAAGGAACTTTGCTTCTAAGAACTCACCCTTTCTGGCAACAAACACCTTTTGTTCCAGTGGATCATAGAAATAATATCCCATAGAGTCTCTAGGATATCCAATAAAGATACACTTGGTGGATCGGACTTCTATTTTGTTTGGGGTGGGAGTCTTAACATAAGCCTCACAACCTTAGACCCTTAAGTATGATAGGGATGGAACTCTTCCATGCCATATCTCAAAAGGTGTCCTTTCCAGCTTTTTGGTTGGGGCCATATTTAGAATACGGGCCGCGAAGAGCAAAGCGAAACCCCAAAATGATAGAGGTAATATGCTTCTAGCCATCATAGATCGGACCATATCCAATAAGGTTCTATTTCTCCTCTCAGACACACCATTATATTGTGGTGTTCCAGGTGGAGTGAGTTGTGAGCCAATCCCATAACTCCTAAGATGATCTTGAAAAACATCACTTAGGTATTCACCTCCTCTATTGGTGCGGAGAACTTTAATCGACTTGTTGAGTTGATTTTCTACTTCATTCTTGAAGATTTTGAACGTTTCAAAAGCTTCATCTTTGTGCCTTAATAAGTACACATACCCATAGCGACTATAATCGTCGGTAAAGGTAATGAAGTATCTTTAACCATTCCTAGTCATTGGTTTAAAAGGACCACATATATCCGAATGTATGATTCCTAATAAATCTTTTGCCCTTTCGTTAGTTCCACTAAAGGGTGCCTTAGTCATTTTACCTTGTAAACAAGATTCACATACATCAAATGAATCACATTCATTCGTTCTTAAAAGACCATTCTTTTGAAGTGTTTGTATACGTTTCTTGTTTATATGACCAAGATGACAATGCCAAAGATAGGTATCACTCAAATCCAACTTGAGTTTCTTGGTGTTGGTTTGGTACAATGAACTATTTAAAGCATTTTCATGAACCAATTCATAAATGCCATTAATGGAAATAGCTTTAAAATAGAATATATCATTTAAAGAAACATGAATATCATTTTCAACAAAAGATAATACATAATCATAATGTCTTAATTGGGATACAGAAATAATGTTCCTAGTCAAACTAGGAGCATATAAAACATTCTTCAAAATAACATCCAAGCCACTTGGAAGTTTTAGGATGTAGTCCCCACGAGCTTCAACTTGGACTTTGGTTCCATTGCCCATGAAGAGACTAACATCCCCTTGATTGAAGTCCCTACTTCTTTTGAACCCCTGCAACAAATTACAAATATGAGTTCCACATCCGGTATCCAATACCCATGTGTTAGATGATGTAACATTAAGATCAATATGAATCATGTATATTGTACCTGAGGTCTGCCCAACATCCCTCTTTGCTTTCAACTCTTGGAGATGGACAGGCCAATTCCTTGCCCAATGTCTAATCTCCCCACACTTGAAGCATGGGTCATTAGTAGTAACCTTTTGCTTTTTCTTTTGTGGTTTGGGTGGCACCCTTGCCACCCCTTTCCCTTTTCCCCAAACGGGTCCCTTACCCTTGGCAACCTTTGCCTTGGGTGCGGGATTAGGCCTTTTCTTGTTCCCACCTTCATTGATGGTGAGAACGGGTAAAACCCTTTTACCCATGGCCGCCTCGACCGTTTTGAGCATTTGAGTGAAGCTCACCAATGCTCTTGTCCCAAGCATTCATGTTGTAGTTCAACATGAATGTCTCCAACTTCTTGGCAAGGCCATTAAGGATCAAATCCGTGGCCAATTCCTTCGAGACGGGAAAATTAAGCCTCTCGAGGCGGTCAATATGACTTTTCATCTTAAGTACATAAGATGAAACAGATTGGTTGTCGTCCATACGACATGCATGCAGTTGTCGAACCGTTTCGAAGCGCTCAACCCTTGCTTGCTGTTGGAACATTTCCTTCAGCTGGGTTATCATGTCATAAGCTCCGTGATGTTTATACTCCTTTTGGAGATCCGGAGTCATGCTCGCTAGCATGAGACATGACACTTGGACGGAGTCCTCAGTGTATTTCAGCCAATCGTTATAGGCCTCCTCATCATCCTCAGTAGGTTGATCGGGGATAGGGTCATCTAAAACATATGATCTTCTCTCTTGCTTGAGAACGATTCTCAAGTTTTGATACCAATCAATGAAATTATTTTGATTTAGACGTTCCTTTTGGAGGATCGCTCGTAATGATTGGGTGGACGCGGATGAGTTATCGTGATTGTCATTATTGGTGGCCATCTACAAAATTTAACGAAGATCTATTTTTAGTATTTTCGATATTGCTATTTTTAATAATTAATGCCTTTTAAGGTCATTTTTATATTAAAATCTAGAACCCAACATTACATTTAAATTGTGGTTAGGTGACCTTTATCCCATGATTTAAATTTAATAAGGTGGTCAACGATTGACGGTTGCAACCATTTGCAACTTCTAGATGTATGGGATCGACTTTAAACATCATATGTAAAGTCGGCATGTTAATCCCATCAACATCATTTGGAAACCATATTATAGGTGATCCATTTAACATGGTTTGCAAATCAAGTTACCCTAATTGCACACATGTGTGAGTTTACCCACATAAGTGGTTAGGTGACCTTTATCCCACCAATGTGGTATCCCCACCTTAAGTCAAAAGTTTCTTCTAAATGGTTAGGTGACCTTTATCCCATTAAGAGTTTCCTAATGACTAACGAGTTGTGCAAAAGGACGGTGTTAAACTTGTTTGTCAAATGTTTAGAGATTTCATAATCCTAGTTTAGAAAACTCTATGTACTTGTATTTGCATGCTTTCAAATACAAGATACCCTATGGTCCTTTTAATAAAACCCATTTTATTACGAAATCATTAATCCTTTTAATAACCATTTATTAACACTTAATGATTAAGAACTATTTTTATATTAGCTTGTTAAGATCATTTTTATTAAGATTGATTATCATATCCAAATATCATACAATCATTCATAAAATCACAATCATACAAGCATAATATAAACAACCACAATGTGCATAACCATAGCTACTATTGTGACCACACTTGTTTGCCATCACAAGTGTGGTTATTTGGTCTTTCCTAAGGGTTGAATACAACACAAAATTGAGGTCTTCTTAGACCCCCACTTGAACTTGCATCCATATGCTTCAAGTCCTTCTTTTGTGTCTTCCTCTTGTGCTTCCTTCCCGATCATCTTCTTTTACAAAATATATATCCTAATACATACTTTCTAGTAAAAGAAAAATACTCCTAATATATTATTACATCCCAATGAATAAATAGACAAATTACATTTTTAAACAAAGCACAAATTAATATACAGCCCAATTGAATAAACCAAAATCAAACATTGCAAACATCCAAACAACACATGGCCAAAAGCTAGGTTATGCACCAATATGAACATTCATCATATCATCCAAATATAACTAAGAATCCCCATTAAAACCCATGATTTTCAGCCAACATAAACTGAAAATTCGGGTTTCAAACATTGTCCAAACAATATACATATCATCATACATATCTTTCAAGGTTTAATCACAGGCATGTGTGATATAACCTTGAAAGCTCGGGGATTCAACATACAACAACATTTTAGCCCTTAAAAGTGTTATAAAATCCCATAAAACAAATTTTTAAAGGATACTAACAAGCATGCTATCCACATAACCGGCTCTAGATGCCATTGTAGGGTTTGTTAGAACACAAACCATAGTTTAAGCCATTAAACTTTCTGAAAAACGAAGCGGAATAACAACTTTATAAACTTGTTTATAAGCTGAAAAATATGTTCTTTAGGTGACCATATAAATGTATAAAACAAACCCATATAACAAAGGATCATTTATGTGAATAAGCAAGCTATGAACAAGTGTTAAAGTGCATAAAATCACAGCTACAATGAGCTGTGATAACTACCTCTTCCATCAGTGAAATCGACCAAAGAAAGGAAGATTGGATGTCCCAAAAACGGCCAAGGCTCCAAGATAGGACCCCTCAAGCTTGTATACCCCAATCTTAGTTGCAATCACCTTCTTTTTAGGAAGAATGAACACCAAAATCAACTCCAAAAACCCTCTCCTTGCTGCTGCTATTTCCGTAAGATAGAGGAGAGAAGAGAGAGTTTTCTTGTGTTTTGCATGTGTTGAATGAATGAGAGAGGTTGAGTGTAAGACCTAGTAAATAATGTGTATTCTCAAGAAAAGCATGGATCCAATCACAAGCAGGGGGGGGCGGCCAACTAGGTCAAATAAAAGGAGTTTCCCCCTTAAAACACAATACACATTATTTTTAAACTAGTCTTTTGTCAATAAGTCTTCTACTAGACTTATTTAAAATTTTGACATATATCTTCTCTAATTAAACAATTTAATTAAAGTACACTCACATGTTATTAGTGTTATTTAAACCCTTTTAAATAACAATAAACCCATCAACAAATTATCCTTATAATTTGTTCCATCTCGAATGCCTTTGTTTAGAAAACCCTTTTCTAAACAGGGTGCGATTATTCAATTGCATGATCCCATCAACAATTAAATAATTCTTGGTGATTGCAAAGCTTGATATTGGGTATAACCTGACTTGGATCATAACGTACTAACTGCATCAATATTCTATGTGTCTTGGGCATATGAAATCCAACACTATATAGGTTTGTGAAGTGTATGAAGTTCTCATGCGAATGGACCACGCTAATGGACCATACGCATGAACACTTCATGCTACTGGACCAGTCGCATGACTGAACCAGGAGACTGGATTAGTCGCACGATTGTGACATGTGATTGACTCAGTCGCACGACTGGACCTTCAGTCGTGCGGATGGATCAACCGCATGCTTCAGTCGCACGACTGAACAATGCTGATGGTTTAGTCGCACGAATGAAGACTCCAAACCTATAAATACCACTTAATTAATGGAAAAAAGCAAGAATTCGAATACCTACGCACATACTCGTACCCTAGTCGTCCAGAGACTTAAGAAAACCTGTTCCAACTTCGTAGTTCGTCTCTGATCAATTCTCGTTCGTCCTTAACGTTTGTTTCATCATTGGGATTGATCAGATTGTCGTTCTTACTGATTATATCGCCAATCAAATAGGATTCCGCACTATTTGAGTTGGTATACACGCATAATCAGTTAGTACTCCGTACGTACACGGTCCTAACAAGTGGTATCAGAGCGTAGGCTCTTGATTTTGCATGTGATTCGATCGATTTGGTATAAAAATCACGGTTTTTTATTCAAAACACCATCTTTTGGGTTAAAACAGTGTTTTCGACCTCTCCAGATCAAAAAGTTCATGTTTTTCGTCATACGGCAGATTAGGGTTCGTAAAAGTTCGTGTTTGTGAGTCAAAATCGTCAAAACCTCGAATTTTTCAAAACAGCATCCTTTAGTCACACAAATAGCACATTCGTACGACTGAACTCAATCGTACATCCCATACGCACGATTGAACTCAGTCGCTCATCCAATCATACGACTGAGCACTCCAGTCGTATTGTCTAGTCTTCCTTGTCCAACCGCACGATTGACTCATACGTATTGTCAATCGCATGATTCAGCCATTCGCATTGTTCAATCACACGGTTAGCCCAATCGCATCTGTCCATTCGCACCAGAAAAACTGTTTGTTCTAAAAGTCAAAGTAAATAGAAATGGAAGATCAGTACTCAGCGTTCACAGCAGGTCAGGATTCACGGATTCAGAATCTATTGCTTCTGGAAAATGAAGTTGGTAATAACAATAAGCCTCCTAAGCTCATAACGTTAGATGATTACCCGCAATGGAAGCAAAGGTTCGAGATATACTTAAATGGAGTTGATCCTAATCTGTGGGAATCAATCGAGACTGGGTATAGCATGTCGGTTGGTGCTGATGGAGTAAAACTTACCTTGGGTGGCATGACTGATAGCCAGAAGGTCAAGTACAATGCAGAGAAGAAGGTGTACGCTTTGTTAACTTAGTCAATTCTTAAGGACATATTCTATCAGTTTTCTGAGAATAAACAAGCCAAGAAGTTATGGGATGCTCTAGAAAAATGGTATGACGGGAATGCTACGTTGAAGGCATTAAAGGCAAAGGCTTTGAAGAAGGAGTTTGATAACTTCTCTTCAATAGGAAAAGAGAGTCTGGACGACGTTATTGCCCGCTTCTATCACTTGATGAGTGAGCTGCACACTCATGGAGTTACCACTTCTATGGAAGATAAGGTGTCAAGCTTTGTAGATGGATTACCAGAGTAGTGGGTTTCGTTTATTTCAAATCATAGATAAAATGATATGCTGGCAAAGTTGGATATCAATGATTTCATTCTGAAGCTGAGAGAGGAAGAGTTGAGGAGAAGTACAGATCCCAGAAAAGTTCATATGATCAGAACCCGTAACTTTACAACTCAACACCTCAACCAAAAACTTCTAGAGCCCCACTCCAAACAGCAGTCGTCTCCAGTTCAGCTACTCCGTCTCAAGCCACTACTTCAGGATCTGACACGTCAGGGTCATCTTGCACCCAATACATAGCAACTGAAGCAAATGCTATGAAATTGAAGACCGAGAATCTCGGTAATGTGACTGTTGAGGTAGCAAAGGAGCATATGGATCTTCTAGCAGGTGTCGTTCACTCCTATGATGGTCTAATTACGGGGAAGATTGGAAACTGCCATCTTGCCGATGAAGACTACGAGCAGGTAGATGAAACTGAGCTCGAAAGGATGGACATTATGTGGGCATTGGCTAGTGCTATCCGGAGGGTGAAAAAGTTTGTTAAGAAGACCGGACAGAACTTGATAGACACAAAGGATACAACCTTTGGTTTTGACAAAACCAAAGTTACTTGCTTTAACTGTGGAGAAAAGGGGCACTTCAAACGCGAATGTGTGAAGCCCAAGAAGACAGGTAATGGTAATCCATTCTCCACCTTCAATCGTCAAGATAAACCCACCAATGCATCATCAAGCAAGGATCCTAAAGCCTTGACTGCATAAGACGATGAAGGACAAGATTGGACCTTTTGCTTTGTGTCTCCGGGAGAATCCAACATTGCATGCGTTGAGGGTTTGGATGACGACTCGGCAAGCGAAGGTAATATAGCAGTGGAACTTGTAATGCCAGATCATGAAGAAACTGCTACTGTGGTCACTCACCAAAATGAAGAAGGTCCCAGCATAACATGTTCAGAATCACCAGCACCCGAACAGTCAAACTCTACGATGATGGCTGATTCAACCGAACTTTCTCAGGTAAGTTCCACAGACCAACTCTTTGATGATCATGCTTGTTCTGAATGTAATAAATTTAGGGATAGCATAGATTCAAAATTTTCTAGGTTATTAGGTCACAATGATAACTTAGTAAATGATTTACAACTGTGCACAGAAGCAAACTGAATTTTAAAAGAAAATGAGCACGGTCATAAAGAGAAAATAGAACTGTTAAATAAACAACTAAGGGAAACTGAAGTTGTGGTCTTTAACCAAGAAAATGATATAAAGTTCTATTTAAACTCCTTGGAAGAAACAAAGAAAGAAAAAGTAGTTTTGGAAGTCGAAGTCAACTCACTAAAACAAAAACTGCACAGTTGGACTAGTTCTTCTCACATAGTTCAACACTTAGTTAGAGAACGAAATCATGGGGAAGGGTTGGGTTACAAAGTGGTTCCACCACCACATGAGACCTTGTTAAATGCTAAAAGCAAACCGATTAATAATAACCCAATCAAGGATCATATGGTGTCCACTCCTCTTGTAAGTGATCCAGATTCCACAAGTAAACCTGTTGAATCTGTCACTAAACAGAAGGAGACCACTTTGAAGTCAAAAGGTAAGATTCCTATTGTTAATTTGGATGAAAAATTTGCAAAGGTTAGGGTGGAGTCAGGTTCAAACATGTCTCACTCAGAACCCAAAAAGACCAAACAATTTAACCAATCTAGAGCATCATGTCTAAGTCCAAATAAACAAAAGGGTAAAGATGTTAAACATGTTCAAACAATGAATTTTGTTAAAGAAGTCAAAAAATCTAAACAAGAAGTGTCAAAACCCAAATAATCTAAAGTCACACCAGTGTCCCGCACTTCTCCACAGAAACAATTTAACCAACATGTCGAAAGCAGATCATGCTACACATGTGGAAAGTATGGACACATTGCTTCTAAATGTTCTTATTATCAAACACCAAGAAAGAAGATTGAACTTAATGATTCAAAACCTAGTTCTTCAAAAAGGAGGTCAATTACTCCACCAAAAAGAACCTTTGA
The DNA here is from genome assembly GCA_024085815.1 of Flaveria linearis. Classification (NCBI taxonomy): domain Eukaryota; kingdom Viridiplantae; phylum Streptophyta; class Magnoliopsida; order Asterales; family Asteraceae; genus Flaveria; species Flaveria linearis. The sequence goes on along the minus strand of CM044001.1, from coordinate 61,960,629 downwards.
ACCAAAAGTTCAAACAATAAGCCAATCGTCTGTTTATCACAAACAGGCCATACATAAAACTGACTTATGGAAAGAAAAACCAAGTTCCGTGTCTGAAAATGAGAACAAGAAGAAGGATGATCTATCCTCATCCTCAAATGGACAGTGGGTAGAGTTTATGATGTATGATTCCTCCAGGGCACCCAAGCCAGTCAAGGCTTGGGTCCCTAACCTGAACTAATCATTTCCTTTGGATGTGCAGGGTGTCTGCTATAGTGCTTCTTTGAATACCTGGATTGTTGATACCGGTGCATCAAGGAACATGAATGGAAACCTGTCTCTCTTGTCAAACGTCAAACAAATTAAAGGAGGACACGTTTCCTTTGCTGGAAATAAAGTAGGTTACATCACTGCACAAGGAGGAGTGGGAAACCAGAAAGTGAAGTTTGATAAGGTAAACCATGTTCAACAACTTTTAAATAACTTACTTTCTGTTTCTCCGGTATGCGACAAAGAGTTCAAAGTTGTATTTGACAACAAGAAGTGCTATGTTCTGAAGAAGGACTATGTCATTCCGGAGGACCACGTGTTCATGTCAGCTTCAAGATATAACGATTTTTATGTCTTGGATCTCTTAAAGGCCTCCACAACCGATCATCAAGTTCAATACTTCTTGTCAAAGGCAATAGAAAAAGACTCCATCTCCTGGCATAGGAGAATGGGACACATAAATCCCCGGAAGTTGAATCACTTGATCAAGAATGATCTAGTGCGAGGAGTAAATGTTCAAAACTTCCAACTACTGGATTTGTGTGTCGCATGTAAGAAAGAAAAAAGATAAAGAAGTCTCACTAGGCAAAGAATGTTCATTCAATTGACCTGCCTCTTGAGCTTCTTCACATGGATCTGTTTGACCCAGTCAGTACAAAGAGCATTACCGGTGATTTGTACTGCTTTTTTGTAGTTACGGATGATTACTCAAGATTTTCTTGGGTGATGTTTCTAAAATCTAAATCAGAGACTTTTGAATCATTCAAAGAGCTAGTAACTACATTAGAGTCACTCTACAAGCTGAAGGTAAGGCAAGTTCGCTCCGACAACGGCACCGAGTTCAAGAACCAATGGATGGAGGAATTCTGCAAAGAATGAGGAATTGTGCACCAATTCACATCAGCCTACACTCCTCAAATGAACCGGTTTGCTGAGAGAAAGAATCAATTAGAATCGCAGCTTGATAGAGACAGCCCGGACGATGCTAGCAGACTCGAAACTGCCTATCCAATTTTGGAACGAGGCAGTAGCTAATGCATGTTAAGCCGTATTACGAGTTACTCCAATGACGTAAACCTAATCTAGAGTACCTCGAACTGTTTGGTGCACCATGTACACTGCTGAAGAAAACTCGGTCAGGGAAATTCAGCGAGAAGGCTGAAGAAGGGATTTTCTTAGGATACAACATACCGAATAAGAGAGTTTACAACAACTCAATGGGTCAAGTAGAAGTGTGGTGCAATATTGATGTACAGAGATACACCACCCCCTGCTGGAAAAGGACCCTCTTTCTTTTTCAACTATGATGGATTCTTTAAATCCTTCAACATCTCTCTCTCCTCCTGAGGATGAGTTATCGACAAAATAATATACGACGTATTAAACACACCTTCACTGGATCCGATGACTTCAGCTTCACAAGGTGACCCTTCTAGTTCTTCAGGGGGAGCACTTGAGGTAAGTGACTCCTCCTCTGATGATAAAGACGTAGCAAATGATCAGGTGGATCAAGGGCAATAGGTTCTTGCTACTCCAAGTACGCAGAATCTGATGTTGATGCCTCTGACACTTCGGAACCTCACACTCCCACTTCCTCCGTTACTGAACTTGCAGTTCACAATCTGTATAATGAAGTAGTTGTACCCACCACTCCTGGATCTCGACTAAATGTTTATCATCCGTTGGATAATATCATTGGAGATGTTAGATCAGGAGTCCAGACTAGAAGTCAGCTATACTCAGCTGATTATGCCTCGGTCATAGAAAAGGGAAATCTTCACGATGGTGCATATCGATGTTTTGTGTCTCAATTTGAGCCAAAATATGTTAGTGAAGCCCTCAATGATGAGGCATGGGTGAGAGCCATGCAAGAAGCACTTCTTCAATTCAAGAAGTTGGGAGTGTGGACTCTCATAGATAGACCTAAAGGTGCTAAGGTCATTGGCACCAAATGGGTCTTAAAGTGCAAGAAAGATGACCAAGGGGTCATAATAAGAAACAAGGCTTGACTTGTAGTTCAAGGATTTCGACAAGTCAAGGGCATTGATTACAATGAATTGTTTGTACCTGTGGCAAGAATGGAAGCAATCCGTATCTTCCTAGCCTATGCATCTTATATGAAGATCAAAGTCTATCAATTAGATGTAAAGAGTGCATTCCTTCGTGGTGAAATCCGGGACACAGTGTACGTTAGTCAACCCGAAGGATTTGAGGATCCGTATCATCGAGACAGAGTTTACAAACTAGATAAGGCTCTTTACAGGCTCCATCAAGCCCCAAGAGCTTTGTATGAAAAACTCTCGACTCATCTTGTAAAATATGGCTTTCGCAGAGGAGTGATTGACTGTACACTGTTCATCAAAGAAAAGGATGGTGACTTACTGCTAGTTCAGATCTATGTTGATGACATAATCTTTGGTTCCAAAAACGAAGCATTATGTAAAGAATTTGAAGCAGTAATGAAAGCTGAATTTGAGATGAGCGCCATGGGTGAGATGAAGTTCTTTCTTGACTTACAAGTGGATCAGACTCCAAAGGGGATATTTCTGCATCAGACCAAGTATTTAGGTGATATTCTCAATCGGTTCGATATGGAGAATGCTTCCGCAGCTGGAACTCCACTTGCTACAAACCATGACGTCGCACCGGACGAAAATGGTGATCTGGTGGATGCCACTATGTACCGATGAATGATCGGATTACTCATGTACCTCACTGCCTCAAGACCTGATATCATGTACGCGACATGCCTATGCTCCAGATATCAGGCGAAACCTAAAGTCAACCATGTCATAGGCGTCAAAAGGATATTTCGTTATCTGAAGGGTACTCCAACACTTGGGTTGTGGTCTCCTCATGACGATGACTTTGAGCTACAGCGTATAGTGATTCAGATTTTGGCGGCTGCAAAATGAACTACAAATCCACTTCAGCAGGATGTCAATTCTTTGGGAGAAGATTAGTCATGTGGCAGTGTAAGAAGCAGACATCGGTTGCTCTGTCAACTTGTGAAGCTGAATATGTTGCTGTGGCAAGCTGCTGTTCACAAATCATCTGGATTCAACAACAAATGCAGGACTACGGTTTGAAATTTTCTAACACCCCTATATTTGTTGCTAATTTTGCTGCTATAGCCGTAACAAAAAATCCGGTCCAACATCCTAACACCAAACACATCGGAATTAAATATCATTTTGTACGTGATTGTTTTGAAAAGAATTTAATCGATGTTGTTAAAATAAATACCGATTTTCAACGCGCTGACCTCTACACAAAAGCGTTCGATAAACCAAGATTTTTATATCTGTTAGAGGTCAATGGCGTGAAAAAGAAATGTTAAGTGATTCCAGAAGATGAAAGTGCTTAGTCCGACAACCATTTAGTTTTTATTTTCTTTTATTTTTCTTATTTTAATTTTCCTGTCTTAAAAATCCAAAAACAAAAAAAAGATTTTTGGTTTTAGAATTTTAGGGGGAGAATAGGTTATTAAATTAGTTGTTCTATTTAATTACTCAAAAAAATACTAAAAAATAAAAAATAAAAAAAATAAAAACAAGGGAGGAGGATAGTCTAGTTAATAGAAACGAGATCGTATCTGTGATACTGATTCAATGACTATGGAAAATGATAGCACACAGGAACAAAGAGTTTGGGACTTTAAAAGAATTTAAATGATTAAGATGCAAAATTCGAAGTATAAGTCTGAGAAGTCTAAGCAACATAAAAGGAAAAATGATAGTAAAACTAGCTACTACTAAGGTAACACAGAGAAAGTAGACCTAGAGGTTGCTAGATCACTAGATGATATGTCAGTAGATTCAACACAATAGATAAGTAGACCTCGTTGGTGATTTCAAGCTAAAACTAAGTTGTTCAACAAGCTGTGGGTTATCATCTTATCCCTGCTTAACACAATCAACGAAGTTCCAATAAGGGGTGACGAGAAAAATAAACGCCGCAAATGTGTGCGGATAACCATAAAAATGAGCAAAGCACATAAAAAATGCAAAAAGCAATCAAGCTAATAACCTATGTTGTTGGTGAGATCTGTGCAAAAAGATTATAATTGCTCAAGCAAGAAGGTAGGTTGTGTGCCTCTCTGCTGTGCGGTGGCACTGACCTGAGGATAAGCATAACCTAAATATTCTAGAATTCATTGTTGTTTGTTCCTCTCTGCTATGCGATGGCACTGACCTGAGGCTTTGCATCTCTTTGAAAGATCTTAGAATAGTTTCTTCTTGTCAAAATACTCGTAGACCGCTCAAAAATCTCCTGAGGAATGTTGATTACCATATAAGTGTGGGATCCACAAATGCTTGTTGAAATAATTAAACCTAAATCATCACCAATGTGTGTCAAAAATCATTTTATGGATTTAAGATGACAAGTATACTGACAATCATCGTGAGCTGCAAGTCTTGAAAGTCCAAATCATTGTGTGTATCTTACAGTACTAGTATGATTTCCTAAACGTGCTAATGACTCTCGATGAAAACAAGAATCTAGCATTAAAAGACTTTGGTAATATATCCCAAATGATTTGATAAACCTGTATGATTCCATAATGAATCGTTGCAGTTATGATCAATGTAACATGATGCTATACTGTTCTAGAAAGGAAAATGTGGTAGATACTTATCTAAGGATTTCAACCTCACCCAAAATTACAAAAATAAGTTTTAGTTTTGTCTTTTAGTTCTAGTATTTTAATTTGTTTAAATTTCTAGTTCGTTTAGTTATTAAACGTCAGACTATGCATTGGAATTCTATCTGGGATTTAATCACTAAAACGGGTCACGTCTGAGGTGACCAAACGAGTTTCAAATATTAAAAGGGGTCACGTCTGAGGTGACAAATTGATTTTATAGTTAAAAGGGGTCACGTCTGAGGTGACAAACTGATTTTACTGTTAAAAGGATCACGTCTGAGGAGATCAAAAGTTTTCTAAGTTAAAATGGTCATGTCTGAGATGATCACTGGTCAAAATGTTTTGTCAATCGTTAAAAGGGATAAGTGTTAAATGGTCATAAAGTCAAAATCATAAGTATTAGCCATTCGCATGACTGGACCATGAGTATGGACCAGCCGCACGATTGGACCATACGTATGAGCCCAATCGCACGAATGGAGGTGACCGACTGGGCCAGTCGCACGACTGAAACCCATTCGCATGAATGGAGGTGACCGACTGTACCGGTCGCACGACTGATATTCAATCGCACGATTGGAGGTGTGACCGAATGTGCCAGTCACATGACTAACCCTCAGTCGCACGAATCAAGTATGCGACTAGGTTCAGTTGCATATCTGGAGGAAACCCTAGTATAAATAGAGGGGGAGTCGGTCGCACATTCTCATTCTCCCCTCAATCGCTCTCAAACACACGAAAGTACCATTACTCTATCCAATTTTCATTTCATTGTCTAGACCACTGATTATTGTTATCTGACGATTTGCAGTGTTTATCCAGCTAATGCGCAACGATGTACAATCCAAAGATCAATCGATTTGTGCCCAAAATGATCAAATTTGAGACCTAACCATAACCGAGACTTAGTCACCTAATAAACTGATAAAACTAAGTATCTTGATCAAATAAAAGATATTAGATGTTATGTCGGACATTTGCAAAACTAATGAGCCAAACCACAACGTCTAACATCAAGTTTTGCTAAAAATTTGAATTTGAAAAAACAAAACAGTCTATCATGTGAATGGACAACCTGATGAACTTCAATTACACGACTGAGCTATGTGAATGGCTCAATCGCATGACTGAGCTGGACGAATGGGTTCAACCGCACGATTGAACCAGGCATATGAGTTCAGTCGCACGACTGGTGTAAACGCATGAGAGAACATACAACTAAGGCAGTCGCATGACTCAGTCCTACGTATGAGCTCATTCGCACGACTAGATCTCAGTCGCACAGTCTATTCGCATGACTAGATCTCAGTCGCACAACCCATTAGCACGCCAAAACAAAAGTTTTCAAGTCCAATGAATCAAATTGTCATTGGTTGACACTTAATAACGTTTATTTACTTTATGTAACAGATGGCGAGTCGTTGGACTATGAGCACAAAGCATAACATCTGAGTTCTCCTGTATTATCACATTCTTACGGAGATCAAGGATCTTTCGTGCCATCTCGACGTCGTGCACACCGTACCGTTCAGTTCAGCAGGCTTTCTGGGAAAGCGATGTCGTCGATAGGTCCTCCGAGCCTCACTATATCAGGAGCTCCATATTTGGTGAGGCCATAGAGATCACTGAGGATGATCTCAGGACTGTGTTGGAGTTTGGGGACGATGCTGACTGCCCTACATGGCTACATCCACTGACATTCCGAGGATGTTTTCTGACGGCTAAGTACTCAGGGGATATCAACGCAGGTGTGCTCAACAAGAGAAACCGGTGCCCCCAATTCAAGTACTTAGCCCACGTGCTGTTAAGATGCATCGCCTCAAGGAAGGGAGGCTTTGACAAGCTGTCCGATCAAATGCAGAACACCTATGTGGTGAGGCCATAGAGATCACTGAGGATGATCTCAGGACTGTGTTGGAGTTTGGGGACGATGCTGACTGCCCTACATGGCTACATCCACTGACATTCCGAGGATGTTTTCTGACGGCTAAGTACTCAGGGGATATCAACGCAGGTGTGCTCAACAATAGAAACCGGTGCCCCCAATTCAAGTACTTAGCCCACGTGCTGTTAAGATGCATCGCCTCAAGGAAGGGAGGCTTTGACAAGCTGTCCGATCAAATGCAGAACGCCTATGTGGCGTTGGTGCTAAATCACCCATTCAGCTTCTCGAGGATGATCTTCACCTATCTGGTGGAGAACATCAAGGCGAAGGGCAAAGAGAGCTTCTGCATGTACCCACGCTTTATGTAGATGATTATCGATCAGAAGCTCCCTTCGCTGCCAAAGGAGAAGGAGGACGCCGTGGTTCTAGAGGTGATGGACGATACCACTCTAGGACGGATGAAAGTTTACAAGGGCAAGCAGGTGAAGCCCCCGGTAAGGCCACTATTTAGGCATCTGGCCCGAGAGGAGTATGTGGCGCCAGCTTGGCGAAAGTGGTGCCACGATGACAACGACTCGGACACCGAGCAGATTATGCTCCCGGCTGATGAGTCCGATGATGATGACAGTGGTGATGGTGGAGATACTGGCCCCACCCAATCTAGGGCCACTGCTACTGATGTGACATCTCCACCATCCACCCAAGGAGGTGCTTAGATTGCCGGATTCCATCAGGACTTCCAACCTGATGAGGAGCAGGAGTCGGATGAGGAGCCTTTGGTGCGAACGGTGGGGAGCCAGGTCGTAGCCACTGAGAGAGGTGTTAGGGCGGTTTGTTGGACCAAAAGAACCAATGAGCCTAATCAGAAAAACCTTTAAGTCCCACAGGCATCACAACAACTGCTGAAGGCTTCATTAGCTGATGACAACAACTGAAGACTTCATCGGCTGAAGTTCAAGTGCTGAAGACATCAGTTGTAGTTCAAGTGCTGAAGACATCAGCTGAAGTTCAAGTACTGAAGACATTAACTGAAGTTCAAGTACTAAAGACTACATCAGCTGAAGTCAAGAACTGAAGACTTTAGAGGTTGTCACAACAGCTGAAGTAGTACTCTTCAGTTGTTATGATGGTTTCTTTTCAGTAGTTTTCTATTTTAGTTTCAGTTGTTTTCTTTTAGTAGTTTACTAAATGTAAAACATCTGAAGAGCCTGTTCTTCAGACGTTGTAGTTCAGTAGTTGTAGTTTTAGTAGTTATAGTAGTACTACACTTTGCTTTTGTAAGAAGATGTAAGCTGTTGTAGACATCTTCAGTAGTTTAGTTTATCTTTCAGTAGTTGTTGTAATAACGGTTAGATGTCACTATCAAGTGACATCAGCTGACGTCACCTTCCTTATAAAAGGGAGGCTGACCTAATTTTGTACATGTCGAAGCGTGTGTTGAATGAAATATTCCTTTTTGCAGAAACCCCTTTTCTCTCAATAACCGTACTATTCCATTGAATTATCATTTGTGTTCTTGCTTGAATTTGTCTAATTCTTATACTATTCCGCTGCAAATCCTAATCTAATTTATCAAACTAGATACCAGATCATTTTCAAATGGTATCAGAGCTGGTTAATCATTGATCGATTTAACAATTGATCATTGAAACTGCTCTTTTGATATCTGCGTTTGATCTCATTAGCAAATTTGCAAGAATCGGTCATAGAGTTTGAGTTTCTGTTGCTTCTGGTCAATTAATCTGAGGTTCTACGTGGTTTTGAGCTAGATTTGTTGAAATTACTTTGAATTTGTGAAATGGCGACATCAACCAATGATCCTCACCATACTGGCTCCTCAACAAAGCCTCCGATGCTTGTTAGGAGTGAGTATAACATATGGCAACGACGTATGCTCCATCACCTGTCTATCAACAGCGCAGGATATTGGAAATCTGTGGTGCATGGACCATACAAGCCTATGGTGAGTACTCCAGAAACAAATGAGAAGGTTCCGAAGAAACCTGATCAGTATTCAGATGAAGATCTAAAGCTATTCGAAATTGATGCTAAATCCCATGGAATTCTGGCCATGGCACTGCCTAATGAAATCTATTCAGGGCTTATGCATCATGAAACTACTCATGACCTCTAGGTTGCTTTGAAAGAACAATTTGGAGGAACTGATGAGGTCTTGGCAAATACTAGGGAAATCCTTGCACAATAATATGAGACATTCTCTCATACGAAGGGTGAGTCTCTGACTCAACAGTTTGAGCGATTTTCCTATTTGGTTTCTGAGCTGAAAATGGTCAAACAAGAATATACAAATAGCCAGATGAACAACCGATTCCTCAGATCCTTGCCTGAGAGATAGGACACATACACTATTGTCCTACGCTCCAGTGCAAATCTGAGCACTCTATCTCTCACCCAACTTCATGGGAAACTCTAACATTTGAAAGAGAGATAGAACAGAAAAGGAAGTTGTTCTCATCTGGAAAGCTCACTGATGACTTTGTATCAGGCAATACTGCACTGATAGGTCAGGAGTCAGAGTATGCTACATCAGAAGGTTCCTATGATGAGCATATTGATTTCCCTACTAACATTAGAGAACATGCTTTTGTTGGTGTGGATGGTAGTTCAGGTGGTAGTGGTGATAATTTGTGTTTTTTAATGGAGGACTTGGAAGGAATTCCGGATGATGATCTGGAAGAGATGGATATTTTGAGCCAAATGGCAATGATCAATATCAGATCTCAAAAGTTCTACAAAAGAACTGGTAGGAAATTCCTAGGTCTCTCTGGTAAAACCAAAGTTGGTTTTGACAAGAGCAAGTTGAGGTGTCATAAGTGCCATAGGCTTGGACACTTTGCAAGAGAGTGTAGATCATCTGGATCTAACTCATCTGCACCCTTTTTGACCTTCCCAGGTAATAGCTCACAAAACAAAGGGGCAACATTCCACCAGTTTTGGTCATCCATCACAAGCTCAATCATCACCTGCATATTTTGTTCCTCAAAGTCCTATGCCATATCCTTACCCCTGCTTTTACATGCCTCAGACAAGTCAGGTTCAACAACCCATTGCTCAACAACCACATGCCCTTCCTGAGCCTCAACCATCCCAATCTCATCAACAATCTTAATCTCAACCACATCATAGCTTTTTCACCCCTGGTGTTGTTGACTGGAGCAGTCTACCAGATGATATGTCTGGTTATCATGAACAACTGTTCCCTGGTGCTGGTCAACATGGTGGTGACAAACCTTTTGGAAATCTTGCTCTCATGGCCCTGGAGTCTACTGATGGTTCAACCTCAAATGCTTCAACATCACAGGTATCTTCAGAGGCCAAGGCCAAGTTATGTTTTGAATCATGCATAGCCACATTTGCATCTATTAGAGAAGCAAATATAGCTTTAATTAACAAAAATCTTGAGCTAGAGAACATAATTTCCAAAAGAAAAGCTGAGTTTGAGTCTGTGCTAAAGGAAAAGAATGATGAGATTTACAAATTAAAATGTCAAATCACTGATGATAAGGCTAAGGAAGAGTTACTTTTAGCGAAGTATAAGGACCTCAAAGAAACTCTTGCATCTACCCAGGTAGAGTGTGAACGCTGGGTAACTTCCTGGAAGGGTTTTGAAATGCTTCTTAGCAAGCAATCAGCTTACAATGTGAAGTTTGGAATTGGTTATAATCACACTGCTCCTCCTACAGATTTTACTCCCAGGTTAGAAGTACAATCTGAAGGTGAAAGCAATAACCAATCCACCTCATCATGTGCTTCATGCTCTGATAATGCACCAAAATTAGAGGATAAAGTCAGCATTAAAACCTCAGAAAACCAATCAGCTGATATTAATACAGTTGAGAGGTTAAATGCTGAGAGTCACATGATCAAGAAAGAGTTGATCACTTCAGGTGTTGTCTCATAAAGTACTGAAAGTACTGAATGTTGATACATGTGTCCCTAGATTCTGAGTTGAATGTAAAATGTCTTGAATATGTGTAATTGAATGATGATTAATGAAATACATGTGGTTGTTTATATTATAATGTTTATATATTTCATTAATGGGTTAAGTAATGACTAATTATATAGGTTTGGTTTTGTTTGAATTGGTATGCATAATGTTGTAATGATTAACACATTCAAACTTAACATGATGTAGTTATCATGCGAATGGGCCATGCGAATGGACCATACGCATGAATAACTTCATGCGAATGGCTAAGTTGCACGATTAATCCAGGAGACTGGATCAGTCGTAAAACTGAAGCATGAGGTTGATCCAATCGTACGACTGAAAGTTCAGTCGTGATTATGGATCATACGCATATCTCAATCGCACTACTGAACCATCCGAATGGTTCAGTCGCCCGAATGAGAAACCCTAACCTATAAATACCACTTAATTCGTGGAAAAATGTGACCCTTCGAATACTAGAAACCCTAATCGACCCAGAACGTGCTGTTCGACCATTCCAACTTCATAGAGCGTTTCAGATCATTCCGAATAAATTCATAACGTTTTCTAGTCGTTAGGATTGATCCTGATTTCGTTCTCACTGATTGGATCGCCAATCAAATAGGATTCCGCACTATTTGATCCGGTACAACAAAGAATCGGTTAGTACTCCGTACGTACACGGTCCTAACAAGTGGTATCAGAGCTTTGGCTCTTGATTCTTCGTTGATTCAATCGTTTTTGTGAAAAAGTCTACGTTTTTACGCAAAAGGATCCATTCTTTTGGCTAAAAATTGAGTCTTTACGTGTGCATGTTCTGAAAATTCAGTGTTTTTCGAGTTTCACCCGTCTAGGGTGCAAATATTTGCGTTCTAGGTCAAAAGTGTTCAAAAATCGCGTTTACAGCCGACCCAGTCGCACGATTATCTCAATCGTATGACTGAACTTTTTCGCCCAGGTCTTTCGCACGTTTGAGTCAGTCGCCACTCTATTCGCCCGGTTGAGTCAGTCGCTGTGTCAATCGCACGAGTGAGTCAATCGCCCACTCCAGTCGCACATCTGAGTCGTTCGGTCTGTTCAGTCGTCTAAGTCTCTCAGTCGGCCGATTCTACCGTACGTCTGAGTCCAATCGGACACAGCCCAATCGCATTAGTTGTTTAATTCTCAAGTTAAATTAATTCAAGGATGGACTCAGAAAATTATGCCATGTCAGCTGGAAAGGATTCGAGAATTCAGAACTTGTTGTTACTGGAGAATGAGATAGGGAACCATAACAAACCACCTAAACTATTGACAATAGAGGATTTTCCACAATGGAGACAACGTTTTGAGATCTATCTTAATGGCGTAGATACTAACTTATGGAACTCTATTGAGGTTGGCTATAAAATACCCGTGGGGGCTGATGGTGTTCCTTTGACTTTGAGTGGACTCACCGATACACAGAAGGTTGCTTACAATACAGAGAAGAAGGCCTATGCTATTTTGACTCAGTCCATTCCCAAGCCTATTTTTCATCAATACTCAGAACACAAACAAAGTAAAAAACTGATGGAAGTTCTTGAAAAGAGGTATGATGGAAATTCAAACTTAAAGGCACTGAAAGGTAAAGCGTTGAAGAAGGAGTTTGATAACTTCTCAGCAATTGGGAATGAAAGCTTGGATGAAATCATCGATCGTTTCTACCACCTGATGAGTGAACTTCACACTCATGGTGTTAAGACGTCAATGGAAGACAAAGTTTTAAGCTTGGCAGATGGTCTACCTGCAAAGTGGGATTCATTCATTTCTACTATGCAATACAACTCAGTTTTAGAAGCCCTGGATATCAATGATTTTATTCTAAAACTGAGAGAAGAGGAAGTGCGACAAAAATACAAGGCAAAGAAGGGTTCCTATGCTCAAGACCCCTCACTCTACAATGTCCCTTCTAATTCCACTCCTGCTGCAAAGTCTTCTGGTGCACCTCTGCAGACAGCCTTCGTGTCCAATGCATCTCCAACTGCTGAACAAGGCTCATCATCTGCAACTGAGTCTCTTGGGGCATCTGGAGTGAGTCAAAGTCCCATTGTTACTCAGTCTGCAAAGTTGACAACAGAAAATCTGGGAAAGGTAACATAGAAGGTTGCTAAAGAGCACATGGATCTACTGGCTGCTGTTGTGCACTCTTATGATGGTTTGGTGGCGGGCAAGATTGGTAATTGCCACCTTGCTGATGAAGATTATGAGCAAGTAGATGAGAATGAGCTAGAAAGAATGGACATCATGTGGGCTCTTGCAAGCGCTGTCCGAAGAGCCAAGAAATTTGTGAAGAAAACAGGGCAGAATCTCGTGGCTACTAAAGATACAACCTTTGGTTTTGACAAGTCTAAAGTCACGTGCTTCAATTGTGGAGAAAAGGGCCACTTTAAAAGGGAGTGTTCAAAGCCTAAGAAGACTAGGAACGGGAATCCATTTTCCTCGTTCAACAGGCAAGATAGAGACAAGAAACCAGCGTCCACGGGAAGTGATTCTAAAGCTATGGTAGCACAAGGAGATGAAGGACAAGACAGCTCCTTTCGATTCGTGTCTGATGAAGCTAACATAGCATCCGTGGAAGACTTGAACGAAGACTCTGCAAGTGAAGGGGAAAGCTCAGCTGAAGTTGATACTGCTGATTTGGAAGAGACGTTTGATGCTGTTGATGAAATTGTCCAGAATGAGTTGAATTCAGAATCTGAAGCTCAATCTACGTCTCAGAATGCTTTCATGGCTGGCACGTCGACATCTACATAGGTAAAATCTAAAGATGAATTATTTGATGAACATGTTTGTGTCGAATGTGATAAATTTAGAGAAAGCATTGATCTAAAATTTGCTAGGTTGTTAGAACATAATGATAACTTAGTAAATGACTTAAAACTGTGCTCAGAAGCTAATCGTGTCTTAAAACAAAATGAGAGCAGTTATAAAGAGAAGTTGGATGCGTCGCAGAAGCAACTAAAGGAAATGAAGTTGTTGTCTTTAACCAAGAAAATGACATTAAATACTACTTAAAGACCATTGAAGAGACTAAAAAGGACAAAGCGGTCTTACAGGTAGAAAATGAGTCATTGCAACAAAAACTACATAGTTTAGCGAGTTCCTCGCACATTTTGAAAAACTTGGTTAAAGAACGCAACAATGGGGAGGGATTGGGTTACAAGGTAGTTCCACCACCACATGAAATCCTTTTGAACACAAAACAACGTCCAATTAATAACAATCAAATTAAGGATCATGTGGTGACAACTCCTTTGGTTAGTGATCCGGACACAGCAGTTAAGTCTGCTTCTCCGGATGATGATCAGAAAACTTCAACATCAAGCAAGGTCAATGTTGAGAAACGGGTGGAAACAAATGTCCAAACAACTCTTGGTTCGGAATCAAAGTCAAATATTCCACAAACCAAGATATCTAAATCCACTCAAGTTAAACCAGTTAAAAGGGATAATATTCAGCCTCAAAGACAAATTAATCCAAATATTAAACAAGTTAAATTTGTTAAAGAGGGTAAATATTCAAAGACTGAGACCAAAAGACCCATTCCTGAGGTTTATTCACCGCCCCACAAGAGATCTCCTAGTCCTGATGAATGGAGATCCTGCTATACTTGTGGTCAGCGAGGTCATATTTCAACTAATTGTCCACGCTATCAGACACCAAGAATTAAAGTTGAGCTAAACGACAAAGTCAAAGTAGATTCAAAACAGCGTTCTAAGACCCCGGTTAGATCGAAAACACCCATTAGGCATAAAACACCTTCTAAGTCATTTTCGTCCCCACCACGTCAAAGGCAAAACAGACAAGTCCCCGACAGGTCTGTGACACCAGCGAAAAAATCTGTTTCTGAATCTAAACTATATGCTCAAACTGTTAATCAGTCTAAAGTTTATCATAAACAATCCTTTCACAGGGATGGTTTATGGAAAGCCAAGACATCTGGTGAGTCTGAAAGCCAGGACAATCTGAAAGTTGAGATTCCACCCACTGATAAAGGACAGTGGGTCGAATTCATGATGGTTGATTCCTCTGGGAAACCCAAGCCAGTCAAGGCTTGGGTCCCCCTCCTTAACTGATTGTTTTCAATTATGTGCAGGTTGTCCGCTAAAGTGCTTCAACAAATACATGGATTGTAGATAGCGGAGCTTCCAGGCACATGACAGGAAACAAGTCTCTTCTTTTTAATGTCAAACAAATTAAAGGGGGACATGTTTTCTTTGCTGGGAACAAAGGAGGATACATTACTGCTCAAGGCGAAGTAGGTAATGAGAAGGTAAAGTTTGATAAAGTAAATTTTGTTCAACAACTAGAAAACAATTTACTTTCAGTGTCTCAGATATGTGACAAGGGCTTCAAAGTTATGTTTGACAACCGAAAATGTTACATATTGAAAAAGGAGATGGAAATTCCAGAGAAGCAGGTTTTGATGTCTGCATCCAGGTACAATGATCTATATGTCTTGGATATGTCTAATGCTTCTACCTCTGAATCTACAGCTCAATGTTTCCTCTCAAAAGCGACAGAGAAGGACTCCATCTCATGGCATAGAAGGATGGGACACATAAATCAAAGGAAGATGAATCATCTGATTCACAACAACCTTGTTGAGGGAGTTACAGTCAAGAACTTCCAACTTCCTGATTTTTGTGTCTCTTGCAAGAAGGGAAAGCAGACCAGGAAATCTCACAAGACCAAGCACGTCAACACAATTGAGATGCCTTTGGAGTTGCTACACATGGATCTCTTTGGTCCAGTCAACACAAAGAGTATAGCAGGAGACTGGTACTGCTTTGTAGTCACTGATGACTACTCAAGATTCACCTGGGTGATGTTTCTGAAAGCTAAATCAGAAATGTTTGAATCATTCAAGCTGCTCGTCACGACTTTGGAGTCACTCTACAACCTGAAGGTGAGAAGAATACGTTCTGACAATGGCGCAGAGTTCAAAAATCAGTGGATGGATGCTTTCTGCAAGGAAAAGGGAATTGTTCATCAGTTCACTTCCGCATACACACCACAGATGAATGGAGTTGCAGAACGAAAGAATCGGAGCTTAATTGAGACTGCGCGAACCATGTTAGCTGATTCAAAGCTCCCAGTTCAGTTCTGGAATGAGGCGGTTGCAAATGCCTGCTACACATTAAATCGTGTGTTAGTAGTCAAAAGGCATGGCAAGACTTGTTACGAGCTACTTCAGAAGAGAAAGCCAAATTTGGAGTATCTGGAACCATTTGGAGCTCCATGTACATTGCTGAAGAAGATTCAGGATGGCAAGTTCAGCGAGAAAGCTGATCAAGGAATATTCTTAGGATACAGCATCCCAGACAAGCGAGTTTACAATAACTCGACGGGTCAGGTAGAGGTGTGGTGCAACGTGGATGTTCAGAGATACATCACACCTCCTGCTGGAAAAGGTCCATCATCATTCTTCGATTATGATGGCTTTTTCAAATCCTTTAATCTTCACAGTTTGATTCAGAGGATGACGTTGCTACCCAGATGATGTATGATGTTCTTATCTCACCGAATCTGGATTCAAGCAACATCACACCTACTGATGGTGCCTCAAGCTCTTCGACTCCTGCTCATGATGAGAGTGATGATTCATCAGGTGATGAAGAAGCACCTGCTTCTAACCCTGAGCATACAGCTAATCAACACAGTGAGTCATCAGCTGCTGAACCAGCTGCAGGAAATCCGGATACTGAACCAGTAGTCACCAATCTGGATTCTGAGGTTGTGGTTCCTACCACACCAGTGACTAGGATCAGTGTGAATCTTCCCCCCTCGTCTATCATTGGGGACATTCAATCCAGTGTGCAAACACGAAATCAGCTGTACTCTGCTGATTATGCGGAAGTCATGGAAAAGGGTTATGTCAATGACGGGGCTTTCTCATGTTTTGTTTCACAAATCGAGCCTAAATATGTCTGTGACGCCCTAAAGATGAGGCCTGGGTCAATGCCATGCAAGAAGAGCTACTCCAGTTCAAGAAACTCGGAGTCTGGACTCTAGTTGACAGGCCAAAAGGAGTCAAGGTAATTGGTACCAAATGGGTACTAAAGTGCAAGAAGGATGACCAGGGTGTTGTTATCAGAAACAAGGCACGGTTGGTCGTTCAAGGCTTCAGGCAAGTCGAAGGAATCGACTACAATGAAGTCTTTGCTCCCGTAGCTAGAATGGAAGCTATACGTATCTTTCTAGCCTACGCCTCTTACATGAAGATCAAAGTTTATCAACTAGATGTTAAGAGTGCATTCTTGCATGGGGAAATCCGTGAAGAAGTATATGTCAGTCAACCCGAAGGATTCGAAGATCCTTATCACCGGGACAGAGTCTACAAGTTAGACAAGGCTCTGTGCGGGCTACATCAGGCTCCTCGAGCTTGGTATGAAAAGCTCTCCACCCATTTGTTAAAACATGGTTTTCGCAGGGGTGTGATTGACTGTACATTATTCATCAAAGAAAAGGATGGTGACTTGCTTATGGTGCAGATCTATGTGGATGACATCATCTTGGATCTAGAAATGAAGCCTTGTGCAAAGAGTTCGAATCTGTGATGAAGGCAGAGTTTGAAATGAGTGCAATGGGAGAAATGAAGTTCTTCTTAGGATTACAGGTGGATCAAACACCTACCGGCATTTTCTTACATCAGTCCAAATATGTCGGCGATATTCTCAGTCGATTTGACATGGAAAATGCGTCTGCTGCCGGTACCCCTCTCGCCACAAATCATGATGTGGCTCCTGATGAGAATGGGGATTTGGTGGATGCCACTATGTATCGTGGGATGATCGGATCTCTCATGTATCTCACTGCCTCGCGTCCAGATATCATGTATGCAACATGTTTATGTTCTAGATATCAAGCGAAGCCAAAAGTGAATCACTTGATTGGGGTGAAAAGGATTTTTCGTTATCTGAAGGGTACTCCAACACTGGGATTGTGGTATCCTCATGATGATGACTTCGAGCTTACCGCATACAGCGATTCAGACTATGGTGGCTGCAAGATGAATTTCAAGTCTACATCAGCAGGGTGTCAGTTCTTTGGAAGACGGTTAGTCACGTGGCAATGCAAGTAGCAGACCTCGGTTGCTCTATCAACCTGTGAAGCTGAATATGTTGCTGCTGCAAGTTGCTGCTCTCAGATCATCTGGATTCAACAGCAAATGCGAAGACTACGGTTTGAAATTTTCTAACACTCCTATTTATGTTGATAATTCTGCTGCCATAGCTGTCACTAAAAATCCTGTTCAACACCCAAAAACAAAACACATCGGGATTAAATATCATTTCATACGCGATTGCTATGAAAAACAATTAATTGATGTGATTAAAATTAACACGGATTTTTAGCGCGCTGACCTTTACACCAAACCGTTTGATAAACCAAGATTTTTATATCTGCTAGAGGTCAACGGTGTTAAAAAGAAAAGTGATGTGATTGCTGACGAAGCAGATACATAGTCCGACTCGTGTTTATTCGTTTATTTTCTTTTTCCTTCATTTTTATTTTATTTTTTAATTCCCTTGTCATATAAAATCCAAAAACACAAAAGATTTTTGTTTTAGAATTTTAGGGGGAGATTTATTTCAGTATTTATTTATTAAAAAAAAAAAAAGGGGGGGAGGTAAGTTAAGCTGAAAAGGCACAGACAAATAAACTGGAAATGCGACTCGATAAAACTGGAAAGTGATAGCACACAGGCACCGAGTTACTTGGAACATCAAATTGGTTTTCAGTTTCAAAAATAAAAATCATAAATCAGAGAAGTCTAAGTCTAACAAAATGGGAATATGATAGAAGTTTTTACTGGTATTGTAATCACTTGGAGTAGATCTAGGGTTGTGTAAGTACACAATACGATGTGTCAGTAGATTCAACACAGTAGACCATTAGACATCATCAGTGAACTGGCTTAAACTAAATTTACTCAACCAGTTGTGTGTTCTCATGGTATCCCTGGTCTGCACAATCAATCAATGTCCAATAAGGGGTGAGGAGCAAACTAATGCCACAAATGTGAGCAAAGACCTGCAAAACAGAGCAAAAGATGACAAATGTCATTAAAATAATGTATATGCAAATATGCTGCTCTAAGAAGATAAATAGGTATTGCGCCTCTCTGCTGTGCGATGGCACTGACCTGAGGCTAAGCATAACCTATTCGTTCTAAGAATTCATTGTTGTTGTGCCTCTCTGCTGTGCGATGGCACTGACCTGAGGCTTGGCATCTCTTTGACAATTTTTAGAACCAAATCTTCTAAGTCCAAGACCGCTCAAAAATCTCCTGAGGACGATTGATTACCATATACCTGTGGAATACACAAATACGGTTTGACCTAATTCATCTAATTAATCGCTGATGTGTGTCAAACGTCTGTGTATGGATTTAAGTGGACAAACATACTGACAATCGTCGTGGCTGCATCGCCTGATGTTCAAAATCAATAAAAATTACATATTAGTTCAAACATGATTCCCAGTTAAATCTTAGAAGTCTTCCATAAGTGAAAAACTATGCAATCGTATCATGCAAAGTGTAATAAGCACTGAATGTTCCAAGTGATGGTGTATATGCCTGTCTGATTCCAAGAGAGTCCATTCCGGATAAAATGTTAATGCTAATAAGCTATACAAGCCTGCCCTAACAAAAATCACAAAAATATGTCTTTCTATTCATAGGTTAAGATTTGTTTAGTCTTAGTATAATGTGTCATGTCGGACTGTGTATACTGTTATCTGCTAAATGTCACTGAATGAGCTTAATGTTTATCTAAACTGATTGTTCCTGAAAGGTTAAAAGGATCACGTCTGAGGTGATCGGGTGGATAAATGGATCACGTCTGAGGTGATCGGGTGGTTAAATGGATCATGTCTGAGGTGATCAATTGCACATAATGTTTTATCAATTGGTAAATAAACTAAGTGTTGGTTCATATCTTGACAAAAATGGCACAAGTATAGCCCAATCGCTCGACTGAATCTGATATGACCCAGTCGTACGAATGGGGTATACGATTGAATACAATCGTAAGATTGGACCATGCGAATGAACCCAATCGGCAGATTGAATGTGCCCGACTAGGTCAAATGTGCGAATGGAGGTGAGTTGATCGAATGAAACTGGTCGATTGAGCGAATCGTACGATCCAAGTTCAATCGCACGAATGAATCATGCGATTAGACTCGATCGTATCTCTTGATTCTGATTCGGTCGAATGAGAAAGGGGAATGAGTCCAGTCGGCCGATTGAACTGAGTCTGGCTATAAATAGCCCCCTTAGTCGATCGCAGACATCATTCGCCCTAATATTCCCGATTCGCACCGATACTCTGCAAAATTTTCGTTTGATCTTTAATACGTGTGATATACTCATTCTGACCATTTGGATTTGTAACACAGGTAATACGCAACACAAGGATGCATCAGAACGTAGAATATGATGATTAATCAGTCCACATTTGCCCTAAATGTTGACTTGTCACAAATCGGCAAAATAAACTGCTTTAATCACATGCAATGTTAAAATCAATGATCTAAGTAGTCTACGTACATGATTGCGAGTCTAACCAGCCTGAACTTAATGTCTAATTCGCAAAAATGATAAATCTGAGTTTGAAATGGAACAGGTTTCTTCGATGCGACTGGTCTCTCTGATGAACTTCAATCGACCGATTGAAAGAGGAGACTCATTCATTCGGCCGAATGGATTATGCGAATGGGTTGAGTCTGCAATACGATTGGTTGCCCCGAATGAACCTCAATCGCCCGAGTGAAGGAAGTGATTCATTCAATCGACCGAATAAGTCATTCGAATGAGTTCATTCGATCGGACAACTCAATCGCAGAAATACATTATTCGACTAAACCCAGTCGCATAGTTCATTCTCACGATTGAACTACACTGGTTTCTGATTTAGTCAAACTCTGTTGTTCAAGTTTATAACGTACGTTTGCTATTTTTGTTACAGGAACATGGCTAACAGGTGGACCATAAATCCAAAGCACAACATCTGTGCTAATTTGGATTCCACTTCTAGAAATGGAGGAGAATTTTCAGGGATCATAGAATTTTTGAGGAGATCCAGGATTTATCGAGCTATCTCCACACCATGTACACCATATCAGTCTATCCATCAGGCATTTTGGGCAGGAGCTTCGGTAGACCGATCTGTGGAACCCTACCGCATCCTAAGTACCATCTTTGGTAGGGCAATAGATATCACAGCGGGAGATATCAGAAGAGTTTTGGGATTTGGAGATGATGAGGATCATCCAGTTAAGCTGCATCCTCTGACTGTTCGTGGGTGCTTTATGAGGATTGGGTACTGTGGGGACATCAACACGGGTGTGCTGAACAAGAGCAACCTGAGTCCCCAGTACAAATACCTAGCTCATGTCATCCTAAAGTGCATTGCTGCTAGGAGGGGTGGGTTCGATGACTTATCGGACCAAATTCAGAATGCATATGTTGCATTAGTCCTCAACCACCCTTTCAGCTTCTCCAACATGATCTTTAATTATCTGATTGAGAACTTGGAGGCAAAGGGAAAAGAAAGTTTCTGCATGTACCCACGATTTCTTCAGCTCATTTTCAATGAGAAGTTGCCTGAGTTGCCCAAAGAGAAGAGCGATGCAGTGGTGTTGGAGATCATGGATGACACTACTCTGGGCAGAATGAAGGTTTATAGGGGCAAGCAGGTGAAGCCCGTGTTCAAGAGATTGATAGGGCATCTGGCCCGGGAAGATTATGTGGTGCCAAGGAGGCGCAAATGGCGTCATGACGACAGTGATTCTGACACTGAGGTGATTGCTATATCCTCTGTTGACTCAGATGATGATGATAGTCATGATGGAGACAGTGTACCAATTTTCTCTGAGGGACCATCTACTTCTACAGCTCAGCCATCATCACCACACACAGACACGGCAACTGCCGGGTTTGTTCCTGACTTTTGCCCACCCGATGATGAGGAAGAAAGTGATGAAGAAGGTTTGACCCGGAGGGTTGGCAGCAAAGTGGTTGCCATCGAGAGAGGACTGAGAGATATTGGTGGACAGTCTGGTACATCAGGGGACACACGCATTGAGTCTGATCCCTCATATGCCCCTGATGATTCCAGCAACAGAGGAGGAGCACCTTTGTCAACGGGTAAAAGGAAGAAGACCATGGCGCGTCCGCATGGTAAGAAAGGAAAGAGACTAAGGTTCACCACAGCTACCACCTCTACATCATCCCAAATATCTCCAACCACCACTACTATCCCTTCACCTCACACGGCCACAGCCACCAACACCACCACCGTACCGACTACCACCTCATTCACTCCCTCTTCCATATTCACCACTACCACCACTATACAGCCTACCACATCATTCATTCCCTCCCCTATATTCACCACAGCCACCACCACCACCACTCAACAAACAGGTCCCTCACCGTTCCCATCCAGCTCGTTCATCCCACCAATTTCTGTAGTAGATCAGTTAGCTGCACTAAACAGCATGGTAGTTAAGCTGATGGCGTCAGATGCAGAAAAGACGGCTCAGCTACAGCAGCTGAGAGAGTTGAGTACATCTCAGACCGCTGAAATACACCAGTTAAGAGAGCTGACTTCTTCTCAGGCCCAGCTGATCTCTCAACAGACAGCTCAGATCGCAGGTCTCCTCGAGCACAAAGCTGAGTCGGAGAAGAAGTTTGAGGAGTTAGAAGCTGCAAACAAGTCGATCTAGCTTAAGCTCAAAGGGACTCAAAGTGAGCCCCTCAATATTGGAGAAGGTGATGGTGATGATAATGATGATGATGGTGAGGATGAGGAAGACGATGATGATGATGGTGAGGATGAGGATGACGATGATGATGATGGTAGTGATGAAAGTAATGATGATGATGAGAAGAAAGAAGATGATGAAGGTGAAGGAGGAGAAACTGCCGGAGATCAAAGCGATAATGTTGCAGGCGAAAGGCGTTCTAAACGCCGACATGATCAAGGACCCTCTTCGTCTGCTCCAACTGGAGAAACTCCGGAAATTCAAGATAAAAGTACTGTTTAGTTAGTCATGTTTATGTATTTAACAAACTTTTGTATTTCAAATTATGTTACATTTATTTAATGAATGTTTATATCTTATGTTAATGACAGTGTTTGATTATTTACTAACAAATATCGTGTTGCATGTTTAAATCAAGCAGATCCAAATTTTCAAAGAGACCAATACGATATTGAACCCCTTCAGCAGGTCAAGACTCAGTTAACAATGATTCTTGATCTGCAGGGAGTTGTAAGGAGATCAGTTGAATACACTCCTGAAGAGGGAGAGATAATCCACAGTTTCACTAAAGAGCAGTTGGCCGAAATGTTCCAGTTAAATGCCGATGAAATAGTGAACGATGCTCCGGAAGTCCAAGGAGATAGTGATAATGAACTGCATGATGTTGATGAGATCGAAATCGAAGATGTGACAGATCAACATTATCCAGAGTACACAGACACCGAAGGTTATGTCATTCCAAACTTGGATGACAATTTGGTCAGTGAGACCTTCGAAACTCTGGATAAATTAGAAGCAGAATCTGATAAACAAGAGGGGATAGCCCGAGCCACAGAGGAGGAAGTTAAAGTTAAAAGGGCTGAATGGGCTGCATGTTTTGAAGATCTGCAAGCCCAACGAAATGCTTCAATGTCAAATGTCTACACAAAGCTGTATCGAGTGAAGAAACACCAAAAGGTGTCGGGCAAGATCATATCGTGGGCTTATTTTGACGATCTTAATGCTTATGCGGTTAAGAGAGAGAAAGGTATTGAGTATTTTAGATTTCCACACGATCTAAAAACTCTACCTGGTTGTGAGCTAAACCAACTGGCAAAGCTGAAGTTGCTTTACGCTGATCCTAGAAAGATGTCAGGATAGTTTGAAGCTGCACTGAAAAGGGAGTACCACACCCGGTGGGTTAACTTCAGGCCTCAGCAACCTACAAGGTATGTTAGGAGGTCTGAGGTGGATTCACGAACCGGGAGACCAAAGATAGTGTTGAAGTGGCGTCCACCGCGTACCATGTCGAAGATCCCTCTTAGGGAAATGCCTCAGGACATCACTCCACACTTCAAATGGTGGTACTATGATTGGCGAACAGCTGAAGCAGTCATAGTATTGAACAGAGATGGACAGATGGATGTCATCCGGGTATTTGACCCAATGTGGCTCACCAACTTGTCAGCTAATGATGTTTACACACTCTACAAGTAGCCACTGTTCTATGTTGCTCAAGATATTGTACAAGCCCTCCAATTCCAAAACGTGATCAAACTCTGCTTTGCATTTGAAATAAATGCAGGAGTTACTAGAGAGGAGAAGTACAAGAAATTTGAAGAGGTTATGGGTCAAGTAAGACGTTAGATGAATCTAGGTCCAAGGGGGAGTTTGTTGATACATGTGTCCCTAGATTCTGAGTTGAATGTAAAATGTCTTGAATATGTGTAATTGAATGATGATTAATGAAATACATGTGGTTGTTTATATTATAATGTTTATATATTTCATTAATGGGTTAAGTAATGACTAATTATATAGGTTTGGTTTTGTTTGAATTGGTATGCATAATGTTGTAATGATTAACACATTCAAACTTAACATGATGTAGTTATCATGCGAATGGGCCATGCGAATGGACCATACGCATGAATAACTTCATGCGAATGGCTAAGTTGCACGATTAATCCAGGAGACTGGATCAGTCGTAAGACTGAAGCATGAGGTTGATCTAATCGTACGACTGAAAGTTCAGTCGTGAGTATGGATCATACGCATATCTCAATCGCACGACTGAACCATCCGAATGGTTCAGTCGCCCGAATGAGAAACCCTAACCTATAAATACCACTTAATTCGTGGAAAAATGTGACACTTCGAATACTAGAAACCCTAATCGACCCAGAACATGCTGTTCGACCATTCCAACTTCATAGAGCGTTTCAGATCATTCCGAATAAATTCATAACGTTTTCTAATCGTTAGGATTGATCCTGATTTCGTTCTCACTGATTGGATCGCCAATCAAATAGGATTCCGCACTATTTGATCTGGTACAACGAAGAATCGGTTAGTACTCCGTACGTACACGGTCCTAACACTGAAGAGCAAGTTACAATACCTGAAGAACAAACCCAAACCACTAAAAGTAGAAAGGGTTTGAAAACTGCTGAAGAATCTATCAGGAAGTCTGCAAGTACTGATAGAAAACTACTAAAGAACAAATCTTCAGTAGTTAAGAATCCTTCAGTACTTACCACAAGTACTGAAAGGAAGAAATTACTGAAGAACAAATCTTCAGTAGTTTCATCTTCTTCAGCAGTTGATCAACAAAAGATGAAGAAAAAGCCATGTGAAATATGTGGCTTATTCAATCATCTCACTGATGATTGCTGGTATAGAAAGGGTTCCAAACTCAACCAAAATAAGAACATTAAAAAGAAAATTAACAAAATGAAAGTTGACTTTGAAACCAAGTTTTTACCAGCAGCATCTCAACCTGAAACCCCAAAATCCTTAAAGAAATCCAAAAAGAAGGAAGGGGTTAATCAGGAAACAGCTGAAGGTGTTCACAGGAAGATGGTGCAACATAGGAATTCATCAAAATCAAGCACTGATGTATCTGATGACCTGAAGGATTTAGCAAACAATCTGACACAACTTGTTATGATGGTTCAACATCTATTGTGGAGAGTCAACGAAATAGATGTTCCTGTGATTAAACCACAGAAAAGGAAACCTAAGCCTAAAACAAAGGAACCCTTTTCTGCACCATCTCCATCACCACAGGCTGCAACTCATGACAAACCAGTTAGTGTGAAATCTGTTGATGAGAACAGACCCAAACCCAAAACCAAAATGGTTTGGGTCTCAAAAGCTAACTAGTTTCTTGTGATGAATGCAGGGTTCTTCAGCATGCCAAAGAAGCATCTGGTATGTGGACAGTGGAGGATCCATGTATATGACAGGAAGCAGCTCTCTTCTTAATGACTACTGTCAAGGAAAGAAGGGGTTTGTTTCTTTTGGCAATGATGCTAAGGGTTACATCATCGGAAAAGGCTTTGTTTCTAATGGTGAAATAAGGTTTGATGATGTCAACCATGTGGAGAATCTCAAGTATAATCTCTTGAGTGTCAGTCAAATGTGTAATAAAGGTCATGTTGCCCTTTTCACCAGTCAGAACTGGAGGATTCTGTCTTCCAAAGTTCTGAGTTTGATTGACAAGGTATTGGATGATCATACTCTCCTGAAGGCTAACAGGAGAGGCAGAGTATATGCCTTGGACTTGTCAAAGAAAATCGATCTAAAAGCCCATCCTTGCCTGTTCTCCAAGGCTTCTCCTCAGGAATCTACTCTATGGCATAGAAGGCTTGGTCATGTGAATCTCAAAAACATGAACCAGTTGATACACCATGGTTTAGTAAGAGGATTGCCAATGAAGGAGTTCAAATGTGCTGACAACTGCTCTTCTTGCTTAAAAGGGAAGCAACACAAAGTATCATTCCCTCTAATAGAAGAGCCAAAGTCCACTGCCTGCTTACAATTATTGCATATGGATCTTTTTGGTCCTGTCAGAGTGATGAGCATGGCAAATAAGAAATACTGTCTGGTAATTATGGATGATTACTCCAGATTTGTATGGACTTTCTTCTTGCACTCTAAAGATGAAGCTGCACAAGCTATTAAGAACTTTTTGTTGTATGTTAAGAAACAGTATTCCCTTCCAGTCAAGTGTGTGAAGAGTGATAATGGCACAGAATTTAGAAATCACACACTTGATGACTTCTACTAGTCAAAGGGAATCAAGCGGCAGTTCTGCATTCCAAGAACTCCTGTACAAAATGGAGTGGTGGAGAGAAAGAACAGGACACTTGTTGAAGCTGCCAGGTCAATGTTGGCTGATTCTGGTTTGCCACTAACATTTTGGGCTGAAGCTATCAACACAGCTTGCTATGTGCAGAATAGAGTATTAGTGAATCAGAGGCTGATGAAGACTCCTTATGAAGTGCTATATCATTTAGCCCCTTTGATTTCATTTTTTAGAGCATTTGGGTGTCCCTGTTATATTCTCAACACAAAGAATCCACTTCAGAAGTTTGAATCAAAGGTGGACGCAGGATACTTTCTTTGTTATTCATCTACTTGCAAGGCATATAGAGTTTTCAACTGCTGAACAAAGATGGTTGAAGAGACTTTGCATGTGAATTTTAATGAATCTCCAAAGGATAAAATTCCACAAAACCCTATGGAGCTATTTGATTTGGACATACTACAATATGTTCCTTATCAATCTCCAGCTGTGGGAGCTGGTTCCTTTACCTCAAGGTAAGTGTGCAATAGGCACTAAATGGGTGTTTAGGAATAAAACAGATGAAAAGGGTGAAATTGTCAAGAACAAGGCCAGACTGGTTGTACAGGGGTTTGCACAAGAAGAAGATATTGATGATGATGGAACCTTTGCCCCTGTAGCCAGATTGGAGGCAATCAGATTATTCTTAGCTGATGCAGCTTTCCACAATCTTAAAGTTTTTCAAATGGATGTGAAAAGTGCATTCTTATATGGTAAAATAAAAGAAGAGGTTTATGTGTATCAACCACCAGGTTTTGAGGATAATAAACATCCAGATTGGGTGTATAAGCTTGATAAGGCTCTATATGGGTTGAAACAAGCTCCTAGAGCCTGGTGTGAAACATTATCAAATTTTCTTCTTCAAAATAATTTCAATAGAGGCTCCATAGATAAAACTTTATTCATCAAGAAAGTGGGACAGCATAAGCTACTTGTTTAAATCTATGTTGATGATATTATTTTTGCATCCTCTGATCCACAATTGTTTGATGAATTTACAAAGTTAATGCAACAAAAGTTTGAAATGAGTGCCATAGGAGAATTACAGTTCTTTCTAGGTTTGCATCACAAACAAGGAACTGATGGAACTTTCATTCATCAGTCCAAATATACTAAAGATCTTTTGAAAAAGTTTGATTTACAAAACTGTAAGCCCTGTTCTACTCCCATGAGCAGCACTACACAACTGGATGTTGATCAGAAAGGTAAAGCGGTTGATGAAACCCTTTACAGATGTATGATTGGTTCTTTGATGTACCTTACAGCCTCTAGACCAGACATCATGTTTGCAACTTGTGTCTGTGCTAGATTTCAAGCTGCACCTAAAGAATCCCATTTGATTGCAGTCAAAAGGATCTTTAGATACTTGTAAGGAACTCAATCTCTAGGACTTTGGTATTCCACTGTGCACTCTTGCAAATTAGTTGCTTTTTCTGATAGTGACTATGCAGGGTGCAAAGTCACCAGAAAATCAACTTCTGGTGGATGCCAATTTCTAGGCAATTGTTTAGTTTCTTGGCAGAGTAAGAAACAAACTTCAATTGCTACATCAACTGCTGAAGCAGAGTACATTGCTGCTGCAAGTTGTACATCTCAGGTACTCTGGCTTCAGAATCAATTATTAGATTATGGCATTACAGAGACTAAGACTCCATTACTAATGGACAGTGCTTCAGCTCCTTGTATTGTTAAGAATCCAGTCCAGCATTCTAGGACCAAACATATTGAGATCAGACATCAGTTTATTTGGAATTGTTATGAAAAAGGTCTCATTGATCCAAAGTTTGTCCCTAGTGCTGATGAGCTGGCAGATGTATTTACTAAGCCTTTATACAGTACAACTTTTCAAAATCTGGTACTAAGGCTTGGTATGCTGCAGCTGGAATAACTTGGCTAATACTGATGCTCTCAGATCACAAGTACTGATGAGCATTAGTATACAAAAGTCAAAAATAAGTACTGATGAGTTATTTAGTCTTCAGCATTTTTCATAACTACTGAAGACTAAAATACTTCAAAGTACTGAAGATATTATTTGTTGAAAAGAACTGATGCAGTTATGACTACTGATACGGTTATAACTCCTGATGCATTTTTCTTACAAATAAGTACTGAAGAACAAATTTTGTCCAAAAGTACTGATGTGTAATCTTCCATAAGTACTGAAGACAATATTTGTTCATAAGGTCTGAAGAATAATTTATTTCCACAGATCTTTTGAACTTTTGTTCACAAGAACTGAAGAATAAATATTGCAAAGAGTTGATGGCCAATGAAACATCTAAAAATCAGCCAAAGTCTGATGAGTAAATTTTGAGGTCAGAATGAAACATTTGACTTGACGACAACAGCTGATGAGTAAATTTACTCTTCAGCTGATTCAAACTACTGCTGTTTCAAAGTACTGAATCTCCAAGGCTTCTCCTCAGGAATCTACTCTATGGCATAGAAGGCTTGGTCATGTGAATCTCAAAAACACGAACCAGTTGATTCACCATGGTTTAGAAAGGGGATTGCCAATAAAGGAGTTCAAATGTGGTGACAACTGCACTTCTTGCTTAAAAGGGAAGCAACACAAATTATCATTCCCTCCAATAGAAGAGCCAAAGTCCACTGCCTGCTTACAATTATTGCATATGGATCTTTTTGGTCCTGTCAGAGTGATGAGCATGGCAAAGAAGAAATACTGTCTGGTAATTGTGGATGATTACTCCAGATTTGTATGGACTTTCTTCTTGCACTCCAAAGATGAAGCTGCACAAGTTATTAAGAACTTTGTGTTGTATGTTGAGAAACAGTATTCCCTTCCAGTCAAGTGTGTAGAGTGATAATGGCACAGAATTTAGAAATCACACACTTGATGACTTCTACCTGTCAAAGGGAATCAAGCGGCAGTTCTGCATTCCAAGAACTCCTGAACAAAATGGAGTGGTGGAGAGAAAGAACAGGACACTTGTTGAAGCTGCCAGGTCAATGTTGGCTAATTCTGGTTTGCCACTAACATTTTGGGCTGAAGCTATCAACACAGCTTGCTATGTGCAGAATAGACTATTAGTGAATCAGAGGCTGATGAAGACTCCTTATGAAGTGCTACATCATTTGGCCCCTTTGATTTCATTTTTTAGAGCATTTGGGTGTCCCTGTTATATTCTTAACACAAAGAATCCACTTCAGAAGTTTGAATCAAAGGTGGATGCAGGGTACTTTGTTTGTTATTCATCTACTTGCAAGGCATACAGAGTTTTCAACTGCAGAACAAAGATGGTTGAAGAGACTTTGCATGTGAAGTTTAATGAATCTCCAAAGGATAAAATTCCACAAAACCCTATGGAGCTATTTGATTTGGAATACTGCAATATGTTCCTTATCAATCTCCAGCTGTTGTAGTTCCTGATAATCCGTCTCCAACTGCACACAGTTCTCCACCTGGTGGTACTGATGATGATGCTGACAGTACTCACCTTTTCAGGTTTAGTGATTAACTGCTTGATTCATCTAAACCTGATGCTCCTGTAGCTTCAGCAGCTCCATCCACAACAAATGCTGATTAGATTTCTGAATCATCTACTTCATTTGAGTTGCCATCTCCTATATGGTTTCAAGAATCTTCATCAACATCTGCTGCTGCTGAATCTCCTACAAACATTGCACAGACCTCATTGTTTATTAAGAGCTGAAGGATCATCCAATGTCTCAGATCATTGGTGATATCAATGCTGGAGTCTTAACCAGAAGTCAATTGTCAAATTTCTGCTTCTATGCTCTCTTCATCAGTCAGCAAGAGCCAAAGAATTATCATGTTGCATTAAGAGACAATGGATGGGTTGAAGCCATGCAACTTGAGCTTCTTCAGTTCAAAAAGCAGCAAGTGTGGGAGCTGGTTCCTTTACCCCAAGGTAAGTGTGCAATAGGCACTAAATGGGTGTTTAGGAAGAAAACAGATGAAAAGGGTCAAATTGTCAAGAACAAGGCCAGACTGGTTGTACAGGGGTTTGCACAAGAAGAAGGTATTGATTATTATGAAACCTTTGCCCCTGTAGCCAGATTGGAGGCAATCAGATTATTCTTAGCTTATACAGCTTTCCACAATCTTAAAGTTTTTCAAATGGATGTCAAAAGTGCATTCTTATATGGTAAAATAAAAGAAGAGGTTTATGTGTGTCAACCACCAGGTTTTGAGGATAATAAACATCCAGATTGGGTGTATAAGCTTGATAAGGCTCTATATGGGTTGAAACAAGCTCCTAGAGCCTGGTATGAAACATTATCAAATTTTCTTCTTCAAAATAATTTCACTAGAGGCTCCATAGATAAAACTTTATTCATAAAGAAAGTGGGACAGCATAAGCTACTTGTTCAAATCTATGTTGATGATATTATTTTTGCATCCTCTGATCCACAATTGTGTGATGAATTTACAAAGTTAATGCAACAAAAGTTTGAAATGAGTGCAATGGGAGAATTACAGTTCTTTCTAGGTTAGCATATCAAACAAGGAACTATGGAACTTTCATTCATCAGTCCAAATATACTAAAGATCTTTTAAAAAGTTTGATTTACAAAACTGTAAGCCCTGTTCTACTCCCATAAGCAGCACCACACAATTGGATGTTGATCAGAAAGGTAAAGCGGTTGATGAAACCCTTTACAGATGTATGATTGGTTCCTTGATGTACCTTACAGCCTCTAGACCAGACATCATGTTTGCAACTTGTGTCTGTGCTAGATTTCAAGCTGCACCTAAAGAATCCCATTTGATTGCAGTCACAAGGATCTTTAGATACTTGCAAGGAACTCAATCTCTAGGACTTTGGTAATCCACTGGGCACTCTTGCATATTAGTTGCTTTTTCTGATAGTGACTATGTAGGGTGCAAAGTCACCAGAAAATCAACTTCTGGTGGATACCAATTTCTAAGCAATTGTTTAGTTTCTTGGCAGAGTAAGAAACAAACTTCAATTGCTACATCAACTGCTGAAGCAAAGTACATTGCTGCTGCAAGTTGTACATCTCAGGTACTCTGGCTTCAGAATCAATTATTGGATTATGGCATTACAGAGACTAAGACTCCATTACTAATGGACAGTGCTTCAGCTCTTTGTATTGTTAAGAATCCAGTCCAGCATTCTAGGACCAAACATATTGAGATCAGACATCATTTTATTAGGTATTGTTATGAAAAAGGTCTCATTGATCCAAAGTTTGTCCCTAGTGCTGATGAGCTGGCAGATATATTTACTAAGCCTTTAGACAGTACAACTTTTCAAAATCTGGTACTAAGGCTTGGTATGCTGCAGCTGGAATAACTTGACTAATACTGATGCTTTCAGATCACTAGTACTGATGAGCATTAGTATACAAAAGTCAAAAATAAGTACTGATGAGTTATTTAGTCTTCAGCATTTTTCATAACTACTGAAGACTAAAATACTTCAAAGTACTGAAGACATTATTTATTGGTTATAACTCCTGATGCATTTTTCTAACAAATAAGTACTGAAGAACAAATTTTGTCCAAAAGTACTGATGTGTAATCTTCCATAAGTACTAAAGACAATATTTGTTCACAAGGTCTGAAGAATAATTTATTTGCACAGATCTTTTGAACTTTTGTTAAAGAACTAAAGAATAAATATTCCGAAGAGCTGATGGCCAATGAAACGTCTGAAAATCAGCCAAAGTCTGATGAGTAAATGTTGAGGTCAGAATGAAACATCTGACTTGATGACAACAGCTGATGAGTAAATTTACTCTTCAGCTGATTCAAACTACTGCTGTTTCATATCAAAACAACTAAAGCAAAAACCTTTTCTTCAGTAGTTTATAACTACTGATGACTAACACCAAGTCTTCAGTCGTTTACAACCTCTGAACGTTAAAACCATGTCATCAGTCTTTTCAAACACCTGATGACTAACACCAAAACCTTTAGATGTTTTCTATCAGCTGTTTCATAACCATACCCTATAAATACCAAACCCTAACTTCAGAGTTTTTCATTCTCACAACCCAAACATTCAAAAACTTTGAAACTTCTCTCTCACACTAATGGCGACCATGCAGCTCAAACCACGTCATAACTGTGTAGCCTACCTTACCAAATCATCCTTTTGGACCAAGTTCGATGCCGCCATCGATCTGATGGTTGCATCTCCTTATAAAACGGCCTTTCTTCTAAATCCAATCATCCACGCCGAATCCCTCATACAGTTCTGGACAAACCTCACCATTACAACTGGTGAAAATGACACCGAGGTCATTCTCCAGTCGTTTGTCAACCAACAGAAGGTGGTCATCACCTCTGACATCATTCGACAAACCCTAAATTTGAATGATGCCACCTTCGTCACTGAGTATCCTAAGGGCACAATCGACTTATCTTTTGCCCACCATGGATACCAACGTGATCTCCATGCTTCCACAATCCTGAAGAAGCACTTTCATGATCCTAAACGACTTATCTTTCACATGATCAATGTGTGCCTTGCCCCCAAATCATCTTCATAGGATCAAATGTCATAATGGTGGCAGCAGGTATTATACTCTATCCTTGAGCAACAAAATCTTAATTTTTCTGAAATAATCTTTTTAGAATTAAAAGATATGGCTATGAAACATGTGGCTTCCAGATGAATATTATATCCAAGGTTCCTCATTACCATTATTGAAAAACAATTAAAAACTGAGGGCCTTGTTGGCCTAGGAGTCCCTGCTTTGGCTGTATTGCCTGAAGTATATTCCAGGCACAACTCAGACACACACCTCAAATAGGCTACTAAGCTGCTAAAACTGAAGCAGCGGGAACCTACAGCCTCCACCTCCAAACCCAAAGTCCCCACCATGCCACACACTAAAAAGCCCAAAAAGGCTACTCAAGGAGATGAGTCCCCTGAGGATGCCCCTGCACCACTAAGGCAGGAAGTAGCTACTGGCACTAATCCCCCAGTAGTTACAAAGACTCTACCAGCCATAATCGCTCAGGAATCCTCTCAACAGGATCCTGAAACAACCACTTCCGGGGCAGCCACATTTCTGGAACCTATCTCACTTGAGAAGGTTACCATTGAAGAGCACCACTCTCCCCAGTGCAAACTGATTCACCACTATCTCCCATTGCAACTGCTCCACAAAGTCCAAGCATTATAATTGCAAAAGTGCTGACTCAGCTTAACACTCCACCCTCTCCCCAGGAACCTATTACAACTGCGCAAACCTTAACCACTAAGGGGGAGGATCCAAGTGTTGCTGAGAGCCCACAGCACAGGGATTACAATGTCCTATCTCCCTGTGTGGAAGAGGAGATCAGAACATCTGGTGAGGCTGCCACTCTCCTGCTTCAGCACATGAACATGGTGAAGTTGGTAACATCACTAAGTCGTCACCAGAGGCAACTGCTGATGAAGGATTTAATCCTGAGGCAGGAAGTCCCCAGTTCCAAGACAATGGGGCACATGTGCATACTGATCCACACTCAGCACATGTTCATCCTGATATAATCAGGAGGTCAGGTGATTCAGCTAACACTGATGATGACCTGGGCGTCTTTTACGATGTTCTAGCCCAGAACACTATTCTTGAGGAAGAGGTAAGTAGATTAAAAGAACTACTTGCCAAATTCTCTCAAGAATCAAGTCCATCTGCCAACATTCACCCACAGATGGCACTTCCTTCTGAAGGTCTCCCACACACAGAGCCACTTCCATATACTCAGCCACCAGCCTCTGCTTCTGGCACCATTTCTCAGGGACAGAACCCCTCTGAGCAAATGGTTGCTATCTTTAAAACATCCCTACCTCTCATCACTTCCATCATCACTGATATTTTTAATCAAACCCTTGATGAGAGGCTTTCCTCAAACATCAAAACCCTGGTTGATGATGCTGTGTCAAATAAACTTTTGGACATTAAAACCCCTGTAACCAATGCAACCAAAAAGGGGGATTCAGTGAAAGTCATTAAGAGTAAAGAGTTAAAGAGGTGAAAGAGAAAGAGGTGGAGAAGGAGGTGGAGAAGGAAAAGGAAATGGTTGAGGAGACTGAGAAAGAGAAGGACTTTCATGTAACTTATACGAAAAAGAAGGGTGATGAAAGTGAGAAAACTCCTGATGAAAAGAAGCTGGATGACATGATCAAGGAAGCTGATGACTAGCACAGCAGGTCAATGGATAAAATCATTGATTAGCTATTTAAGCAAGGCTTTGATACCGCTAAGCTTGATCTGAGATCAGGAGGTTGGAGATTCAGGAGATTGAACACCGATAGTCTTGCTATAGTGAAGAAGAGAAGGAGAGACTTGAAGCTATGGCAAGATTCATTTCGAAGTATCTGGGGATGTCAGTCCTTGAAGTCAAATCATGGTCCAGGGACAGTATCTTGGCAATAACCAACAAGATCTGTTCGTCTGAGGTATTCACTAAAGGGATGATCATAGAAGCCCTGAAGGAAGTTGGTGCTGGGAGCAGGACTGATCTAGCAAAGCATACCAAAGCTTCTCTTGCAAAAATGCTAGAACAGCCTATCCAATCTCCCACACCAAAACAACCCACATCATAACCTACAAAACCAACTCCTTTACCCAAGAAACCAATAGTCGAAGATGCACCCAAGAAGAAGAAGAGAAGGGTGTTGAGGCTTAAAGAAGAAGAAGAAGATGATGATGAGGATGAGGACAGGCTGCCTATTTATGCTGTCATTACATTGCCTAAGGCCAAGAGTCAACCAACACTCACTCCTGAAATTTAGATGGAAACTGTAAAGGTAAAAATTGAAGGAGAGCAACAGCATAAACTACATGATGAGTAGCTGTTGAAAATGGTTGACAAAGTTTATACTCAAACCTCATCAATTATCTCCATGAGAAAAAATGCTCAGAGTTTATATGCTCTCAACAAACTTTTCAATATCAGAAGGAGAGAATAAGGATTTGGCCTGATCCCAGGGTGAGTCATAGGATTCACAAGAAAAATATTCCACACAAATACAATGGCCAAGTGAAAAGATTGTAGATGTAGTGATCTTGCTGGCCATTGTAGTATCACCCTGGGAGATCCTAGAAGACTATAAGAAACCCTATAAAGCCAAACTTCCCCCACAAAAGTTGTTGGAGAACAAAATGATGAAAAAGGGGTTAATATACAAGAGGCGTGAGGAATTCAGACAGAATGAACTCCATCTGTTGCTAGAGGGTAATCACCCTGACGAATTTGCTTACAGAGAAATCACAACAGTCTTAAGAAATGGGAAACAGGTCAAATACATGTCTGAGTACTATGGGCCTGAGTCTTTTTTTTAGGGAGAAGCTGAAGATCTTATCATGGAGGATCAAACAGTCTTAATTGAGGCCTATATGAGAGAGTCTTACAGACTCATAGTTGGGAAGTAGCTTCCATGGATGGGGTAACAGCTCTGTGTCCAATTCCCCAAGACAGAGTTCCCATCCATCCTTTGCCAATCAGATCTTTGAAACCTCTTCCCTGGCCTGTGCTGATATTGGTCACTTCTGAGCTAATCCAGAAGAAAAAGACAACTTTTCTGCCTAATAAGTGGGACATCAATAAAGTTAAAGGTTTTGGCTGCATTGGTTCAGGGGGAGTTTGTTGGACCAAAAGAACCAAAGAGCCTGATCAGAAAAACCTTTAAGTCCCACAGGCATCACAACAACTGCTGAAGGCTTCATCAGGTGATGACAACAACTGAAGACTTCATCAGCTGAAGTTCAAGTGCTGAAGACATCAGCAAGTGCTGAAGACATCAGCTAAAGTTCAAGTACTAAAGACATCAGCTGAAGTTCAAGTACTAAAGACTACATCAGCTGAAGTCAAGAACTGAAGACTTCAGAGGTTGTCACAACAGCTGAAGTAGTACTCTT
This sequence comes from Flaveria linearis, assembly GCA_024085815.1. Taxonomy (NCBI): domain Eukaryota; kingdom Viridiplantae; phylum Streptophyta; class Magnoliopsida; order Asterales; family Asteraceae; genus Flaveria; species Flaveria linearis. The sequence goes on along the minus strand of CM044001.1, from coordinate 61,924,118 downwards.
CAGTTGTTATGATGGTTTCATTTCAGTAGTTTTCTATTTTAGTTTCAGTTGTTTTCTTTCAGTAGTTTACTAAATGTAAAACATCTAAATAGCCTGTTCTTCAGATGTTGTAGTTCAGTAGTTGTAGTTTCAGTAGTTATAGTAGTACTACACTTAGCTTTTGTAAGAAGATGTCAGCTGTTGTAGACATCTTCAGCAGTTTAGTTTATCTTTCAGTAGTTGTTTAATAACGGTTAGATGTCACTATCAAGTGACATCAGCTAACGTCACCTTCCTTATAAAAGGGAGGCTGACCTAATTTTGTACATGCCGAAGCGTGTGTTGAATGAAATATTCCTTTTTGCAGAAACACCTTTTCTCTTAATAACCGTACTGTTCCATTGAATTATCATTTGTGTTCTTGCTTGAATTTGTCTAATTCTTATACTATTTCGCTACAAATCCTAATCTAATTGATCAAACTAGATACCAGATCCTTTTCAAATGGTATCAGAGAAAATGGTTGCTATCTTTAAGTCCTTAACAGAGGTAACTTCTCATATAGGATTTAATCCTGAGGCAACTACTGATGAAGGATTTAATCCTGTGGCAAGAAGTCCCCAGTTCCAAGACAAATGGGCACATGTGCATACTGATCCACACTCAGCACATGTTCATCCTGATATAATCAGGAGGTCATTGATTCAGCTAACACTGCTGATTACCTAGGCTTCTTTTATGATGTTCTAGCCCAGAACACTATTCTTAAGGAAGAAGTAAGTAGATTAAAAAAACTACTTGCCAAATTCTCTCAAGAATCAAGTCCATCTGCCAACATTCACCCACAGATGGAACATTCTTCTGAAGGTCAACCACACACAGAGCCACTCCCATATACTCAGCCACCAGCCTCTGCTTCTGGCACCATTTCTCAGGGACAGAACCGCTCTGAGCAAATGGTTGCTATCTTTAAAACATCCCTTCCTCTCATCACTCCCACCATCACTGATACTGTGAATCAAACCCTTGATGAGAGGCTTTTCTCAAACATCAAAACCCTGGTTGATGATGTTGTGTCAAAGAAAATTTCTGACATTCAAACCCCTGCAACCAATGCAACCAAAAAGGGGGAGTCAGTGAAAGTCGTTAAGAGAAAAAGAGTTGAAGAGGTGAAAGAGAAAGAGGTGGAGAAGGAGGTGGAGAAGGAAAAGGAAATGGTTGAGGAGACTGAGAAAGAGAAGGACTTTCATATAACTTATAAGAAAAAGAAGGGTGATAAAAGTGAGAAAACTCCTGATGAGAAGAAGCTGGATGACATGATCAAGGAAGCTGATGACCAACACAGCAGGTCAATGGATAAAATCATTGATCAGCTGTTTAGGCAAGGCTTTGATACAGCTAAGCTTGATTCTGAGATCAGGAGGTTGGAGATTCAGGAGATTGAACACCGATGGTCTTGCTCTAGTGAAGAAGAGAAGGAGAGACTTGAAGCTATGGCAAGATTCATTTCGAAGTATCTGGGGAGATCAGTCCTTGAAGCCAAATCATTGTCCAGGGACAGTATCGTGGCAATAACCAACAAGATCTGTTCATCTGAGGTATTCACTAATGGGATGATCATAGAAGCCCTGAATGAAGTTGGTGCTGGGAGCAGGACTGATCTAGCCAAGCATACCAAAGCTTCTCTTAAAAAAATGCTAGAACAGCCTGTCCAATCTCCCACACCAAAACAACCCATATCACAACCCATAAAACCAACTCCTTTACCCAAGAAACCAATAGTCGATGATGCACCCAAGAAGAAGAAGAGAAGGGTGTTGAGGCTTGAAGAAGAAGAAGAAGAAGAAAATGATGATGAGGATGAGGACAGGCTGCCTATTTCAACTGTCATTATATTGCCTAAGGCCAAGAGTCAACCAATAATCACTCCTGAAATTCAGATGAAAACTGTAAAGGTAAAAATTGAAGAAGAGCAACAGCATAAACTACATGATGAGGAGCTGTTAAGAATGGTTGACAAAGTTTATACTCAAACCTCATCAATTATCTCCATGAGAAAACATGCTCAGATGTTATATGCTCTCAAACAATCTTTTCAATATCAGAAGGAGAGAATAAGGATTTGGCCTGATCCCAGGGTGAGTCATAGGATTCACAAGAAAAATATTCCACACAAATACAATGGCCAAGTGAAAAAGATTGTAGATGCAGTGATCTTGCTGGCCATTGTAGTATCACCCAGGGAGATCCTAGAAGACTATAAGAAAGCCTATAAAGCCAAACTTCCCCCACAAAAGTTGTTGGAGAACAAAATGATGAAAAAGGGGTTAATATACAAGAGGCTTGAGGAAGTCAGACAGAATGAACTCCATCTGTTGCTAGAGGGTAATCACCCTGACGAATTTGCTTACAGAGAAATCACAACAGTGGAGTTAAGAAATGGGAAACAGGTCAAATACATGTCTGAGTACTATGGGCCTGAGTCTTTTTTTTAGGGAGAAGCTGAAGATCTTACCATGGAGGATCAAACAGTCTTAATTGAGGCCTATGTGAGAGAGTCTTACAGACTCATAGTTGGGAAGTAGCTTCCATGGATGGGGTAATAGCTCTGTGTCCAGTTCCCCAAGACAGAGTTCCCATCCATCCTTTGCCAATCAGATCTTTGAAACCTCTTCCCTGGCCTGTGCTGATATTGGTCACTTCTGAGCTAATCCAGAAGAAAAAGACAACTTTTCTGCCTAATAAGTGGGACATCAATAAAGTTAAAGGTTTTGGCTGCATTGGTTCAGGGGGAGTTTGTTGGACCAAAAGAACCAAAGAGCCTGATCAGAAAAACCTTTAAGTCCCACAGGCATCACAACAACTGCTGAAGGCTTCATCAGGTGATGACAACAACTGAAGACTTCATCAGCTGAAGTTCAAGTGCTGAAGACATCAGCAAGTGCTGAAGACATCAGCAGGTGCTGAAGACATCAGCTGAAGTTCAAGTACTAAAGACATCAGCTGAAGTTCAAGTACTAAAGACTACATCAGCTGAAGTCAAGAACTGAAGACTTCAGAGGTTGTCACAACAGCTGAAGTAGTACTCTTCAGTTGTTATGATGGTTTCATTTCAGTAGTTTTCTATTTAGTTTCAGTTGTTTTCTTTCAGTAGTTTACTAAATGTAAAACATCTAAATAGCCTGTTCTTCAGATGTTGTAGTTCAGTAGTTGTAGTTTCAGTAGTTATAGTAGTACTACACTTAGCTTTTGTAAGAAGATGTCAGCTGTTGTAGACATCTTCAGCAGTTTAGTTTATCTTTCAGTAGTTGTTTTAATAACGGTTAGATGTCACTATCAAGTGACATCAGCTGACGTCACCTTCCTTATAAAAGGGAGGCTGGCCTAATTTTGTACATGCCGAAGCGTGTGTTGAATGAAATATTCCTTTTTGCAGAAACACCTTTTATCTTAATAACTGTACAGTTCCATTGAATTATCATTTGTGTTCTTGCTTGAATTTGTCTAATTCTTATACTATTTCGCTACAAATCCTAATCTAATTGATCAAACTAGATACCAGATCCTTTTCAAATGGTATCAGAGAAAATGGTTGCTATCTTTAAGTCCTTAACAGAGGTAACTTCTCATAAAGGATTTAATCCTGAGGCAACTACTGATGAAGGATTTAATCCTGTGGCAAGAAGTCCCCAGTTCCAAGACAAATGGGCACATGTGCATACTGATCCACACTTAGCACATGTTCATCCTGATATAATCAGGAGGTCAGTGATTCAGCTAACACTGCTGATTACCTAGGCTTCTTTTATGATGTTCTAGCCCAGAACACTATTCTTAAGGAAGAGGTAAGTAGATTAAAAGAACTACTTGCCAAATTCTCTCAAGAATCAAGTCCATCTGCCAACATTCACCCACAGATGGAACCTTCTTCTGAAGGTCAACCACACACAGAGCCACTCCCATATACTCAGCCACCAGCCTCTTCTTCTGGCACCATTTCTCAGGGACAGAACCGCTCTGAGCAAATGGTTGCTATCTTTAAAACATCCCTTCCTCTCATCACTCCCACCATCACTGATATTGTGAATCAAACCCTTGATGAGAGGCTTTTCTCAAACATCAAAACCCTGGTTGATGATGTTGTGTCAAAGAAAATTTCTGACATTCAAACCCCTACAACCAATGCAACCAAAAAGGGGGAGTCAGTGAAAGTCGTTAAGAGAAAAAGAGTTGAAGAGGTGAAAGAGAAAGAGGTGGAGAAGGAGGTGGAGAAGGAAAAGGAAATGGTTGAGGAGACTGAGAAAGAGAAGGACTTTCATATAACTTATAAGAAAAAGAAGGGTGATAGAAGTGAGAAAACTCCTGATGAAAAGAAGCTGGATGACATGATCAAGGAAGCTGATGACCAACACAGCAGGTCAATGGATAAAATCATTGATCAGCTGTTTAGGCAAGGCTTTGATACAGCTAAGCTTGATTCTGAGATCAGGAGGTTGGAGATTCAGGAGATTGAACACCGATGGTCTTGCTCTAGTGAAGAAGAGAAGGAGAGACTTGAAGCTATGGCAAGATTCATTTCGAAGTATCTGGGGAGATCAGTCCTTGAAGTCAAATCATTGTCCAGGGACAGTATCTTGGCAATAACCAACAAGATCTGTTCATCTGAGGTATTCACTAATGGGACGATCATAGAAGCCCTGAATGAAGTTGGTGTTGGGAGCAGGACTGATCTAGCCAAGCATACCAAAGCTTCTCTTGCAAAAATGCTAGAACAGCCTGTCCAATCTCCCACACCAAAACAAACCATATCACAACCCACAAAACCAACTCCTTTACCCAAGAAACCAATAGTCGATGATGCACCCAAGAAGAAGAAGATAAGGGTGTTGAGGCTTGAAGAAGAAGAAGAAGAAGAAGAAAATGATGATGAGGATGAGGACATGCTGCCTATTTCAACTGTCATTACATTGCCTATGGCCAAGAGTCAACCAATAATCACTCCTGAAATTCAGATGGAAACTGTAAAGGTAAAAATTGAAGAAGAGCAACAGCATACACTACATGATGAGGAGCTGTTAAGAATGGTTGACAAAGTTTATACTCAAACCTCATCAATTATCTCTATGAGAAAACATGCTTAGATGTTATATGCTCTCAAACAATCTTTTCAATATCAGAAGGAGAGAATAAGGATTTGGCCTGATCCTAGGACGAGTCATAGGATTCATAAGAAAAACATTCCACACAAATACAATGGCCAAGTGAAAAAGATTGTAGATGCAGTGATCTTGCTGGCCATTGTAGTATCACACTGGGAGATCCTAGAAGACTTCATGAAAGCCTATAAAGCCAAACTTCCATCACAAAAGTTTTTGGAGAACAAAATGGTGAAAACGGGGTTAATATACAAGAGGCTTGAGAGAGTCAGACTGAATGAACTCCATCTGTTGCTAGAGGGTAATCACCCTGACGAATTTGCTTACAAAGAAATCACAACAGTGGAGTTAAGAAATGGGAAATAGGTCAAATACCTGTCTGAGTACTATGGGCCTGAGTCTTTTTTTGAGGGAGAAGCTGAAGATCTTACCATGGAGGATCAAATAGTCTTAATTGAGGCCTATGTGAGAGAGTCTTACAGACTCATAATTAGGAAGTAGGTTCCATGGATGGGGTAACAGCTCTGTGTCTAATTCCCCAAGACAGAGTTCCCATCCATCCTTTGCCAATCAGATCTTTGAAACCTCTTCCCTGGCCTATGCTGATATTGGTCACTTCTGAGCTGATCCAGAAGAAAAAGACAACTTTTCTGCCTAATAAGTGGGACATTAATAAAGTTAAAGGTTTTGGCTGCATCGGTTCAGGGGGAGTTTGTTGGACCAAAAGAACCAATGAGCCTGATCAGAAAAACCTTTAAGTCGCACAGGCATCACAACAACTGCTGAAGGCTTCATCAGCTGATGACAACAACTGAAGACTTCATCAGCTGAAGTTCAAATGCTGAAGACATCAGCTGTAGTTCAAGTGCTGAAGACATTAGCTGAAGTTCAAGTACTAAACACATCAGTTGAAGTTCAAGTACTGAAGACTACATCAACAGAAGTCAAGAACTGAAGACTTCAGAGGTTGTCATAACAGCTAAAGTAGTACTCTTCAGTTGTTGTGATGGTTTCTTTTCAGTAGTTTTCTATTTTAGTTTCAGTTGTTTTCTTTCAGTAGTTTACTAAATGTAAAACATCTGAAGAGCCTATTCTTCAGATGTTGTAGTTCAGTAGTTGTAGTTTCAGTAGTTATAGTAGTACTACACTTAGATTTTGTAAGAAGATGTCAGTTGTTGTTGACATCTTTGGTAGTTTAGTTTATCTTTCAGTAGTTGTTGTAATAACGGTTAGATGTCACTATCAAGTGACATCAGCTGATGTCACCTTCCTTATAAAAGGGAGGCCGACCTAATTTTGTACATGCCGAAGCGTGTATTGAATGAAATATTCCTTTTTGCAGAAACACCTTTTCTCTCAATAACCGTACTGTTCCATTGAATTATCATTTGTGTTCTTGCTTGAATTTGTCTAAGTCTTATACTATTCCGCTGCAAATCCTAATCTAATTGATCAAATTAGATACCAGATCCTTTTCACGGTTGGTGGATGCCAGGGCGAGTCTGGGGATGCTACTTCTGATCCATCATACACCCCAGACGAGTCCAGTAGCCAAGGGAGAGCCTCTGTGTCCAAGGGCACATGGAAAAAGAGGATGGCTCAACCCTACGGGAAGAAGGGGAAGAGGCCCAGATTTACCTTGATTACTACCACTTCTACCACTCCAACCACCACCTCTACCACTACAGCCACCACCACTACTACCACACCACCAACTACTACCACCACACCCACTACTACTACCACACCTCCACCTTCCACTTCTACAGCCCATACTTCACTACCCATTCATTCACCACCACCCATATTCACCACAGCCATAACTACCACCACCAGCCACCAAGCCGGACCATCATCCCATCCCATATTCCCTACAGGATCGTCCCTTCCTCCCATTGGTATGGTGCTGAAGCTGTTGGCTACTGATGAGGAGAAGACTGCACAGATACGTCAGCTTGTGGAGCTTAATGCTACCCAAGCACAGCAGATCTCACAGCAAACCCAGCAGATTGCCCAACTCCAAGAGCATAAGGTGGAATCAGCAAAGAAGCTAGAGGAGTTGGTGGTTGCCAATAAGACCATCATGCTTAAGCTCAAAGGATCTAAGGATAAGCCTCTTAAGATCAGAGAAGGAGATGATGATGATAGTGAGGATGGTGATAGTGATGATGATGATGAAAGGATCTCAGCCTCTAGTTTGATCAATTAGGTTGTATTCGCATCGGATTTAGCACGAGAATTAAACAAATAGCAAGAACACAAATGATTTTGCATGTAACAGTAAAATTATAGAGAGAGAGCAATTCTGCAAAAATGTGTTTTCTATTTGATCACACGCTTCAGCAAGGATTACAATTAGGTCATTTCCTTTTATAGGAGAAATGACCTATGCTGATGTCACTTGATAGTGACATCAAACGGTTAATAACCAACTACTGAAAGAACACTAAACTACTGAAGATGTCAAACAGCTGACATCTTCTTACAAAATGCTAAGTGTTCCTACGTATTACAAACTACTGATAAAACAAGAAACTACTGAAAGTATTACAACGACTAAAGAACAAGCTCTTCAGTCGTTTACAACTACTGAACTATAACAGCTGAAGAATAAACTCTTCAGCTGTTGTACAAACTACTAAAAAGAGAAAATATAAACTACTGATAGAGAAAACCATCATAACAACTGAAGACAACTTCTTCAGCTGTTGTGACAAACTCTAAAGCTTCAACACTTGGTCTTCATACTTTGATCTTCAGATGTTTCATCAGCTGATGACTTCAGTAGTTGTCATCAGCTAAAGTCTTCAGTCTTTGTCTTCAGACATTGTGCATCAGTTGTTGATCTTCAGTTCTTTAGTTCTTCAGCTTTTGATCTTCAGCACTTGTCTTTAGTGCTTGAAGTCTTCAGTACTTGTATTCTTCAGTACTTCAGACTTCAGTACTTATCTTCAGCACTTTGGATCTTCAGCTGTTGTTCTTCAGATCTTTGACCTTCAGCTGTTGAGTCTTCAGTCTTTGTCAAACTGCTGATGAAGCTTTCAGCAGTTGTTGTGATGTCATGTGGGACTTAGAGATTTTTCTGATCTAGATCATTAGTTCTTTTGGTCCAACAATCTCCCCCTGAACCAATGTAGCCAAAACCTCTAAGTTATTTATTGTCCCACTTATTGATGGTAGGAGGATTGGTCTTTTTCCTTCTTGATCAGCTTAGAAAATGACCCAATTTAGCACTGGCCCGGGAAGAGGTCTTAAGAATTTGTTTGGCATAGTATGGATGGGAACTCTGTTTTGGGGAACTGGACACAGAGTTGTTGTCACATCCATAAGACCTACTTCCCATGTATAAGCCGGTAGGATTCTCTGGTGTAGGCTTCAACAAATATGATCTGTTCCTCCTTTGTAAGCTCCTCAGCCTCACCATCGAAGAGTCCTTCATGGCCATACATCTCTGAGACATACTTGGCCTGTTTTCCAATGTTGAGCTCAACTGTTGTTATCTGTCTATAAGCAAATTCGTCCGGGTGAACACCCTCAAGTAACAGATTGAGCTCATCTCTTCTGAAGTTCTCAAGCCTCTTGTAGACTAGCCCCTTTCTTACCACCCTATTTTCCAACATCATTTGGGGTGGCTGGTTAGCCTCATAGGCCTTCTTAAACTCTTGAAGAATCTCCCAGGGTGATATTACAAGGGCCACAGTGATCACTTCGTCTACAATCTTCTTTACTTGTCCCTTGTATCTTAATGGAATATCTTTCTTTATAATTCTGTGAGCCACCCTGGGATCAGGCCAAATTCTCACCTTGTCCTTATGATATTGAAATGTGTTGGCAAAGGTGTATAGTCTCAGAGCGTCTTTCCTCATATTGATAATAGATGAGGAAGCAGCATAAGCTTTATCTATGCTTTTTAGCATCTCATCATCATGGAGCTTCTGCTGCTGTTCTTCTTCTATTTTTATCCTCACAGTTTCCATCTGTGAGGTGGGAGTGATGGGCTTTGGTTTTGGCCTTGGTAAAGATAGGACTGCAGAGAGAGGCAGCCTATCTTTTTCCTCATCCTCCTCTTCTTCTTCTTCTTGTAGCCTCAACACCCTTCTCTTCTTCTGCAAGGGTGTATCATCGGCAATGGGTTTTGATGGAGAGGGGGTTGGTTTTGTGGGTTGTGTTTTGGTTGGTGTTGGTGTGGGAGATTGGGCAGGCTTGGCTAGCAATCTAGAAATGAGGGAAGGTTTAGTTTGTTTGGCTAGCAAGGTCCTGTTCCCACCACGTGCTTCAGTGAGGGCTTCTATGACCAGCCCCTTTATGAATTCCCCAGCCGAACAGATCTTGGTGGCTATATCCAAGATGCTGTTCCTGGTCCATATTTAATGTCCTGGTCTCCCCAAGAAATCCTAGCTAGCTCAAGTCTTCCTCTTGGCTATAGCTGGTCCATCGGTATTCAATCTCTTTCATCTCCAATTTTCTAAGTTCCTGATCTAGCATTTTAGTGTCCGTGTCAAAGCCTTGCCTGAACAGCTGATCAATGATAGAGTCCACTGATCGGCTATGCTCAGCATCAGCCTCCTTGACTTGGACTGCTAGATCAGTATCCTTCTCCACCTTCTCTCCCTCCACCTTCTCTCCCTCCTTCTCTCCTTTCTTATTTTTGTATGTGACACTGAAATCTTTTTGGATTTTAGCCACTTTAATCTTTTCAACTCTCTCCTACTTTTCCTTTTCCTTCCCCTTCACCTTCTCAATCTTCTCAACCACATCTCTCTCGTTTTCCACCCTTTTCTCCACTTCTTTCTCCTTCTCTACCTCCTCTACCCTCTTCCTTTTGGCTTTCACTGATGTCTCCCCCTTTTTGGGTGCATTGGTTAGGGTTTGACTATCAGAAAGCGCTTTAGCCACAACAACCTCCACCAAGGGTTGTATTTGTGAGGGAAGCCTCTCATCCAGGGCTTTGATCAGAATGTCGGTAATCATGGATGTGATGAGAGGCAGGGATTTATGAAGGATAGTAACTAGTTGCTCAGGAGGGTTCTGTTCCTGAGAACTAGCGCCAGAAGCAGAGGCAGGTGGCTGAGTTTGTGGGAGTGGCTGAGTGTCTTTGAGACCTTCAGGTGAAGGTGCCATTTGTGGGTTTATGGTGGCAGATGGACTTACTCCTTGAGACATTTTAGCGAACAGCTCTTTGAGTCTGCTCACCTCATCCTCAAGGATTGTGTTTTGAGCAACTACATCAAAGAAGAAGCTTAGGTCATCATCAGTTTGGACTGAATCACCAGACCCCCTGACTATGTCAGGATGTACATGCACTGAGTGTGGCTCAGTAGTTGCATGTGCCCCTTTGTCTTGGTTCTGGGGACTTCCAGCCTCTGGATTGGATCCATCATCGGCAGTTGCCTCTGGTGAGGTCTTATTGATGTTACCAGCTTCTTCCTACTCATATGCTGATGCAGGGAAAGTCGTAGCCTCACCAGAATATCCCATATCCTTTGCCACACTTGGAGATGAGACATTTGATTCTCTGTGTTGTGGGCTCCGATCAACACTTGTATCCACCCTCTCTATGGTTGGAGATATCCCAGTTGTGATTGGTTTCTAGGGAGAGGGTGGAGTATTCAAATGGGTCAACACTTTGGCAATTATAAGAGTAGGGCTTTGAGGGGCGGTTTCAGTGGGAGATGGGCTTGAAGCAGTATGCACATGGGGAGGAGTGTGCTTTTAAATGGCAACCTCCTCAATTGAGAAAGGTTCCAGATTTGTGACAGCCCCTGAAATGGTTGCATCAAGCTCCTGTAAAGAGGATGCTTGTACGGTTGTGGTAGCTGGAGTCGTGGTGATTGCTTGGAGAATCAGGCCAGCAAACACATCCTGCCTTTGTTGTGCAGGGGCATCCTCAGGGGACTTATCTCCCTGAGTAGCCTTTATGGCTTTCTTTTTGGGTTTGGGTTTAGTGGGGACTTGGACCTGGAGGTGGAGGCTGTGGGTTCCAGCTGCATGGGTTTTCGCAGCTTGGCAGCCTTTTTAAGTGTTTGGTCAGTGTTGTGCCTGGAGTATACCTCAGGTAAAATAGCCATGGCAGGGACTCCAATGCCAACTAGTGCTTCAGTATTAAGCTGGCTCTCTATCATGGCCATAATGAACCGAGGATATAAAATCCATCGGTTAGCAAAAGGTTTTGAGGCCATGTCTTTGAGTTCCAAAAATATTATTTCTGTAAAGTTCAATGGTTGTTTCTCAAAGATAGAGTACAATACCTGTTGCCACCTTGTGGACATCTGGTCCCATGAGGATGTCTTCGGGGCCAGACAAACATTCACCATATGGAAAATGAGTCGTTGTGGATCTGGGAAATGTTTCTTCAGCAAGGTGGAGGCAGAAAGGTCACCTTGATAATCATGAGCGGTGAAGGAGAGATCAAGGTTCCCTTTGGGGTAGGCAGTTGGGAAGGTGGCTTCCTCCAGCTTTAGGGTTTGTCGGAGAGTAGCTGAAGTAATGACCACTTGATGGTTGTTCACAGACGACTGGAGAGAGACCTCGCCGTCGTTCTCTCCAGTTTGAACAGTAACGTTCGTCCAGAACTCCGATAGAGAATCGGCATGAATGATCAGATTGAGGAGGAAGGCCGTTTGGTATTGTGAGTTGGTCATCAGATGAATGGCGTTGTGAAATTTGGACCAGAAGGGCGATTTAGTAAGGTATGCGACACAGTTGTGTCGAGGTTTGAGTTGCATGGTCGCCATTAATGGTGTATGGGAAGGTTCAGAGGTTTTTGAAAGTTAGGTCAAGTGAGAATGAAAAACTCTAAAGGTTGGGTTGGTATTTATAGGCTAAAAGAAAACGACTGAAGGTTATGGTGTAGTCATCAGTTGTTGAAACTACTGATGACGTGGTGTTAACCTTCAGTAGTTATAACATCTGAGGACTTGATGTTAGTCTTCAGTAGTTGAAACTACTAAGACCTTCGTTTTGTCCGTCAGATGTTGTAAACAGCTGAAGACTTATTGTTAGGCTTCAGTAGTTATATGATACTAAAGACATGGTTTTCATCTTCAGACATTGTAACAACTGAAGACTTGGTATTAGTTATCAGTAGTTGTGAAACTACTAAAGACATGGTTTTGCTTCAGTTGTAAACAACTGAGGACTTGGTGTTAGTCATCAGTAGTTGTGAAACCACTGAAGACATGGGTTTGTCCTTCAGTTGTTAGGGTATGAAAAATGATATGTTGCAAAACACATATGTTTTTAGAGTCGGGTTTTGAGTCTTTATACGTCTATTGTGTTTAATTTTATTAGAATAAGTTAATGTTTTCGTTATTTGTCATTTGTAGGTGTTTGGATGCAGAAAGGAATGGAAAACGAATCAGAAACGAGGGCATTGGACAAGTGAAGGAGTTGCAAGTTGTTAAAATTGAAAAATAAAGAAAAATTGCAGAGAAATAGGGTCTTCGCACTGCGCGCACGATCAAACCACGCTGTACGCGCTGCGCGAAGAGAGGGTTCGCGGCCCCGACTATTTTGTCCCTTCGCGATGCGCGCACAGCTTAGTTAGCTTGTACGCGGTGCGCGAAGGCATGTGACATGGCCAAACCCTAATTTTCACATTTAAATAGAATGTTTAACACATTCTAACGGGGACCCGACTTCCAGACAATCAAAGAGACGATTTTGGAGATCCCAAGCAGAGAACAAGCAATTGGAAGCATCAAGGAGCAAGGATTGAGCAAGAGGATTGAAGATTCAAGGGTGTTATCCATCGGTTTCATCTTCTTCTTGTTTACTCTTGTTTTTGAATCATGTTTACTGAGTTGTTTATGAACTTTAGCTACTGTTTTGATATGGTTGTAGGCTAGATCTAATAACACTACCTATGTGATGTTGATTTTATGGTTTTAACATGTTAAATATTGGTTTTATGGAATAAACTTGTGATTTTCATTGGTTTAATTGTTATTGCTTTGATTTTTGATGTGCATGCATGTTTAGATCAGGTTCTTGATCATGATTCTTGGTTCCACATACTCCTATATGAATGTCTTTCAATGGTTAGGTGTATGTTAGGTCGTGTACTTGGTGTTATCGACTAGTTTATGGTTTAATTGACGTCTTGAATCATAAGGATTGATAATCATGAGTTTGAATAGGTCTAAATGTTCTACTAAACTTGTTAATTGTGAGATTAAAAGTTATTGATTTGTCTTGGATTGTCAATTGGCTAGTTCTAGGGTATTCGTGAGAAAATCCACCTAGTTAAAGTGTCGTCTTTCCTTGTAAATCAAATTAGACAATCAATGCAATAACTAACCCGTCATTTAAAATGAAAAGTTGTCTTGTGTTGTGAAACATTTAGATAAACTTAGGGTATTTCAATGAACCAATAAACTGCTGTGAGGTTGTTTGTTAATTAACCGGTAATTTTCAATAACTATTAAAAGCCTTAATTGTCATACTTGAGAAGGGTTGAGTTTGCTTTAAGGGTTTGATTAGTTACATATCTCTAGATCCCGGTTTCACAAGTAAACCCATAAACCAATATGAGACTAGTTAAACACATAAAGGATTCTAGCATAGGTAGTGTCTGTTTCGTCATTTAAATTTCGTTTGAAATCGTCATCATTTTCTTAGTTAATATTTATTTTTATAATTTAATTTGATTACTTGTATTAGGATTTGCTAGAAAACCCCCCCATTTAATAATAAAAATCTTTATTTGGACTTTTTAGTAAATTAGTTTTTAAAGTTAATTTTTGTGTTCTTAGAAGTCTCGTGGGTTCGATATCCGGACTTACGTTTGCTTTACTAGAGTCGATAGGTACACTTGCCTGTCTTTGGTTTAGTTTTAGCGAGTCTAGAATATTACTTAGTTCATTTTTAGTCTAATTTAGTTCTTTTTTTATTATACTTTTATTTGACATCAAGTTTTGGCGCCGTTGCCGGGGATCTCAAGGCAATTCCGTTTATTATGCTTTGATAACTTGTTTTCTATATTTGTGTTTTCGGTAAATTTTGTTTGCTTAGTTATTTTCTTTCTATTTAAGTTTTAATTTTTAGTTTTCATCTGGTCTTTCGTTTGTGTCTTGGTTAATTGCATTCTTATAGTTCCTTTGTTGGATTTGCAGTTCATGCCACGTACCAGATCGCAGGGACCACCAGATTTTTTAGGGATTGCTGACCTCTTTCAGAGCGCTAACGTTGAAGACTTAGAGGTTAGTGCTTCTTCCCCTCTTTCTACTCCCCCTCCTTCACCTACTCGCTCCACACCCACTGCACCCACATCACCAAACCCGTTCCACATGACTAACCACACAATTCACCAAAGAGCCACTGAAGGCTTCACAGGAGTTAACTCTCCCATCACTGTTCCCAACATTGTCAACGAAAGTTCTTGGCAGATTCCATCCTATGTCATGACTGCTATCACAAACACTTGTCAGTTTCAGGGTCGTGACGACGAAGATGCACCTGCACACATTTCACGTCTCACTCGTATTCTAGGCACTTTCAATCTTCAGGGAGCAACCGATGATGCTAAATTTCTTCACCTCTTTCCGTTTTCTCTTTCTGGTCGAGCCGCTTCTTGGCTTGATTCTCATCCTACTGGCACTTTCACCACCTGGAACGGTCTTCGTGACAAATTTCTTGAGAAATTCTTTCCTCCAGCCAAAACTTCCAGGCTCCGTGACCAGATCCATTCTTTCAGGATGGAACCTGATGAGCCCTATTATCTCGCCTGGGAGCGTTTCCAGAATCTGCTTAGCAGATGCTCTAATCATGGTCTGACTGAATGGGCCCTCGTTGAGAAATTTTACAATGGCCTGACCTATGAAACTCGTGCTCGTTTTGATACTTTTGCTGGAGGTCATCTCATGGGAAAGAAGGATGTTGTCGGTTGTAATGATCTCTTTGAAAGTTTTGCTCAAGCTGAATATGAGCAACGGTCAGCTATCAGGAATTCCATTCCTGTAACTAGTGCACCCTCGTCCACTCGAGGTGTTCACCACGTCACTGTGGATACTAGTGTGGCCGCCACTCTTGAATCTTTAGCCAAGGATATGAAGAGTCTGATGAAGAAGATTGACAGATGTGAGATTTGCAGAGGAGGACATGACACTGTTGAGTGCCCAGTGATGCCACAAGAACAAGTTGACTACGTGGGAGGCCCAAACCGAGCTCCAACTAATCCTTTTAACAATTCTTATAACTAGGGTTGGAGGGGTGCTCAGAACCAAAGCGGGAGATCTTCCGGAAATCCACCTGGTTTCCAATCGAATCCAAATCATAACCAGGGGCAGGGTCAGTTTGCTAGTGGGGGTTCGGGAACAAATCAGGGAGGGGTTAATAATAATAACACCAATCTTAATGAAATCAAAGATTTGTTAACCCAATTAATTGTCAGGGGGCAAACCACTCAGAAAACTTTAGCTGAACATGACATCATTCTTAAAAATCAACAATCTGCTTTCCTAGACCTTCAGCGTTCTGTTGGTGACATTGCTAGGCGGTTGGAACAAACTCCTCCACACCAGTTTTCTGGCAACACTCAACCCAACCCAGCCGCCCAACTCAAAGCAGTCACAACTCGTAGTGGAAGAGGTGGACATCCTGTGACACCCCCAGTTGAAGTAGTAGAAGAAGAATCTAATGAGGAAGTTGATGAGCACATTGAGATGGAAACTCCTGGTAGGGTGCAACCGAGGCTAGTCCCAGCAAGTACCGCACCGAACAGTGAGCCAAAAGTTGAGAAGGTCGTGAAAACGATACCTGTTTTTGTTAGACCCTCTCCTGAAATTGTTCTTTCTCGTGTTCCGTATCCCGCTCGTGTTGCTAATCAGAAGTATACTAAAGATTATGGGCACTTCCTTGAAATGTTCAAACAGTTGAAAATCAATCTCCCGTTCATTGAAGCTCTTCAGCATATGCCTAAGTATGCAAAATTCTTGAAAGATCTCCTGAAAAGGAAAGATCGGTTGGGGGAACTCTCAAATATTCCCCTAAGTGCTGGATGTTCTGCGGTGGTTCTGAACAAGCTACCGGAGAAATTGACAGACCCGGGAATCTTCACGATCCCGTGTTTGTTTGGTAGTGACACTCTGAGCCACGCGTTGGCAGATCTAGGTGCTAGCATCAATCTGATGCCGTACTCTCTCTACGAGCAGCTAGACCTTGGTGATCTGACTCCAACGCGCATGACATTATCTCTTGCTGACCGATCGGTCAAATATCCACGGGGCATCGTTGAAAATTTGCTAGTGAAGGTCGATAAATTTGTCTTCCCCGTGGATTTCGTGATTCTTGATATGGAAGCCGACGACAAGGTACCTTTGATTTTGGGACGTCCATTTCTGAATACTGCCAAGGCCATCATCGATGTCTTTGACAGGAAGATCACTCTTCGAGTAGGAAATGAGAATGTCACATTTGATGTCGTCAAATCCATGAATAACCCTGGTGATCAGGATGTTTACAGCGGTCCATCTGATTCTGTTTACTTCCTTAATTCCTTCATCTCCCGAATGGACCGTTGTCTTGATTACATCTGTGGAGCTGACTTGGTTGTTGATCGTGAAGAGGAGCCGTTGGTGTATGAAGAAGAAGCCCCTCTGTTTCCCGAAGTTTTTGAGATTGATGAACTTCCTCAAGAGAGTCATAAGTCGTCCCTTGAGTCACCTCCTCTTTTAGAGCTCAAGGTCCTTCCTTCTCACCTAGAATATGCCTTCCTAGGTGGAGATTCTAGTTTACCCGTCATCATTTCTTCTAGACTGACGGAGGAGGAGAAGATGAGTCTGCTTGATGTGTTGAAGACGCACAAGCAAGCCATTGCGTGGAGGCTTTCCGACATTCAGGGCATCAGCCCAGTTTACCGTACCCACAGGATACTCATGGAGGATGAGTATAAGCCTGTGGTGCAACCTCAAAGGCGATTGAATCCACACATGCAGGAGGTTGTGAAGACAGAAGTTAAGAAGCTCATGGAAGCTGGTTTGATCTATCCTATCTCTGATTCTAGTTAGGTGAGCCCGACTCAGGTTGTACCAAAGAAGGGAGGGATGACTGTCATCACTAATGAGAAAAACGAGCTCATTCCGTCCTGTACGGTCACTGGTTGGCGTGTTTGTATCGATTACAGGAGACTCAATGATGCCACCAGAAAGGACCATTTCCCTCTTCCATTCATTGATCAGATGCTTGAGCGTCTAGCTGGTCAGCAGTTCTACTGTTTCCTCGATGGTTTCTCGGGTTACTTCCAGATTCCTATTGCTCCAGAGGACCAGCATAAGACCACTTTTACATGCCCGTATGGCACCTATGCGTATCGTAGGATGCCTTTTGGGTTATGTAATGCTCCAGCTACTTTTTAGCGTTGCATGGTTGCTATTTTCCAGGATATGATCGAGTCATCTATGGAGGTCTTCATGGACGAATTCTCTGTTTATGGTAGTTCTTTTTCTCACTGCTTGACTAATCTGGAGAAGATGTTGAAGAGGTGTATGGAGACGAAGTTGATGTTGAATTGGGAGAAGTGCCATTTCATGGTAACAATGGGGATAGTGTTGGGGCACAAGGTGTCTCGAGATGGTATTGAGGTTGACAGGGCGAAGATTGACACGATTAGTAGACTTCCACCGCCCACGAGTGTTAAATCTATTCGTAGTTTTCTTGGTCATGCGGGTTTCTATAGGCGTTTCATCAAGGATTTTTCCAAGATTACTCGCCCCATGACCCGTCTTTTGGAGAAGGATGTTCCTTTTGTCTTCGACGAGGAATGTCTTAAAGCGTTTGATTTTCTGAAAGAGTGCTTGGTTAGTGCACCCATTCTTGTTTCACCCGACTGGAGCTTGCCTTTCGAGCTCATGTGTGATGCTAGTGACTATGCAGTCGGGGCAGTCTTAGGGCAGAGGCGTAACAAACATTTCCATCCCATCTATTATGTCAGTAAGACGTTGAATGATGCTCAGGAGAACTACACCACGACAGAGAAGGAGCTTCTAGCGGTTGTTTTTGCTTTCGATAAATTCCGTTCCTATCTCGTGCTTTCTAAGACCACCGTATTCACAGATCATGCGGCATTGTGATGTCTGTTCGCGAAGAAAGATGCCAAACCTTGTCTCATACGGTGGATTCTTTTGCTCTCCGAGTTCGACATCGAAATCAAGGATAAGAAGGGAGCCGAGAACGTGGCTGCAGATCATCTTTCTAGATTAGAGGATCCTGAGAGGGAGGAGATTCGTGAGGAGGCGATTGGAGATAGATTCCCTCACGAGTCAGTAGATTTTGTGAAGGCCGAGCAGCAAGGTATGCCATGGTTCTCCGACCTGGCAAATTACCTAGCTAATGGAGTGGTGGTCAAGGGGATGACCACGCAACAGAAGAAGAAGTTTTTCCGGGATATGAGTAGATATGTTTGGGATGATCCGTTTCTGTATAAGGTTGGAGGAGATAGAGTTCTGAGGAGATGTGTGAGTAAGGAGGAAGGATGGGAGATCCTTAGACATGTTCATGAGGGATTGACTGGAGGACATCACAGTCATCATATCACCGCTCAGAAGGTGTTTGTTTGTGGTTTCTATTGGCCTTCAGTGGTGAAGGATGCCCTCAAATTCGTTAAACAGTGTGATGCTTGTCAACGCACTGGTAATATTTCATCCAAGAATGAAATGCCCCAAAATCCCATACAGGTTCTCGAGAGTTTTGATGTTTGGGGCATTGATTTCATGGGCCCGTTTCCTGTTTCTAACAAGAATCGGTACATCCTCGTGGCGATTGACTATGTTTCAAAATGGGTTGAAGCTCAAGCTTTGCCTACTAATGATGCCCGAGTGGTGGTGAAATTTCTGAAGAAGTTGTTCACTCGATTTGGTACCCCTCGTGCGCTTATAAGTGACCGTGGCACTCATTTCTGTAACACCTTGATGGAAAAAGTGTTAGCTCGCTACGGAGTCACTCATCGTTTCTCCACCGCTTATCATCCACATACGAGCGGTCAAGTGGAGAATGCTAATAGGGGAGTGAAGAGGATTCTGGAGAAGACAGTAGGAAAGAGTCGGAAGGATTGGTCCGACAAGCTCGATGACGCGTTGTGGGCTTTCAGAACAGCCTACAAAACACCGTTAGGCACCACACCATTCATGATTGTTTACGGTAAAGCGTGTCATCTTCCCGTTGAGTTGGAACACAGAGCATTGTGGGCTCTGAAGACGGTTAATCTTGATCTCACCAAAGCAGCTAGAAGACGTTTCTTTCAGATTCATGAGTTAGAGGAGCTTCGGGATGCAGCATATGCACGTTCTTTGAGTATTAAGGAGAAAATGAAGGTGTTGCATGATAGGAGATTGAGAGGGTTGAAGGAGTTTAAGAAAGGGGATCGAGTGTTACTGTACAATTCCCGTCTCAAGTTGTTTGGAGGAAAATTGAGATCTAAGTGGACGGGACCGTATGTGGTTAGAGAGGTATTTCCATATGGTGCAGTCGAGTTGCAGAATGATGTTGATGGAAACACCTGGAAGGTGAACGGGCACAGATTGAAGCACTATATTGGAGGATCCCTAGATGTGAATGAAGAGGAGGAAACCCTCCTCGAGATCCCGGAAAAGACAAAGGCTTGAAAGTCTTGGATGAAAATCCAAGTGTAAATTTTGTATATATTTTTTTTCCTTTATTTGTTTTTAATTTGTGTTTTGCTTTTATTTGTTTTTTTGTTTTTGCTCGGTGTGTTTTTCATGTTTTGCAGGGATTCGTACTTGGAACGGTGCAGAGGAGACACAAGGAATGCATTTTGGTGACGGTTGATTTAACCTCGGGTTCGGAACGTACAAGATTCACACGACGAGGGTGTTGATTGTTGATTGCTGACTGCCGGTTACTGTCTCTGATTGGAGCTGTGTGGGACTTTCTTGGAGTCTTGAATCTTACCCACCGGATGGAATTAGGTTTTGCTTAGTTTAATGCTCTACTAACTCAGGGGTGTTTCAGTTTCTTTTCTTTTTATTTTCTTTTTGCATCGTAGTGGTCATTTTTTTTTTCTGTGTTTTTATTTCTTTAGTTTTGTCTATGCCTTGTTCACATTGGGGACAATGTGAATTTTAAGTGTGGGTATGGGTATTACTATTGGGTATTAGTACTTTGTTGGGTCTTTTATAAAAAAAATAAAATAAAATAAAATAAAATAAAATAAAATAATAATAATAATAAAAAATAAAAAAATAAAAAAAATGGAAAAGGGTCGGAAAATGTCCTTTGAAGTAATGTGCAATTAATGGAAAATGATAGGATTAGGAAATCAAGTGATCTAAATAAATTCTGGTTGACCCAATTAGTTACAGAGGTTCTTCAAATGTCTTAATTAATTTAAGTAAACTAGGGGGTCTTGTGGGTGCTCATTCTAGGAGAAACAAAGAACCAAAAGTTAGAAAAACCAGGTACCCTTATAGGCTGTTAAACTAACGGTATAATAGAAGCTTATTACTCACAAAAATTCAGCACACTACTGTCTTGTTTATGCAAATAAATTTGAATATTAGTGGCGCTCCATTAAATTCCATAATGAACATGTAAACTGAGGTTAACTTAGGGTTAGTAGACTTACACATTTTCCACAACTTATACCCTGTTCCCCTTCAGTTTCAATTTTTGAGGTAAGCCTATTTGTACTTGTTCTTTATATGCATTTTATGTGCATCTGCTTGGTTGAGTGATTACCACATGATATGTACATTTTAGAACTTGTCTAGGATATACTGGTTGAGACCATAGACTGATGAACTTGCACAGAAATGGTAGGGGTAATTAGGATTTAAGCCTTGTTCGAAGCCTTCCCTTTTCTTTACCCTACATGTGTTTTTCCCTAAGTCAGCCCGTCTGAGCTTGTTTGTTATTCTCTCTTTCTTTGTTTAACCCCGTGAAGCCTTAACCTTTTTATCTTGTTTAACCCACCTGTTTTGGCCTGTGTGTTTAGATGAACCGGTTGAGCTAATGTCTAATTTCGTTTATAATTTGTTCTTTTTTCATTGTATCTAGTGATTATGTTTATTGAAAAAAAAAGAAAAGAAGAAGAAAGGGGTAAAAGAAATGCCCTATGTAGCAATTGATAGTTGGCTTGGATCCAAAGTATGATCCGGTTTTGGTTTGTGTTTAGTTTTGTTTATCTTTTTAGCTTAGCAAAGACCGGTTTTGTCTAATCACCTTTCATTTGTTTCCCAGTTTGTCTTCCTACCCTTAACCCTAGCCACGTTACAACCCTGTTAAGACCTTCTTGATTTGTGCATAGTTCATACGTCATTTGGTGGAAATTGGATTCCTTTACAAGCTTATGATAATGTCATGTCATGGTTCGGTATTTCAGTGTTAAAAAAAATACTAGTACATCTTTCACTAGTTTCCAGAAAAATAGCTGTGTGGAGTGATAAATTGTGAGGCGTTGTGGAATATGTGGGTCTAGAGTCTTTAGGTTAACCAAGGTTTACTAAAATGTTCAAAAACTCATTCCATTAATTTCCATCTGTGAATATGAGCTTCTATTAAATTTGTTAGTTTTTCAGGTTATAACGGTTTGGGTAAACCTAAATGGTTTAATCTGTGCCTTTCATTGCAAAAATAATTTGGTGATTTGTGGCTTCCTAGATGTGAGACCCTTTAGATGTACCTAGTTTTTGAATGTAAACGATAAACATTGACATGAAAAGGGACCTAAGTAACTAGTGTTAGGGAGTTCACTTGAACTATAACTAGAATTTGTTGCTATGAGTGACCCATTTCACTTATTGAGATTGGTTTGTTTTCCTAATTATGATTCCATTTGCATACTTTTTCAGGGACGAAAAAGAGTCAAGTGTGGGTATGTTTGATATGTTGCAAAACACATATGTTTTTAGAGTCGGGTTTTGAGTCTTTATACGTCTATTGTGTTTAATTTTATTAGAATAAGTTAATGTTTTCGTTATTTGTCATTTGTAGGTGTTTGGATGCAGAAAGGAATGGAAAACGAATCGGAAACGAGGGCATTGGACAAGTGAAGGAGTTGCAAGTTGTTAAAATTGAAAAATAAAGAAAAATTGCAGAGAAATAGGGTCTTCGCGCTGCGCGCATGATCTAACCACGCTGTACACGCTGCGCGAAGAGAGGGTTCGCGGCCCCCGACTATTTTGTCCCTTCGCGATGCGCGCACAGCTTAGTTAGCTTCTACGCGGTGCGTGAAGGCATGTGACAAGGCCAAACCCTAATTTTCACATTTAAATAGAATGTTTAACACATTCTAACGGGGACCCGACTTCCAGACGATCAAAGAGACGATTTTGGAGATCCCAAGCAGAGAACAAGCAATTGGAAGCATCAAGGAGCAAGGATTGAGCAAGAGGATTGAAGATTCAAGGGTGTTATCCATCGGTTTCATCTTCTTCTTGTTTACTCTTGTTTTTGAATCATGTTTACTGAGTTGTTTATGAACTTTAGCTACTGTTTTGATATGGTTGTAGGCTAGATCTAATAACACTACCTATGTGATGATGATTTTATGGTTTTAACATGTTAAATATTGGTTTTATGGAATAAACTTGTGATGTTCATTGGTTTAATTGTTATTGCTTTGATTTCTGATGTGCATGCATGTTTAGATCAGGTTCTTGATCATGATTCTTGGTTCCACATACTCCTATATGAATGTCTTTCAATGGTTAGGTGTATGTTAGGTCGTGTACTTGGTGTTATCGACTAGTTTATGGTTTAATTGACGTCTTGAATCATAAGGATTGATAATCATGAGTTTGAATAGGTCTAAATGTTCTACTAAACTTGTTAGTTGTGAGATTAAAAGTTATTGATTTGTCTTGGATTGTCAATTGGCTAGTTCTAGGGTATTCGTGAGAAAATCCACCTAGTTAAAGTGTCGTCTTTCCTTGTAAATCAAATTAGACGATCAATGCAATAACTAACCCGTCATTTTCGTGTTCTTAGGGGTCTCATGCGTTCGATATCCGGACTTACGTTTGCTTTACTAGAGTCGATAGGTACACTTGCCTGTCTTTGGTTTAGTTTTAGCGAGTCTAGAATATTACTTAGTTCATTTTTAGTCTAATTTAGTTCTTTTTTTATTAGACTTTTATTTTGACATCAAAAAAACAGATGTAGGTATCAGCTGAAGAGTAAAGTTACTCATCAGCTGTTTCCGTCAATTCAGTTGTTTCATGCTGACCTCCACATTTACTCATCAGCTCTTTGGCTGACTTTCAGATGTTTCATTGGCCTTCAGCTCTTGTGAATATATGTTCATGACTTGAAATAAAATATTCTTCAGAGCTTGTGAATGAATTCTGTCTTCAGTACTTATGTGTAAGATTACAACTCAGTACTTGTGAACAAAATTTGTTCATCAGTACTTATTTGTTTGAAAATTATACATCAGTAGTTGTAACTACATTAGTTGTTTTCATCAAATAATGTACTTCAGTACTTTGAAGCATTTTAGTCTTCAGTAGTTATGGAATCTGCTGAAGACTAACTTACTCATCAGTACTTATTTTCGACTTTTGCATACTAATGCTCATCAGTACTTGTGAGCTGAGAGCATCAGTATTAGTCAAATTATTCTAGCTGCAGCATACCAAGCCTTAGTACCAGATTTTGAAATGTGGCACTATCTAAAGGCTTAGTAAATATGTCTGCAAGCTCATCAGCACTAGGCACAAACTTAGGATCAATCAGACCTTTTTCATAACAATCCCTAATAAAATGATGTCTGATTTCTATATGTTTGGTCCTAGAGTGCTAGACTGGATTTTTAACAATACCAAGAGCTAAAGCACTATCCATTAACAATGGAGTCTTAGTCTCTGTAATGCCATAATCCAAGAGTTGGTTCTGAAGCCAAAGTACCTGAGAGGTACAACTTGCAGCAGCAATGTACTCAGCTTCAGCAGTGGATGTAGCAATTGATGTTTGTTTCTTACTCTGCCAAGAAACTAAACAATTGCCCAGGAATTGGCAACCACCCGAAGTAGATTTTCTGGTGACTTTGCATCCTGCATAGTTACTATCAGAGAAAGCAACTAATTTTCAAGAATGCCCAGTTGAATACCAAAGACCTAGTGATTGGGTACCTTGCAGATATCTAAAGATCCTTTTGACTGCAATCAAATGGGATTCTTTAGATGCAGCCTGAAATCTAGCACAGGCACATGTTGCAAACATGATGTCTGGTCTAGAAGCTGTAAGGTACATCAAGGACCCAATCATACATCTGTAAAGGGTTTCATCAACCGCTTTACCTTTCTGATCCACATCCAGTTGTGTGGTGCTGCTCATGGGAGTAGAACAGGGCTTACAGTTTTGTAAATCAAACTTACGCAACAAATCCTTTGTATACTTGGACTAATGAATGAAGGTTCCATCAGCCTTTTGTTTGATTTGCAACCCTAGAAAGAACTATAATTCTCCCATAGCACTCATTTCAAACTTTTGCTTCATGAGCTTAGTGAATTCATCACACAACCGGGGATCAGAGGATGTAAAAATTATATCATCTACATAAATTTGAACAAGGAGCTTATGTTGTCCTACATTCTTAATAAATAAAGTTTTATCAATGTTGCCTCTAGTGAACTTATTCTCCAGAAGAAAAGTTGATAAGGTCTCATACCAGGCTCTAGGAGCTTGTTTCAGCCCATAAAGAGCTTTATCAAGCTTATACACCCAATCAGGATGTTTATTGTCCTCAAAGCCTGGTGGTTGACACACATAAACTTCCTCTTTTATTTTACCATATAGAAATGCACTCTTGACATCCATTTGATAAACTTTAAGACTGTGAAAGGCAGCATAAGCTAAGAACAATCTAATTGCCTCCAGTCTGGCCACAGGAGCAAAGGTTTCATCATATTCGATGCCTTCCTCTTGTGCAAACCCCTGCACAACCAGCCTGGCCTTGTTCTTGACAATTTGGCCCTTTTCATCAGTTTTGTTCCTAAACACCCACTTAGTGCCTATTGCACACTTACTTAGGGTAAAGGAACAAGCTCCCACACTTGCTGTTTTCTGAACTGAAGAAGCTCAAGCTGCATTGCTTCAACCCATCCATTTTCTCTTAAGGCAACATTGTTGGGTATTCTACCTTGGAAGAAATTGAAGATTTCAATAGTATTAAAGTTGAAGACTTGAAGCACGAAATCAACAAAATATTAGTCTAGGGTTTATTTTGTAATTATTTTAATTACTAGACTAGTATATATATTAACCAATGTCATCTTTGTAAAGGGTGACTAATTCACCACATGTTAGGGTGAATTAGGGTTTCTCACCAACAACAATATATCATCATCCCTCATGGATGATGAATTCAACATTATATCATCATTCTTTTGTATGATGATTTCAACAATATATCAATAATATCAAGCATTAATCATCATTGTATGTGTTCTTCATGTTCATCATCATCATTATTTATTATATTTTAGCACCTAATCATTGAATTCTTGTTATCATCAATATGAATCCTAAGATCCAAGCTCATGTTCATGTTCAATTCATGAACACACAATTGGTATCAGAGCTGGAGTTGATGGATTCATATTGATTTTGATGAGATTTCATGGTTAGATTGCTGAAATTATTGAAGATTTGAAGAAAACAATTCAACAATCAATCAACATTAGAGTTGCGGCTGCATCAAGATCAAAAAGCTACGGACTTGGGGCTGCTTCTGAACCATTTACGGCTGCCAAACAAGGATCAAACAAATGTGGATTAGGGTTGCTTCCAATCCAAATGTGGCTGCCAATTATGGGCTGCAAAAGAGGCTGCCGAAGGCAGCTCTTGCGAGCCGAATAGAAGCGGCCAATAAGAGCTTCTTGCGGCCGATTGGGCTGCTAAAATATGGCTGCTGAATGTTGGCTGCATTGGGCACCTTGCAAACCAAAAGAAGCTGCCAAAGGCAGCACTTGCGAACAAAAAAAAAAGGGGTTGCCGAATAGGGATGCTTGCGGCCGAATGGGGATGCCCTAATTAGGGTTCACCGAATATAGAATGTGGCTGCAAATGTCTTTGTCAATTAGGGTTTCTTTCGAATTTAGGGCTGCCACATCAAGTATCAAACGAATTAGGGTTTGCAACCTAGGGTTGCAAATGGGCTCGTGAACACCATTGGGTTTTGTTTCTTGGGCTCCATCATTAAACAAAATCATTAGTTGGAATTGGGCTCAAGTATTGAAGATTGGGCTTATGATCAACAAAACAAATTTGGGCCTCGTATTTGGGCTCTCAACAACCAAAACAAGTGACATTAAGTTACATAATATAGTTGTACCAAAGTTTTGAAGATCTCGCTTCCGCATCAACGACATATTTCTCGACTTTGGATCATTCAACAAAAACAAGATGGAAATCTACAATTTAGGGGGAGTATTGTTGGGTATTCTACCTTGGAAGAAATTGAAGATTTCAATAGTATTAAAGTTGAAGACTTGAAGCACGAAATCAACAAAATATTAGTCTAGGGTTTATTTTGTAATTATTTTAATTACTAGACTAGTATATATATTAACCAATGTCATCTTTGTAAAGGGTGACTAATTCACCACATGTTAGGGTGAATTAGGGTTCAACACAGGAGCATCTAATTGGTTGACTCTTTCCATTAGATGCTGAACCATCATCACAAGTTGTGTCTGACTTTGTGATAAAGCTTTCAGCTCCTCAGACACAAAAGTGGTTGCTGGTGATGGATTCCTGTGTTGCACCATCTTCTTTTGAGCAACCTCAGCTGTTTCCTGATTAACCCCATCCTTCTTTTTGGATTTCTTCTTTGACTTAGGGGTTTCAGGCTTTGATATTGTTGATACAAACTTGGACTCAAACTCATTTTCCATTTCATTCATTTTCTCTTTGATTTTCTCTTTTTGTTTGAGTTTGGATCCCCTTTTATACCAGCAATCATCAGTAAGATGATTGAACAGGCCACATATTTCACATGGCTTCTTCTTCATCTTATGTTGATCATCTACTAAAGAAGATGAAACTGCTGAAGACTTGTTCTTCAGCTGTTCGCTGTCAGTACTTGCAGTTTTCTTCCTTGCAGTACTTGCTTTCCTGACATCCTCTTTAGTAGTCTTCAAACCCCTTCTACTGAAAGTTTTCTTCTCTTCAGTACTGATAGTAGTTGGGGTTTGAACTTCAGGTGTTATCACTTGCTCTCCAGTACTTTCAGTACTTCTAGAGACAACACCTGAGTTGATCAACTTTTTGATCTTGTGACAATCAGCATTTGAACCATCAGCTATTTTAGCCTCAGCTGATTGGTTTTGTGATGAATGAATGCTGACTTCTACTTCTGATGATACTGTATCAGATCGTAGGTCACATGATGAGAAGGATTGGTTATTGCTCTCTCCATCAGATTCTACATCTGCTCTGGAAGTATAATCTGTTAGAGGAGCAGTGTGATTATAACCAATACCATACTTCACATTGGAAGCTGATTGCTTATTCAAAAGCATTTCAAAACCCTTGCAAGATTGTACCCATCGATCACACTCTACTTGGGTAACTGCAAGTGTTTCTTTGAAGTCTTTGTACTTTTCTAAAAATACCTCTTCCCTAGCCTTATCATCAGTGATTTGGCATTTTAATTTGTAAATCTCATCATTTTTACCTTTAAGCACAGACTCAAACTCAGCTTTTCTTTTGGAAATGGTTTGTTCTAGCTCAATGTTCTTATTAATTAAAGCTACATTTGCTTCTCTAATGGAGGCAAATGCTGCTATGCATGTTTCAGAACATAATTTGGCCTTAGCCTCAGAGGATACCTGTGATACCTGTGATGAAGAAGCACTTGAGGATGATCCATCAGAAGACTCCAGAGCCATGAGAGCTAGATTTCCAAAATGGTTGTCACCACCATGTTAACCAGCACCTGAGAACAGTTGTTCATGACCAGACATGTCATCCGGTAAACTGCTCCAGTCAACAACTGGGGTGAAGAAGCTGTGTTGTTGAGGTTGAGGAGGTTGATGAGATTGGGATGGTTGAGGCTCAGGAAGAGCATGTGGTTGAGGAGCAATGGGTGCTTGAACTTGACTGGGTTGAGGCATGTAATAACAGGGATATGAGTATGGCATTGGCCCCGGAGGAACAAAATATGCAGGGGATTGTGGTTGTGAATGATGACCAGAATTAACAGGATGTTGCCCTCTGCTTTGTTGACTATTGTTAGGAAAAGTCACAAAGGGTGCAGAAGAGTTAGATCCAGGTGATCTACACTCTCTTGCAAAGTGTCCAAGCCTGTGGCATTTGTGACACCTCAACTTGCTCTTGTCAAAACCAACTTTGGTTTTGCCAGAAAGTCCTGGGAATTTTCTTCCAGTTCTTTTGTAGAACTTCTGAGACCGGATATTAATCAAGGCCATTTGGCTCAGAATATCCATCTCTTCTAAGTTATCATCAGAATCCCTTTCAGATCATCCATGATGAAGCATAGATTGTCACTATTACAGCTACCAGTCTGACTATCAACACTCACAAAAGCAGGATCAGAAGTGTTTGAAGAGAAATCAATATGCTCATCATATTGGCACTCAGATCCAACATATTCTGACTCATGACCGACCAAGGCAGTGTTCCCTGGTACAAAGTCTTCAGTGAGCTTACCAGATGAAGCCAGTTTCCTTTTCTGCTCAATCTCTCTTTCAAATGTCAGCAGTTTCCTATGAAGTTGGGTGAGAGATAAGCTATCCAGATTTACATTGGAGCGTAGGACAATTGTGTAGGTGTCCCATCTCTCAGGAAGTGATCTGAGGAATCTGTGGTTCATCTGACTGTTGGTGTATTCATGTTTAACCATTTTCAGCTCAGAGATTAAACATGAAAACTGCTCAAACTGTTAAGTCAGAGTCTCACCCTTTCTGTGAGCAAATGTCTCATACTGTTGGGCGAGGATTTCCCTATTGTTTTCTAGAACCTCATCAGTGCCACTGAATTGTTCTTTCAGTGCATTCTAGAGGTCATGAGCAGTTTCATGATGCATCAGCCCAGAATAGATTTCATTGGGCAGTGCCATGGCCAGAATTCCATGGGCTTTTGCATCAATCTCAAACAATTTCTTATCCTCATCAGAGTATTGGTCCTTCTTCTTCGGAACCAATTGGTTTGTTTCCGGATGATTCACCATAGGCTGATGTGGACCATGTACCACAGATGTCCAACAACCTGAACTATTGATAGACAGGTGATGGAGCATCCTTCTTTGCCATATGTTATACTCATTCCTAACCAGCATCGGAGGCTTGGTTGAGGAACCAGTATTGTGAGGATCATTAGAAGGAGTAGTCATTTTCAGAAATTTCAGACAAATTCAAGTAAAACAAGACAAATTTAGCTCAAAACCACGTAGAACCTCAAATTGAATGGCCAGAAGCGACAAAACCTCAATCTCTATAACGAATTCTTGCGAATTTGCTAATTCGATCAACCTTAGGGCAAATGAGCAGTTTCAATGATCAATTGTTAGATCGATCAATGATTAACCTTGCTCTGATACCATTTGAAAGGATCTCAGCCTCTAGTTTGATCAATTAGGTTGTATTTGCAGCGGATTTAGCATGATAATTAAACAAATAAGCAAGAACACAAATGATTTTGCATGTAACAGTAAAATTATAGATAGAGAGAGCAATCCTACAAAAAGGTGTTTTCTATTTGATCACACGCTTCGGCAAGGATTACAATTAGGTCATTTCCTTTTATAGGAGAAATGACCTATGCTGATGTCACTTGATAGTGACATCAAAAGGTTAATAACCAACTACTGAAAGAACACTAAACTACTGAAGATGTCAAACAGCTGACATCTTCTTACAAAATGCTAAGTGTTCCTACGTATTACAAACTACTGATAAAACAAGAAACTACTGAAAGTATTACAACGACTGAAGAACAAGCTCTTCAGTCATTTACAACTACTGAACTATAACAGCTGAAGAACAAACTCTTCAGCTGTTGTACAAACTACTGAAAAGAGAAAATATAAACTACTGATAGAGAAAACCATCACAACTACTGAAGACAACTTCTTCAGCTGTTGTGACAAACTCTGAAGCTTCAGCACTTGGTCTTCAGACTTTGATCTTCAGATGTTTCATCAGCTGATGACTTCAGTAGTTGTCATCAGCTAATGTCTTCAGTCTTTGTCTTCAGACTTTGTGCATCAGTTGTTGACCTTCAGTTCTTTAGTTCTTCAGCTTTTGATCTTCAGCACTTGTCTTCAGTACTTGAAGTCTTCAGTACTTGTATTCTTCAGTACTTCAGACTTCAGTACTTATCTTTAGCACTTTGGATCTTCAGCTGTTGTTCTTCAGATCTTTGACATTCAGCTGTTGAGTCTTCAGTCTTTGTCAAACTGCTGATGACGCTTTCAGCAGTTGTTGTGATGTCATGTGGGACATAGAGATTTTTCTGATCTGGCTCATTGGTTCTTTTGGTCCAATAGATGAAGGTAGTGATGAAGAAGAAACAAGGGAAGGGCAGAACAATGATGATGATGAAGAAGGCGATACAGCTGCATCTACCTCAGCTCAGGGTCAAGAAAGAAGAATGAAGAAAAGGCAAGACCAAGGAGCATCATCCTCTGTCCCACCTGCTGACGAGCCAGCAATTCAAGACAAATGTCATGTTTAGATATTGATGTATTTGAAAGCTTTTGTACTTGAATCATGTATTAAATTTATGTACTTAATGTTTACATATATTTGATATTTAACTGTCTTGATTATACTAATGGTTGATGTATTTACATGTTTAATTCCAGCAGATCAAACATCTCAGCAAGATGAATATGATGTTGCTCCCCTACAGCAAATCAAGTCTCAATTAACTATGATACTTGATTTGCAAGGGATTGTCAGGAGGTCCGTGAGTTATACCCACGAAGAAGGAGAAATAATTCATGACCTTACTGATGAGCAACTTGCTGAGATGTTCCGGCTGAACCCGGATGAAATTGTCAAGGACGCTCCTACTATTGATGTTGCTAGTGACGATGAGCTTAACGATGTGTATGAAAAAGAGATTGAAGACGTCACAGCCCAGCATTATCCAGAGTACACTGACCGAAAGGGAAATGTGGTTCCTAATTTGGGTAGTATACTCGGCAGTGATACATTTGAGAAGCTAGATCAGATGGAAAAGGAGGCAGAGACATCAACAAGCCAAGCCCAAGCCTCGGACGCCGATGTGGACATCAGAAAGGTTGAATAGGCAGCTTGTTTTGCAGAGATCCAAGCCCAGCACACTGCACCAAAGCCGAGTGCCTACACCAAGCTCTACAAAGTGAAGAAGCATCTCAGGGTGTCAGGTAAGATTATAGCGTGGGCATACTTTGAGGATCTGAGTGTTTATGTAGTCAAGAGGGAGAAAGGAATAGAGTACTTTAGATTTCCACATGATCTAAAGACTCTTCTCGATTTTGAGCTCAACCAGCTGGCACGCCTAAAGTTGTTGTATGCTGACTCGAAGAAGATGTCAGGCTGGTTTGAGGCTGCTTTGAGAAGAGAGTACCACACCAGGTGGGTTAACTTCAGACCTCAACAACCGACGAGGTATATCAGAAGGTCTGAAGTTGATCCCATTACTGGAAAGCCAAAGGTTGTGTTGAAGTGGAGTCCTCCGCGTACTATGTCAAGAATCCTTCTAAGGGAAATGCCACGGGACTTCACTCCACACTTCAAGTGGTGGTACTACGATTGGAGAACAGGTGAAGCGGTTATTGTCTTGCAGAAGGAGGGCCAAATGGATACTATCAGGCTATTTGACCTGATGTGGCTGACCAACTTGTCTTCTGATGATGTATACACATTATACAAGTGGTCACTATTTTTTGATACGTAAGACATTGTACAAGCCCTCCAGTTCCAGAACGTTATAAGACTCTGTTTTGCGTTTGAGATAAACACCAGAGTTACAAGAGAGGAGAAGTATAAGAAGTTTAATGAGCTGATGAAGAATGTTAGACAATGATGTAAACTAGGTCCAAGGGGGAGTTTGTTGATACATATATACCTAGTTTAGGAGCTTAATGTAAAATGTCTTTCATGTCTTACATATTTGTAATTGAATGAGTATGAATGAAATACAATATGTGGTTGATGCTTATAATGTTTAATGTTTCATTGTTTATTGTGTGATAATGCATATTAAACTAACTATATAGGTTTGTGAAGTGTATGATGTTCTCATGCGACTGGACCACGCTAATGGACCATACGCATGAACATTTCATGCTAATGGACCAGTCGCACGACTGAACCAGGAGACTAGATCAGTCACACGATTGTGACATGTTATTGACTCAGTCGCACGAGTGGACCTTCAGTCGTGCGGATGGATCAACCGCATGCTTCAGTCGCACGACTGAACCATGCTGATGGTTCAGTCACTCGAATGAAGACTCCAAACCTATAAATACCACTTAATTCGTGGAAAAACGCAAGAATTTGAATACCTACGCACATATTTGTACCCTAGTCGTCCAGAGACTTAAGAAAACCTGTTCCAACTTCATAGTTCATCTCTGATCAATTCTCGTTCGTCCTTAACGTTTGTTTCATCGTTGGGATTGATCAGATTGTCGTTCTCACTGATTGGATCGCCAATCAAATAGGATTCCACACTATTTGAGTTGGTATACATGCAGAATCAGTTAGTACTTCGTACGTACATGGTCCTAACAACCCCAAATGCCCAAACAGTGCACATGCGTCTAAAATTTTACACTTAGTATATAAAGAACACTTCTCATTTTTCCACTCATTCACAACCCACAACCTCAAACACTTAAACGCGGTCGATTCCTTTTCACCCATTCACTCAAATTGTCATTTGTTCCTGAAAAATTCTTATTCAAAAGTGTATATATGTGATTTACGAGTGTAAGTTTACACTGTATAAATCATTCATTTCAAGTTTTAGATTCAAAATAGGTCAGATGGTTCTAATCTGTTCAGACGAACCCTAAAACTTGAAAAGTTTCGAAAACGATGAATCAAAATGAATCAAAGAACTGAAATTGATCTCATATTGTTAATGTACACTGAATTTCGAACATTTTGACATATAAAACTGGTGTTTTCCTGAACTTTGATTTCATGGTGTTCATCTTCGTTCGAGTGAAGAAGATAAACAGTTCAAATTTTAAAATATTTTTTAATAAAAAATTAATTAATTAATTCATAAGAACTTAATTGAATAATAATGTTGATCAATGATAAGTGAATTAATGTGTTTTAAAACAATAATACAAAAAAGTTGTATTTAATATGATTTTGATAGAATTTTAATTAATTCTAGAAAATGATTAAGTACACTTGATGTTAACTAAAACCTAAGTGTTTTAAAACATAATAATTCCTTTATATTAATTCAAAGTTTAACATAATCAAATCATTTCAAATTCATCAATATATCTAAATTTTGTGTGTTTGTTTGTGCAGATGGTTGAACTAAAATTTGAGCCAAAGCATAATGTGGCTGCTTTCTTAGATGAAGATAATAGCGAGGCCACTGGATATGAGGAAATGATTAGATTCTTGCTGAGGACTAAATATGTATATGCTATGTGTGCAAGGCCTCTGATTCATGCAAGACTGATCAAAAGATTCTGGAGAACATCCGAGGTTGAAAGAGATGAGGCTGGAAATAAAGTTGTGAGAGCATTTATCACTAATGATAGAATGCCTGAAGTCTTTGAGCAAGCCATAAGGATAACTCTTAGACTGGGGGAGAATGAACCTGAAGATTTATCTAGGTATACATTCAATGAATGTAGGGATGTATTCATACAGATGGGTCACCCTGATCATTTCCCCAAGAAGCAATTCTTTAGGGCCAGGGTGTATAACCACT
Organism: Flaveria linearis; assembly: GCA_024085815.1. Taxonomy (NCBI): domain Eukaryota; kingdom Viridiplantae; phylum Streptophyta; class Magnoliopsida; order Asterales; family Asteraceae; genus Flaveria; species Flaveria linearis. The sequence goes on along the minus strand of CM044001.1, from coordinate 61,890,111 downwards.
GGAAATTACTCTGCTATATCTTTCAACAATTCATGTCCAAGAGAAGTGCTGGTTGGGATTCATTCCCTGTGGATATTGCATCCCCCATTATAGCCTTAGCCACCATAGAAGATTCAATATGGCTAACTTGATCATGAATGGATTTATCTTCAACTTAGAGTGAGGAAGGAGAAACAAGTACTTGATGTATCCAAGGTTTCTTCAACTGCTTATTAATGAAGATAATCTTGATTTGTATGTTGATGGTGTTGAAGGTGATAAACTGCAATTAGAGCATATGTCTTAGGTGGTTTACAAAAGACTTGCAGTTACCACAGGTGCTCCAGACATTCCTCTTTTTGACTACATGAGAAATGTAGCAATGGTTAATGTGGATATCAATCAACAACACTTCCATTTAACTGAAGATGAGCCAATAGATCCAAATGATCTAATTGAAGATGTTGTTGATGAGATGGTTGATGATGAAGATGAAGATAATGATGATGATGAAGCTACTGAAAGCTCATCAGATGTTGATGATGATAGTGATGATGATGATGGTGTTGATGGTGCTGCTGAAGCACATAAATCAGTTAGCAGTGAAAGGACTACTTCTGATCATGTTAGTGAGACCCATGATCTGGGTGAAGGAACATCTATTCATGTTATTCATGAGGAAAGTATGAATGAAGCTCAAGATGATGAAGCAGATGTAAATGTGCATGCTAAAACTGCTATGCATGAAGGTGACACTTAAAATTAAACCTTTGATTTTGATTTTATGGAAGCAATATTGTCTGAGCCTATTTTTCAAGGCACAGCTCATGAAGAATCTGAAGATATGCCAATCATTAGAACACAAAATGTGGTTGTACAGATTGATGACATTTTAGATGTGATGACCTGGAAAAATTGAAAGATGAAAATCTTGCTCAAGAAAGACTTATAGCTGAATTAAAAGTTGAAAATGAAAAACTAAAAGATTCAAACATGTCTCTTGAAAAGGAAGTGATTATGTTAAAAGAAGAAAATGAAAAGCTAAAAGAATAAAGTCAAAGCAAGGATGAAAAACTTGTTGTGTTTGCTAAAGATAAAGAAGATGTCATAAAGAACATTGTAGTAATGATAAGAGGACTATGATCTTCTTGAAGAGAAATACAAGAAATTATCTGAAGATAATGAAAGGTTAAAAGATGAGCTAAGCAAGTCAAAGGAGTCTCAAAAGCCTAACTCACCAGATATTTTGGTTGTATATGAGATGACTCCCATTGATATTGAAAGAACTTCTGAGATTGAGAAAGGGAAGAGAAAACTAGATGATATAGAGGATCCAGTTCTACCTGAATCTTTACTAAA